>LR738715.1:188180755-188348381 GCA_902687465.1 Secale cereale | reverse complement strand
AGGAAAGCATTTATGGATCTTCATCCACTTGCCGTTCTTTTTAAAAGATCCAATTATGTTGAACCAATTGCCGATGAATTGAGCGCACTAGATTATCTTTATGAAGTTTTGGTTGAAATTCATGAATCTGATAATTGTGATGAAGTGATAAAAGAAGAAATTTATGAAGTGATTCATGATAGCTCCTTGTATGAAAAGCATGATTACAATGGTGTTATAATAAATTCAACTAATGTCAATTATGCTAGTAATATGCAAAACCCCAAGCTGGGGGATGCTAATTTTGTTATGTCTACTACTTGTTGCAATGATCATGATTGGGGTGATTCTTCTTACAATCTTGAAAAATTATTTAAGCCTCATGATTCATATGTTTGCGATAATATTTAAAGTGGGTTTGGAGAGGTCATGACTTTATTTGATGATAATCTCACTATTTTGGAAGAGTGTCAACTTTTTATGTATGTGGATCATGAAGAGAAAATTTTATATGATAGCTATATTGTTGAATTTGAGTATGATCCTACATGCAATTATTATGAGAGTGGTAACTATGGTTGTAGAAATTTTCATGTTACTAATTTACCTCTCTTCATGTTGAGATTTCTATTGTTTCATCTTTCTTCCCTGCATATGCTAGATGTTTCTTGTCTTGATAATTTGGTTGCCTACAAAATGCCTATGCATAGGAAGTATGTTAGACTTAAATGTGTTGTCATGTGTTTCATGATGCTCTTTTTGTGGTTCAACCCTTGTCTTTCATGTGAGCATCATTGAAATCTCAAGACTATCTTAATGGCTATAAAGAAAGAGCTTGTTGGGAGACAACCCAATGAATAAAATAATGTTTTGCTTTTTATTTTTTTGTTCTTGTGTGAAAACCCCTTTAATATCTCTGTTGAGATGTGTTTTTATGGTTTAAATAAAGTTTTGTTGCAAGCAAAGCTTTAGGAACACGTTGGGTGTTAGTAGAGTTGATCTTGCTGAAAATGACACAAACTTTTGCGCTCACGAGAAAAATTCTCATTTTTAATAGAAAAGTTATTCTTAGTTGATTCTTTTTGAAGAAGATTAATATACAAATTTACCACATGGCCCTATTTTTCAAGATTTTTAGAGCTCCAGAAGTATTCCAAACTTCCAGATTACTACAGAATGTTCTGTTTTTTATAGATTTTGTTTTCTTTGTGTTGTGTGCTTATTTTGATGGCTCTATGGTTTTCTTTGATGATTTTTTGCCATAGAAAAGTTGGAATACAGTAGATATAATACAAAAACAAAATATGAATTGGTTTGTGATATGTCTCCAACGTATCTACAATTTTTGATTGTTCCATGCTATTATATTATCCTTCTAGAATGTTTTATGGGCTTTTATATACACTTTTATATGATTTTTGGGACTAACCTGTTAACCTAGAGCCCAGTGACAGTTTCTGTTTTTCCCTTGTTTTTGACTATCGCAGAAAAGGAATACCAAACGGAGCCCAATTGACCTGAAACTCAACGGAGGATGTTTTTGGACAAGAAGAAGCCCAAGGAGTACCGGAGGTGGACCAGGGGAGTCCCGGGCTGCCCACGAGGGTGGGGGCGCGCCCACCCACTATGGGCGCGCCCTCTATCTCGTGGCCGCCTCGGGGACCCCCTTACTTGTTCCCGACTCCAACACACCTATATATACTGAAACGTCCAGAAAATAACCTGGATCGGGAGTTCCGCCGCCGAAAGCCTCTGTTGCCACCAAAAACCAATCTAGACCTGTTCTGGCATCCTGCCGGAGGGGGAATCCCTCTCCGGTGGCCATCTTCATCATCTCGGCGCTCTCCATGACGAGGGGAAAGTAGTTCACCCTCGGGGTTGAGGGTATGTATCAGTAGCTATGTGTTTGATCTCTCTCTCTCTCTCTCTTTCTCTCGTGTTTTTGAGATGGCACGATCTTGATGTATTGCGAGCTTTGCTATTATAGTTGGATCTTATGATGTTTCTCCCCCTCTACTCTCTTGTAATGGATTGAGTTTTCCCTTTGACGATATCTTATCGGATTGAGTCTTTAAGGATTTGAGAACACTTGATGTATGTCTTGCATGTGCATATCTGTGGTGACAATGGGATATCATGTGATCTACTTGATGTATGTTTTGGTGATCAACTTGCGGGTTCCGTGACCTTGGGAATCTATGCATAGGGGTTGGCACACGTTTTCGTCTTGACTCTTCGGTAGAAACTTTGGGGCACTCTTTGAAATTATATGTGTTGGTTGAATAGATGTTTCTGAGATTGTGTGATGCATATCGTATAATCATGCCCACGGATACTTGAGGTGACAATGGAGTATCTAGGTGACATTAGGGTTTTGGTTGATTTGTGTCTTAAGGTGTTATTCTAATTCGAACTCTAGGATAGACCGAACGGAAAGAATAGCTTTGTGCTATTTTACTATGGACTCTTGAATTGATCGATCAGAAAGGATAACTTTGAGGGGGTTTCGTACCCTACCATAATCTCTTCGTTTGTTCTCCGTTGTTAGTTACTTTGGAGTGACTCTTTGTTGCATGTTGAGGGATACTTATATGATCCAGTTATGTTATTATTGATCAGATAACTTGCACTAGTGAAAGTATGAACCCTAGGCCTTGTTTCCTAGCATTGCAGCACCGTTTATGCTCACTTTTATCATTAGTTACCTTGCTGTTTTTATATTACAAAAACCTATATCTACCATCCATATTACAAAAACCTATATCTACCATCCATATTGCACTTGTATCACCATCTCTTCGCCGAACTAGTGCACCTATACAATTTACCATTGTATTGGGTGTGTTCGGGACACAAGAGACTCTTTGTTATTTGGTTGCAGGGTTGTTTGAGAGAGACCATTTTCATCCTACGCCTCCCACGGATTGATAAACCTTAGGTCATCCACTTGAGGGAAATTTGCTATTGTCCTACAAACCTCTGCACTTGGAGTCCCAACAACGTCTACAAGAAGAAGATTGTGTAGTAGACATCAAACTCTTTTCTAGCACCGTTGCCCGGGACGTGAGTGCTTGAAGGTATATCTTTAGATCTTGTAATTGAATCTTTTAGTTTCTTGTTTTATCACTAGTTTAGTTTATAAAAGAAAACTACAAAAAATGGAATTAAGGTTACCTCATATGCTTCATCTTTTTAATATCTTTCGTGAAAATGATGGGAAGGAAAATTGCCCTCAAGTACTAGAAGAAGAATTACATACAATGCTTGGCATAAAATATGTGCATGATGAGCATGATTGGAATGTTGTTAGTATGAATTCTTTGAATACCCATGATGCTAATGATATGCAAAGCCACAAGCTTGGGGATGCTATGTTTGATGAAGATGATATGTTTAGTCCCCCAAGTTTTGATGAGCAAATTTATTATGATGAAAGCACGCCTCCTGTTTATGATGATTATTGTGATGACACATATGCTATAAAGAATAAAGATAACCATGAAACTTGTCATCATGATTTTAGTTTTCAATTGGATTATGCCTCACGTGATAATTATTTTGTTGAATTTGCTCCCACTACTATTGATGAGAATAAATTTGCTTATGTGGAGAGTAGTAAAATTTCTATGCAAGTAGATCATGAAAAGAATGCTTTATGTACTGGTTATATTTTTTTAATTCATTCATGATGATACTAAAAATTATTATGAGAGAGGATCATATGCTTGTAGGAATTGCAATAATATCAAGTTTCCTCTCTATGTGCTTAAAGTTTTGAAGTTATGCTCGTTTTCCCTTCCTATGCTAGTTGATTATCGTTCCGATAAGTTGTTTTCTCATAAAATCCCTATGCACAGGAAATGGGTTAGACTTAAGTGTGCTAGTCATATTCTTCATGATGCTCTCTTAGTGTTTCAATTCTTATCTTTTATGTGAGCATCATTGAAATCATTATGCCTAGCTAGGGGCGTTAAACGATAACGCTTGTTGGGAGGCAACCCAACTTTATTTTTGTTCTTTGTTTTTGCTTCTGTTCTAGGAATAAATATTGCATTTAGCTTCTGGTTGGATGTGGTTTTATGTTTTAATTAGTGCTTGTGCCAAGTAGAACATTTGGGAAGACTTGGGTGAAGTCCTTGCGATCATGTTGTAAAAAACAGAAACTTTTATGCTCAGGAGATTAGCTACAATTTTTTACTGGAGAGTGCTTTTAAGTTGATTCTTTTTGCAGATGATTAATATGCACATTCCTCACGTACACCAATTTATTTCATAATTTTTAGAGTTACAGAAGTATTCAAAAGTTACAGATTACTACAGACTGTTCTGTTTTTGACATATTCTGTTTTCTATGTGTTGTTTGCTTATTTTGATGAATCTATGAGTAGTATCGGAGGGTATGAACCATAGAGAAGTTGGAATACAGTAGATATTACACCAATATGAATTTAGAATGAGTTCACAACAGTACCTAAGTGGTGGTTTTATTTTCTTATACTAACGGAGCTTACGAGTTTTCTGTTAAGTTTTGTGTTGTGAAGTTTTCAAGTTTTGGGTAAAGATTCAATGGACTATGGAATAAGGAGTGGCAAGAGCCTAAGCTTGCAGATGCCCAAGGCACCCAATGTAAAATTCAAGGACAACCAATAGCCTAAGCTTGGGGATGCCCTGGGAAGGCATCCCCTCTTTCGTCTTCGTCTATCGGTAACTTTACTCGAGGCTATATTTTTATTCACCACATGATATGTGTTTTGCTTGGAGCGTCATATTGTTTTATTTTGTTTTGCTTGTTGTTTGAATAATATCTCAAGATATGAAATTCTTAAATGTTTGAGAGTCTTCACATAGTTACATAATTATTCAACTACTCATTGATCTTCACTTATATCTTTCGTAGTAGTTTGTTGTTTGCTCTAGTGCTTCACTTATATCTTTTTAGAGCACGGCGGTGCTTTTATTTTGAAGAAATATATGAACTCTCATGATTCACTTATATTTTTTTGAGAGTCTTTTAGAACATCATGGTAATTGGCTTTGGTTATACAACTAGTCCTAATATGATAGGCAACCAAGATGGGTATAATAAAAACTTTCATATAAAGTGCATTGACTGCTATGAGAAGTTTGATGCTTGATGATTGTTTTGAGATATGAGGATGGTGATATTAGAGTCATGCTAGTAGAGTAATTGTGAATTTGAGAAATATTTGTGTTGAGGTTTGCAAGTCCCGTAGCATGCACGTATGGTAACCGTTGTGTGACAAATTTGAAGCATGAGGTATTTCATTGAGTGTCATCCTTTGTGTGGAGGTCGGGATCGCGCGATGGTTAACTCCTACCAACCCTTCCCCTAGGAGCATGCGTGTAGTACTTTGTTTTGATGACTTGTAGATTTTTGCAATAAGTATGTGAGTTCTTTATGACTAATGTTGAGTCCATGGATTATACGCACTCTAACCCTTCCACCATTGCTAGCCTCTCTTGTACCGCGCGTTCGCCGGTACCATACACCCACCATATACCTTCCTCAAAACAGCCACCATACCTAACTATCATGGTATTTCCATAGCCATTCCGAGATATATTGACATGCAACTTTCCACCGTTCCGTTTATTATGACATGCTTCATCATTGTCATATTGACATGCATGACATCGTATTTGTGGCAAGGCCACCATGCATAATTTTTCATACAATTCACTCTTGATTCATTGCACATCCCGGTACACCGTCGGAGGCATTCATATAGAGTCATACTTTGTTCTAGTATCAAGTTGTAATATCGAGTTATAAGTAAATAAAAGTGTGATGATCATCATTATTAGAGCATTGTCCCAAAAAAAGACCAAAGATAAAAAGAGAGGCCCCAAAAAAAAGAGAAAAAACAAAATAAAAAAGGAAAAAGAAAAAGGAAAGAAAAAAGGGACAATGCTACTATCTTTTTTCCACACTTGTGCTTCAAAGTAGCACCATGATCTTCATGATAGAGAGTCTCTTGTTTTGCCACTTTCATATACTAGTGGGAATTTTCATTATAGAACTTGGCTTGTATATTCCAACGATGGGCTTCCTCAAATGCCCTAGGTCTTCATGAGCAAGCAAGTTGGATGCACACCCACTTAGTTTCTTTTGTTGAGCTTTCATACATTTATAGCTCTGGTGCATCCGTTGCATGGCAATCCTTACTCACTCACATTGATATCTATTGATGTTCATCTCCATAGCCCATTGATACGCCTAGTTGATGTGAGACCATCTTCCTCTTTTTGTCTTATCCACAACCACCACTCTATTCCACCTATAGTGCTATATCCATGGCTCACGCTCATGTATTGCATGAAGGTTGAAAAAGTTTGAAAACAATTAAAGTATGAAACAATTGCTTGGCTGAAACCCGGGTTGTGCATGATTTGGGTATTTTGTGTGACGAAGATGGAGCATAGCCAAACTATATGATTTTGTAGGGATGAACTTTCTTTGGCCATGTTATTTTGAGAAGACATAATTGCCTTGTTAGTATGCTTGAAGTATTGTTATTCTTATGCCAATATTAAACTTTTGTCTTGAATCTTATGGATCTGAACATTCATGCCACAATAAAGATAATTACATTGAGAATTATGTTAGGTAGCATTCCACATCAAAAATTCTGTTTTTATCATTTACCTACTCGAGGACGAGCAGGAATTAAGCTTGGGGATGCATGATACGTCTCTAACGTATCTATAATTTTTTATTGTTCCATGCTATTATATTATCCTTCTAGGATGTTTTATGGGCTTTTACATATAATTTTATATGATTTTTGGGACTAACCTATTAACCTAGAGCCCGGTGCCAGTTTTTGTGTTTCCCTTGTTTTTGAGTATCCCGGAAAAGGAATACCAAACGGAGCCCAATTGACCTGAAACTCAACGGAGGATGTTTTTGGACCAGAAGAAGCCCAAGGAGTACCAGAGGTGGACCAGGGGAGTCCCGGGCTGCCCACGAGGGTGGGGGCGCGCCCCCCTCTCTCGTGGCCGCCTCAGGGACCCCTCCCATACTTATTCCCTACTCCAACACCACCTATATATACTGAAACCTCCAGAAAATAACCTGGATCGGGAGTTCCGCCGCCGAAAGCCTCTATTGCCACCGAAAAGCAATCTAGACCCATTCCGGCACCTGCCGGAGGGGGAATCCCTCTCCAGTGGCCATCTTCATCATCCCGGCGCTCTCCATGACGAGGGGAGAGTAGTTCACCCTCGGAGCTGAGGGTATGTATCAGTAGCTATGTGTTTGGTCTCTCTCTCTCTCTCTCTCTCTCTCTCTCTCTCTCTCTCTCTCTCTCTCTCTCTCTCTCGTGTTCTTGAGATGGCACGATCTTGATGTATCGTGAGCTTTGTTATTATAGTTGGATCTTATGATGTTTCTCCACCTCTACTCTCTTGTAATGGATTGAGTTTTCCCTTTGAAGTTATCTTATCGGATTGAGTCTTTAAGGATTTGAGAACACTTGATGTAATCCTTGCATGTGCTTATCTGTGGTGACAATGGGATATCATGTGATCTACTTGATGTATGTTTTGGTGATCAACTTGAAGGTTCCGTGACCTTGGGAATCTATGCATAGGGGTTGGCACACGTTTTCGTCTTGACTCTCTGGTAGAAACTTTGGGGCACTCTTTGAAGTTCTATGTGTTGGTTGAATAGATGTTTCTGAGATTGTGTGATGCATATCGTATAATCATGCCCACGGATACTTGAGGTGGCAATGGAGTACCTAGGTGACATTAGGGTTTTGGTTGATTTGTGTCTTAAGGTGTTATTCTAGTACGAACTCTAGGACAGATCGAATGGAGAGAATAGCTTTGTGCTATTTTACTACGGACTCTTGAATAGATCGATCGGAAAGGATAACTTTGAGGTGCTTTCGTACCCTACCTTAATCTCTTCGTTTGTTCTCCGCTATTAGTTACTTTGGAGTGAATCTTTGTTGCATGTTGAGGGATAGGTATATGATCTAGTTATGTTATTATTGTTGAGAGAACTTGCACTAGTGAAAGTATGAACCCTAGGCCTTGTTTCCTAGCATTGCAACACCAATTATGCTCACTTTTATCATTAGTTACCTTGTTGTTTTTATATTTTCATATTGCAAAAACCTATATCTATCATCCATAATGCACTTGTATCACCATCTCTTCGCCGAACTAGTGCACCTATACAATTTACCATTGTATTGGGTGTGTTGGGGACACAAGAGACTCTTTGTTATTTGGTTGCAGGGTTTTTTGAGAGAGAACATTTTCATCCTACGCCTCGCACGGATTGATAAGCCTTAGGTCATCCACTTGAGGGAAATTTGATGTTGTCCTACAAACCACTGCACTTGGAGGCCCAACAACGTCTACAAGAAGAAGGTTGTGTAGTAGACATCAGTTTGATACAGCACTTATAGTAGTGGTTTGCTTTCTTATACTAACGAATCTCACGAAGGTTTTGTTGAAGTTTTGTGTGATTGAAGTTTTCAAGTTTTGGGTTATCTTACGATGGATGAAGGAAGGATAGAAGAGCCTAAGCTGGGGGATTCCCCGGCATCCCAAACTATTATCCAAAAATGAGCAACCAACTAAGCTGGGGGATGCCGCCGAGTGGCATCCTCGCTTTCTTCCAACAACTATCGGTATTTCACTCGAAACTATATTTTTATTCATCACATGATATGTGATTTGCTTTGAGCGTCTTGTATGATATGAGTCTTTGCGTGTTTTCTTTTGCTATTTAAGTCATCAATCCTTGTTGTACACTCACGTTTGAGAGAGCCAAAATTATGCCATGACTTGCTAGAATTGCTTTCTATGCTTCACTTAAATTTTTATCAGCAATGGACTTGCTCTACTGCTTCACTTATATCTTTTTTAGCACAGTGTGCTTAGTATTTTTGAAGAAATACTCTCTTGCTTCACTTAGATTTATTTGAGAGTTAGTCAAAATTTAAAGAAATTATCTCTTGCTTCACTTATATTATTTTGAGAGAATGAAAAAAAATATGCTCATGATCTTCACTTATATTTGTTTGAGCTTATCAAAAGCAACACATGAAAATTAGTCCTAAAGTGATAGATATCCAAGAAGGATATAATAAAAACTTTCATGAAGATCATTGGACAAAATAAACTTGATTCCTTGTAATAGTTTTGAGACATGATGATATGATATGTGAGTCATGTTAATGAGTAAGTATGCTTTAGTAAGAATATTAGTGTTAAAGTTTGTGATTCCCTATGCAAGCACGAAATTCAATAATTATGCAATGAAATTATATCCTACTTGTGGTGCATTATTCGGTGTTACTTATGCTCAATGTTCGCTTATGAGATTATTCGTTTCATGGTTGGTCGCTTCCCAGTCTTTTGCTAGCCTTCATTTTGCACTAAGTATGATCCCTACTTGTGCATCCAAAATCCTTTATCCCGGTTTTGCCACATGAGTCCACCATACCTACCTATATGTGGTATTCCCTTGCCGTTCTAAGAAAATTTGTATGTGCCATCTCAAATTTGTGTGCCCGTACCGCTCGCAAGGCGGTGAGGGGTGGCCAATATTTTCCATGCTAGATGTGTTATTCTCACGATGAGTGTTTATTCACTTGTCATTGCACGAGAGTAAGGCAAAGGTATTAGGGATGCCCAGTCCCGAAATGAAAAAACAAATTTACTTTATGTTGTCAAATAATAAATTCCTTTGAAAGTGTTGGTATGGAAGGCAACCGTGGATTTGGCTAGCCATGGCTTGTGAAAGTTTGGTGGAAAAGGAATAAACTTTCTTTTTCTATTCGGGAATTGCCTATGATATATCTAACATGGAAAGTGTTGGGAACCTCAAGTCCTTCTCGTTGGTGGGAAAACTATACCTCCCAAAAATATTATCTCTCAATTTAAGCTTTGAGCTCTTGCACCTCTACAAATCCCTACTTCCCTCTACGAAGGGCCTTTCTTTTACTTATGCAATTTTTATTTTTGAATTTGAGTCTCCATCTTCTCTTACAAGCACCAACTAGGAAACACTATGATCGTACTTGAGCATTGGGTGTAACTAATATACGAATGTGTTTCATGAATGGATCAATGGTTGAGCATAATGGGCTAGGGATAGCTTATTTTAGCAATGATATTTTGAAAGACATGGTTGCTTGTTGATATGCTTGAGTATCTAAATTATTATGTCTAAACTAGACTATTGCTTTGAACCATATAAAAGTCCAAATGTCCATGCTATAAAGAAAAGAATATGATATGACATGATAGGCAGCATTCCACATTATATATTCTGTTTTTATCACTATCCTACTCGAGGACGAGCCGGAGTTAAGCTTGGGGATATTGATACGTCTCCAACGTATCTATAATTTTTGATTGTTCCATGATGTTATATTATCATTCTTGGATGTTTTACAATCATTTTATAGTCATTTTATATCATTTTTTGGTACTAACCTATTGACATAGTGCCAAGTGTCAGTTGTTGTTTTCTGCATGTTTGTTACATCACAGGAAATCAATATCAAATGAAGCCCAAACACCACGAAACTTTTTGGAGAATTTTTATGGGCTAGAAGACACCAGATCCTAGGGGAGTCGATGAAATATTCATCCAGCCGCCGCAGAGTCCAGAACCACCAGATCCAATATAGAAACCATCTCGGATGGGGTTCACCACCTCCATTGGTGCCTCTCCGATGATGCGTGAGTAGTTCTTTGTAGACCTACGGGTCCGTAGTTAGTATCTAGATGGCTTCCTCTCTCTTTTTTGATTCTCAATACAACGGTCTCTTGGAGATCCATATGATGTAACTCTTTTTGCGGTGTGTTTGTTGGGATCCGATGAACTTTGAGTTTATGATCAGATCTATCTTTTTATATCCATGAAATATATTTGAGTTTATTTGATATCTTATATGCATGATCTCTTATAGCCTCGTATTTCTTCTCTGATATTTGTGTTTTGTTTGGCCAACTTGATCTATTTATCTTGCAATGGTGTCGGGGAAACTGATCGCCCACGAACACCTATGGGACCGGAGCCCCTTTTCGGTACGACAGGGGGCGGAGATCGCGCAAAGAGCAGATCGAGGCAAGCACACGAGCAGTTTACCCAGGTTCGGGCCGCACGGATGCGTAAAACCCTACTCCTGCTTTGGTTTGTATTGAGTTCTTGGCTCGGGAGTGCAAGGAACTACAGTATACTCCAGCGGCTAGCAAGACCGAGCGTGAGAATGCTTGATTGTCTAACCGGGATCGGAAGCCCCTCTATGTTGCGCATGGGCCTCCTTTTATAGGCTCAAGGGGTCACCGACAGGTGGCAACGCAGATGAGGGTAAAAGTGTAAAAAGGGTGGTAGTTGGAACAGTGTTCCATACCTAACCCTGACGGCAGGGGACAAGGGCATTAAATGCCCGTCGCCGTCGCCCAAACAGTGCAAAAAGTGGCCGTCAGGGGCGCCACCGTCCGCCACGACGGTAGCCTTGTCATCGCTGCTTGCCACCGTGTACCCCTGGCTGCACAGCCTTCCGTCACGTGCGCCTGGGATGGTCCCAGAGCGACACGTGGGTGGATGCACTGGAGCGCGGGTACTGAGTGGAAGCTTGCCGCGGCAAGCGCCTTGCCGCGGTTGCTATCTTGTCGTTTCCAGTAACTTGTCGCTCACCGGGCCTTGCCAGGACGCCTGGTGCGTCGCGGCAAGTTTCCTGAGATGCCTTGGTTGGCCTTCCCGGCAAGCTCCTCTTGCCAGGGTCTTGCGCCTTGAGTGGCCTTGTGCCTTGAGTGGCCTTCCCGGCAAGCTCCTCTTGCCGGGGCCTTGTCTTCTAGGCTTGGATACTTTGTTCTTGAATGGCTCCAAAAGAACCACGGAGGATCTTGGTGGTCACCCGACAAGCCCTGCCGCGGGGCGCTGCGACTGCCCGTGCACAAGTTCGGGATACTAAGGTACCCCTACTTTAGTACACCGACAGGAGCCCCCGGGCCTGGGCCATACACGATGCCGAGCGCTGTTGGGCCAGGCCCAAGACAGTGCACGGGCACGCGCGGCCTGGGTCGCACCGTATCTTACTCCGTATCCACCGCGCCCTCCCATAACGACACGCGTTGATTGCGGCATCGTGGGAGAGATCGTGGGGGGTTTCTTGAATCGGAAATGCGGAACGTCCGCCCCCTCCCCCTTATAGGCAGGGGAACAGGGGCAGTTCGTCCATCTGCCCGTTGCTTCTTCAATCCTCAAAAACCTCCGCCGCTCCCCTCCTTCCCGAAGGCCGAAAGAGAGCAGCGCTCCGCCCCCCGTCGCCACCAGCACCACCAGCGGCGTCGACCTCCCCCACCGCCTCCGCCATGGCTCCGAAAGGCGAGAAGGGGAAGTCCGCGAAGTCGGCCGAGGCGCTGCGGCTCGCGGCGCTGCGGAAGAAGAAGGCTGTCTTCCCCCCCATGCTTGCCGCGAAGAAGCTGAGGGAGGAATACTACCTCTTCTGGTCGAGGGAGACGCGGGCGCATCCGCGCACCAAGGTATTCCCAGCCATTGCTTGCGAGTTGTTTCCGAATGGCTACGCATTCTTCGCCCTGTTCTTCTACTGCGGGCTCTGCCCGCCCTTCTCCGAATTCTTCTGCGACATCATGAACACCTACGGGTTCCACCTCCTTGACTTCACCCCCAATGCCGTTCTGACCATGGCCGTTTTCGCACACCTCTGCGAGAACTTTGTCGGAGTCTTCCCGAACGTAGCCCTTTTCCGCCACTACTTCACGCCTCGAGTCGAGGGAGGAGAGCCTCTGTCTGGCGGGATCTCCTGGGTCTCGAAGACCCATAATTAGGAGGCGTATCTAAAGGGAGAGCTCCGCGGCAAATGGGATGAGTGGAGAGCCAATTGGTGTTGGATTGTAGAGGAGAACCCGCAGCCATTCACCGCCCGGCGCCAAGCCCCAGTAGTACGCGGCAACGACTAGAGCGACTTGGCCCCGGAGGATAGTAGATTGAAGATTGCCACTGCCCGGATCCTTCGCCTCAGGCTTGTCGGGCTCACTGTAGGAGCAGTTGGCGCAGAATTTCTCCGCCGCCGCATCGCCCCTCTGCAGGAGAGGAAGAGGCCCGCCTGGGAGTTCGAGAACGCGGCAGATATCATGAGGCTGCGCCCGGGCCTCAACTATAACTTCACGGTCTTGGAGCTCAACGGGATGCTTCAGGAGTTGTTCAAGTACGACCCCGACCATCCCGAATGGTTCGTGTTGCCGAGGGGCGTAGTTCCGCTGTGCAACAACTCATCGCTCAGCCGCATCCGTGCAATGATGCCGCTGTGCGACTCGCACGGGATCGACCCCACTTGGCAAGAGCCTACCGACGAAGCTGTGCAGGCATTCTTCGACAACTTGGAAGAAACGCCGGTCCGCTTCGACGAGAAGAAAGGCCTCACCCGCGACTGGGAGATGGCGTACATCGCCACCAGGTTGGAAGAGGCGGCGGCAGCCGCGGCCGCGGGAGAGTTTGGGTACACCGTGGAGGAGGCGGAGGCAGCGGAGGCGGCAAGCCTTGCCGAGCGAGAAGAGTTTTTCAAAGAGGGGAAGCTTGCCGGGCAAGACACCGAGACAAGTGAGCCCGCCGAGCAGGGCGTCGAGTCGAGCGGGCCCGCCGAGGACGCGAGCGGCTCGCTGGAGATCGACTCCTCTTCCTCCTCGTCTTCAGGCAGCTCGCCACCACCAGCAGAGCCTTCAGCTCCACCAAGGAGGCGTCTCCGCAAGGCCGGGGATGTGACGGAGCGGCAGACGGGTCAACAGCCGCCGCGCCGCGCGACACGCGCCACCGCGGCAAGCAAGGCCGCCATGGGAGCACCTCACGCTTCTGCGGCAACTGGAGCGGGATCTTCTCGGACCGCCGCTTCTGCTCCTGCCGCTCCTCACGCCACGGCGGCAGCCGGAGCGGGGTCGTCGCAGACCACCGCCACTGCTCCCGCCAAGCGGCCAAGGGAGCCCACTCCTCCGCCTCCTCGTGCCGGGCGTGAGCCATATTTTGACTTCTCCGCGCTCAGCTCCGACGAGGAAGAGTAAGATCTTTATTGTTCTTACATTCCTTCAATTCTTGATGTTTGGTCTTGTATATCTTTTGCCTCACTCTGAACATGTTCCTTTCTTCAGAACTCTGGCCCAGAGGGCGGCAAAGAGGGCCAAGGTCCCGGTGATTGTCATCGAGGATGAGCCCGCCGCGACAGCAGGGGATGCGTCTGAGACAACCTTGCCGGACCCGGCAACTGTTCTTCAGAGCAGCCCCCAGCGTAAGTGTGGTTCATCTTCTGCTGTTAGGCGCGCATGGGCGCTTCTTCTTTACTGACGTCTTGTTCGTTGATTCGTGTAGGAGGAGAGCAGCAGCACCAGGAGCGCCAGGAGACCGCCCCCGACGTGCCGCACGCTTCGACCACACCGCCAAGGGGAAGCTCTCCGGCATGGGAGAGTCCTCCGCCAAGGACGAATACTCCGCCAAGGGCGAGTTCTCCGGCGAGGGGTAGCACTAGCGGCCCTCCGCCGACGGGAGCTACAACCACGCCGCCGAGGGAGAGCTCCCCGGCAAGGAACCTCACCGAGGAGCCGGCCCGCGCAGGTAATCCCTTTGCTTCATTCTTCCCTTGGCTTTTCTTCTTTCGATTCTTCTTTTTGGATATTTGCTTGACTGTTTTTCTTTTCTTTTCTTCCATCAGACCCATCCGTAGCTGAGCCAATGGAGACGGAGGTCGTTATTAACGACGCCGCCGTTGCCAAAGAAACGGTCGGCGCTGACGATCCCGCCGGCGCAGAGGCCGCCAAGGCTGCCGCCGCAGCAGCCGGCGAAGGGGCTGGCGATCGGACTGATGGCCCTGAGGCCGCAGGAGCGCCAGGCGCTACACCGACCGCAGGGCCCTCCGCTGCCGCCGTAGCCCCCAGCTCCGACGAGCCCGAGCCAGGCGCCTACCTAAAGGCCGGCGATGATGTCTTCATCAAGCTCCCCTGGGCGTCCATGTCCACGGCGCCGGTCAAGGGAGAGGTCTTTGACTGAGAGGTGCTTGCCTCCGCCGGGCTGAAACTTGTCGACGCGCCGAGCAGCAGCAGCGAGACTGAGGAGGAATGGCTGCTGCGCAAGCTGCTGTCGCTTTACCGTGCCCGGCAGGCCAAGCTGGAGTCCCGCGAGGCTCTTGCCGCGAAGGCGGGAGCTGATATCGAGAAGCGCGCGGAGGAGCTCTGGGCCATCAACCAAGCAGCTCTTCGGTCCTTGGCAGAGGAGCGGGAGCGACTTGCTGATGTCTACACTAGCTTCTACTTTTGTAGACTATGTTGGGCCTCCAAGCGCAGAGGTTTGTAGGACAGCAGCAATTTCCCTCAAGTGGATGACCTAAGGTTTATCGTACTCAGGGAAGTAGAGGTTGAAGATGGTCTCTCTCAAGCAACCCTGCAACTAAGATACAAGAAGTCTCTTGTGTCCCCAACATACCTAATACACTTGTTAGATGTATAGGTGCACTAGTTCGGCGAAGAGATATTAAATGGCAAGTGATATGGATGGCAAAACAAAGTAATATAAATCTGTAATAAAAAGTGCAGCAAGCAAACAAGTGGTAAACGTGAGCACAAATGGTATTGCAATGGTGGAAACAAGGCCTAGGGATCATACTTTCACTAGTGGCAACTCCCAACAACATTAACATAATCGAATCACATGATATTTCCCATAAAACATGCAATGGAGACGCACCCGGAGGTCATTCCTTCATGGTCAAGAGAGGACGAGAATTATGTAGGGCTACAAAAGCACACCTCAAAGTTCGTAGTTCTCAATCTAAGGATTTCCCAATGTCACCGCGACCATCCAAAGAGAGTCCCACAATCACCACAACATATCTAAAGGATAGTCAAAGACAAGCACCAAGAGACTATCAATCTTCAGTCAACACACAAGAGAGGAAATCACTCATGAAAATATTTTTCTAAACCATGTCCAATAGACCGCTGTCACCTTGGTCTCGGGGATTATACTAGATAAAGACAAGTGAGTACATCAATCCAATACATATAGGAAGGGGAATATCATGGGATCACCCTAGATTAACATAGCCTATGATCACAACGAAGATCACATCATGAGAGAGAGAGATAACCACATAGCTACACGTACGAGCCCTCGGCCCCGGAGAGGACTACTCACACATGGACATGGTGAGGAGGAGGTTGATGATGGTGTGGATGGAGAGGTGCAGCCCCGCGAAGAGGAGACGGTCGGCGGCAGCCACGGAGGCGGCGGCGGCGGCCGTTGGGGGCGGCGGCGGCGGCCCTAGGGGGCGGCGGCGGCCCTCGGGGCGGCGGCGGCCCTAGGGGGCAGCGGCTCCTTGGCCCCCCTTCTTCCTTGTGGATGGTGCTGAAATGGTGCTGGTCCTCCCCTCCAAGACGGCGGCTTGTGAGGAGGAAAATTTGTGGCCCTTGGTGACCTAGGTTTCCTCTCTTTATATAGACTCTCGGATTCTCTTCATCAGATTTTGGGCCTCAGTAAAACGGGCTTTACTCGGCCGTCCGGACTCCGATTTGGACGAACTTTATATCCAGAAGCATCGCCTCAAAATTCCCCACAACTTTCGCAACTAAACTTTTTCCGTTTGAGATAGTCTTCGGGCCGGAACGTGACAATCTTTATAAAATGTTCTCAAACAGATTTCAGGAAAGTCAGAGTCCTACTCCAATACGACTCCTTTTGCGCTTTTGTCAATTTCCAAGTAATTCCTACACAATAAAGTGTAAAACAAGAACATTGTGCACTTTTGCAACCATTAGTAGGTTAGTCCAAATATGATCAAAAGTGTATGGAAGTGCATAAATATCATAGCAATATCACACAAAAAAGGCATGGAGCAAGCAGAAATTATAGATACGTTTTGAACGTATCAACATCCCCAAGTTTAATTCCTGCTCGTCCTCGAGTAGGTAAATGATAACAAGCATAATTTCTATGGTGACATGCTATTAACCATATAAGGACTTTTCATAGTCACATGACAAAAGCTTACTGAGATAATGAATCTGTAGTAATTAAGTTGCCTCATGAGAAAATCACAAAGAACTGAAAGTTTTACAATATGATACTGAAACATCAAATAGATTTGTAGTGAGCATGGTGTGCAAATATGATAAAGTGGTACCTCGCTTGCCCCCTTTAGTGAAGCAAAACATAAATGCAGGGCACCTCCAAAGTTTAAGTGATGACTAGATACAATGATTTCATAATAAACGATATCATAATCATGCAAAAGACAATGGTACTTTGGGACAATGCACATTACACTCAGAATGACAATCATGCTCTCAATAGTTGGTGCTTTAAAGAAGGTGGAGACTCTCGAACCGTGGCTTTTGATGGCAAGGTTGAAAACCCGTGGTCGGAAACAAAAACTAAACATGTACCAGAGCTCTTGGTTTTAAAAACAGAGGTAATAATTTTTATTATTTTGAATATGCATGTTCCGTCAACGAATGCTAGCAGATAACTCAATTACTTCTCGAGCTGGACAAGTTTCGAGGAACGGCTCCCGAATGAGGACGATCACATCCTCTTAGTCTCCTTTGTTTATCACTGCCAAAGTTTTCTGATTTCTCATGAACAAAGCGTGAAGGAGGGTTTGTTTGTTGTATTATTTTTTAATGAGCCGGGCGCACTCTATGCCAGTTCCTTCTCGTATTAAGGGTTTGCACATTAGACATGCAATCCTGGGGTGAAGCTTGTCCAACCTAAAAAGATTATGAATTAACTACTACTTCCTCATGAGCTAAAACAGAGGCACAAAAGAGAAATGGTTTTTTTGATTAATTTCGAGATGGTACATGAAAGTCTTCGTTAGGAATGGCAGGTAAATACCATGTATAGGAAGGTATGGTGGACTCATATGGCATAACTGGTTTAAAGGATTTTGGATGCACAAGCAGTCAGTCCGCTTAGTACAGGTGGAGGTTAGCAAAAGACTGGGAGCGACCAACTAAGAGAGCAATGACGGTCATAATCATGCAGAGCGACAAAGCAACATTGAATCGGGCATGGAAGTTATATCGCTACTCAGAAATTAAAGATCATCAAGGCTTGATAGACTTTCTTTACAATCTTAAACATGCGTGAGCATATGCCAAGTCAATCAAAATAAACTCTTGGAGGAAGATATCACTAGACCATACCACATCATAGGCAAACAAATCATGTTGGTACTCCAATAACACATTAAGAATCCCCCAGCTATTTGAGACTAACCACAAGAAAACATGAACTACTAGGCATCATTATGCACATAGCGTTTTATCATAGACATATCAACCAGTGCAACAGAAGCCAACTCTCTTAACAAGATAAACATGATAACTAAAGAGAGTTCCAGCGACCAACTAAACAAAAGCTCTTTAAAAAGATAAAGCATGAAAACTAAGAGCTGAACATGATAGTAGCTATTGAAAGACAAAGAACACACACAGCAAAGATAGACATGAAAATTCTATGTTGTGCTCTAGGTTGAAGTGGAGCGTGTTTCTCTCCCACACAAAGAAAGCTGAGTTCCAACTCGTTATGAACAGCAAGCAAAGCTAAAGAAAACTAAAAAGGAAACTAAAGCAAGACGCTCCAAGCATAGCACATAACAGATGAAGTGATAAAAATATAGTGGAACGAAAGACGAACTGATAATTGTTGATGGAGAAGGGGATGCACGGGGGCATCCCCAAGCTTAGATGCTTGAGTCTTCTTGAATATTTCTTGGGGGTGCATGGGGCATCCCCAAGCTTGAGCATTTGACACTCCTGAATCTTTTTATCATCTTCCCTCACACACTTGAAAACTCCCTTCATACATAACTCATCATAATCTGATTAGCGAGGTTAGTACCCTTAATAAAATAATTTTTCCTTGCTGGAAATAAGGATATTCTTGAAGGTCTACTGTTTCTCAAGATTGCCAAAAGGTTTTTGCAAAGAAAAAGCAAGCTCAAGGTTTGCAAAACGAAGGAAAGGCAAAACAGGACAGAATCTGTGAAAAACAGACCAGCAGGTAGTAAATAATTTTTTCGGAGCACTTCTGCAACTCAAATCAAAAAACTCAGAACAGACGCCCGAAAGCCAATTGTATAGAGCACGCTGTCGAAAACATTCAGACCAAAAGGATGATCTGGTGATTTTATACGAATTTTTCTGTCCAAGGACAGAATCTGTTTCCTGGACAGCACGTCACAACTTTTGAACTTTCTTGCAATCAGAGGCTACACTTGGCACAAAGCTGAAAAGTAAAGATACAATGATGATGCTACTGTAGTAACAACATCAAGACACAACAAAAGCAAAATAAAATTTTATTCATTGTGGGCTCCCTCCCAAAAGCGCTTTCTTTTATGCCTTTAAGCTAGGCATAAGACTTTAATGATGCTCTCGTAGGAATAAGAGTTGAAGAACAAAAGAGAGCATCAAGAAGCAAATACCAAACACATTTAATCCTAACATGCTTCCTATGCATAGGAATATTTCAATAGAATAATTCATTGAAGCACAAAGCAATAAGCATAGGAAGACAAAACAAGTGCAGCTTCAAAACCTTCAACATAAAGAGAGGGAACTTGATATTATTGAAATATCTATAAGCATATGTTCCCTTCTCATAATAATTTTCAGTGGGATCACGAATAAACTCAACAATATAAGCATCACATAAAGCATTGTTACCATGATCCACATGCAAAAAGGTACTCTTACTCTCCACATAAGCATCTTTGGGGAGCCCATGGTTAGGACTTTTTAGCATTAACGTTTTCAGTCTCCCCCAAGCTTGAGCAATGCTTTCTCCGTCACGAGACCTAAAGTTATAGATATATTTCCTGTCTCGATGAATTTCATGAAGAGGATAAAACTTAGTATAAAAGAGAGACATAAGCTCTTGCCAATCAAGCAAGTGCGAGTTATCGAGAAGCTTATACCAATCTGAAGCTTTATCTATAAGTGATACGGCGAACAATTTCTTCATGACTAACTCCCTTGATACACCTGCAAGCTTAAATAATGAACATAATTGTGACAGATATAGCAAGTGTTCACCGGGATGTCTGTCTCCTGCATAACGATTAGCTAAAACATAATCGATAATACCAGCTGGTATTTCATAGGGCACAATTTCAGTAGGGGAGGAGCAACCACCACAGGTGTGGGGCGTCTTCCCGCAAGCAACGAACTAAGATTGCGGTTTTCCATAAACATAACTAGTGAAATAAAAACAAGAAACAAAAAGATTTAATTGCAAGATCTAAAGATATACCTTCAAGCACTCACCTCCCCGGCAACGGCGCCAGAAATAGCTTGATGTCTACACACGCTTCTACTCTTGTAGACTATGTTGGGCCTCCAAGCGCAAAGGTTTGTAGGACAGCAGCAATTTCCCTCAAGTGGATGACCTAAGGTTTATCGAACTCAGGGAAGTAGAGGTTGAAGATGGTCTCTCTCAAGCAACCCTGCAACTAAGATACAAGAAGTCTCTTGTGTCCCCACCACACCTAATACACTTGTTACATGTATAGGTGCACTAGTTCGGCGAAGAGATGTTAAATGGCAAGTGATATGGATGGCAAAACAAAGTAATATAAATCTGTAATAAAAAGTGCAGCAAGCAAACAAGTGGTAAACGTGAGCACAAATGGTATTGCAATGGTGGAAACAAGGCCTAGGGATCATACTTTCACTAGTGGCAACTCCCAACAACATTAACATAATCGAATCACATGATATTTCCCATAAAACATGCAATGGAGACGCACCCGGAGGTCATTCCTTCGTGGTCCAAAGAGGACGAGAATTATGTAGGGCTATAAAAGCACACCTCAAAGCTCGTAGTTCTCAATCTAAGGATTTCCCAATGTCACCGCGGCCATCCAAAGAGAGTCCCACAATCACCACAACATATCTAAATGATAGTCAAAGACAAGCACCAAGAGACTCTCAATCTTCAATCAACACACAAGAGAGGAAATCACTCATGAAAATATTTTTCTAATCCATGTTCAATAGACCGCTGTCACCTTGGTCTCGGGGATTATACTAGATAAAGACAAGTGAGTACATCAATCCAATACATATAGGAAGGGGAAATATCATGGGATCACCCTAGATTAACATAGCCTATGATCACAACGCAGATCACATCATGGGAGAGAGAGATAACCACATAGCTACACGTACGAGCCCTTGTCCCCGGAGAGGACTACTCACACATGAACATGGTGAGGAGGAGGTTGATGATGGTGTTGATGGATAGGTGCAGCCCCGCGAGGAGGAGACGGCCGGCGGCAGCCACGGAGGCGGCGGCGGCGGCCCTTGGGGGCGGCGGCGGCGGCGGCGGCCCTAGGGGGCGGCGGCGGCCCTCGGGGCGGCGGCCCTAGGGGGCGGCGGCGGCCCTAGGGGGCAGCGGCTCCTTGGCCCCCCTTCTTCCTTGTGGATGGTGCTGCAATGGTGCTGGTCCTCCCCTCCAAGACGGCGGCTTGTGAGAAGGAAAATTCGTGGCCCTTGGTGACCTAGGTTTTCTCTCTTTATATAGACTCTCGGATTCTCGTCATCAGATTTTGGGCCTCAGTAAAACGGGCTTTACTCGGCCGTCCGGACTACGATTTGGATGAATTTTATATCCAGAAGCATCGCCTCGAAATTCCCCACAACTTTCGCAACTAGACTTTTTCCGTTTGACATCGTCTTCGGGCCGGAACGTGACCATCTTAAAAAAACGTTCTCAGACAGATTTCAGGAAAGTCAGAGTCCTACTCCAATACGACTCCTTTTGCGCTTTTGTCAATTTCCAAGTAATTCCTACACAATAAAGTGTAAAACAAGAACATTGTGCATTTTTGCAACCATTAGTAGGTTAGTCCAAATATGATCAAAAGTGTATGGAAGTGCATAAATATCATAGCAATATCACACAAAAAAGGCATGGAGCAAGCAGAAATTATAGATACGTTTTGGACGTTTCAACATCCCCAAGCTTAATTCCTGCTCGTCCTCGAGTAGGTAAATGATAACAAGCATAATTTATGTGGTGACATGCTATTAACCATATAAGGACTTTTCACAGTCACATGACAAAAGCTTACTGAGATAATGAATCTGTAGTAATTAAGTTGCCTCATGAGAAAATCACAAAGAACTGAAAGTTTTACAATATGATACTGAAACATCAAATAGATTTGTAGTGAGCATGGTGTGCAAATATGATAAAGTGGTACCTCGCTTGCCCCCTTTAGTGAAGCAAAACATAAATGCAGGGCACCTCCAAAGTTTAAGTGATGACTAGATACAATGATTTCATAATAAACGATATCATAATCATGCAAAAGACAATGGTACTTTGGGACAATGCACATTACACTCAGAATGACAATCATGCTCTCAATAGTTGGTGCTTTAAAGAAGGTGGAGACTCTCGAACCGTGGCTTTTGATGGCAAGGTTGAAAACCCGTGGTCGGAAACAAAAACTAAACATGTACCAGAGCTCTTGGTTTTAAAAACAGAGGTAATAAATTTTTTTTTGAATATGCATGTTCCGTCAACGAATGCTAGCAGATAACTCAATTACTTCTCGAGCTGGACAAGTTTCGAGGAACGGCTCCCGAATGAGGACGATCACATCCTCTTAGTCTACTTTGTTTATCACTGCCAATGTTTTCTGATTTCTCATGAACAAAGCGTGAAGGAGGGTTTGTTTGTTGTATTATTTTTTAATGAGCCGGGCGCACTCTATGCCAGTTCCTTCTCATATTAAGGGTTTGCACATTAGACATGCAATCCCGGGGTGAAGCTTGTCCAACCTAAAAAGATCATGAATTAACTACTACTTCCTCATGAGCTAAAACAGAGGCACAAAAGAGAAATGTTTTTTTTGATTAATTTCGAGATGGTACATGAAAGTCTTCGTTAGGAATGGCAGGTAAATACCATGTATAGGAAGGTATGGTGGACTCATATGGCATAACTGGTTTAAAGGATTTTGGATGCACAAGCAGTCAGTCCGCTTAGTACAGGTGGAGGTTAGCAAAAGACTGGGAGCGACCAACTAAGAGAGCAATGACGGTCATAATCATGCAGAGCGACAAAGCAACATTGAATCGGGCATGGAAGTTATATCGCTACTCAGAAATTAAAGATCATCAAGGCTTGATAGACTTTCTTTACAGTCTTAAATATGCGTGAGCATATGCCAAGTCAATCAAAATAAACTCTTGGAGGAAGATATCACTAGACCATACCACATCATAGGCAAACAAATCATGTTGGTACTCGAATAACACATTAAGAATCCCCCAGCTATTTGAGACTAACCACAAGAAAACATGAACTACTAGGCACCATTATGCACATAGCGTTTTATCATAGACATATCAACCAGTGCAACAGAAGCCAACTCTCTTAACAAGATAAGCATGATAACTAAAGAGAGTTCCAGCGACCAACTAAACAAAAACTCTTTAAAAAGATAAAGCATGAAAACTAAGAGCTAAACATGATAGTAGCTATTGAAAGACAAAGAACACACACAGCAAAGATAGACATGAAAATTCTATGTTGTGCTCTAGGTTGAAGTGGAGCGTGTTTCTCTCCCACACAAAGAAAGCTGAGTTCCAACTCGTTATGAACAGCAAGCAAAGCTAAAGAAAACTAAAAAGGAAACTAAAGCAAGATGCTCTAAGCATAGCACATAACACATGAAGTGATAAAAATATAGTGGAACGAAAGACGAACTGATAATTGTTGATGGAGAAGGGGATGCACGGGGGCATCCCCAAGCTTAGATGCTTGAGTCTTCTTGAATATTTCTTGGGGGTGCATGGGGCATCCCCAAGCTTGAGCGTTTGACACTCCTGAATCTTTTTATCATCTTCCCTCGCACACTTGAAAACTCCCTTCATACATAACTCATCATAATCTGATTAGCGAGGTTAGTACCCTTAATAAAATAATTTTTCCTTGCTGGAAATAAGGATATTCTTGAAGGTCTACTGTTTCTCAAGATTGCCAAAAGGTTTTTGCAAAGAAAAAGCAAACTCAAGGTTTGCAAAACGAAGGAAAGGCAAAACAGGACAGAATCTGTGAAAAACAGACCAACAGGTAGTAAATAATTTTTTCGGGGCACTTCTGCAACTCAAATCAAAAACTCAGAACAGACGCCCGAAAGCCAATTGTATAGAGCACGCTGTCGAAAAAATTCAGACCAAAAGGATGATCTGGTGATTTTATACGAATTTTTCTGTCCAAGGACAGAATCTGTTTCCTGGACAGCACGTCACAACTTTTGAACTTTCTTGCAATCAGAGGCTACACTTGGCACAAAGCTGAAAAGTAAAGATACAATGATGATGCTACTGTAGTAACAACATCAAGACACAACAAAAGCAAAATAAAATTTTATTCATTGTGGGCTCCCTCCCAAAAGCGCTTTCTTTTATGCCTTTAAGCTAGGCATAAGACTTTAATGATGCTCTCGTAGGAATAAGAGTTGAAGAACAAAAGAGAGCATCAAGAAGCAAATACCAAACACATTTAAGCCTAACATGCTTCCTATGCATAGGAATATTGCAATAGAATTATTCATTGAAGCACAAAGCAATAAGCATAGGAAGACAAAACAAGTGCAGCTTCAAAACCTTCAACATAAAAAGAGGGAACTTGATATTATTGAAATATCTATAAGCATATGTTCCCTTCTCATAATAATTTTTAGTGGGATCACGAATAAACTCAACAATATAAGCATCACATAAAGCATTGTTACCATGATCCACATGCAAAAAGGTACTCTTACTCTCCACATAAGCATCTTTGGGGAGCCCATGGTTAGGACTTTTTAGCATTAACGTTTTCAGTCTCCCCCAAGCTTGAGCAATGCTTTCTCCGTCACGAGACCTAAAGTTATAGATATATTTCCTGTCTCGATGAATTTCATGAAGAGGATAAAACTTAGTATAAAAGAGAGACATAAGCTCTTGCCAATCAAGCAAGTGCGAGTTATCGAGAAGCTTATACCAATCTGAAGCTTTATCTATAAGTGATACGGTGAACAATTTCCTCATGACAAACTCCCTTGATACACCTGCGAGCTTAAATAATGAACATAATTGTGACAGATATAGCAAGTGTTCACCGGGATGTCTGTCTCCTGCATAACGATTAGCCAAAACATAATCGATAATACCAGCTGGTATTATATAGGGCACAATTTCAGTAGGGGGAGGAGCAACCACCACAGGTGTGGGGCGTCTTCCCACAAGCAACGAACTAAGATTGCGATTTTCTATAAACATAACTAGTGAAATAAAAACAAGAAACAAAAAGATTTAATTGCAAGATCTAAAGATATACCTTCAAGCACTCACCTCCCCGGCAACGGCGCCGAAAATAGCTTGATGTCTACACACGCTTCTACTCTTGTAGACTATGTTGGGCCTCCAAGCGCAGAGGTTTGTAGGACAGCAGCAATTTCCCTTAAGTGGATGACCTAAGGTTTATCGAACTCAGGGAAGTAGAGGTTGAAGATGGTCTCTCTCAAGCAACCCTGCAACTAAGATACAAGAAGTCTCTTGTGTCCCCAACACACCTAATACACTTGTTAGATGTATAGGTGCACTAGTTCGGCGAAGAGATGTTAAATGGCAAGTGATATGGATGGCAAAACAAAGTAATATAAATCTGTAATAAAAAGTGCAGCAAGCAAAACAAGTGGTAAACGTGAGCACAAATGTTATTGCAATGGTGGAAACAAGGCCTAGGGATCATACTTTCACTAGTGGCAACTCCCAACAACATTAACATAATCGAATCACATGATATTTCCCATAAAACATGCAATGGAGACACACCCGGAGGTCATTCCTTCGTGGTCAAGAGAGGACGAGAATTATGTAGGGCTACAAAAGCACACCTCAAAGTTCGTAGTTCTCAATCTAAGGATTTCCCAATGTCACCGCGGCCATCCAAAGAGAGTCCCACAATCACCACAACATATCTAAAGGATAGTCAAAGACAAGCACCAAGAGACTCTCAATCTTCAATCAACAGACAAGATAGGAAATCACTTTTGAAAATATTTTTCTAATTCATGTCCAATAGACCGCTGTCACCTTGGTCTCGGTGATTATACTAGATAAATACAAGTGAGTACATCAATCAAATACATAGAGGAAGGGGAAATATCATGGGATCGCCCTAGATTAACATAGCATATGATCACAACAAAGATCACATCATGGGAGAGAGAGATAACCACATAGCTACACGTACGAGCCCTCGGCCCCGGAGAGGACTACTCACATATGGACATGGTGAGGAGGAGGTTGATGATGGTGTTGATGGAGAGGTGCAGCCCCGCGAGGAGGAGACGGCCGGCGGCAGCCACGGAGGCGGCTGCGGCGGCCCTAGGGCGCAGCGGCTCCTTGGCCCCCCTTCTTCCTTGTGGATGGTGCTGCAATGGTGCTGGTCCTCCCCTCCAAGACGGCGGCTTGTGAGGAGGAAAATTTGTGGCCCTTGGTGACCTAGGTTTCCTCTCTTTATATAGACTCTCGGATTCTCGTCATCAGATTTTAGGCCTCAGTAAAACGGGCTTTACTCGGCCGTCCGGACTCCGATTTGGACGAATTTTATATCCAGAAGCATCGCCTCGAAATTCCCACAACTTTCGCAACTAGACTTTTTCCGTTTGACATCATCTTCGGGCCGGAACGTGACCATCTTTAAAAATCGTTCTCAGACAGATTTCAGGAAAGTCAGAGTCCTACTCCAATATGACTCCTTTTGCGCTTTTGTCAATTTCCAAGTAATTCCTACACAATAAAGTGTAAAATAAGAACATTGTGCACTTTTGCAACCATTAGTAGGTTAGTCCAAATATGATCAAAAGTGTATGGAAGTGCATAAATATCATTGCAATATCACACAAAAAAGGCATGGAGCAAGCAGAAATTATAGATACGTTTTGGATGTATCACTTGCCGAGGAGCAGCAGGCCTTCATCCTCGAGAAGGCTGAAATGGAGGAACAGCAGCGGCTTGCCGCCGAGAAACTGTCCACGCTGGAGGGTGAGCTGGCGCAGCGGAAGGTCAACCTCGACGGTCACGAGGAGGAACTTGCCGTGCGCGAGCAATCACTTGGCAGAGCTCTTCAGGAAGCAAAGGATGCTGCCGCAGCTGCCGAGACCGCCAAGAAGGAACTGGAGGTGAAGGTGGCGCAGCTCGAGGCCGACCTCAAGGCAAGAAGCGAAGAAGTCGCGGCACTAAAGGTCGAGCGGGAGAAAGACGCCCACAGCCACTCCGAGCTGCAGGTCCGCCTCTCCGAGAAGGGCAAGGAGCTCACCGCCGCCAAGGACTCCAACGCGGATCTTGAGCTGAAGCTGACCACCCTAACCAAGACGCTGGACGACGCCAAGGAGCGGGAGGCGACCCTGAGGGAGGAGATCAGGGCCGAGAAGGCGTTGCTGGCGAGTGCTGCCGTCACCCAGAACAACTTTAGGCAGACCGTCGAGCACTGGACGGAAGGTCTCGTCAACGCCACCTCGGACATCGACAAGGAGCTGGCGCAGCTGGGGGCGGAGTACCTCGGGTACTCCACCGATGAGAACCTGCACGCTAGCGCCAAACTTACTTTATTCTTCAAGGGCGTGGCGACGGCCCTCCAGCAACTCCGGGAGAGGATCCCAAAGTAGCTGGCGGACGAGTCGCGCAGGCTCTGCGCGGGGGCTCTGCAAAAGGTGCTGGTGAAGGTGGCCTTCCGCAACCCAGGCCTCAACCTCACCAACGTCCTCAGGTCCCTGCCGCCGGACGCAGACCAGGAGGCGCTCAAGGCCCTTGTCGCACCCATTGTGGACAAGGTGGGCGGGATCAAGAGAGTTGAAGGCGACCGCGCAGATTAGGCTGCTTATTTTCTTCTTCTTTGTCGCTGCTGATCATGTCATGAAAATAGTTTATTAGAGCTGCGACAAGCTACTTTGTAATATAACTCTATTTTGGGTATTCAATGCAACGTTATTCCCTTTACTTGACTTCTTCCTTTGTATGTTTCTGCCCTTACGCTTTTAGGGAACTTGCCGGCGTAGGCACCTTTGCCGCGAGCGCTGAGTGCGGAACTTCAGCAGCCTGCTGGCGGTGCCATTGCCGACAAGAAACCTTGTCGCAACCAGTTGCAGCACACTTAAGTTGTTGAGCGGGCTAGGAAACAAAGTAAGGGCGCAACACTAGTCGCAGCATACTTAGTCGTTGAGCGAAATCGAAACAAAGTAAGGGCACAACTAGCCACGAGTAGGTTCCTTCGCGCACAGGTTTTCCATACAGAGTGCGGTCGTTAAAGGAAGATAACTTAAAAATTTAAAATTTTGATTGCTCAAACTTTGGCAACTTAGCTTTTGTGTCGTTTGCTTCCCGGCAAGGCAAAACCTTCTTGAACGGCGCCTGGTCCATACCACTATCTTCTCCTCCACCCCGGCAAACTTGTGCGCGAGGGGACCTTCCTTTGCTTGAGAAAAAAGAAAGAAGAGAAAATACAGATATGGAGCCTTTGGGCTCGTTATTGCTTACCGGGGGTAGGTGCTGCACAAAGTGTCAGATAACTTATGCAAAAAACAGAAAGCACGAGAATGACAAGGCGTGCGGAGCACATGAGCTTTACTTATGCACGGGGTCTGCGCCCTGCTTTGTACAAAGGATTACATGCAACAGCGGCAAGACTTGTACAAAAGGTGGTTGCCGGAGCGGGTCACGGCAACCGCGCCTTACGGGTAAAACTTACGAAGATGCTCGATGTTCCAGGAGTTGCTCACCGGAAAGCCATCTTCGGTCTCAAGGCGGACAGCGCCGGGCCTAGTGACTCGTTTCACCCGATAAGGGCCTTCCCACTTGGGCGTCAACTTGTTGGAATTCTTGGCGGACTGAACGTGCCGAAGAACAAGGTCGCCTTCCTCGAGACTTCTGGCATTAACTTTGTGGCTATGGTAGCGGCGCAAAGCTTGCTGGTAGCGAGCAACTCGTACAGCAGCCTGAAGACGGTCTTCCTCAAGGAGCAGCGCGTCATCTTGTCACATCTGCTCTTGCTCGAGCTCATCATAAGCGAGCACTCGAGGTGACCCGTATACGAGTTCCGTGGAGAGAACTGCCTCTGCTCCGTAGACCAGAGCGAAAGGTGTCTGTCCAGTGGCTCGATTTGGCGTCGTCCTGATCGACCAAAGAGCCGCCGGCCGCTCCTCAATCCAGTTTCTTCCGCACTTGTGCAGCCTGTCGAAAGTTCTGGTCTTGAGGCCACGTAGCACTTCAGCATTTGCCCTCTCCGCTTGACCGTTGCTTCTCGGGTGAGCAACAGAAGCGAAGCAGACCTTGGCGCCAAGATCTTGGACGTACTCCATGAAGGTGCGGCTCGTAAATTGTGTACCGTTGTCGGTGATAATCCTGTTAGGGATCCCGAAACGGCAAACAATCGACCTAAACAACTTGATTGCTGACTGTGCGGTCACCTTCCTCACGGGCTCCACTTCCGGCCACTTTGTGAACTTGTCGATTGCAACGTACAAGTATTCAAAGCCCCCGGCTGCGCGGGGAAATGGGCCGAGGATGTCGAGCCCCCAGACCGAAAATGGCCAGGATAAAGGGATCGTCTGGAAAATTTGAGCTGGCTGGTGTATCTGCTTCGAATGAAACTGGCACGCTTCACACTTGGTTACTTGTGCAGTTGCATCCTGGAGGGCTTCTGGCCAAAAGAAACCTTGCCGGAATGCTTTTCCGGCAAGTGCTCTGGTGCCAATGTGGTGTCCACATATGCCTCCATGTATCTCTGCCAACAGCTTTTGTCCATCTTCCCGGGGAATACACTTCAATTTCACACCGTTGAGTCTTCTTCTGTACAGTGTGTTGTCAACAAACTGGTACATACTTGACCGCCGGGCTACTCTTTCTACTTCTTCTTGCTCTTCGGGAAGTTCTCCTGTCTGAAGGAAACGGACAATCTGCTGCGCCCATGCTGGAGCTTGTGGCTCGACAACAAGGACTAAAGGCACATTTGCTGCTACGGGAACATCCGCTTCTACGGTGAGAAACTGCGTCTCGGCCGGAGCTTGATGTCCCCCGGCAAGCTTGCCGGAGCAAAACTTGTCGGGAGCATTTGCTTCAACGGAACAAACCCTAGGGCTCTCCGGAGCAGACTGCTCCTCAGCATTCTTGGCGTTGATCTTGGGGACCTTCTTGGCGGCGGCTTCGGGAAGCTCTGCCGGGAAATAGTCACCAACAATCAACTTTCTCTTCTTGTTCTGTCCAGTCGATGGTGTTACGGATGGTTGAGTCAGCTTGAGCACAAAGATCCCTGGTTCCACAGGTAACTGAAGTGCGGCGCACTTTGACAGGCCGTCGGCGATGTCGTTCTGAGCTCTTGGAACGTGCTCCATCTGCAGGCCGTCAAAGTGCTCTTCTAGCTTTCTCACTTCATCGACGTAAGCTTCCATCAATGGACTCTGGTAATTCTTGTTCACTTGGCGGACGACAAGCTGCGAGTCACCCCTGACAATAAGCTTCTTGATCCCAAGGTCTGTCGCGATCCTAAGACCGGCAAGCAAACCTTCATACTCTGCAGTATTGTTTGTCGCTTGCTCCTTGGGAAAGTGCATTTGGACTACGTACTTGAGGTGTTCTCCGGTGGGCGCGACAAGCAGCACGCCGACACCGGCGCCTTGCAGCGAGAAGGCACCATCAAAGTACATTATCCATTCTTTGCTCGCTTCCTTGACGGGGGTGCTTGTCTCTGGAATCTCTTCATCTGGTGTCGGCGTCCACTCTGCTATGAATTCTGCCAATGCTCTGCTTTGGATAGTTGAAGTGCTTTCAAACTTGAGGCCAAAGCTTGACAGTTCCTGTGCCCACTCAACAATCCTGCCTGTTGCTTCTGGATTCTGCAGTATCCTCTTCAGCGGAAAGCGAGTGACCACTATTATCTCATGTGCTTGGAAGTAATGGCGCGGCTTTCTCGAGGCCATGAGAAGGCCGAAAAGCAACTTCTGCACTCCAGAGTACCTTGACCTAGCCCCCTGCAGAAGGGAACTGACAAAGTAAACTAGGCACTGCACCATCTTCTTCCGTATCTCCTCTTGCGCCTGCGCAGATTCATCCTTGTCGAGACCAGAGCTTGTCGGAGAAGCCCCCTGCTTGTCGCTGGATGTGCTTGCCGCGGTTGCTGGATCATCATCTGCCTCCCTCTTCGCTACTAACGCAGCACTAACCACTTGATTGGTTGTCGCTAGATACAGCAGCAACTTCTCTTGTGGCTCAGGTCCGACAAGTATTGGAGTGGAGGACAGGTACCTCTTCAAGTCTTGCAGCGCTGCCTCCGCTTCCGGAGTCCATTTTATTGGACCTGCCTTTTTCAAAATTTTGAAAAACGGCAGGGCGCGCTCAGCAGACTTGGAGATAAACCTGCTGAGAGCAGCCACGCAACCGGCAAGTCTTCGTACATCCTTGACGCGCTTTGGTGCTTCGATCTGCTCAATGGCCTTAATCTTGTCGGGGTTGGCTTCAATTCCCCTCTGAGACACGAAGAACCCGAGAAGCTTGCCGGAAGGGACTCCAAACATGCACTTCTCGAGGTTGAGCTTGAGATGGATCTTGCGCAGATTTACAAAGGTCTCTTCGAAATCTTGAATCAGAGTCGCCCCATCCTTGCTCTTGACCACTATGTCATCCATGTAGGCTTCCACATTTCTGTGTATCTGCGGCTCAAAAGCAGTATGGACTACTCTTGCAAATGTTGAACCAGCATTCTTCAATCTGAAAGGCATGCGTATGAAGCAGTATGTGCCACATGGAGTGATGAATGTGGTCTTCTCCTCATCCTCTTCAGCCATGAAGATCTGATGGTATCCTGAGTATGCATCAAGAAATGAAAGCAGGTCACATCCGGCCGTGGAGTCAACAATCTGGTCAATGCGCGGCAAGGGAAATGGGTCTATAGGAAAAGCTTTATTCACATCGGTGAAGTCGATACAAAGCCTCCATTTCCCGCTTGCCTTACGCACGACTACAGGATTGGCCAACCACGTAGGATGGAGCACTCCTCTGACAAGGCCTGCTGCTTCCAACTTCTTGATTTCTTCTGCAATGAACTCTTGGTGCTCCACTGCTTGTTTCCTAACTTTTTGCTTGATGGGCCGCGCGTGAGGACAGACGGCAAGCTTGTGCTCAATTACTTTCCTGGGAACACCGGGGATGTCAGATGGTTGCCATGTAAACACATCAACATTCGCTCGCAGGAAAGCAATGAGCGCGCTTTCCTATTTAGGGTCAAGCGTGGCACTGATGGTGAAAGTACCACCAGTGCCGTCCTCCTTGGCAGGCACCTTCTTGGTCTCTGGCGGAGCCGCCATCGTCTTCTTACACTTGCCGGTGGAGCTCGATGGTGCGTCCTCAACGGTAGCGCAGCACTCCGAAGAGGTGCGCTTGCCGTAGGGGGCCCCAGAGCTCTTGCCGGACTTGGTCTTCTTCTTCCCCCCGGGAGCTTCAGCGGCAAGTGTTTGTCGATCTGTTGCGGCTGCGGCTTCCCGGTAGATCTTGTCGGCGCAGATAAGGGCATCTTTCTTGTCGCCAGGGACATAGATGACGCTTATCGGGCCTGGCATCTTGAGCATGTTGTAGGCGTAGTGAGAGGCTGCCATGAACTTGGCGAGAGCTGGACGGCCAAGTATCCCATTGTAAGGCAATGGGAAATCGGCAACGTCAAAAGTGACCTTCTCAGTCCTGAAGTTCAGCTCGCCGCCAAATGTTACTAGCTGCGTAATCTTCCCCTTCGGCTTGCTCTTCCCCGAGTTTATTCCTTGGAACGTGCCGGTCTCTTCGAGCTCGCTGTCAGGGATCTGGAGTTTCTGGATCACAGCGGAGGAGATCAGGTTCAAGCCGGCCCCGCCGTCAACTAACATCTTAGTGACCTTGAGGTTGCGGATAGTTGGTGAAACCAAAATCGTCAAGCACCCGACCGCTGTCGTGCGATCAGGGTGGTCCTCAATGTCAAAGATGATAGGCGTGCTGGACCACTTCAGAAGCTTGCGCGACTCGACGGGTGGTTCTGCTGCATTAACTTCCCGCACCCACTGCTTGAGTTGGCGGTGAGAAGTATGCAGAGAAGCACCACCGTCAACGCACAAAACCTCTGTGGCTTTCTGGAACTCCTGCTCGCTGTTCTCCGCATCGTCCATGTCTTCGTCGTCGTTGTCGTCTTCGTCCTTGTCGCGGCCGCGGGGAGGTCTGTCTCCTTGCTGCTACTTGGCCTTGCCGCGGCGTCCTCCTCGGCCGTTGAATGGCCGCTTCTTGCTGGATCCCCCATCACCTCCTTGGGCCTTCTCCTTGTCGCGCCGCTCGTACTCAGCTTTCTGCTGTTCAACGAGCTGCTCGACCCTCTTGCAGTTCTGGAGATCGTGGCCCTTGGTGCGGTGGATCTTGCAGTACTGCTTGTCGGTGCCATCCTACTTATCGGCGGCCGCCACAACCTGGCAGTTGGTGCATGCGGCAGTCTCCTTGCCGGAGCTACCAACTTGGGCTTTCTTGGCGCCAGCCTCCTTGCCAGACTGCTCAACGACTAGCACTTCCTTGTTCTTCTTCTTCCTATTGTTCCGCCGCCGGTTTTTCTTTGCCGGGACGACATCTTCGCTGTCAGATCCTCCTGCTCCAGCATCCTCTCCGGGGAGTTTCCTCCCCTCCTCAGCACGTGCACACTTGTCGGCCAGGGCGTACAACTCGCTGACGTCCCTGATCTTGCACATCGCCATCTGCTCCCTCATCCTGCGGTTACGCACGTTCTGATGGAACACGCTGATAACCGCGGCAGGGTGGACGTCTGGGATGTTGTGCTGAACACGGCTGAACCTCTGGATGTATTTGCGCAGGGGCTCTCCTTCCTTCTGGGCGAGCAGGTGAAGGTCACTCTCTTGGCCATGGGGTTTGTGGCCGCCTGTAAAGGCGCCGACAAACTGATGGCAGAGATCTGCCCAAGAAGAAATGGAGTTGTCCGGCAAGTGCATGAGCCAGGACCTGACGTTGGGTTTGAGTACCAGAGGGAAGTAGTTGGCAAGGATCTTGTCGTCCCGCCCCCCAGCAGCTTGCACCGCGATGGTGTAGATGCTGAGGAACTCCGACGGATGTGTCTTGCCGTCGTACTTCTCTGGTACGTCCGGTTTGAAGTTTTTCATGCTGGGCCACTGGACTTGCCGCAGCTCACGAGTGAACACAGGACAACCTACCGGGTACGGCAAGTCGCCTGGTCCCCCTGGCGCTTGCATGTCGACAGTGGGCCCAGCGCGCTGGTCTGACTGACGTCGCGCTTCTCTTCGACGCTCGATGCGAGTGCGAGCGTCTTCTTGTTGGCGATCTTGAAGAACTTGGCGTTGATCACGACGAGCTCGCGGATCCGACGACGCGGTGGAGTCGCTGTCGAGGTTGATCCGGCGAGTCGGCGATCTTGGCCTTCGAGGCGGAGAGTGCACGGTGGTTGCACCCCCACCGGTCTTGTCGCCATCGGCCCGCGCCTGGCTGACTTGCCGCGGCCGCGACGTGCTTGGCTGCTGCGGAGTGTCGCCGTTGGCGAAGGCGATGAGACTCTGGATGGTGGCCCTCCAGTCGTCGGCCTTGTCTGCCGCTGGAGGGAAATCTAGGAGCAGTTGAGCTCGCGCTAGAGCTTCTGCTGGAGTGGCGGGTAGCGGTGGCTAACAGTGCGAAGAGCGGGATATGCTCGGACTTCTAACTACGTTAGAAGGAGGAGTTTCCCATCCCAGCGACCGTGCCTTGCTCGTGTCGGCATGTTGGCGTGCATGCTGGTCTTGAGCGTCCCGAGATCCGCCAGCTTGATCTTGATTTAGCAAGCGTATGGTACCGTGAGTACCATGACACTGCCGGCCCCGCGCATCCTGAGATGGGCGCGGTGCATGTACGGACGCCGAGGTTTTGGAGTGCGCCCGGTCGTCGTGGGAGCCGGCTACGCTGCCGATGGGCAGCGCAGCTTTGTCCTTGGACTTGGCGGCACCGTGAGCTCCCTCGTCGACGTCCGTTCTTCCGCCGGCGTCTACCCCACCAGCCGTTGGCTCCGGCGGTGGTGGGATCGACGCGGACGGACCAGCTGCCTCCGAAGCCTTCTTCTTCGGCGGCATGTTGATGAAGATGATGATGAAGATCTAGCTCGTGTGTAGGCCGGATCAGGTTCACACAACCTCGACGCACCCCCTACCTGGTGCGCCAAAGATGTCGGGGAAACTGATCGCCCACGAACACCTATGGGACCGGAGCCCCTTTTCAGTATGGCAGGGGGCGGAGATCGCGCAAAGAGCAGATCTAGGCGAGCACACGAGCAGTTTACCCAGGTTCGGGCCGCACGGATGCGTAAAACCCTACTCCTGCTTTGGTTTGTATTGAGTTCTTGGCTCGGGAGCGCAAGGAGCTACAGTATACTCCAGCGGCTAGCAAGACCGAGCGTGAGAATGCTTGATTGTCTAACCAGGATCGGAACCCCCTCTACGTTGCGCATGGGCCTCCTTTTATAGGCTCAAGGGGTCACCGACAGGTGGCAACGCAGATGAGGGTAAAAGTGTAAAAAGTGTGGTAGTTGGAACAGTGTTCCATACCTAACCCTGACGGCAGGGGACAAGGGCATTAAATGCCCTATCGCCGTCGCCCAAACAGTGCAAAAAGTGGCCGTCAGGGGCGCCAGCGTCCGCCACGATGGTAGCCTTGTCATCGCTGCTTGCCACCATGTACCCCTGGCTGCACAGCCTTCCGCCACGTGCGCCTGGGATGGTCCCAGAGCGACACGTGGGTGGATGCGCTGGAGCGCGGGTACTGAGTGGAAGCTTGTCGCGGCAAGCGCCTTTCCGCGGTTGCTATCTTGTCGTTTCCGGGAACTTGTCGCTCACCGGGCCTTGCCGGGACGCGTGGTGCGTCGCGGCAAGTTTCCTGAGATGCCTTGGTTGGCCTTCCCGGCAAGCTCCTCTTGCCAGGGTCTTGCGCCTTGAGTGGCCTTGTGCCTTGAGTGGCCTTCCCAGCAAGCTCCTCTTGCCGTGGCCTTGTCTTCTAGGCTTAAATACTTTTTTTCTTGAATGGCTCCAAAAGAACCACCGAGGATCTTGGTGGTCACCCAACAAGCCCTGCCGCGGGGCGCTGCGACTGCCCGTGCACAAGTTCGGGATACTAAGGTACCCCTACTTTAGTACACCGACAAATGGGAAGAGGTGCCCGGTAGTGGGTTCGATCTTACGGTGCTTGATCCCAGTGACAGAAAGGGAACCGACACGTATGTATCGTTGCTACGAAGGATAAAACAACGAGATCCATATCTAACGCCATAGATAAATGGATCTTGTCTACATCATGTCATCGTTCTTAATGCATTACTCCGTTTTTGAACTTAATACACTAGATGCATGCTGGATAGCGGTCGATGTGTGGAGAAATAGTAGGAGATGCAGGCAGAAGTCGGTCTACTAATCTTGGACGTGCTGCCTATGTAATGATCATTTCCTGGATATCGTCATAATTATTTGAGGTTCTATCAATTGCCCAACAGTAATTTGTTTACCCTCCGTTTGCTATTTTTCTCGAGAGAAGCCACTAGTGAAACCTACGGCCCCCGGGTCTTCTTTTTCATATATTTGCCTTTGGGATCTACTTTTTCCTTGCATTTATTTTAGGATCTATTAATTCAAAAATACAAAAATACCTTGCTGCAATTTATTCCTATTTATTTTATTTGGCGTTCGATCTATCAATCTACTACAAATTCCTCATGTCCGTTTTGCCTATCTTGAGGCGCCGTACCCCGAAAGGGATTGACAACCCCTTTAACACGTCGGGTTGCGAGAAGTTGTTATTTGTGTGCAGGTGTTGTTTATGTTGTGTTGCTTGGTTCTTCTACCAGTTTGATAACCTTGGTTTCACATCTGAGGATAATAACTACTGCCGCTGTGCTGCATCATCCCTTTCGTCTTTGGGGAAAAATTGACGTAGCTTTAAGCTACATCAATTATCAATCTAGTATCATAGCCAATTGCCTAGGAACAATTCTGCAACACCTACTACTGTTGGGGAACGTTGCACGGGAAACAAAAAATTCCTATTCTCACCAAGATCCAATCTAGGAGATGACCATCTACGAGAGGAGAGATTGGATCTACATACCCTTGTAGATTGCTAAGCAGAAGCATTAAGAAATGCGGTTGATGTAGTCGAACATCTTCGCGATCCAATCATGATCCGTCCCGCGAACTCCGATCTAGTGCCGAACGGACGGCACCTCAGCGTTTAGAACACGCGTGCTTCGATAACATCTCCTCCTTATTGATCCAGCAAGCAAGAGAGGAGAAGTAGATGGGATCTCAACCAACACGACGGCATAGTGGAGATGGTGGCGGTGCAATCCCGGCAGGGCTTCGCCAAACGCTGTCGGAACCAATCTGAGGAGAAAATGGGGTTTTGGGAGAGGTAGAGATGCCGCCGGAGCGTGGGATTTTGTGTCTTCAGCCCCTACCTCTCCCACACTATTTATAGGAGGCAAGGAGGAGGTTTGGGGCGCAGCCTTGGCCCCTCCTCCAAGGGAGGTGGTGCGGCTAGGCCTAGGGAGGAATCATCCCTTCCCACGGCACCTCGGGGGGTGCCTTCGACCCTTAGGACTCTTCCTTTATCCTCTCTCTTAGAACATGGGCCCCTTAGGGCTGGTGCCCTTGGCCCATATAGGCCAAGGTGCACCCTCTACAGCCCATGTGGCCCGCCGGGGCAGGTGGACCCCCGGACCCCTTTCGGCACTCCCCGTACAATACCGATAATGCCCGAAACTTTTCCTGCAGCCAAAATATGACTTCCCATATATAAATCTTTCCCTCCGGACCTTTCCAGAGCTCCTCGTGACGTCTGGGATCTCATACGGGACTCTGAACAACATTCATTCACCAACATGAATATCCCAATACTACTCTAGCATCACCAAACATTAAGCGTGCGGACCCTACAGGTTCGAGAATAATGTAGACATGATCGAGACACCTTTTCGGTCAATAACCAATAGCAAAACCTGGATGCCCATATTGGTTCTTGCATATTCCATGAAGATCTTTCATCGGTTGAACCACGATGCCAAGGATTCAGCTAATCCCATATGCAGTTCCTTTTGTCCATCGGTATGTTATTTGCCCAAGATTCGATCGTTGGTATCTTCATACATAGTTCAATCTCGTTACCGGCAAGTCTCTTTACTCGTTCTGTAATACAAGATCTCATGACTAACTCCTTTGTCACATTGCTTGCAAGCTTATTGTGATGTTGTATTACCGAGAGGGCCCAAAGATACCTCTTCGTCATACGGAGTGACAAATCCCAATCTTGATCCATGCCAACTCAACAGACATCCTAGGAGATACCTATAGAGCACCTTTATACTTGTAGTCACCCAGTTACGTTGTGACGTTTGGTACACACAAGGTATTCCTCCGGTGTCAGTGAGTTGCATGATCTCATGGTCATAGGAACATATATACTTGACATGCAGAAAACAATAGCAATAGACTTGATACAATCATATGCCACATTTATAGTTTGGGTCTTGTCCATCACATCATTCTCCTAATGATGTGACCTCGTTATAAAATGACAACTCATGTCCATGGCTAGGAAACCATAGCCATCTTTGATCAACGAGCTAGTCTGGTAGAGGCTTACTAGGGACACATTGTTGTCTATGTATCCACACATGTATCTGAGTTTTCGATCAATACAATTCTAGCATGGATAATTAACGATTGTCATGAACAGGAAAATATGATAATAACCAATTTATTATTGCCTCTAGGGCATATTTGCAATAATCTCCCACTTGCACTAGAGTTAATAATCTAGTTCACATCACCATGTGATTAACAACCAATGAGTTCTAGGGTTTGATCATGTTATGCTTGTGAGAGAGGTTTTAGTCAACGGGTCTGCAACATTCAGATCCATGTGTACTTCGCAAATATTTATGTCATATTGTAGATGCTGCTACCACGGTCCACTTCAAGATATTCCAAATGGCTGCTTAACTGTATGTATCCAGTTGGCTACTCAGAGTCAATTGGTGTTAAAGCTTGCATCGATGTAACCCTTTATGCTGAACTCTTTATCACATCCATAACCAAGAAACATTTCCTTATTCCTCTAAGGATAATTTTTGACTGGTGTCTAGTGATCCACTCCTGGATCCTTCTTGTACCCCCCTTGCCAGACACGTCGCAAGGCACATATGAGGTGCGGTACACAGCATGGCATACTCTGGCTAAGTGATGACCCACAAGTATAGGGGATCAATCATAGTCCTTTTGATAAGTAAGAGTGTCGAACCCAATGAGGAGCAGAAGAAAATGGCAAGCGGTTTTCAACAAGGTATTGTCTGCAAGCACTGAAATTATCGGTAACAGATAGTTTTGTGATAAGTTAATTCGTAACAGGTAACAAGTAACAAGTGTAACTAAGGTGCAGCAAGGTGGCCCAATCCTTTTTGTAGCAAAGGACAAGCCTAGAAAAACTCTTATATAAAGCAAAGTGCTCCCGAGGACACATGGGAATTATTGTCAAGTTAGTCTTCATCATGTTCATATGATTCGCGTGCGCTACTTTGATAATTTGATATGTGGGTGGACCAATGCTTGGGTCATGTCCTTACCTGGACAAGCTTCCCACTTATGATTAACTTCCCTCGCAAGCATCCACAATTAAGAAATAAGAATTAAGATAAATCTAACCATAGCATGAAACATATGGATCCAAAACAGCCCCTTACGAAGCAACGCATAAACTAGGGTTTGAGCTTCTGTCACTCTAGCAACCCATCATCTACTTATTACTTCCCAATGCCTTCCCCTAGGCCCAAATAATGGTGAAGTGGCATGTAGTCGATGTTCACATAACACCACTAGAGGAAAGACAATATACATCTCATCAAAATATCAAACGAATACCAAATTTACATTATTACTTATAACAAGACTTCTCCCATGTCTGGAGGAACAAACGTAACTACTCACAACACATAACCATGTTCATAATCAGAGGAGTATTTAATAGCATCAAGGATCTTAACATATGATCTTCCACCAAATAAACCAACTAGCATCAACTACAAGGAGTAATCAATACTACTAGCAACCTACATGTACCAATATGAGGTGTTGGGGCAAAGATTGAATACAAGAGATGAACTAGGATTTGAGAGGATATGGTGTTGGTGAAGATGTTGATAAAGATTGATCCTCCCTCTGTCGGTGTACAAAAGTAGGGGCTCTCCTTTGTACTTGTGCATGGACAGTCAGAGCCACGTCTACGGCCACACCTAACAGGGCAGAGGAGGGAAACCAAAGCACAAGACTACTAGAGCAGCACCAAGACAGTGGCGCAAGAAGGCCAGGCAACAAGATAGGCTTCCCCCGACAAGACCCTTGCCAGGGCGGCTTGCACGACCCCGTCAAGAACCCTTTCCGGGGCAACTCACCCAATGCCTCCATTGCAGCCACCCTTGAGCCAAGGAGCTCCGACACCATCAACAATGTTGGAACCAAGGCTTGGGGAGCGCGTGCATGATGGCATGCAGATCTTTGTGAAGACAAAGGGTCTATGAATCCTAGATGAGAACCAGATGACAAGATGACCGCAGGGCTCCTTGCCGAGGATGCCCATGAGGCCCCAGCAAGGCTCCTTGCCAAAGATACCCCCGAAGCCCCGACAAGCCTCTTGCCGAGGGCGCTTACAAAGGCCCCGACAAGACCATTGCCGGGAACAGACGCAAGACCGCGGCAAGCCCTAGCCGCCCATCATCACCCTAGCTCGACGGCCGATCCACTAGCTCAGGCAAGTACCCATGTGGCAGTACATGGTTCCTGATCCAGCTAGTCAAACACTTGCGTGGTGGCATGCAGATCTTTGTGAAGACCCTACCACCACGCCATCTCAGCTGCCTGCCAACCTACATGGCGATGCATGCCTCGTTGGCCTGGACGCACGTCGCAACCAGACGAAGCGGCGGCGGACGGGATGGGCCTCGTTGCCGTCCCCAATAAAGCGAGTGGACACCTAAGTAGCGCATTTAATGCGTCTTGTCCCGTAATGGCAGGAGATAAGCTTGTACAATGTATACCTTTCCACCTCCTGTGTGCCACTGTGGCAACCCCTTTTGACTATAAAAGGAGGCCCGAGGCATACTAGAGAAGGATTCGGATCTTTTGGACTAGGCATGCACCATAGCTAGTTCAAGAGCTCAAGAACACTCAAATACACATCAAAGCAGGACTAGGGTATTATGCATCTTCGCGGCCCGAACCTGGGTAAACGATCCTCGTGCTAACTCCTAGACCCACTCTTTGCACAACCCCGCGCCCGTCAACCGTAGAAGGGATTCCAGTGATCCCATAGGTGTCGACCACCGACATCTTTAGCGCGCCAGGTAGGGGAGCGCAGTTGTGAAAATCTGGTCTAGCGGTTAGTTTAGAAGTTCTTCGTCACCATGGCTCCTAAGAAGAAGACGATCACGGCGATCGGTTCATGTAGAGCTGAACGGCCCGTGCCGGTGCTGGCGGGCGACGGGGTGGTCGCGGATGGAAGCCAAGGTGCGGCCCGTGAACACCCTCGTTGCTCTAGCAGCCGGAGCTTGGCAAGGGGCGTCATTCGTACACAAGACGACGAGCCGCATGCCGCCAAGTCCAAAGGCGGAGTCGGGCCCCCCGCAGGCGGCGCGGGGCCCTCCAAGAGTGGCGGCATGCCACGTATGGGCAGCGCGGTGACTTCCAAGGCACCCACGTCGGCGCCCGCAACGCACTCCTCCCAGGTCGTGCGCGATGAGCAGCATCGCCACGTTGGTGACCCCAGGCACCGCCGCGGAAAGAGCCCCATGCATCATTCGCGGGACGTAGAAGACCAACATGCTCGTCGAGGTGCTGGCAAAAACGGCATATAGCCGCAGGGCCATGATAGAGCTCCTTCTAATGTGGTTAGAAGCAGGAGCGCATCACGGTCCACGCAGCTTTTGCCGCCGCCCACATCGGCAGAGGCCTTAGCGCACACGCAGTTGCTCCTCGACTTCCCTCCTGCTGCGGAGAAGCTCGACGAGTGGAGAGCCACCATCCGGAGCCTCATCGGCATCGCCAACAAAGACGAGTCGTGGCCAGCGAGGCCCTCGGGCTGACGCTCTGTCGAGCCACCGCACGCCAGTGGTGGAAGGACCAGAGGCGCTGCAGCCACGGTGCATTCTCCTCCTCCTCACCAGTTACCACGGGCACCGGTCCGTCGGGACGACACTTGTGATAACATTTCAATAGCGTCATCTGACCCGTGGACCCACCGCGATCAGCGCCAAGTTCTTCGGGAGCGAGCCCATGAAGACGCTCGAACTACCATCGAGCGCAGGCGCGAAGCACGCCATTAGTCAAATAGGCGGGCAGGGGCCACTACGGACCACCCAGCGCCGGGAGGGTGTGGAGGCTTACCTTACGAGGTAGGCTGTCCAGCCTTTACTCATGAGCTGTGGGAGTTCCAGTGGCCCACTCACCGCACATTCAAGCCTGACGTCGGCGAGAAGTACAATGGCAAGGCTCACCCGTTAGAGTTCCTCAGCATCTACACCATCGCGATGCAGGCCGCCGGAGCACCTGACGACAAGGTGCTTACCAATTACTTCCTATTGGCGCTTAAACCCAATGTCATGTCATGGGTGATGCACTTACCAGTAGATTATATTTCTTCCTGGTCGGATATGTGCCATGAGTTTTTTGGCGCCTTTACGGGAGGCCACCAGGCTCATGGCCAGGCAAGCGATTTGCATATCATCCCCCAGAAAGAAGGTGAAAGCATGCGCAACTACATACAGAGATTCAGCCGAGTGCAGTACAACATCCCAGATGTTCATCCCGTCGCCGTCATCAGCGCATTTCATCAGAATGTGCGTAACCGCAAGATGCACGAAGAGCCGGCAATGAATAAGGTCAAGGATGTGGCTTAACTCTATGTTTTGGCCGACAGATGCGCTCGGGCCTAAGAGGGAAGGAAGTACCCCGGCGAAGACACCGATGTGGAAACCGATTCCTCAAAAGAAGACGCCGTCGCCCCGGCGAAGAAGGGCCGAGGCCGCAACAGGAAACGCAAGGGCAAGGTCGTGCTTGTCATCGAGGGATCCGAGGACGCCGGCGCTGCCAAGAAGACCAAGGCAGATGACCCCGGCAAGGAAGTTGTCGGGTGTGTCGCCTGCCGGGCCTTGGCGGCTGTCGACAAGCTAGGAGGCTTCGACAAGCAGTACTGCAAGATCCATCGCACCAAGGGCCATGACCTCCAGAGCTGCCGGCAAGTCGAGCAGCTCGCGGAGAAGCAGAAAGCTGAATATGAAAGGCAGGAAAAGGAGAAGGGCCAAGATGGTGCTGAGGGATCCGGCAAGAAGCGTGGCGGCAGCCTGGCCGCCGCGGCAAGGATAACCAACAAGAAAGGCCCGCCCGAGGCCGCGACAGGAAGCAAGAAGACGATGATCATAATGAGGACGACGAGCCGGCGAGCAAGAGTTCTAGAAATCTACGGAGGCCATGTGCGTCGACGGTGGTGCCTCTCTGCACACCTCTCACCGCCAGCTCAAGCAGTGGGCGCATGAGATCACAGCAGCAGAACCATCGTTCGATGCCCAGAAGTCGCTGAAGTGGTCAAGCACACATATCATTTTTGATGCCGAGGATCACCCTGATCACACAACTACGGTCGGGTGTTTGCCATTGTTGGTCTCACCAACAATACGCAACCTCAAGGTGAGGAAAATGCTGGTTGATGGCGGGGCCGGTCTGAACTTGATCTCGCCCGTTGTGATCAAAAGGTTGCACATTCCTGATGGAGACCTTGAAGAGACGGGCACGTTTCAAGGGGTCAACCCGGGAAGGAGTCAGTCGAAGGGTAAAGTCACGCTGCCCGTGACATTCGGAGGCGAGCTAAACTATAGGACAAAGAGGGTTGTTTTTTATGTTGCCATGATCCCATTGCCTTACAACGGGATCCTCGGCCGCCCAGCGTTGGCCAAGTTCATGGCAGCATCACATTACGCCTAGAACACACTGAAGATGCCTCGGCCGATGACCATTGATAACCCACAAGTGTAGGGGATCGCAACAGTTTTTGAGGGTAGAGTATTCAACCCAAGTTTATTGATTCGACACAAGGGGAGCCAAAGAATAGTCTCAAGTATTAGAAGTTGAGTTGTCAATTCAACCACACCTAGAAGACTTAGTATCTGGAGCAAGGTAATTTAGTAGCAAAGTAATATGGAAGGAACGGTAACAATGGCAAAAGTAGCGATGGTAGTTTTGTAGTGATTGTAACAGTAGCAGCGGAAAAGTAAATAAGCAACTAGCAATATGTGAAAAGCTCGTAGGCATTGGATCAGTGATGGATAGTTATGTCGGATGCGATTCCTCATGTAATAGTTATAACATAGGGTGACACAGAACTAGCTCCAGTTCATCAATGTAATGTAGGCATGTATTCCGAATATAGTCATACGTGCTTATGGAAAAGAACTTGCATGACATCTCTTGTCCTACCCTCCCGTGGCAGCGGGGTCCTATTGGAAACTAAGGGATATTAAGGCCTCCTTTTAATAGAGTACCGGACCAAAGCATTAACACATAGTGAATACATGAACTCCTCAAATTACGATCATCACCGGGAGTGGTCCCGATTATTGTCACTTCGGGGTTGCCGAATCATAACACAAAGTAGGTGACTATTGACTTGCAAGATAGGATCAAGAACACACATATATTCATGAAAACATAATAGGTTCAGATCTGAAATTATGGCACTCGGGCCCTAGTGACAAGCATTAAGCATGGCAAAGTCATAGCAACATCAATCTTACAACATAGTGGATACTAGGGATCAAACCCTAACAAAACTAACTCGATTACATGGTAAATCTCATCCAACCCATCACCGTCCAACAAGCCTACGATGGGATTACTCACGCACGGCGGTGAGCATCATGAAATTGGTGATGGAGGAAGGTTGATGATGACGATGGCAATGATCTCCACTCTCTGGAGCCCCGAACGGGCTCCAGATCAGCCCTCCCAAGAGAGATTATGGCTTTACAGCGGCTCCGTATCGTAAAACGCAATGAATCCTTCTATCTGATTTTTTTTCTTCATGAAAGTGAATATATGGAGTCGGGGGTGATGTCGGTGGAGCCTCAGGGGGGCCACGAGGCAGGGGGTGCGCCCAGGGGGGCGCCCCCACCCTCGTGGACAGGGTGTGGGCCCCCTGGTCTGGTTCTTTCCACGGGTATTTTTTATATATTCCAAAATAAATCTCAGTTGAATTTCAGGTCATTCCGAGAACTTTTATTTCTGCACAAAAATAACACCATGGCAGTTCTGCTGAAAACAGCGTCAGTCCGGGTTAGTTCCATTCAAATCATGCAAGTTAGAGTCCAAAACAAGGGCAAAAGTGTTTGGAAAAGTAGATACGTTGGAGATGTATCAACTCCCCCAAGCTTAAACCTTTGCTTGTCCTCAAGCAATTCAGTTGATAAACTGAAAGTGATAAAGAAAAACTTTGACAAACTCTGTTTGCTCTTGTTGTTGCAAATATGTAAAGCCAACATTCAAGTTTTCAGCAAAGATCATGACTAAGCACATTCACAATAAGTTTCAGGTCTCATGTCTACTCATATCAATGGCATAATCAACTAGCGAGCAATAATAATAAACCTCGGATGACAACACTTTCTCAAAACAATCATAATATGATATGACAAGATGGTATCTCACTAGCCCTTTCCGAGACCACAAAACATAAATGCAGAGCACCTTTGAAGATCAAGAACTCACAAGACATTGTAATTCATGGTAAAAGAGATCCAGTCACAATCATATTCTATGTAAATTAATAGCAATACATGCAAATGACAGTTGTGCTCTCCAACTGGTGCTTTTTAATATGAGGATGATGACTCAACATAAAAGTAAATAGATAGGCCCTTCGCAGAGGGGAGCAGGGATTTGTAGAGGTGCCAGAGCTCGATTTTGAAATAGAGATGAATAAGCTTTTGAGCGGTATACTTTCATTGTCAACATAACAACCAAGAGTTCTCGATATCCTCCATGCTACACACATTATAGGCGGTTCCCAAACAGAATGGTAAAGTTTATACTCCCGCAACCACCAACAAGCACACTCCACGGTTGACCCAAAACAAAGGGTACCGTCCAAACCAGCAACAGCCCTGGGGGAGTTTTGTTTAATTATTGTGATTTGAGCATGGGACGGGGCATCCCTGTTACCAGCCATTTTCTCATGAATGATGAGCGGAGTCCACTCATCATGAGAATAACCCACCTAGCATGGAAGATATAGACAGCCCTAGTTGATACATGAGCTGTTTGAGCATTCAAAACAGAATTTCATTTGAAGGTTTGGAGTTTGGCACATACAAATTTACTTGGAACGGCAGGTAGATACCGCATATAGGAAGGTATGGTGGACTCATATGGAATTACTTTGGGGTTTATGGAAGTGGATGCACAAGCAGTGTTCCCGCTTAGTACAAGTGAAGGCTAGAAAGAGACTGGGAAGCGACCGGCTAGAGAGCGACAACAGTCATGAACATGCATTAAAATTAATCAACAATGAATGCAAGCATGACTTGGATATAAATCACCATGAACATAAATATCGTGGAGGCTATGTTGATTTTGTTTCAACTACATGCGTGAACATGTGCCAAGTCAAACCACTTGAATCGTTCAAAGGAGGATACCACCGTATCATACCTCATCACAACCATTTTAATATCATGTTGGCACGCAAGGAAGACCATTATAAACTCTTAGCTAATTAAGCATGGCATGAGCAGCTATGATCTCTAATTGTCATTGCAAGCATGTTTCATTCATAATAGGCTGAATCAGGAACGATGAACTAATCATATTTAAAAAAAAGATAGGTCGAGTTCATACCAACTTCTCTCATCTCAATCAGTTCATCATATATCATCATTATTGCCTTTCGCTCGCACGACCGAACAGTGTGGATAATAATAATAGTGCACATGCATTGGACTAAGCTGGAATATGCAAACATTTAATACAAGGGAGAAGACAAAGTAATATGGCTCTTGGTTAAATCAACAATAATGCATATTAGAGCCACTAAGCATTTTCATCATGGTCTTCTCCTCTAGAGCCCCAAAGAAAAGAAATAAAACTATTTACACGGGAAAGCTCCCAACAAGCAAAAGAAGAACGAGAAATCTTTTTGGATTTTCTTTTAATTACTACTACTACAAGCATGGAAGGTGAACTAGCTAAAAAGCACTATTATTACAAAAACAAGAGAGGTCGAGTTCATACCAACTTTTCTCATCTTAATCAATTCATCATATATCATCATTATTGCCTTTCACTCGCACGACCGAAAGGCGTGGATAATAATAATAGTGCACGTGCATTGGACTAAGCTGGAATCTGCAAGTATTTAATACAAGGGAGAAGACAAAGTAATATGGCTCATGGTTAAATCAACAATAATGCATACGAGAGCCACTAAGCATTTTCATCATGGTCTTCTCCTCTTGACCCCCAAAGAAAAGAAAAGAAACTATTTACACGGGGAAGCTCCCAACAAGCAAAAGAAGAACAAGAAATCTTTTTGGGTTTTCTTTTAATTACTACTACAACAGGCATGGAAAGTAGACTAGCTAAAAGCTACAACTATTTTTTTTGTTTTTCTTAAGGTTTTTCTAACAAACAAGAAAAAGACTAAGAAAAGAAATGAAACTAGCATGGAAAGTCCAAAGAAAAAGTATGAGCACCGACTACTCGAATAAGTGTGTGAACATGAATGTAATGTTGGTGAGAAATACGTACTCCCCCAAGCTTAGGCTTTTGGCCTAAGTTGGTCTATGGCCAGTATTGGCCTGACAGATATCCAAAGTCGTAGTTAGGGTTGTACTGAGATGCAGCGGCTACTGCCTGACGAGCTGCATCTTGAAGACGAGCCGCCTTCTTCATCTCCCCATACTCATTCGTGTTAGAAATATGCCCTAGAGGCAATAATAAAATGGTTATTATTATATCTCCTTGTTCATGATAATTGTTTATTATTGATACGTCCAAAACGTATCTATAATTTCTGCTTGCTCCATGCTTCTTTTGTGTGATATTGCTATGATATTTATGCACTTCCATACACTTTTGATCATATTTGGACTAACCTATTAACTCAGTGCACCCCGGTGCCAGTTTCTGTTTTCTGCTGTTTTTGTATTTCAGGTTTTCCCATTACTTAAATTGCCAGAAAAATTCCGGGAAAATATATATATAAAATCAGTGCTCCAGAAGCTTCCACGCACCAAAAGTGGGGCCAGAGGGGAGCCAGGGGCAGCCCAGGCGGCCAGCCCAGGCGGCCCCACCCATGGCCGCCTAGGCAGGGCGCCTGGGCCCCCCTCTCCGCTTCTGGTGACCCCCTTTGGCATATATATTTCTCTCGTCGCGGAAACCCTGATGCCAGACCCCTTTTCTCCAGAAGCAATTCCGATCTCCGCCGCCATCGCCACCAAGTTTCGGGGGACCAGAATTCCTGTGCCGGCATCCTGCCGGGACGGGGAAGTGCCCCCGGATTCATCTCCTTCGACGTTGCTTCCTCCCTCCATGATGCGGGAGTAGTTCCTCCTCGGGGCTGAGGTTTCTACCAGTAGCTATGTGGTCAATTCTCTCTCCCATGATGTGATCTTCGTTGTGATCATAGGCTATGTTAATCTAGGGTGATCCCATGATATTTCCCCTTCCTCTATGTATTGAATTGATGTACTCACTTGTCTTTATCTAGTATAATCCCCGAGACCAAGGTGACAGCGGTCTATTGGACATGGATTAGAAGAATATTTTCATGAGTGATTTCCTCTTTTGTGTGTGGATTGAAGATTGAGAGTCTCTTGGTGCTTGTCTTTGACTATCCTTGAGATATGTTGTGGTGATTGTGGTACTCTCTTTGGATGGCCGCGGTGACATTGGGAAATCCATAGATTGATAACTACGAACTTAGAGGTGTGCTTTTGTAGCCCTACATAATTCTCGTCCTCTCTTGACCACAAAGGAATGACCTCCGAGTGTGTCTCCATTATGGGAAATATCATGTGATTCAATTATGTTAATGTTGTTGGGAGTTGCCACTAGTGAAAGTATGAAGCCTAGGCCTTGTTTCCACCATTGCAATACCATTTGTGCTCACGTTTACCACTTGTTTGCTTGCTGCACTTTTTATTACAGATTTATATTACTTTGCTTTGCCACTCCTATCATCCATATTTTACCATCTCTTCGCCGAACTAGTGCACATATACATCTGACAAGTGTATTAGGTGAGTTGGGGACACAAGAGACTTCTTGTATCTTGATTGCAGGGTTGCTTGAAAGGGGTACGTTCAACCTCCACTTCCCTGAGTTCGATAAACCTTGGGTTACTCACTTGAGGGAAATTTGCTGCTGTCCTACAAACCTCTGCTCTTGGAGGCCCAACACTGTCTACAGGAATAGAAGCGTGTAGTAGACATCAAGCTATTTCTGGCGCCGTTGCCGGGGAAGTGTGGTAAGTGAAGGTACCTTCTCTAGATCTTGCAATTAAATCTTTTTGTTTCTCGTTTTTATTTTCACTAGTTTTGCTTAATGGAAAACAACAAAAATATGAGAGAGCTTTATAAGCTCTACCTTGCTTTGGGACATGATGTGTTCGAAGAGAAAATTAAAAAACCTATGGAACTTTATTATTTGCATAACAATCATGATGGTGGTGATGTTATTAGTATGTTTTTTTAATATCAATATTGCTAATGACATGGAAAGCTCTAAGCTTGGGGATGACACGTTTGATGAACATGATATTTTTAGTCCCCCAACTTTTGAGGAGAAAATTTACTTTGATGATACTATGCCTCCTATATATGATGATTACAATGATGAATATGATATTTTCAGTCCACCTACTATTGAGGATAAAATTTATTATGATTATGATATGCCTCCTAAATACGATGATTACCATGATGGTTATGATAGTCCTACTCCCACTATTACCAATGAGAAAGATTATGCTTATGTGGAGAGTAAGAGTACCTTTTTGCATGTGGATCATGGTAACAATGCTTTATGTGATGCTTATATTGTTGAGTTTATTCGTGATCCCACTGAAAATTATTATGAGAAGGGAACATATGCTTATAGATATTTCAATAATATCAAGTTCCCTCTCTTTATGTTGAAGGTTTTGAAGCTGCACTTGTTTTGCCTTCCTATGCTAGTTGCTTTGTGCTTCAATGAATTATTCTATTGCAATATTCCTATGCATAGGAAGCATGTTAGGCTTAAATGTGTTTGGTATTTGCTTCTTGATGCTCTCTTTTGTTCTTCAACTCTTATTCCTACGAGAGCATCATTAAAGTCTTAAGCCTATCTTTATGGCTATAAAGAAAGAGCTCTAGGGAGACAACCCTTGTTATCTTTGCTTTCAGTTTGTTCTTTCAGTTTTTAGTGGTCTTAATGTTTGTTACTACTGTAGCAACATCATTGCATCTTTATTTTTCAGCTTTGTGCCAAGTTTAGCCTCCGATTGCAACAAAGTTCAAAAGTTGTGACGTGCTGTCCAGAAAACAGATTATGTCCTTGGACAGAAAAATTCGTATAAAATCACCAGATCATATTTTTGATCTGAATTGTTTTGACAGTGTGCTCTATACAATTGGCTTCCGAGCGTCTGTTCTGAGTTTTTTGATTTGAGTTGCAGAAGTGCCCCAAAAAAAATATTTACTACCTGCTGGTCTGTTTTTCACAGATTCTGTCCTGTTTTGCCTTTTCTTCGTTTTGCAAACCTTGAGCTTGCTTTTTCTTTGCAAAAACCTTTTGGCAATCTTGAGAAACAGTAGCTCTTCAAGATTATCCCTATTTCCAGTAGGGAAAAATTATTTTATTGTGGGTACTAACCTCGCTAATCAGATTATGATGAGTTATGTATGAAGGGAGTTTTCAAGTGTGCGAGGGAAGATGATAAAAGAAGATTCAGGGGGGTCAAACGCTCAAGCTTGGGGATGCCCCGTGCACCCCCAAGAAATATTCAAGAAGACTCAACCATCTAAGCTTGGGGATGCCCCCATGCGTCTCCTTCTCCAACAACAATTATCAGTTCGTCTTTCGTTCCACTATATTTTAATCACTTCATGCGTTATGTGCTATGCTTGGAGCGTCGTGCTCTTAGTTTCCTTTTTAGTTTTCTTTAGCTTTGCTTGTTGTTCATAACAAGTTGGATCCTAGCCTTCATCGTTTGGGAGAGAAACACGCTCCACTCCACTGTAGAACACAACATAGGCTTGCATGCGTATCTTCTTGTGTGTGTTCTTTATCTTTTCATAGCTGCTGTCATGCTTAGCTCTTAGTTTTCATGCTTATCTTTTTAAGAGCTTTTGTTTAGGTTGTTGCTTCTGGAACTCTCTTGAGTTATCATGCTTATCTTGTTAAGAGAGTTGGCTTCTGTGGCACTGGTTGATATGTCTATGATAAAAATGCTATGTGCATAATGGTGCTTAGTAGTTCATGTTTTCTTATGGTTAGTCTCAAATAGCTGGGGGTTCTTAATGTGTTATTGAAGTACCAGCATGATTTGTTTGCCTATGATGTGGTATGGTTTAGTGATATCTTCCTCCAAGAATTTATTTTGATTGACTTGGCATATGCTCACGCATATTTAAGACTGTAAAGAAAGTCTATCAAGCCTTGATGATCTTTAATTTCTGAGTAGTGATATAACTTCCATGCCCGATTCAATGTTGCTTTGTCGCTCTGCATGATTATGGCCGTCATTGCTCTCTTAGTTGGTCGCTCCCAGTCTTTTGCTAGCCTTCACCTGTACTAAGCGGACTGATTGCTTGTGCATCCAAATCATTGAAACCAGTTATGCCATATGAGTCCACCATACCTTCCTATATATGGTATTTACTTGAAATTCCTAACGAAGACTTTATTGTACCATCTCAAAATTATTCAAAAGCATTTCTCTTTTGTGCCTCTGTTTTAGCTCATGAGGAAGTAGTAGTTAATTCATGATCTTTTTAAGTTGGACAAGTTTTACCCCGGGATTGCATGTCTAATCTGCAAACCCCTAATACGAGGAGGAACTGGCATGAGTGCGCCCGGCTCATAAAAGATAATACAACAAACAAACCCTCCTTCACGCTTTGTTCATGAGAAATCAGAAAACTTTTGGCAGTGATAAACAAAGGAGATTAAGGGGATGTGATCGTCCCCGTGCGGGAGCCGTTCCTCGAAACTTGTCCAGTTCGAGAAGTGATTGGGTTGTCTACTAACATTCTTTGACGAAATATGCACCTCCCAAAAATCATTTTTACCTCTGTTTTCAAAACCAAGAGCTCTGGTACATGTTTAGTTTTTGTTTCCAGCCACGGGTTTTCAACCTTGCCATCAAAACCCACGGTTCGAGAGTCTCCACCTTATTTCTTCAAAGCACCAACTATTGAGAGCATGATTGTCATTCTGAGTGTAATGTGCATTGTCCCAAAGTACCATTGTCTTATGCATGATTGTGATAGCACTTATTCTGAAATCATTGTATCTAGTCGTCACTTAAACTTCGGAGGTGCTCCTGCATTTATGTTTTGCTTCACTAAAGGGGGCAAGCGAGGTATCACTTTGTCATGTTTGCACACCATACTCACTACAAATCTATTGGGTGTTTCAGTATCATGTTGTAAACTTTCAGTTCTTTGTGATATTCTCATGAGGCAACTTAATTACTAAAGATTCATTATCTCAATAAGCATTTGTCATGTGATTGTGAAAGACTCTTTGGTAGCATGTCACCACAGAAATTATGCTTGTTATCATTTACCTACTCGAGGACGAGCAGGAATTAAGCTTGGGGATGTTGATACGTCCAAAACGTATCTATAATTTCTGCTTGCTCCATGCTTCTTTTGTGTGATATTGCTATGATATTTATGCACTTCCATACACTTTTGATCATATTTGGACTAACCTATTAACTCAGTGCACCCCAGTGCCAGTTTCTGTTTTCTGCTGTTTTTGTATTTCAGGTTTTCCCATTACTTAAATTGCCAGAAAAATTCCGGGAAAAATATATAAAAAATCAGCGCTCTAGAAGCTTCCACGCGCCAGAAGTGGGGCCAGAGGGGAGCCAGGGGCAGCCCAGGCGGCCCCACCCCTGGCCGCCTAGGTAGGGCGCCTGGGCCCCCCTCTCCGCTTCTGGTGACCCCCTTTGGCATATATATTTCTCCCGTCGCGGAAACCCTGATGCCAGACCCCTTTTCTCCAGAAGCAATTCCGATCTCCGCCGCCATCGCCACCAAGTTTCGGGGGACCAGAATTCCTGTGCCGGCATCCTGCCGGGACGGGGAAGTGCCCCCGGATTCATCTCCTTCGACGTTGCTTCCTCCCTCCATGATGCGGGAGTAGTTCCTCCTCGGGGCTGAGGTTTCTACCAGTAGCTATGTGGTCAATTCTCTCTCCCATGATGTGATCTTCGTTGTGATCATAGGCTATGTTAATCTAGGGTGATCCCATGATATTTCCCCTTCCTCTATGTATTGAATTGATGTACTCACTTGTCTTTATCTAGTATAATCCCCGTGACCAAGGTGACAGCGGTCTATTGGACATGGATTAGAAGAATATTTTCATGAGTGATTTCCTCTTTTGTGTGTGGATTGAAGATTGAGAGTCTCTTGGTGCTTGTCTTTGACTATCCTTGAGATATGTTGTGGTGATTGTGGTACTCTCTTTAGATGGCCGCGGTGACATTGGGAAATCCATAGATTGAGAACTACGAACTTAGAGGTGTGCTTTTGTAGCCCTACATAATTCTCGTCCTCTCTTGACCACAAACGAATGACCTCCGAGTGCGTCTCCATTATGGGAAATATCATGTGATTCGATTATGTTAATGTTGTTGGGAGTTGCCACTAGTGAAAGTATGAAGCCTAGGCCTTGTTTCCACCATTGCAATACCATTTGTGCTCACGTTTACCACTTGTTTGCTTGCTGCACTTTTTATTACAGATTTATATTACTTTGCTTTGCCACTCCTATCATCCATATTTTACCATCTCTTCGCCGAACTAGTGCACCTATACATCTGACAAGTGTATTAGGTGTGTTGGGGACACAAGAGACTTCTTGTATCTTGATTGCAGGGTTGCTTGAAAGGGGTACATTCAACCTCCACTTCCCTGAGTTCGATAAACCTTGGGTTACTCACTTGAGGGAAATTTGCTGCTGTCCTACAAACCTCTGCTCTTGGAGGCCCAACACTGTCTACAGGAATAGAAGCGTGTAGTAGACATCAATTATCCATGCTATAATTTTATTGATAGGAAACTCAGATACATGTGTGGATACATAGGCAAACACCATGTCCCTAGTAAGCCTCTAGTTGACTAGCTCGTTGATCAACAGATGGTCACGGTTTCCTGACCATGGACATTGGATGTCATTGATAACGGGATCACATCATTAGGAGAATGATGTGATGGATAAGACCCAATCCTAAGCCTAGCACAGATCGTGTAGTTCGTATGCTAAAGCTTTTCTAAATGTCAAGTAGCTTTTCCTACGACCATGAGATTGTGCAACTCCCGGATACCGTAGGAATGATTTGGGTGTACCAAATGTCACAACGTAACTGTGTGGCTATAAAGGTGCACTACAGGTATCTTCGAAAGTGTCTGTTGGGTTGGCACGAATCGAGACTGGGATTTCCGTATGACGGAGAGGTATCTCTGGGCCCACTCGGTAGGACATCATCATAATGTGCACAATATGTGATCAAGGAGTTGATCACGGGATGATGTGTTACGGAACGAGTAAAGAGACTTGCCGGTAACGAGATTGAGCAAGGTATTGGTATACCGACGATCGAATCTCGGGCAAGTGCTATACCGATAGACAAAGGGAATCGTATACGGGATTGATTGAATCCTTGACATCGTGGTTCATCCAATGAGATCATCGTGGAACATGTGGGAGCCAACATGGGTATCCAGATCCCGATGTTGGTTATTGGCCGGAGAGTTGTCTCGGTCATGTCTGCATGGTTCCCGAGCCCGTAGGGTCTACACACTTAAGGTTCGATGACGCTAGGGTTATAGGGAAAGTATGTACGCGGTTACCGAATGTTGTTCGGAGCCCCGGATGAGATCCCGGACGTCACGAGGAGTTCCGGAATGGTCCGGAGGTAAAGATTCATATATGGGAAGTCCCGTTTTGGTCACCGGAAAAGTTTCGGGCGCTAACGGTAGCGTACCGGGACCACCGGGAGGGTTCCGGGGGTCCACCGGGTGGGGCCACCGGCCCCAGAGGGGTGCGTGGGCCAAGTGTGGGAGGGGACCAGCCCCAGGTGGGCTGGTGTGCCCCCCCCCCCCAACCAGGGCCCAAGGCGCCTCCAAGAGGGGAGGGGGGCAAACCCTAGGGCAGATGGGCCCTAGGGCCCAATCTGGTGCGCCCCCCTCTCCCTCTCCCCCTCTGGCCGCCACCCTTAGATGGGATCTGGGGTGTCCGCACCCCTAGGGGTGGGAAACCCTAAAGGGGGCGCAGCCTCTCCTTAACACACGGTTTGACCTCTCTCGCTTGGCGCAGCCCTACCTCTCACCCTCCTCGTCTCTCACAGTGCTTGGCGAAGTCCTGCTGGAGTCCCGCGCTCCTCCACCACCACCACGCCGTCGTGCTGCTGTTGGATGGAGTCTTCCCCAACCTCTCCCTCTCTCCTTGCTGGATCAAGGCGTGGGAGACGTAATCGGGCTGCACCTGTGTTGAACGCGGAGGCGCCGTTGTTTGGCGTTCAGATCGGAATCAACCGCGATCTGAATCACTACGAGTACGACTCCTTCATCCGCGTTCTTGTATCGCTTCCGCATCGCGATCTAAAAGGGTATGTAGATGCACTCCCCTCTCCCTCGTTGCTAGATTACTCCATAGATAGATCTTGGTGATGCGTAGGAAAAATTTTGATTTTCTACTACGATCCCCAACAGTGGCATCATGAGCTAGGTCTATGTGTAGTATCTTGCACGAGTAGAACACAAAGTAGTTGTGGGCATAGATCATGTCAATTCTCTTGCCGTTACTAGTCTTATCTTGATTCGGCGGCATCGTGGGATGAAGCGGCCCGGACCGACCTTGCACGTACTCTTACGTGAGACTGGTTCCACCGACTGACATGCACTAGTTGCATAAGGTGGCTAGCGGGTGTCTGTCTCTCCCACTTTAGTCGGATCGGATTTGATGAAAAGGGTCCTTATGAAGGGCAAATATAAATTGGCATATCACGTTGTCGTTTTGGCGTAGGTAAGAAATGTTCTTGCTAGAAACCTATAGCAGCCACGTAAAACTTGCAACAACAATTCGAGGACGTCTAACTTGTTCTTGCAGCATGTGGCGCGTGATGTTATATGGCCAAAAGGATGTGATGAATGATATATATGTGATGTATGAGATTGATCATGTTCTTGTAATAGGAATCACGACTTGCAAGTCGATGAGTATGACAACCGGCAGGAGCCATAGGAGTTGTCTTATTTTATTGTATGACCTGCGTGTCACTGAAAACACCATGTAATTACTTTACTTTGTTGCTAACCGTTAGCCATAGTGGTAGAAGTAATGTTTGGCGAGACGACTTCATGGAGACGCGATGATGGAGATCATGGTGTCATGCCGGTGACGATGATGATCATGGAGCCCTGAAGATGAAGATCAAAAGGAGCAAAATGATATTGGCCATATCATGTCACTATTTGATTGCATGTGATGTTTATCATGTTTTACATCTTATTTGCTTAGAACGACGGTAGTAAATAAGATGATCTCTCACTAAAATTTCAAGAATTGTGTTTCCCCTAACTGTGCACCGTTGCTAAGGTTTGTTGTTCCGAAGCACCACGTGATGATCGGGTGTGATAGGTTCTAACGTTCGCATACAACGGGTGTAAGCCAGATTTACACACGCGATACACTTAGGGTTCACTTGACGAGCCTAGCATGTATAGACATGGCCTCGGAACACGGAAGACCGAAAGGTCAAACATGAGTCGTATAGAAGATACGATCAACATAAAGGTGTTCACCGTTGATGACTAGTCCGTCTCACGTGATGATCGGACACGGCTTAGTCGATTCGGATCATGTATCACTTAGATGACTAGAGAGATGTCTATCTGAGTGGGAGTTCATTGGATGAACTTAGTTGTCATGAACAATAGTCTAAGTTGTCTTCGCAAATTATGTTGTAGACCAAAACTTGCGTTGTAGCTCCCTGTTTTAAATACGATCCTAGAGAAAGACTAAGTTGAAAGATATTGTAAGCAATGATGCGGACTGGGTCCGTAGTCCGAGGAGTGTCCTCACAGCTACACAGAAAGCTTACGTCTTTGATTCACCGCTCGATGTGCAAACCCCTACAACGTTTTATGTGGATGTTGTGAACACCTGACAGACACGTCCTGATGACTACTTGATGGTTTAGTGCATCATACTTTACGGCTTAGAATCGAGATTCCAATGACGTTTTGAACGCCATAGAACATATGAGATGTTCTAAGAGCTGAAATTGGGATTTCAGGCTCATGCCCGTGTTGAGAGGTATGAGACCTCTGACAAGTTCTTTTGCCAAAAAGATGGAGGAGAATAGATCAGGTAGTGAGCATGTGCTCAGAATGTCTGGGTGCTAAAATCACTTGAACCAAGTGGGAGTTACTCTTCGAGATGAGATAGTGGTTGACGGAATTCTCTAGAAACTATCACCAAGCTACTAGAACTTCGTGATGAACTATGACATGCAAAGGATGGAGATGATCCCGGAGCTATTAGCGGTGCTTAAGACCGCAAAAGTAGAAATCAAGAAGGAGCATCAAGTGTTGATGGTTTAACAAGACCACTAGTTTCAAAAAGGGGGAAGGGCTAGAAGGGAAACTTCATGAATGGCAAACCAGTTGTCGCTCTAATGAAGGAACCTAAAGTTTGAACCCAAACCTCGAGACTAAGTGCTTCTATTGTAAGGGGAACGGTCACATGGTAGCGGAACTACCCCAAATACATGGTAGATATGATAGCTGGCAACTTCAACAAAGTATATTTGATATACGTGTTATTGATGTGTACCTTACTAGTACTCCTTGTAGCACCTGGGTATTGGATACCGGTTCAATTGCTATTATTAGTGACTTGAAGCAAAAGCTACGGACTGAACGAGACTAGCTAAGGGCGAGGTGACGATGTGTGTTGGAAGTGTTTCCAAGGTTGATAAGATCACCATCGCACGCTCCCTCTACTTTCGGGATTAGTGTTGAACCTAGATAAATGTTATCAGGTGTCTACGTTGAGCATGAATATGATTAGATCATGTTCATTGCAATACGGTTATTCATTTAAGTTAGAGAATAATGGTTATTCTGTTTACATGAATAATACCTTTATGGTCATGCACCCAATGGTTTGTTGAATCTCGATCATAGTAATACACATGATGATGATAATAATGCCAAAAGATGTAGAGTTAATAATGATTGTACCACTTTCTTGTGGCACTGCCCCTTAGGTCATTTTGGCATAAAATGCATGAAGAAACTCCATGCTGATGGATGTCTGGAGTCACTTGATTTTGAATCGCTTGACACATGCGAGCCATGCCTCATGGGCAGGATGACTAAGATCCCGTTTTCAGGTACAATGAAACGGGAAAGTGACTTGTTGGAAATCATACGTGCTGATGTGTCTGATCCAATGAGAATTAAGGCGTGTGGTGGATATCGTTATTTTCTCATCTTCACTGACGATTTGAGTAGATATGGGTATATTTACTTAATGAAGCAAAAGTCTGAAACGTTTGAAAATTTCAAGCAATTTCAGAGTGAAATTAAGAATCATCATAACAAGAAGATCATGTTCCTACGATCTGATCAAAGGGGAGATTTTCTGAATTATGAGTTTGGCAAGCACTTAAGACATTGTGGAATTGTTTCACAGTTGAAGCCACCTGGAACACCACAGCGTAATGGTGTGTCCGGACGTCGTAATCGAACCTTATGAGATATGGTGCGATCTATGATGTCTCTTACCGATCTACTGCTATTATTTTGAGGTTATGCATTAGAGACAGATGCATTCACTTTAGATAGGGCACCATCTAAGTCCGTTGTGACGACGCCGTATGGTTTGGCAAGAAACCAAAGTTGTCGTTTTCTAAATGTTTGGGGCTGCGATGCTTATGGCTTCAGCCGAAAAAATCTCGAACCCAAAGCGGACAAATACATCTTCATAGGATACCCAAAGGTAATAGTTGAGTATACCTTCTATCTCAGATCCAAGGGCAAAAATGTTTGTCGCTAAGAACGGGTCCTTTCTCGAGAAGGAGTTTCTCTCAAAAGATTTGAGTGGGAGGAAGATAGAACTTGATGAGGTTGTCGAACCCTCACTTCAACCGGAGAGTAGTGCAACACAGAAAGATGTTTCTGTGGAACCTACGACCGTTGAAGAGGAAACTAATGATAGTGATCATGAAGCTTCGGATCAAGTTGCTATTGAACCTCGTAGGTCGACAAGGATATGTACTACTCCTGAATGGTACGGTGATCCTGTCTTAGAGGTCATGTTGTTTGGCAATAATGAACCTACGAACTATGGAGAAGCGATGGTGGGCCCGTATTCCGACAAATGGTTAGAAGCCCATAAATCCGAGATAGGATCCATGTATCAAAACAAAGTATGGACATTGGTGGACTTGCCCGATGATTGGCAAGCCATTGAGATAAATGGATCTTTAAGAAGAGGACGGACGTGGACGGTAATGTCACCGTCTATGAAGCTCGACTTGTGGCAAAGAGTTTTTCACAAGTTCAAGGAGTTGACTACGATGAGATTTTCTCACCCGTAGCGATGCTTAAGTCCGTCGGAATCATGTTAGCATTAGCTGCATTTATGAAATCTGGCAGATGGATGACAAAACAAGTTTCCTTACCAGTTTTCGTAAGGAAAGTTTGTATGTGATACAATCAGAAAGGTTTTGTCGATCCTAAGGATGCTAAAAGGTATGCTAGCTCCAGCGATCCTCCCATGGACTGGAGCAAGCATCTCGGAGTCGGAATATACGCTTTGATGGAGTGATCAAAGTTTTTGGGTATACAAAGTTTGTTAGAAACTTGTATTTACAATAAAGTGAGTGGGAGCACTACAACATTTCTGATAAATATATGTGAATGACATATTGTTGATCCGAAATGATGTAGAATTTCTGGAAAGCGTAAAGGGTTGTTTGAAACGAGTTTTTCAAAGGAAGACCTGGATAAAGCTGCTTACATAATTGGGCATCAAGATCTATAGAGATAGATCAAGACGCCTAATGATACTTTCAAAAAGAACACACACCTTTGACATGATTTTGAAGGAGTTCAAAATAGATCAGTCAAACAAGGAGTTCTTACCTGAGTTGTAAGGTGTGAAGTTGAGTAAGACTCAAAGCTTGACCACGGCAGATGAAAGAGGAAGGACGAAGGTCGTCCCCTATGCTTTTGCCATAGGCTCTATACGGTATGCCATGATGAGTACCGCACCTGATGTGTGCCTTACCACATGTCTGGCAAGAGGGTACAAAAGGTGATCCAGGAGTAGATCACCAGATAGCGGTCAAAATTATCCTTAGAGGAATAAGGAAATGTTTCTCGGTTATGGAGGTGATAAAGAGTTCGACATAAAGAGTTACGTCGATGCAAGCTTAACACCTATCCGGATAACTCTAAGTAGAGATACCGGATACGTATAATGGAGCAACAGTTTGGAATAGCTCCAAGTGGAAAGTGGTAGCATCATCTACGATATGACATAAAGTTTTGCAAAGTACATAGGGATCTGAATGTTGCAGACCCGTTGACTACAACCTCTCTCACAAGCATAACATGATCAAACCCAGAAATCATTGAGTGTTAATCACATATTGATGTGAACTAGATTATTGACTCTAGTAAACTCTTTGGATGTTGGTCACATGGCGATGTGACCTGTGAGTGTTAATCACATGGCGATGTGAACTAGATTATTGACTCTAGTGCAAGTGGGAGACTGTTGGAAATATGCCCTAGAGGCAATAATAAAATGGTTATTATTCTATTTCCTTGTTCATGATAATTGTTTATTATCCATGCTAGAATTGTATTGATAGGAAACTCAGATACATGTGTGGATACATAGGCAAACACCATGGCCCTAGTAAGCCTCTAGTTGACTAGCTCGTTGATCAACAGATGGTCATGGTTTCCTGACCATGGACATTGGATGTCATTGATAACGGGATCACATCATTAGGAGAATGATGTGATGGATAAGACCCAATCCTAAGCCTAGCACAGATCGTGTAGTTCGTATGCTAAAGCTTTTCTAAATGTCAAGTATCTTTTCCTTAGACCATGAGATTATGCAACTCCCGGATACCGTAGGAATGATTTGGGTGTACCAAACGTCACAACGTAACTGGGTGGCTATAAAGGTGCACTACAGGTATCTCTGAAAGTGTCTGTTGGGTTGGCACGAATCGAGACTGGGATTTGTCACTCCGTATGATGGAGAGGTATCTCTGGGCCCACTCGGTAGGACATCATCATAATGTGCACAATATGTGATCAAGGAGTTGATCACGGGATGATGTGTTACGGAACAAGTAAAGAGACTTGCCGGTAATGAGATTGAGCAAGGTATCGGTATACCGACGATCGAATCTCGGGCAAGTGCTATACCGATAGACAAAGGGAATCGTATACGTGATTGATTGAATCCTTGACATCGTGGTTCATCCGATGAGATCATCGTGGAACATGTGGGAGCCAACATGGGTATCCAGATCCCGTTGTTGGTTATTGGCCGGAGAGTTGTCTCGGTCATGTCTGCATGGTTCCCGAGCCCGTAGGGTCTACACACTTAAGGTTCGATGACGCTAGGGTTATAGGGAAAGTATGTACGCGGTTACCGAATGTTGTTCGGAGTCCTGGATGAGATCCCGGACGTCACGAGGAGTTCCGGAATGGTCCGGAGGTAAAGATTCATATATGTGAAGTCCCGTTTTGGTCACCGGAAAAGTTTCGGGCGCTACCGGTAGCGTACCGGGACCACCGGGAGGGTCCCGGGGGTCCACCGGGTGGGGCCACCGGCCCCAGAGGGCTGCATGGGCCAAGTGTGGGAGGGGACCAGCCCCAAGTGGGCTGGTACGCCCCCCAACCAGGGCCCAAGGCGCCTCCAAGAGGGGAGGGGGCAAACCCTAGGGCAGATGGGCCCTAGGGCCCAATCTGGTGCGCCCCCCTCTCCCTCTCCCCCTCTGGCCACCACCCTTAGATGGGATCTGGGGTGGCCGCACCCCTAGGGGTGGGAAACCTTAAAGAGGGCGCAGCCCCTCCCTTTCCCCTATATATACTTGAGGTTTGGGGCTGCCCAACACACGGTTTGACCTCTCTCGCTTAGCGCAGCCCTACCTCTCTCCCTCCTCGTCTCTCGCAGTGCTTGGCGAAGCCCTGCTGGAGTTCCGCGCTCCTCCACCACCACCACGCCATCGTGCTGCTGTTGGATGGAGTCTTCCCCAACCTCTCCCTCTCTCCTTGCTGGATCAAGGCGTGGGAGACGTCATCGGGCTGCACGTGTGTTGAACGCGGAGGCGCCGTTGTTCGGCGTTTAGATCGGAATCAACCGCGATCTGAATCGCTACGAGTACGACTCCTTCATCCGCGTTCTTGTAACGCTTCCGCATCACGATCTACAAGGGTTTGTAGATACACTCCCCTCTCCCTCATTGCTAGATTACTCCATAGATAGATCTTGGTGATGAGTAGGAAAAATTTTGATTTTCTGCTACGATCCCCAACAATTCGCCTCCTCCCTGGTTATAATATATCTCCCCTTTGCCTGAAAGTCAAAGAAAGTAGGAGCAGGGAGAGCAATATGGACAGTGCGACGTGTGTCAAAGATTAGTCGATACTAGAGGGATTGTTCATCTCTCTCAACGAACTGATGGCGAATCATGGCATTATAATCTAGAAAAGCAGGAGGCAACTTCGCATCATTATCGTGTATGGGCACATGAAGATAATTAGCCAAGCGAGTTGCATAAATTCCACCAAACAAATCGCCATTTAAACCGTTAAGATTTAACATATGTGCGACAATGGCCCCCAAATTATATTGTCTATCACATAATACCGCACTTTTGAGGACACTAAGATCTGGTACGCACATGTGGCAAGCCTCATCTTTACCGTTAATGCATCTACCAATGAAGAGAGCAAAATAATGTATAGCAGGGAAATGAATGCTCCCTATGGTAGCTTGGGTGACTTCTCTAGATCCCCCACAGTGATAGTAGCTAGAAAGTCCTTATACTCATATTTGTGAGGTTCACCAACATTACCCCCACTGTGGGAGTTTACAAGCATCGTTAAAATCTTCTAAGTCCATAGTATAAGATTTATCATAAAGATCAAACAAGACAGTGGGAGAATTACGGAAGATGTAAATTTAAACCTCCTCACAAAGGAATCAGTTAGGTACTGGTATTGAGGGCACTTATCTGACACGAAGTCCTCAATATCCGCATTACGCACATATGTGTAAAATTCTTCTTGGATACCTGCCCGGATCATAAAATCTTCTGACGGCCATTCACAGGGCCATACTTGAGCTTCCCTTGGTAGTTCATCGTCCGGCTCAAGCATCGCGAGCCTTGGCCCTCGCTTCCTTGAGGAACCACCTTGGTATATTTTCCTATGCATTTTTTTTTGGAAAATTTCTGAAATTTTTAGTGACTCAAAATAAAATTGAACCAAACTCAACAAGATTGATAGCAACTACTCCCACAAGTGCCTAGAGACTATATCATGCATTAGAACTACTTGGAACCACATAAATTTGACATGCAAGCTCAAGAACAGGGTCACCTAAGCAGCAAAAATTTGCAATAAATAAAGCACTAGAACAAAAACTAATTGGACCATTGGAGGAGTCACATACCGAAGAACAATCTCCCCAAACAGTTTTGTGAATTGAGCTTTGAACAAGGAGATCGAAAACGGCAGCAAGATGAGCTAGAACTCATGCTTGAGCTGGTTGATGATTTTTTTGGGAGAAAGAAGGAGTGTGCGGGTGCTGGAGTAATTGGAGGGGGCCACGTGGGGCCCACGAGGCAGGGACGCGCGCCCAGGGGGTGGGCGCGCCCTGCACCCTCGTGGCCAGGTGCTGGCTCCCCCAGTTGTGTTCTCAGTGCCAAATATTCTTAAATATTCTGGAAAAACACATATTTCATTTTCGGGGCATTTGGAGAACTTTTATTTTCGAGGTATTTTTTATTGCACGGATAACTCTGAAAACAGATAGAAAATACTATTTTTTTCTTTATTTAATCTAATTAACAGAAAGTAAAAGGAGGGTACAGAAAGTTGTGCTTTCTAAATTCAACCATCTCATGCTCATCAAAAGGAATCCATTAACAAGGTTGATCAGGTCTTGTTAATAAACTCTTTCCGAATAACATGAAACCGGAGAATTTTTGAATGACACTAGGTTACCTCAATGGGGATATGTATGTCCCCAACAATAAGAATATCATATTTCTTCTTGACAGTAGGAAGAGGAAATTCAAAACCTTCAAAAGTAATCGTTAAATTTTTTCCAATATAATTGATACTGTGGACCTGAGGTTGTTTCCTCGGGAAGTGTACCGTATGCTCATTACCATTGACATGAAAAGTGACATTGCCTTTGTTGCAATCAATAAAAGCCCCTGCAGTATTCAAAAAGGGTCTACCAAGGATAATAGACATACTATCGTCCTCGGAAATATCAAGGATAACAAAGTCTGTTAGAATAGTAACATTTGCAACCACAGCAGGCACATCCTCACAGATACCGACAGGTATAGCAGTTGATTTATCGGGCATTTGCAAATATATTTCAGTAGGTGTCAACTTATTCAAATCAAGTCTACGATATAAAGAGAGAGGCATAACACTAACACCGGTTCCAAGATCACATAAAGCAGTTTTAACATAGTTTCTTTTAATGGAGCATGGTATAGTTGGTACTCCTGGATCTCCTAGATTCTTTGGTATTCCACCTTTAAAAGTATAATTGGCAAGCATGGTGGAAATTTAAACTTCAGGTATTTTTCTTTTATTCGTGATAATGTCTATCATATACTTAGCATACGGATTTGTTTTGAGCATATCAGTCAAACGCATACGCAAAAAGATGGGTCTAATCATTTCAGCAAAGCGCTCAAAATCCTCATCATCCTTTTTCTTGGATGATTTAGCAGGGAAAGGCATGGGTTTCTGAACCCATGGTTCTCTTTCCTTACCGTGCTTCCTAGTAACAAAGTCTCTCTTATCATAACGTTGATTCTTTGATTGTGGGTTATCAAGATCAACAACAGGTTCAATCTCTACATCATTGTCATTGCTAGGTTGAGCATCATCATGAACATCATCATTAACATTACCACAAGATTCATGTTCACTACCAGATTGTGTTTCAGCATCAGAGATAGAGAAATCATTGGGATTCTCAGGTGTGTCAGCTACAGGTTCACTAGAAGCATGCAAAGTCCTATCATTTTTCTTTTTCTTCTTCTTAGAAGAACTAGGTGCATCTATATTAGCTCTCTGAGAATCTTGCTCAATTCTCTTAGGGTGGACCTCATGATACACAGGTTCCTGAGTCATTCTTCCACCTCTAGTAACAACTTTAATAGCATTATCATTTTTCTTGCTATTTAATTCATTGAGCAAGTCATTTTGTGCTTTAAGTACTTGTTCTACTAGAGTGGTAACCATAGAAGCATATTTACTAATGAGTTTAAGTTCACCTTTAACTCTAGACATATAATCACTCAAGCGTTCAATCATATAAGCATTGCGTGGCAATTGCCTACCAACATAAGCATTCAGGTTTTCATGTTTGACAATAAAGTTATCAAACTCATCTAAGCATTGTCTAGCAGACTTATTGTTGGGGAACGTAGCGGAAAATCAAAAAAAATCCTACGTATCACCAAGATCTATTTATGGAGTCATCTAGCAACGAGGGAGAGGGGAGTGCATCTACATACCCTTGTAGATCACGCGCGGAAGCGTTCAAGAGAACGGGGATGATGGAGTCGTACTCGTCGTGATCCAAATCACCGATGATCCTAGCGCCGAATGGACGGCACCTCCGCGTTCAACACACGTACGGAGCGGCGACGTCTCCTCCTTCTTGATCCAGCAAGGGTGAAGGAGAGGTTGATGGAGATCCAGCAGCACGACGGCGTGGTGGTGAAAGTAGCGGGATTCCGGCAGGGCTTCGCCAAGCGCAACCGGAGGAGGAAGGTGTGTCACGGGAGGGAGAGGGAGGCGCCAGGGCATAGGGTGCGGCTGCCCTCCCTCCCCCCACTATATATAGGGGGCCAAGGGGGGTGCGTCGGCCCTAGAGATCCCATCTCTAGGGGCGGCGGCCTAAGGGGGGACTTGCCCCCCAAGTCATGTGGGGCGCCCCACCACCCCTAGGGTTTCCAACCCTAGGCGCAGGGGAGGCCCGTGGGGCGCACCAGCCCACTATGGGCTGGTTCCCCTCCCACTTCAGCCCATGGGGCCCTCCGGGATAGGTGGCCCCACCCGGTGGACCTCCGGGACCCTTCCGGTGGTCCCGGTACAATACCGGTGACCCCCGAAACTCTCCCGGTGACCGAAACTGGACTTCCTATATAAAATTCTTTACCTCCGGACCATTCCGGAACTCCTCGTGACGTCCGGGATCTCATCCGGGACTCCAAACAACTTTTGGGTTTCCGCATACTTATATCTCTACAACCCTAGCGTCACCGAACCTTAAGTGTGTAGACCCTACGGGTTCAGGAGACACGTATACATGACCGAGACGACTCTCCGGCCAATAACCAACAGCTGGATCTGGATACCCATGTTGGCTCCCACATGCTCCTCGATGATCTCATCGGATGAACCACGATGTCAAGGATTCAATCAATCCCGTATACGATTCCCTTTGTCTATCGGTATAGCACTTGCCCGAGATTCGATCGTCGTTATACCAATACCTTGAATATAATTTCGGATGGAGTTGAAACGGCGCTTGATGTGCTTGGTCTTCTTGTGAAACCTGGGCTCCTTGGCAATGGCAATAGCTCCAGTGTTGTCACAGAACAGAGTCATCGGGCCCGACGCACTTGGAATAACTCCTAGGTCGGTAATGAACTCCTTCATCCAGACTCCTTCATGTGCTGCTTCAGAAGCAGCTATGTACTCCGCTTCACATGTAGATGCCGCCACAATGCTTTGCATGCAACTGCAGCAGCTGACTGCCCGTCCATTCAAAATATACACGTATCCGGTTTGTGACTTGGAGTCATCCAGATCTGTGTCAAAGCTAGCATCGACGTAACCATTTACGACGAGCTCTTCGTCACCTCCATAAACGAGAAACATATCCTTAGTCCTTTTCAGGTACTACAGGATGTTCTTGACCGTTGTCCAGTGTTCCATACCGGGATCACTTTGGTACCTCCCCACCAAACTAATGACAAGGTTCACATCAGGTCTGGTACACAGCATGGCATACATAATAGAACCTATGGCTGAGACATAGGGGATGACACTCATCTTTTCTCTATCTTCTGCCGTGGTCGGGGATTGAGCCGTGCTCAATCTCATACCTTGCAATATAGGCAAGAACCCTTTCTTGGACTGATCCATATTGAACTTCTTCAATATCTTGTCAAGGTATGTGCTTTGTGAAAGACCAATGAGGCGTCTCGATCTATCTCTATAGATCTTGATGCCTAATATGTAAGCAGCTTCTCCAAGGTCCTTCATTGAAAAACTCTTATTCAAGTAGGTATTTGTGCTTTCCTAGAATGCTACATCATTTCCCATCAGCAATATATCATCCACATATAATGTGAGAAATGCTACATAGCTCCCTCTCACCTTTTTGTAAATACAGGCTTCTCCCCAAGTCTGTATAAACCCAAACGCTTTGATCATTTCATCAAAGCGAATGTTCCAACTCCGAGATGCTTGCACGAGCCCATAGATTGAGCGCTGGAGCTTGCATACCTTGTTAGCATTCTCATGATCGACAAAACCTTTCGGCTGCATCATATACAGTTCTTCCTTGAGGAAGCCATTAAGGAATGTTGTTTTGACGTCCATTTGCCATATCTCATAATCATAGAATGCGGCAATTGCTAACATGATTCGGGCGGACTTCAGCATCGCTGTGGGAGAGAAAGTCTCGTCGTAGTCAATCCCTTGAACTTGTCAATAACCTTTAGCGACAAGTCGAGCCTTATAGATGGTCACATTACCATCCGCGTCAGTCTTCTTCTTGAAGATCCATTTATTTTCTATGGCCTGCCGATCATCGGACAAGTCCACCAAAGTCCATACTTTGTTTTCATATATGGATCCTATCTCGGATTTCATGGCTTCAAGACATTTTTTGGAATCCGGGCCCGCCATCGCTTCTTCATAGTTCGAAGGTTCACCGTTGTCTAACAACATGATTTCCAGGACAGGGTTGTCGTACCACTCTGGTGCGGAACGTGTCCTTGTGGACCTACGAAGTTCAGTAGTAACTTGATCTGAAGCTTCATGATCATTATCATTAACTTCCTCCCTAGTCGGTGCAGGCACCACAGGAACATCTTCCTGCGCTGCGCTACTTTCCGGTTCGGAAGGGGTGACTGTCACCTCATCAAGTTCCACTTTCCTCCCACTCACTTCTTTCGAGAGAAACTCTTTCTCCAGAAAGGATCCATTCTTGGCAACGAAGACCTTGCCTTCGGATCTGAGGTAGAAGGTGTACCCAATAGTTTCCTTAGGGTATCCTATGAAGACGCATTTTTCCGATTTGGGTTCGAGCTTTTTAGGTTGAAGTTTCTTGACATAAGCATCGCATCCCCAAACTTTTAGAAACGACAACTTAGGTTTCTTGCCAAACCAAAGTTCATACGGTGTCGTCTCAACGGATTTAGACGGTGCCCTATTTAAAGTGAATGTGGTAGTCTCTAAAGCATAACCCCAAAAAGATAGCGGTAAGTCGGTGAGAGACATCATAGATCGCACCATGTCCAACAGAGTACGATTATGATGTTCGGACACACCGTTACGCTGAGGTGTTCCAGGCGGCGTCAATTGTGAAATAATTCCACAGTTCCTTAGGTGCGTGCCAAATTTGTGACTTGAATATTCTCCTCCACGATCCGATCGTAAGAACTTTATTTTTCTGTCACATTGAATCTCAACCTCATTCTGAAATTCCTTGAACTTTTCAAAGGTCTCAGACTTGTGTTTCATCAAGTAGACATACCCATATCTACTTAAGTCATCTGTGAGGGTGAGAACACAACGATAGCCATCGCGAGCTTCAACACTCATTGGACCGCACACATCGGTATGTATGATTTCCAATACGTTGGTTGCTCGCTCCATTGTTCCGGAGAACGGAGTCTTGGTCATCTTCCCAAGAGGCATGGTTCGCACGTGTCAAATGATTCATAATCAAGAGACTCTAAAAGTCCATCTGCATGGAGCTTCTTTATACGTTTGACACCAATATGGCTAAGGCGGCAGTGCCACAAGTATGTGGGACTATCATTATCAATCTTACATCTTTTGGCATTCACACTATGAATATGTGTAACATCACGTTCGAGATTCATTAAGAATAAACCATTGACCAGCGGGGCATGACCATAAAACATTTCTCTCATATAAATAGAACAACCATTATGCTCGGATTTAAATGAGTAGCCATCTCACATTAAACGAGATCCAGATACAATGTTCATGCTCAAAGCTGGTACTAAATAACAATTATTGAGGTTTAAAACTAATCCCGAAGGTAGATGTAGAGGTAGTGTCGGGGATATACCCCGCGGTATAAACCGCCGGATGTATGACCCGGCTGGAGTTTGGCGATTCACAGGCGACCCGCTTTGACCTGGTGGTTTACGATTCATTGGTAATCCGGCAGGCGGGTCAGAGGAGCGACAAGACCCGATGGCCCAACGGGCGGTGATGGCTTCTCGCCCCTCGTTGGTTACCCCAAGTGGAAGGTTTGAGATGTAGCGTAGCGGCAAATTTCCCCTTGGCAAAGATACCAAGGATCGAATCCCGTGAGACTCCGAGGGTCGACAAGAAGGTGTCAATAGCGCCAGAAACTTTCGCTTGACAGGACCTGCACACAGATACAAATAACTTTGCTCCCAACGAGTACAGAGAGGTTGTCAATCCCTCCGGCCTTGTCGTTTACAAAGGATCAAACGCAAGAGATAATAGTGATAGGTATGACTACAACTAGGAAATAAGAGCAGGAAGTAAATAACGGGTGTGATCAGTGATGATAATATGGACTGGGGTCCCATGATCTTCACTAGTGATGTCTCTCTCCCAAAAGACGATAAAACAGCTAAGCGAGGTAAACAAATTATAGCTGGGCAATTGACAGGATTATGTGCGCAAACCAATGCTAACTACGCTGTAAGAAAGGTAGAGGCTCAAAAGCATGGGCGGTACGCCAAGGCAAGTAGATCGAAATCCATCTACATCTACTACTAATCATCCACCTTGAGATATATATCCAGAACATCTCGCTGGTATTAAGTTGCGAGTCCCACCCAAAGTGTAAACTCAAAGCAACAGACAACTACATTAAAAGAACTTTGTGTAAAGTAAACAATCCTTGCACCCGCAAGTACAAGCACCGTTGTTTTCCCCCTTGTGGCAGCAGCACATCCCCTAGACTCATGTTTCTATCACTCAAGCTAGTCATCGAGGGGCATGAACCCACAATCAAGCATAACGTTCCCTCTTGGAGTTACTACCTACTACTCGGCCAAAGCAATAAATAGCAACGGAGAACATGCAAGAATTACTCAAGAACATAAATATAAAAGAGGTGAATCAAATATATTACTCACACACAATCTGAACATAATCTCATAATCCATCGGATCCCAGCAAACTCAGCATAGCAACAGCATAAAGATTACATATGTGCCTCGATCATGTAGGGCAGCTCACGAGGTCTAATCGGTGAAGAACAAAGAGGGGAGGAGAACATCACATAGCTACTGGTCATGGACCCATGGTCCAAGGGAGACTACTCATAACTCATCCGGGAAGCGTCCATGGTGGTGGAGAAGCTCCCGGTGGTGGTTCTCCCCTCCGGCAGGGTGCCGGGAAGAGTTCTCCTGGTGCTCCCGATCTTGGAAGCGCGGCGGCGGCGGAACAGAGATGAGACCGCGAAAAAGGGTTCCGTCCTCGAGGGTTTCGGGACGCGTGCAATATATATGCCAAAGGGGGTCAGCAGAGGCGGAGGTGGGGCCCCAGGCGCCCCCCTGGCGTGGCCAGGGGCGGGGCCGCGCCGGGTGGCCGCCTGGGCCACCCCAGGCTCCCCTCTGGCCCTGACTTGGTTTTTCCGGAAGCTCCCGATACGCTGATTTTTCCTGTATTTTTCCCGGAATTTTTAGGGCACTTTTAATATGGGGGAAACCTGAAATAGAAAAACAACAGAAAACAGGAACTGGCACTGTGGTGCACTGAGTTAATAGGTTAGTCCAAATATGATCAAAAGTGTATGGAAGTTCATAAATATCATAGCAATATCACACAAAAGAGGCATGGAGCAAGCAGAAATTATAGATACGTTTTGGACGTATCAACATCCCCAAGCTTAATTCCTGCTTGTCCTCGAGTAGGTAAATGATAACAAGCATAATTTCTGTGGTGACATGCTATCAACCATATAAGAACTTTTAAGTAAAGCAATCAAGGCATGTAATTCAATTCAAGTCATAACAAGCAAGAGTCTATATTAGCATTGTGACAAGTAACATAAGAACATAAAGGTGCAAGAGCTCTCGCTGTCCGTGTCTCGAATGTCTCCAAATGGTGTTTGCGTGCAAGAAAGGGGATAGGGATATATGAGAGAGTAAAACATAGTTTTTATATTGTTGAGAACTTAATCTACTAAATTTTCACACTTGGTCTTCTTTGGAATCTTATCTTGACTCATCCCCAGACCGTCAGCCAGGTACAAGTCAAAATGATCCACTCCCTTTCGATATTTTGAGCACTCATGCAATGGATGAGCGTAAGCAAGAAAGTCGACACTTAGGATGGCAAAGAGAGAAAAATGATAGAGGGGGAAGACAAAAAAGGTGTGAAAGGCTCACATCAATGAGGACAATCATCGGCGAGAGAAAGCCAAATGATAGATATGATGCGAGGAGTAGGGATTGCCATGCAACGGATGCACATATGAGCTAAGGTAAGCTCTCCAATGGAACTAGTGGGGGTGCATCCAACTTGCTTGCTCAAGAAGACCTAGAGCTCTTTTGAGGAGGCTCATCATTGGAATATACAAGCCAAGTTCTATAGTGTAAAGGTCCCCACGTAGCTATATGCATAAATGATAATCTCTATGGAGCACAAGGTATAAGATGGAGTACGAGTGTGGATCTCTCAAAAGGAAATAGTAGTGTGCCCCCTTCTCTCTTTTTATTTCTTTTTCTCTTTTTTTTTATTTTTTTTTTAATTTTTTTTGTGGCCTCAATGGCTCTTTCTATTTATCTCTCATTTGTCCTCTTTGGGATCTTTTGATTTTGTCCTCTTTGGGATCTTTTGATTTGTCCTATTTGGGATCTTTTCCTCACTTTAGGGGCAACACTCTATGTATTACAAGAGGTATAGAAGATCTTTCACACTTTACAAAAGTACTCAACATAAAGAAAATGAAACTATCATGATGTATGCAAATGTATGCCTCTGCCAGTGTAGCAGGATATTCAATGATACTAGCGCGTCATGTAGCAATGATTAGGGCAAGGCCCAACTAGCATGCGTCTCATCGATCAAGCAAAAAGCATGTATGACATGAAGATCAAGTCATGAGAAGATGGAGGTTGCATGGCAATGTATCTCGGAAAGGCTATGGAAATGCCTTAATAGGTAGGTATGGTGGCTGCTTTGAGGAAGGATATAATGAGGCTTATGATAACAGAGCGTATCGTGCCAAGGATTTGGATGCACCGGCGAAGTATGCGCCAACTCTCGAGGTGAGAAAGGGCAATGCACGGTACCGAAGAGGCTAGAAAAATATGGATAGGTGGAAGTGTCAACCTTCGAGTAGTCACATTAGTCCGAAGAACTCATGCACTTATTATCGGTAACTCTCAATCTAATTAGGAGGTTCACAAAGAGACAAGTACCCCGAGGAGGTGTGTATGGGGGTTTGGTAACCCTTGCGCATCCTCGACCCATGGTACGTGAGTGTACTCTAATATTCGATCCCTCCAAAGATTAGTGATCCATTTAGTAGCTAAAGTTCTCAACTATTTTGTAGGTTTTCAAAAATAAACACGGATTGCCCAAAATATGACATCTATCACTAATAGGCTAAAGCTCTTGACACCAAAAGTTCAGACATTACTCATGGCAACACCTCAAAACTATTGCAAGTTACTACTAAAATTAAATACCAATCTCCATTACCTACTTTAAGTTAAGACACACAACTCAGTACAACAGACAAACTCTCTTAACAAGATAAACATGAAAACTCAAGAGAGTTCAACAACCAACTAAACAAAAGCTCTTTAAAAGAAAAGCATGAAAACTAAGAGCTAAACATGACAGTAGCTATGGAAAGACAAAGAACAAACACAGCAAAGATAAGCATGAAAATCCTATGTTGTGTTCTAGGTTGAAGTGGAGAGTGTTTCTCTCCCACACAAAGAAAGCTGGGTTCTAACTTGTTATGAACAGCAAGCAAAGCTAAAGAAAACTAAAAAGGAAACTAAGAGCAAGACGCTCCAAGCATAGCACATAACGCATGAAGTGATTAAAATATAGTGGAATGAAAGACGAACTGATAATTGTTGATGGAGAAGGGGATGCACGGGGGCATCCCCAAGCTTAGACGCTTGAGTCTTCTTGAATATTTCTTGGGGGTGCACGGGGGCATCCCCAAGCTTGAGCGTTTGACCCTCCTGAATCTTTTTATCATCTTCCCTCGCACACTTGAAAACTCCCTTCATACATAACTCATCATAACCTGATTAGCGAGGTTAGTACCCATAATAAAATAACTTTTCCTTGCTGGAAATAAAGATAATCTTGAAGATCTACTGTTTCTCAAGATTGCCAAAAGGTTTTTGCAAAGAAAAAGCAAGCTCAAGGTTTGCAAAACGAAGAAAAGGCAAAACAGGACAGAATCTGTGAAAAACAGACCAGCAGGTAGTAAATAATTTTTTCGGGGCACTTCTGCAACTCAAATCAAAAAACTCAGAACAGACGCCCGAAAGCCAATTGTATAGAGCACGCTGTCGAAACAATTCAGACCAAAAAGATGATCTGGTGATTTTATACGAATTTTTCTGTCCAAGGACAGAATCTGTTTCCTGGACAGCACGTCACAACTTTTGAACTTTCTTGCAATCAGAGGCTAAACATGGCACAAAGCTGAAAAGAAAAGATACAATGATGATGCTACTGTAGTAACAAACATCAAGACACAACAAAAGCAAAATAAAACTTTATTCGTTGTGGGCTGCCTCCCAAAAGAGCTTTCTTTTATGCCTTTAAGCTAGGCATAATGCAAAAAGATCGTTGTATCAATTGAACCATCATCAAGATCATCAAAAAGCTCTTCAATAGTACAACTAGTTTTAAGAGGACTTTCAAATAAAGGCCTAATAGAGATACTTCTAGGGAGAAGACCAAAAGGTAAAAAGTCAATGGAAGATTCATTTATAAATTTATCAAAGAGAGGTGTTTCTTCCAAAGTCTTCACAGTTTCAACCCCTTTGGCAATAGATGGATTACTTTTGGAACGAGGAGCCTTTGGAACGTAAGCGAACTTAGGCTCCTTCTTTGCCGGAGTTTCTACCTTTTTGGTTTTGATTGAGGAGAAAGTAGTTCCTAAAGTGTCAAAGATTTCCTCAATCTTGTCTATCCTAGAAGAATCCAAGTCATGGGATTTGATGGTCTCCAAAGTTTTGAGAATTTTATGCATGGAGCTATCAAGCCTATTCAAATTCCCTTGGATCTTAATGTCCAACTCATTTATCTTATTAATGTTTGGCATCTCTAGCTCTATCTTTTCAAGTTTTTTCATAATGTGAGCTAGGGTAATGTCCTCTTGAATGCTAACAACCGGGGGGTTTCCAACAAGATTTTCCATAATACTAAGAGATTCCCAAACTGGGGCTTCTAGGAAATTTCCATTGATAGCAGAATCTAGAATAAACCTATTCCAAGAAGTAATTCCAACATAAAAATTTCTAAGCAGGATAGTAGTAGATTGCTTCTTGGTGGCTCTTTTATGAGAATCATTAATTCTATACCAAGCATCTTTTAGACTTTCCCCACCTCTTCGTTTAAAGGTGAGCACTTCTGCCTCACCAAAGGCAAAAGGACCAGACATAGTGCCAACTAAAAAGCGAGATAACTATTTTTGTGATTTTTGATAGAAGACACTAAAGTAAAAACTGAAAGGTAAACTAACAAGACTAAAAAGCAAAGATAAAAGATAGCGTGCAACTCCCCTATCTTGAAGAGTGGAGTCCCCGATAACGGCGCCAGAAAACTTGCTTGATGGCTTCTCGCCCCTCGTTGGTTACCCCAAGTGGAAGGTTTGAGATGTAGCGTAGCGGAAAATTTCCCCTTGGCAAAGATACCAAGGATCGAATCCCGTGAGACTCCGAGGGTCGACAAGAAGGTGTCAATAGCGCCAGAAACTTTCGCTTGACAGGACCTGCACACAGATACAAATAACTTTGCTCCCAACGAGTACAGAGAGGTTGTCAATCCCTCCGGCCTTGTCGTTTACAAAGGATCAAACGCAAGAGATAATAGTGATAGGTATGACTGCAACTAGGAAATAAGAGCAGGAAGTAAATAACGGGTGTGATCAGTGCTGATAATATGGACCGGGGTCCCATGATGTTCACTAGTGATGTCTCTCTCCCAAAAGACGATAAAACAGCTAAGCGAGGTAAACAAATTACAGCTGGGCAATTGACAGGATTATGTGCGCAAACCAATGCTAACTATGTTGTAAGAAAGGTAGAGGCTCAAAAGCATGGGCGGTACGCCAAGGCAAGTAGACCGAAATCCATCTGCATCTACTACTAATCATCCACCTTGAGATATCTATCCAGAACATCTCGCTGGTATTAAGTTGCGAGTCCCACCCAAAGTGTAAACTCAAAGCAACAGACAACTGCATTAAAAGAACTTTGCGTAAAGTAAACAATCCTTGCACCCGCAAGTACAAGCACCGTTGTTTTCCCCCTTGTGGTAACAACACATCCCCTAGACTCATGTTTCTGTCACTCAAGCTAGTCATCGAGGGGCATGAACCCACAATCAAGCATAACGTTCCCTCTTGGAGTTACTACCTACTACTCGGCCAAAGCAATAAATAGCAACGGAGAACATGCAAGAATTACTCAAGAACATAAATATAAAAGAGGTGAATCAAATATATTACTCACACACAATCTGAACATAATCTCATAATCCATCGGATCCCAGCAAACTCAGCATAGCAACAGCATAAAGATTACATATGTGCCTCGATCATGTAGGGCAGCTCACGAGGTCTAATCGGTGAAGAACAAAGAGGGGAGGAGAACATCACATAGCTACTGGTCATGGACCCATGGTCCAAGGGAGACTACTCACAACTCATCCGGGAAGCGTCCATGGTGGTGGAGAAGCTCCCGGTGGTGGTTCTCCCCTCCGGCAGGGTGCTGGGAAGAGTTCTCCTGGTGCTCCCGATCTTGGAAGCACGGCGGCGGCGGAACAGAGATGAGACTGCGAAAAAGGGTTCCGTCCTCGAGGGTTTCGGGACGCGTGCAATATATATGCCAAAGGGGGTCAGCAGAGGCGGAGGTGGGGCCCCAGGCGCCCCCCTGGCGCGGCCAGGGGCGGGGCCGCGCCGGGTGGCCGCCTGGGCCACCCCAGGCTCCCCTCTGGCCCTGCCTTGGTTTTTCCGGAAGCTTCCGATACGCTGATTTTTCCTGTATTTTTCCCGGAATTTTTAGGGCACTTTTAATATGGGGGAAACCTGAAATAGAAAAACAGCAGAAAACAGGAGCTGGCACTGTGGTGCACTGAGTTAATAGGTTAGTCCAAATATGATCAAAAGTGTATGGAAGTGCATAAATATCATAGCAATATCACACAAAAGAGGCATGGAGCAATCAGAAATTATAGATACGTTTTGGACGTATCAGGCGGTTCATGAAAGGTCGGTTCATGTTATGGTGGGCCGGTTTATGAAGAAAGCATAAGGAATATTCTCCTACAAAGGAAGCAAGACTAGGACTCCTTGTAATAGAGTAATCCTAATCCTACTAGGACTAGTCACGTAACCCGCCCCTTCAACATATATAAGGAGGCGAAGGGCTCCCCAAAGAGGGACAGGTTCTCACAAGTTAGAGGCACCATATTCTTTAGGGCTAGACAGAACTAAAGGAGCGCCGGTTTACCAGCGACTCCATGAGGGTCATAATGAGATCTAGCCTCAAACATCATGTAGGGTTATTACCGGATGATGTTTCCCGGGGCCCGAAGCTGTCTAAATCCTTGTCTTGCGTTGCGTCTCTCGATTCCGCTCAACCCCTCTCAAGCTACCATATAGATGCGTTGGCCTCACGATTAATTCCTTACCCTAGGACATCTGTCGTGACAATTCCATGATAGTTGGAGCCCACCGTGGGGCTAAGCGCACGGTGGTGATGAGTTCTTGAAGGGATTTCTCCTAGGATCGAGGGCCTCACAATTGGACAGATGAAGAAGAACCGGCGCAGAAGGACACAGATCATCTCAAATTTGGGGTTGCATTTTTTACGGTCGTTGCAAACACCCTGGCGATCCGCCGAGTTCGAATGATGACGAATCAGGGATCCGACAGTGGCGAGTTGGACCAAGACGGAACAGAAATTCCGGTTGCAATCGTTCCTTGCAATACTGAGTTATGGCTATATTTTCGGATCTGTCAAGTTCGAGGAAAAAAAATTCCAAAGCCGTTGAGACAGCAAAAAGAAGAGAAGAAAAGAAGACTACAACCCGGACGAGTCAAATCGGCCAGGTCTTGCCGAATCTGAGTTACCACCGCGATTTTGTCGAGACGGCTCCGCCTTCACCAAGCCGGTCGTTTCCGAGTTGCTTCGACCTCGAATCGCCCTATGTCGAATCTGAGTCACCTGCATGATCAAACCGCCCTGGCTGTGCGGCACCGTCTCCGTTTTCAAGTCGCGTCGGCTCGTCTCCTACCTCCAAGTCGGCAAGTCTGCTCGTTGACCTGCCGTGGCTTGCCTCCTCTGCTCACGCGCGTGGCCCCGTTCTTGCCTTGAGTTGCTGCCAGCCTCCGAGCCACCCCGCGACCCAGCCAGAATAGGCCTCGAGCCCTTGCCACCCCGCCGATGTAGCAGTCACACCGGCCGCGCCTCTGCTCAAGCTTTGCTCCACCTCCGGGCTCGTCTATTCGCGACCCACCTCGACTCTGCTGCTAGGACTCCTCCGCCGCGGCCTCACGCCAGGCTGACCTCCGTCGAGCCGCCCGACTCCATTCTGGCCCGCGCCGGTTTACGGTTTTCGTTGGTCACCTGCACTGGCGGCCTGCTGGCTCTGTCGCGCTGGCCATCCTCCGATCTTCCTACGTTGTTGAGCCGCTCCAGCCATGGACATCACTTTGCTTCTGCCACCATCACCAAGTCGCCACCGCAGGCCATCACGTCAAGTCACCGGCGCTCCACTCATGCCTATTCCGCCGCAGCGGCCCCCGCCTCGGTGCGTCGTTTTCGTACCGGCCCCTGCAGTGGCCGCCTCGCCGGCTACAATCGTTACCTCAAGTCGCCGCCTGTGGCCTACCTGGGCCGCTGCTGCAGTTTCCACCATGGCTAGCTCTGAGTCGCCACGTTTCATCACTCTGCAACCAAGCTATGTTCGTTGGACGATAGCAACAACATCAAGCATTTGCGGTCTAGCAACCACGGAGACTGAGGAAGCTGGTTGGAAGACGTAATTTAGTGGGAATGATTGGATCAGCTGCTCGTTTGGAACGGGCAGTCTGAGTGGTGTTTTGTTGGCTTGTCGTCGAGTTCGTGTGATCTGCTGAGGATTCTTGTAAAACGGAAGCTAGCCTTGTCTACAACCAACATTCATCAGTAGCCGGTCGCTGCAAAAAACACGTCAAAACGATACAGGCCAAAACTGGTACCAATTGATGAAAGGGGCAAATATAGCTGCGCGTCAAGGCATTTGCATCCGGAGCAGAGACAAAGAAAAGCCCTGTTGACTCGCCGAGCAAAAACAATCAGCAGTGCCGAACCGCCGCCCGTTTAACTGTAGCAGGTGAGTCGCCGCACTGCCGCGCTGCCAAGTCACAATTGCCGTCGCGTACTTCTTGCCTTGAGCCGCCAGGGACTTGTTCTTGCCTTGCCCGAGCTTCATGCCGGCCACCACTCCGCCGAGCCACCATCCGCCGCTATGGCCCGCTGTCCTGCAGTAAACCGTCGTCACCGTGATCCCATTCTGAGCTGCTTCGCCAGCTTGTCTCACCTGACTTGGGTACGAAGACAGCTTTGGATGAACAAGCCTAATTACGTGGAGACCAAGTGCACCCTAATGGCCGCACCCACATACGTGCAAAAAATACCAGGTTCTATATATCTTTTTTTTAAGTACATATTAATTCATCCGAGCAAAACTACCTTGCCCTGCTGTATTTTATTTGCAGGAGAATTATTCATTACAAAGTGGCATTATACCGCGGAGATGGAGGCACGCCAATGACATCCGGCACAGGTGGTTGTCCTTACTCAACGGACTCCCACGCCGGCTTACGAGGCCTTGGCCAATTCGCCTGTCCGCACCGCCTTACAACGCCACGGACGACTCGCTCATCTGCCCTTGTGGCGCTGCACGCGTCCACATCGGTTTACAATGTCGTGGCCGTCTCTCGCGACCGCGCCGGTTTACAACGCCGTGGCCGTCTTTCGCGCCCACGCCGGCTTACAACGAGGAGGGCAACTAGCCCGTCGGCGCCGACCGACCAATCTGTTGTTCAAGCAAATCAGGTGTTATCCCTCCTATATATTTTATCAGGATATTTTAATTCCTCTGAGCACCATTACACTGTCCTATTGGTGTTTTTTACATACAGGTAAAATTATTGTTATACTGGGGGTACGAAGCACGCGCTGGCAACGTCCTGCCCAGCGTTCGTCTATGCCATAATACCCGGTGAATGAACGTGCGCAAGACGCCGCCCTTACGGCCCGGTTTGCATCAACTTGCCGGGACCGCGCCCATGATTGACTCGCTCGTCCGCACCGGCTTATAATGCCACGGTCGATTCATCTATCTATGTTACCTCTGAAGCCGCCATTGTCTTTACCGTTCGTCTCTTGCGGCTTGGTCTACATCAACATACCAGGCCGCACCTATCTGCATGAGCTGTTTATTGAGTATGAACAAGTCACAGCTTGGGTAGCCCGTTTCTCTTTCAACAAAATGGAGATAAATTATCATATACTATCAACCGCCGTCTGCACTGGGTGGCTCAATGGGCAGGCGCACAAGTCGCCGCCACTACAGTTTGATTAAACTTCAAATCGCCAGTTGGAAGGAACCATTGGCCGAGTTGCTGACACGGTTCATACGGGATCATTGATAACCCGCCATTGTCAACAACAAGGATGGACACCTTATGCTATGATCAAATATGGAGAGTCTCAAGCCAACTCCTCGAGTAGTCTCAAGACTCGGGGGCTATGATGACATGACTCAAATATCCGGTTTACAATCCGGTTCAAGGGAAATATATCTCCTACAAAGCTCTGAAGCTCTCAAATCTGATTTAAGAATTACTGGTTCAAGAAGAATAATCTCTCGCAAGTTCGAGTTAAAGGCCGTCAGAAAAATTCTGGCTGAAAATGAAGATTCCGGTTTAAGATCCGGTTCAAGGGAAAGATGTCTCCCACGATGCTTTGAAGTTCTCAATATCCGGTTTAAGAATTTCCAGTTCAAAAGAATAATCTCTCGCAAGTTCGAGTTCTCAGAAAAAATTAAGGGGACCAAAGAGAGTTTGTTGCACAACACAACTCAAACATAGGTACCCGGCAAGCATAGCTCAGAAATATGTCACATGGGGGCTTCTGTTTATAAAGTGCAGTTCTGACTTCCCTCCTGATCCGGCGACCAAACCAAGACCATCATAAGAGTTTGTCACATGGGGGCTTCTGTGTGCAAGGGAGTTCCTATGGCCTCTTAAACCGGCGACCACATCAAGGCCATCATAAGAGCATAGCTCTGGTTGCTTCGGCAATTTCCACATGATGATGAGGGGCAAAAGAGAGTTTGATGCTTAGCACAGCTCAAACATAGGCCCCGACGAGCAATGCTCAAATGCTACCTGGGGGCTCCTGATGCAAGACATCAGCGAGTTGAAAACTCTTGTAGTAAACATGGCTTGGAAGCTTGGTGTATACACCTAAAACCCCGGATTAACCTGCCTGCATCAAGTAAGTCACGCCGCCCAGGTAAACCTGGTACGACCCATCGAACGTACACACAAGTCAATCCAATCTTTATGGACCCTGAACTTGGTAACGTTAAATTGACGATCATCAAGTGATTACACAAGTCAAATCTTTACGAGATTTTTTGAACTTGGTAGCATTTGACATTGATGATTTGGTTAAGGATTGCGGACCATCTTAACAGGCCTTGCAAAAATGGTTAATGACAGTAGCCTCGCAGCTCATAAAATGCCTCGAATTTGGAGCCTGGCAGGTCGTAAAAAGCCTCGACTACATGGTCTTATTTGCCTAAAAACTTTATTTTTATTTTTTATGTTTTATCAAATCATTATCCTCAAGGTCATTGGTTTTTCAACCAAGTCTGTCGATTCAGGGAGTGGATGACTATAAGTTGCCACTACATCTGTATTTGTATAGCTCTAGTCTGGGTTATAAACACCAGTACTAACTATAGCTAAACCGAAGTTCATCGTAACCCGGTTCGGTTTTCATGATGAACCGACAAATAATCAAGGGAGTCATCAGCAATTACACCTTGAAGCATTATTTCTTCCTGCCGGATTAAGGTTTATTGTGATACACTTAATCACAGGTATGATACATACTTATACTTTATGCATAGTTCAAATTATCAACTTCGATCATGTGCTTGGGCATTATGCCCCGTCCGGCGATAAACCGCCAAGACACTTTGAACATTGTCTTATGTAGAAAATAAGTCGCCAGTATGAGATAAGATAATGACCGGTGTTTATTAAACCGGCCTGGCTTTTGACTATAAGTCGCCAGTATGAGATAAGATAATGATCGGTGTTTTAACTCGGCCTGGCTTTTTGACTATAAGTCGCCAGTATGGGATAAGATAATGACCGGTGTTTATTAACCCGGCCTGGCTTTTGACTATAAGTCGCTAGTATGAGATAAGATAATGACCGGTGTTTATTAACCCGGCCTGGCTTTTGACTATAAGTCGCCAGTATGAGATAAGATAATGACCGGTGTTTGTTAACCCGGGCTGGCTTTTGATTATAAATCGCTAGTATCATATATGGATAATCCGGTGTTTATCACAACCCGGTATGGTTTTATTACAAACCGGCAAAATATTGCAGGAGTTATCAATACCCAAGATTGGGATTATCACCCTTACTACATTGGCTTGGTAAAACCAACAGTGTGATCAAATATCAATGGAACCGGTCTTCAAACCGGGTTATATTATTCAAATCTTTAATAGCCAACATGGCTGGATTTTTATTATGGTTATCAATATTATGATTGAGGTTTTCAAAGTCGCTTCAGCACAATGGATAATATTTTATCAATGGGTATGATTTATTCTACAACTGAAGGAATAGTCCCGAGTTGCTGCATGCTTACAACCCGGCACTTGGGGGCTACATTATTCAAATTGTGATTATATCAAATACGCAAGTCCCATGTCACTGCCAGCATGCACCATGGCACTTGGGGGCTAATGCAAAGTCATTTTTACTGGCCCTATTGAAGAACCGACTCATCACATTATAATGAGCCGGCCCTCGGGGGCTAGCAAATGCTCCTGTCAACAATTCAAGGTACAAACCTTTTAATCCATTATATTGAAGGGTCTACTGCTCAGTTGGTAAAGCACAAGGCTCTTAACCTTGTGGACGTGGGTTACAAGCCCCATGATGTTATTTAAATTGAAGTATATATCGAGTCCCAACTCAGTATTATCTTACTAAGCCGACCCTTGGGGGCTACACGTTGTTGTTCAAGTCTACATGATCATATTTTCAAAGTCCCTGCTCATTATTGCATAATGACCCGGCCCTTGGGGGCTACACTGGTTGAAGTTTTTATTAGCATAAGGCAATTACAAGTACCAGGTTGCTGCAAGCATGACAACCCGGCACTTGGGGCTACATAATATGGAGTATTCGGTTTTTACTAGTGACTGGTATGAACAATCTGGATTTCTTCAAGGTAATATGCATATAAAGGAGGAACATATTCAAATTCTCAGTTTTGGACAAATCAGGAAGATTAATTGTGTGACCCGGCGTTGGCAACAATAACCCGACATCTATAAACAGTCATGACCTGGAATTATCAGTTGTGTATAACCCGACAATGGTGGTAATCGTAAACCGGTATCTTCAAGCCGGCTGGATATCAATGGAATATTTGAAGACCAATATTTTTTGTCAAATCGAAGCATTGAAGGCCGATTCAAATGGATTCTTGATTTAAAATATTTATATGCAAGCAGTTTGATCATGAAGTTGGTCTACTGACCCGGATTTTCAGAAGGAAGAAATGATAAGGACTTAAGGATGATCAGGTGCCGGTTCGGGAAAAAATTTAACCCGGAGCACAACCTGTCAAATTTGTTCTCGTGTTTATGTTGCAGGAAGGATCAAGTTTAACATGGATAAATCCAAATTAAACTGGGGGCTAATGTCGGGGATATACCCCACGGTATAAACCGTCGGATGTATGACCCGGCTGGAGTTTGGCGATTCGCAGGCGACCCTCTTTGACCTAGCGGTTTATGATTCATTGGTAATCCGACAGGCGGGTCAGAGAAGCGACAAGACCCGGTGGCCCAACGGGCGGTTCATGAGAGGCCGGTTCATGTTATGGTGGGCCGGTTTATGAAGAAAGCATAAGGAATATTCTCCTACAAAGGAAGCAAGACTAGGACTCCTTGTAATAGAGTAATCCTAATCCTACTAGGACTAGTCATGTAACCCACCCCTTCAACATATATAAGGAGGGCAGGGCTCCCCAAAGAGGGACAGGTTCTCACAAGTTAGAGGCACCATATTCTTTAGGGCTAGACACAACTAAAGGAGCGCCGGTTTACCGGCGACTCCATGAGGGTCATAATAAGATCTAGCCTCAAACAGCATGTAGGGCTATTACCGGATGATGTTTCCCGGGGCCCGAAGCTGTCTAAATCCTTGTCTTGCGTTGCGTCTCTCGATTCCGCTCAACCCCTCTCAAGCTACCACATAGATGCGTTGGCCTCACGACTAAGTCCTTACCCTAGGACATCTGCCGTGAAAATTCCACGATAGGTAGCGTGCCGATGGCGATCACATCGACCTTGGAACCATTCCCGACGCGCATCGTCACCTCATCCTTTGCCAGTCTTCGCTTATTCCGCAGCTCCTGCTTTGAGTTACAAATGTGAGCAACTGCACCGGTATCAAATACCCAGGAGCTACTACGAGCGCTGGTAAGGTACACATCAATAACATGTATTTCACATATACCTTTGACGTTGCCGTCCTTCTTATCTGCTAAGTATTTGGGGCAGTTCCGCTTCAAGTGACCCGTTCCCTTGCAATAAAAACACTCAGTCTTAGGCTTGGGTCCATTCTTTGGCTTCTTCCCGGCAACTGGCTTACCGGGCGCGGCAACTCCTTTGCCGTCCTTCTTGAAGTTCTTATTACCCTTGCCTTTCTTGAATTTAGTGGTTTTATTCACCATCAACACTTGATGTTCTTTCTTGATCTCCACCTCCGCTGATTTCAGCATTGAATACACTTCGGGAATGGACTTCTCCATCCCTTACATATTGAAGTTCATCACGAAGCTCTTGTAGCTAGGTGGGAGCGACTGAAGGATTCTTTCAATGACTGCTTCATCTGGGAGTTTAATTCCCAACTGAGACAAGCGATTGTGCAACCCAGACAATTTGAGTAAGTGCTCGCTGACAGAACTATTCTCCTCCATCTTACAACTGTAGAATGCGTCGGAGACGTCATATCTCTCGTCTCGGGCATGAGCTTGGAAAACCATTTTCAGCTCTTGGAACATCTCATATGCCCCGTGGTGCTCAAAACGCTTTTGGAGCCCTGATTCTAAGCTGTAAAGCATGCCGCACTGAGCCAGGGAGTAATCATCACAACGCGACTGCCAAGCGTTCATAACGTCTTGGTTCGCTAGGGCGGGAGCATCACCTAGCGGTGCTTCAAGGACATATGTTTTCTTGGCAGCTATGAGGATGATCCTCAAGTTACGGACCCAATCTGTATAGTTGCTACCATTGTCTTTCAGCTTGGTTTTCTCTAGGAACGCATTGAAGTTGAGGGTAACATGAGCGTGGGCCATTGGATCTACAAGACATATTGTAAAGTATTTAGACTAAGTTCATGACAATTAAGTTCATCTAAACAATTTAATGAACTCCCACTCAGATAGACATCTCTCTAGTCATCCAAGTGCTACATGATCCGAATCGACTAGGCCGTGTTCGATCATCACGTGAGACGGACTAGTCTTCAACGGTGAACATCTTTATGTTGATCGCATCTTCTATACGACTCATGTTCGACCTTTCGGTCTTCCGTGTTCCGAGGCCATGTCTGTACAAGCTAGGCTCGTCAAGTGAACCCTAAGTGTATTGCGTGTGTAAATGTGGCTTACACCCGTTGTATGCGAACGTTAGAGCCGATCACACCCAATCGTCACGTGGTGCTTCGGAACAACGAACCTTAGCAACGGTGCACAGTTAGGGGGAACACAATTCTTGAAATTTTAGTGAGAGATCATCTTATTTACTACCGTCATTCTAAGCAAATAAGATGTAAAACATGATAAACATCACATGCAATCAAATAGTGACATGATATGGCCAATATCATTTTGCTCCTTTGATCTTCATCTTCGGGGCTCCATGATCATCATTGTCACCGGCATGACACCATGATCTCCATCATGGTGTCTTCATGAAGTTGTCTCGCCGAACATTACTTCTACTACTACGGCTAATGGTTAGCAATAAAGTAAAGTAATTACATGGCATTTTTCATTGACACGCAGGTCATACAATAAAATAAGACAACTCCTATGGCTCCTACCGGTTGTCATACTCATCGACATGCAAGTCGTGATTCCTGTTACAAGAACATGATCAATCTCATACATCACATATATATCATTCATCGCATCCTTTTGGCCATATCACATCACACGGCACATGCTGCAAGAACAAGTTAGACGTCCTCTAATTGTTGTTGCAAGTTTTTACGTGGCTTCTATAGGTTTCTAGCAAGAATGTTTCTTACCTACGCCAAAACCACAATGTGATATGCCAATTTCTATTTACCCTTCATAAGGACCCTTTTCATCGAATCCGATCCGACTAAAGTGGGAGAGACAGACACCCACTAGCCACCTTATGCAACTAGTGCATGTCAGTCGGTGGAACCTGTCTCGCGTAAGTGTATGTGTAAGGTCGGTCCGGGCCGCTTCATCCCACGATGCCACCGAATCAAGATAAGACTAGTAGTGGCAAGAGTATTGAACAAATCTACGCCCACAACTACTTTGTGTTCTACTCGTGCAAGATACTACGCATAGACCTAGCTCTGATACCACTGTTGGGGAACGTAGCGGAAAATCAAAAAAAATCCTACGTATCACCAAGATCTATTTTTGGATTCATCTAGCAACGAGGGAGAGGGGAATGCATCTACATACCCTTGTAGATCGTGTGCGGAAGCGTTCAAGAGAACGGGGATGATGGAGTCGTACTCGTCGTGATCCAAATCACCGATGATCCTAGCTCCGAACGGACGGCACCTCCACATTCAACACACGTATAGAGCGGCGACGTCTCCTCCTTCTTGATCTAGCAAGGGGGAAGCAGAGGTTGATGGAGATCCAGCAGCACGACAGCGTGGTGGTGGAAGTAGCGGGATTCTGGCAAGGCTTCGCCAAGCGCAACCGGAGGAGGAAGGTGTGTCACGGGAGGGAGAGGGAGGCGCCAGGGCATAGGGTGCGGCTGCCCTCCCTCCCCCCCACTATATATAGGGGGCCTAGGGGGGTGCGCCGGCCCTAGAGATACCATCTCTAGGGGGCGGTGATACGTCCAAAACGTATCTATAATTTTTGCTTGCTCCATGCCTCTTTTGTGTGATATTGCTATGATATTTATGCACTTCCATACACTTTTGATCATATTTGGACTAACCTATTAACTTAGTGCACCTCAGTGCCAGTTTCTGTTTTCTGCTATTTTTGTATTTCAGGTTTTCCCATTACTTAAATTGCCAGAAAAATCCCGGGAAGAATATATAAAAAATCAGCGTTCCGGAAGCTTCATTGCGGCCAAAGTAGGGCCGGAGGGGGGCCACCGGGGCTCCAGGCGGCCAGAGGGCGCGGCCCCCCTCCTGGCCGCGCCGCCAGGGCGCCTGGGCCCCCCAGGCCTCCTCTGACGCCCCCCTTTGGCATATATTTACACCGCGTCCCGAAACCCTCGAGGACGGAACCCTTTCTCGCGATCTCATCTCTGTTCCGCCGCCGCCGCGCTTCCAAGATCGGGAGCACCAGGAGAACTCTTCTCGGCACCCTGCCGGAGGGGAGAACCACCACCTGGAGCCTCTCCACCACCATGGACGCCTCCCGGATGAGTTGTGAGTAGTCTCCCTTGGACCATGGGTCCATGACCAGTAGCTATGTGATGTTCTCCTCCCCTTTTTGTTCTTCACCGATTAGACCTCGTGAGCTACCCTACATGATCGAGGCACATATGTAATCCTTATGCTGTTGCTATGTTGAGTTTGCTGGGATCCGATGGATTATGAGATTATGTTCAGATTGTGTGTGAGTAATATATTTGATTTACCTCTTTTATATTTATGTTCTTGAGTAATTCTTGCATGTTCTCCGTTGCTATTTATTGCTTTGGCCAAGTAGTAGGTAGTAACTCCAAGAGGGAACGTTCTGCTTGATTGTGGGTTCATGCCCCTCGATGACTAGCTTGAGTGACAGAAACATGAGTCTAGGGGATGTGATGTTTCCACAAGGGGGAAAACAACGGTGCTTGTACTCGCGGGTGCAAGGATTGTTTACTTTACGCAAAGTTCTTTTAATGCAGTTGTCTGTTGCTTTGAGTTTACACTATGGGTGGGACTCGCAACTTAATACCAGCGAGATGTTCTGGATAGATATCTCAAGGTGGATGATTAGTAGTAGATGCAGATGGATTTCGGTCTACTTACCTTGGCGTACCGCCCATGCTTTTGAGCCTCTACCTTTCTTTGTAGCATAGTTAGCATTGGTTTGCGCACATAATCCTGTCAATTGCCCAGCTGTAATTTGTTTACCTCGCTTAGCTGCTTTATCGTCTTTTGGGAGAGAGACATCACTAGTGAACATCATGGGACCCCGGTCCATATTACCATCACTGATCACATCCGCTATTTACTTTCTGTTTTTACTTACTAGTTGCAATTATACCTATCACTATTATCTCTTGCGTTTGATCCTTTGTAAACGACATGGCCGGAGAGATTGACAACCTCTCTGTACTCGTTGGGAGCAAAGTTACTTGTATCTGTGTGCAGGTCCGGTCGATCGCTAGTTGCGCCGCTAGCAGTTGACACCTTCTTGTTGAACCTTGGAGTCTTAGGGGAATTCGATCCTTGGTATCTTTGCCAAGGGAAAACTACCGCTACACTTCATCTCAAACCTTCCACTTGGGGTAACCAACGAGGGGCGAGAAGCCATCAAGCAAAGTTTTCTGGCGCCGTTGCCGGGGACTCCACTCTTCAAGATAGGGGAGTTGCACGCTATCTTTTATCTTTGCTTTTTAGTCTTGTTAGTTTACCTTTCAGTTTTCTTTATGACTTTTCACTAGTTTTGCTTAATGGAAATCAACAAAAATATGAGAGAGCTTTATAAGCTCTACCTTGCTTTGGGACATGATGTGTTTGAAGAGAAAATTAAAAAACCTATGGAACTTTATTATTTGCATAACAATCATGATGGTGGTGATGTTATTAGTATGCTTTCTTTGAATATCAATATTGCTAATGACATGGAAAGCTCTAAGCTTGGGGATGACACGTTTGATGAACATGATATTTTTAGTCCCCCAACTTTTGAAGAGAAAATTTACTTTGATGATACTTTGCTTCCTATATATGATTACAATGATGAATATGATGTTTTCAGTCCACCTACTATTGAGGATAAAATTTATTATGATTATGATATGCCTCCTAAATACAATGATTACCATGATGGTTATGATTGCTTTACTCTCACTATTCCTAATAAGAAAGATTTTGCTTATATGAAGACTAATGATACCTTTTTGCATGTGGATCATGGTAACAATGCTTTATGTGATGCTTATATTGTTGAGTTTATTCGTGATCCCACCGAAAATTATTATGATAAGGGAACATATGCTTATAGATATTTCAATAATATCAAGTTCCCTCTCTTTATGTTGAAGGTTTTGAAGCTGCACTTGTTTTGTCTTCCTATGCTTATTGCTTTGTGCTTCAATGAATTATTGTATTGCAATATTCCTATGCATAGCAAGCATGTTAGGCTTAAATGTGTTTGGTATTTGCTTCTTGATGCTCTCTTTTGTTCTTCAACTCTTATTCCTACGAGAGCATCATTAAAGTCTTAAGCCTACCTTTATGGCTATAAAGAAATAGCTCTAGGGAGACAATCCTTGTTATCTTTGCTTTCAGTTTGTTCTTTCAGTTTTAGTGGTCTTGATGTTTGTTACTACTGTAGCAACATCGTTGTATCTTTATTTTTCAGCTTTGTCCCAAGTTTAGCCTCTGACTGCAAGAAAGTTCAAAAGTTGTGACGTGCTGTCCAGGAAACAGATTCTGTCCTTGGATAGAAAAATTCGTATAAAATCACCAGACCATCTTTTTGGTCTGAATGTTTTCGACAGCGTGCTCTATACAATTGTCTTTCGGGCGTCAGTTCTGAGTTTTTTGATTTGAGTTGCAGAAGTGCCCCGAAAAAAATATTTACTACCTGCTGGTCTGTTTTTCACAGATTCTGTCATGTTTTGCCTTTCCTTCATTTTGCGAACCTTGAGCTTGCTTTTTCTTTGCAAAAACCTTTTGGCAATCTTGAGAAATAGTAGAACTTCAAGAATATCCTTATTTCCAGCAAGGAAAAATTATTTTATTATGGGTACTAACCTCGCTAATCAGATTATGATGAGTTATGTATGAAGGGAGTTTTCAAGTGTGCAAGGGAAGATGATAAAAAGATTCAGGAGTGTCAAACGCTCAAGCTTGGGGATGCCCCCATGCACCCCCAAGAAATATTCAAGAAGACTCAAGCGTCAAAGCTTGGGGATGCCCCCGTGCATCCCCTTCTCCATCAACATTATCAGTTCGTCTTTCGTTCCACTATATTTTAATCACTTCATGTGTTATGTGCTATGCTTGGAGCGTCTTGCTTTTAGTTTTCTTTAGCTTTGCTTGCTTTTCATAACGAGTTGGAACTCAGTTTTCTTTGTGTGGGAGAGAAACACGCTCCACTTCAACCTAGAACACAACATAGAATTTTCATGTTTATCTTTGTTGTGTATGTTCTTGGTCTTTCAATAGCTACTGTCATGCTTAGCTCTTACTTTTCACGCTTTACTTTTTAAAGAGCTTTTGTTTAGTTGGTTGCTGGAACTCTCTTGAATTATCATGCTTATCTTGTTGAGAGAGTTGGCTTCTGTTGCACTGGTTGATATGTCCATGATAAAAATGCTATGTGCATAATGGTGCTTAGTAGTTCATGTTTTCTTATGGTTAGTCTCAAATAGCTGGGGGGTTCCCAATGTGTTATTGGAGTACCAACATGATTTGTTTGCCTATGATGTGGTATGGTTTAGTGATATCTTCCTCCGGGAATTTATTTTGATTGACTTGGCATATGCTCACGCATATTTAAGACTGTAAAGAAAGTCTATCAAGCCTTGATGATCTTTAGTTTCTGAGTAGCGATATAACTTCCATGCCCGATTCAATGTTGCTTTGTCGCTCTGCATGATTATGACCGTCATTGCTCTCTTAGTTGGTCGCTCCCAGTCTTTTGCTAACCTCCACCTGTACTAAGTGGACTGACTACTTGTGCATCCAAAATCCTTTAAACCAGTTATGCCATATGAGTCCACCATACCTTCCTATACATGGTATTTACCTGCCATTCCTAACGAAGACTTTCATGTACCATCTCGAAATTATTCAAAAAAAGCATTTCTCTTTTGTGCCTCTATTTTAGCTCATGAGGAAGTAGTAGTTAATTCATGATCTTTTTAAGTTGGACAAGCTTCACCCCGGGATTGCATGTCTAATGTGCAAACCCATAATACGAGAAGGAACTGGCATAGAGTGCGCCCGGCTCATTAAAAAATATATACAACAAACAAACCCTCCTTCACGCTTTGTTCATGAGAAATCAGAAAACTTTGGCAGTGGTAAACAAAGGAGATTAAGAGGATGTGATCGTCCTCATGCGGGAGCCGTTCCTCGAAACTTGTCCAGCTCGAGAAGTAATTGAGTTATCTACTAGCATTCGTTGACAAAATATGCATACCCCAAAAATAATTTTTACCTCTGTTATAAAACCAAGAGCTCTGGTACATGTTTAGTTTTTGTTTCCGACCACGGGTTTTCATCCTTGCCATCAAAAGCCACGGTTCGAGAGTCTCCACCTTCTTTAAAGCACCAACTATTGAGAGCATGATTGTCATTCTGAGTGTAATGTGCATTGTCCCAAAGTACCATTGTCTTTTGCATAATTATGATATCGTTTATTCTGAAATCATTGTATCTAGTCGTCACTTAAACCTTGGAGGTGCCCCTGCATTTATGTTTGGCTTCACTAAAGGGGGCAAGCGAGGTACCACTTTATCATATTTGCACCCCATGCTCATTACAAATCTATTTGATGTTTCAATATCATATTGTAAAACTTTCAGTTCTTTGTGATTTTCTCATGAGGCAACTTAATTACTACAGATTCATTATCTCAGTAAGCTTTTGTCATGTGACTGTGAAAAGTCCTTATATGGTTAATAGCATGTCACCACAGAAATTTTGCTTGTTATCATTTACCTACTCGAGGACGAGCAGGAATTAAGCTTGGGGATGTTGATACGTCCAAAACGTATCTATAATTTCTGCTTGCTCCATGCCTCTTTTGTGTGATATTGCTATGATATTTATGCACTTCCATACACTTTTGATCATATTTGGACTAACCTATTAACTCAGTGCACCTCAGTGCCAGTTTCTATTTTCTGCTGTTTTTGTATTTCAGGTTTTCCCATTACTTAAATTGCTAGAAAAATCTCGGGAAAAATATATAAAAAATCAGCGTTCCGGAAGCTTCCTTGCGGCCAAAGTAGGGCCGGAGGGGGGCCACCGGGGCTCCAGACGGTCAGAGGGCGTGGCCCCCCTCCTGGCCACGCCGCCAGGGCGCCTAGGCCCCCCAGGCCTCCTCTGACGCCCCCCTTTGGCATATATTTACACCGCGTCCCGAAACCCTCGAGGACGGAACCCTTTTTCGCGATCGCATCTCTGTTCCGCCACCGCCGCGCTTCCAAGATCGGGAGCACCAGGAGAACACTTCCCGGCACCCTACCGGAGGGGAGAACCACCACCGGGAGCCTCTCCACCACCATGGACGCCTCCCGGATGAGTTGTGAGTAGTCTCCCTTGGACCATGGGTCCATGACCAGTAGTTATGTGATGTTCTCCTCCCCTTTTTGTTCTTCACCGATTAGACCTCGTGAGCTGCCCTACATGATCGAGGCACATATGTAATCCTTATGCTGTTGCTATGTTGAGTTTGCTGGGATCCGATGGATTATTAGATTATGTTCAGATTGTGTGTGAGTAATATATTTGATTTACCTCTTTTATATTTATGTTCTTGAGTAATTCTTGCATGTTCTCCGTTGCTGTTTATTGCTTTGGCCAAGTAGTAGGTAGTAACTCCAAGAGGGAACGTTATGCTTGATTGTGGGTTCATGCCCCTCGATGACTAGCTTGAGTGACAGAAACATGAGTCTAGGGGATGTGATGTTGCCACAAGGGGGAAAACAACGGTGCTTGTACTCGCGGGTGCAAGGATTGTTTACTTTACACAAAGTTCTTTTAATGCAGTTGTCTGTTGCTTTGAGTTTACACTATGGGTGGGACTCGCAACTTAATACCAGCGAGATGTTCTGGATAGGTATCTCAAGGTGGATGATTAGTAGTAGATGCAGATGGATTTCGGTCTACTTACCTTGGCATACCGCCCATGCTTTTGAGCCTCTACCTTTCTTTGTAGCATAGTTAGCATTGGTTTGCGCACATAATCCTGTCAATTGCCCAGCTGTAATTTGTTTACCTCGCTTAGCTGTTTTATTGTCTTTTGGGAGAGAGACATCACTAGTGAACATCATGGGACCCCGGTCCATATTACCATCACTGATCACATCCGCTATTTACTTTCTTTTTTTACTTACTAGTTGCAATTATACCTATCACTATTATCTCTTGCGTTTGATCCTTTGTAAACGACAAGGCCGGAGAGATTGACAACCTCTCTGTACTCGTTGGGAGCAAAGTTATTTGTATCTGTGTGCAGGTCCGTTCGATCGCTAGTTGCGCCGCTAGCAGTTGACACCTTCTTGTTGAACCTTGGAGTCTTAGGGGAATTCGATCCTTGGTATCTTTGCCAAGGGAAAACTACCGCTACACTGCATCTCAAACCTTCCACTTGGGGTAACCAACGAGGGGCGAGAAGCCATCAGGCGGCGGCCTAGGGGGGGGGGGACTTTCCCCCCCAAGTCATGTGGGCCCCCCTACCCCTAGGGTTTCCAACCCTAGGCGCAGGGGAGGCCCATGGGAGGTGCACCAGCCCAGTATGGGCTGGTTCCCCTCCCACTTCAGCCCATGGGGCCCTCCGGGATAGGTGGCCCCACCCGATGGACCCTCGGGACCCTTCCGGTGGACCCGGTACAAAACCGATGACCCCCGAAACTTTCCCGGTGACCGAAAGTGGACTTCCTATATATAATTCTTTACCTCCGGACCATTCCGGAACTCCTCGTGATGTCCGGGATCTCATCCGGGACTCCGAACAACTTTCGGGTTTCCGCATACTTATATCTCTACAACCCTAGCGTCACCGAACCTTAAGTGTGTAGACCCTACGGGTTCCGGAGACACGTAGACATGACCGAGACGACTCTCCGGCCAATAACCAACAGCGGGATCTGGATACCCATGTTGGCTCCCACATGCTCCTCGATGATCTCATCGGATGAACCATGATGTCAAGGATTCAATCAATCATGTATACGATTCCCTTTGTCTATCGGTATAGTACTTGCCCGAGATTCGATCGTCGGTATACCGATACCTTATTCAATCTCGCCATGGCAAGTCTCTTTACTCGTTCCGTAACACATCATCCCGTGACTAACCCCTTAGTCACATTGAGCTCATTATGATGATGTCTTATCGATTGGGCCCAGAGATACCTCTCCGTCATACGGAGTGACAAATCCCAGTCTCGGTTCGTGCCAACCCAACAGATGCTTTCGGAGATACCCGTAGTGTATCTTTATAGCCACCCAGTTACATTGTGACGTTTGGCACACCCAAAGTATTCCTACGGTATCCGAGAGTTGCATAACCTCATGGTCTAAGGAAAGGATACTTGACATTGGAAAAGCTTTAGCATACGAACTACACGATCTTGTGCTAGGCTTAGGATTGGGTCTTGTCCATCACATCATTCTCCTAATGATATGATCCCGTTATCAATGACATCCAATGTCCATGGTCAGGAAACCCTGACCATCTGTTGATGAACGAGCTAGTTAACTAGAGGCTTTACTAGGGACACGTTGATGTCTATGTATTCACACATGTATCGCTGTTTCCGGATAATACAATTAAGGCATGAATAACAGACAATTATCATGAACAAGGAAATATAATAATAACCATTTTATTATTGCCTCTAGGGCATATTTCCAACAGTTATAACGAGGAATATCACCTTCATCAAATCTATAAAGAGAACTTACCTTTACTACTTGTGTCAAGTTATCAATACCATGCTTTAATACCTTTTTCTTTCATAGATTTCTTTGCCTCTTGCGTATCTTTAGGACTGAGAAATAGAATACCCCTATTCTTAGGAGTTGTCTTAGGAGTTGGTTCAGGAAGTGCCCAATTATTTTCATTGGTCAACATATTATTCAACAGTAATTCAGCTTGATCGATAGTTCTTTCCCTGAAAACACAACCAGCACAACTATCCAGGTGGTATGTGGAAGCATCGGTTAGTCCACTATAAAAGATATCAAGTATTTCATTTTTTTCTTGAGAGAATGATTAGGCAAAGCATTAAGTAATCGAAGAAGCCTCCCCCAAGCTTGTGGGAGACTCTCCTCTTCAATTTGCACAAAATTATATATTTCCCGTAAGGCAGCTTGTTTCTTATGAGCGGGAAAATATTTAGCAGAGAAGTAATAAATCATATCCTGGGGACTACGCACACAACCAGGATCAAGAGAATTAAACCATGTATTAGCATCACCCTTTAACGAGAACGGAAATAACTTAAGGATATAGTAGTAATGATTTTTTTTCCTCGTTTGTGAATAGGGTGGCTATATCATTCAACTTAGTAAGATGTGCCACGGCAGTTTCAGATTCATAGCCATGGAAAGGATCAGATTCAACCAAAGTAATTAACTCAGGATCGACAGAGAATTCATAATCCTTATCAGGTACACAGATAGGTGAAGTAGCAAAAGCAGGGTCATATTTCATTCTAGCATTCAAAGACTTTTCTTTCAGCTTAGGTAATAATTTCTTAAGATCATATCTATCATTGCAAGCAAGAAAGTCTCTAGCAGTTTCTTCATCCATAACATAACCCTCAGGAACAACAGGCAATTCATATCTACGAGGAGAATCTTCATCATCACTTTCATCAATATTATCAGTTTCAATAATTTGATTCTCTCTAACTTTAGCAATTTGTTCATCAAGAAATTCACCTAGTGGCACAGTATTATCAAGCATAGAAGTAGTTTCATCATACATAGCAGAAGTAGCATCATCAAGAACATGCGACATATCAGATTCAATAGCAGGAGTAGGTGTCGCAAGTTTACTCATAACAAAGGGTGAATCAAGTGCAGAGCTAGATGGCAGTTCCTTACCTCCCCTCGTAGTTGAGGGATAGATTTTGGTTTTTGAGTCTTTTAAGTTCTTCATAGTGATCAACAGATATAAATCCCAAGTGACTTAAAGAATATAGCTATGCTCCCCGGCAATGGCGCCAGAAAATTGTCTTGATAACCCACAAGTGTAGGGGATCGCAACATTTTTCGAGTGTAGAGTATTCAACCCAAATTTATTGATTCGACACAAGGGGAGCCAAAGAATACTCTCTAGTATTAGCAGTTGAGTTTTCAATTCAACCACACCTGGAAGACTTAGTATCTGCAGTAAGGTAATTTAGTAGCAAAGTAATATGGAAGTAACGGTAATAGCGGCAAAAGTAGCGATAGTAGTTTTGTAGTGATTGTAACAGTAGCAGCGGAAAAGTACATAAGCAAGCTCGTAGGCATTGGATCAGTGATGGATAATTATGTCGGATGTGATTCCTCATGTAATAGTTATAACATAGGGTGGCACAGAACTAGCTCCAGTTCATCAATGTAATGTAGGCGTGTATTCCGAATATAGTCATACGTGCTTATGGAAAAGAACTTGCATGACATCTTTTGTCCTACCCTCCCGTGGCAGCGGGGTCCTATTGGAAACTAAGGGATATTAAGGCCTCCTTTTAATAGAGCACCGGACCAAAGCATTAACACATAGTGAATACATGAACTCCTCAAACTACGGTCATCGCCGGGAGTGGCCTCGATTATTGTCACTTCGGGGTTGCCGGATCATAACACATAGTAGGTGACTATTGACTTGCAAGATAGGATCAAGAACACACATATATTCATGAAAACATAATAGGTTCAGATCTGAAATCATGGCACTCGGGCCCTAGTGACAAGCATTAAGCATGGCAAAGTCATAGCAACATCAATCTTAGAACATAGTGGATACTAGGGATCAAACCCTAACAAAACTAACTCAATTACGTGGTAAATCTCATCCAACCCATCACCGTCCAGCAAGCCTACGATGGGATTACTCACGCACGGCGGTGAGCATCATGAAATTGGTGATGGAGGAAGGTTGATGATGACGATGGCGACGGTCTCCACTCTCCGGAGCCCCGAACGGGCTCTAGATCAGCCCTCCCGAGAGAGATTAGGGCTTGACGGCGGCTCCGTATCATAAAACGCGATGAATCCTTCTCTCTGATTTTTTCTCCCCGAAAGTGAATATATGGAGTCGGGGGTGATGTCGGTGGAGCCTCGGGGGGGGCCCACGAGGCAGGGGGCGCGCCCAGGGGGTGCCCCCCACCCTCGTGGACAGGGTGTGGCCCCCTTGGTCTGGTTCTTTCCGCGGGTATTTTTTATGTATTCCAAAATAAGTCTCCGTTGAATTTCAGGTCATTCCGTGAACTTTTATTTCTGCAAAAAAATAACACTATGGCAGTTCTGCTGAAAACAGCGTCAGTCCGAGTTAGTTCCATTCAAATCATGCAAGTTAGAGTCCAAAACAAGGGCAAAAGTGTTTGGAAAAGTAGATACATTGGAGACGTATCAACCATCATCATTGTCCCCTCCGACAAGAAGGATGTGCTGATCTGTGCTGATCAACTTTACCGGGAGGCAGTTGCAGTGACTGCCGCCAAGGCACTTGCTCCTGCCGCTGAAGCCCCGGGAGGGAGGAAGACCAGTAAGACCTCTCGCACCCACTCCGGCAAGCGCACCTCTTTGGAGTGCAATGCTTCCGTCGAGGATGTGCCAGAGAGCTCCACCAGCAAGAGCAAGAAATCTAGAGTTGAACCACCTGAAACCAAGAAGGTGTCCGTCAAGGAGGATGGCACGGGAGGGTCTTTCACCATAAGTTCCACCCTCGATAGCAAATAGGAAGGCGCGCTCGTCACCTTCCTACAGGCAAATGTCAACGTGTTTGCATGGCAAGCATCCGACATCCCCGACGTTCCCAGGGAGGTGATTGAGCACCATCTTGTTGTCTTCCCTCACACGCGGCCCGTCAAGCAGAAGGTCAGGAAGCAAGCTCTAGAACGGCAAGAGTTCATCACAGAGGAAATCGGGAAGTTGGAGGCAACAGGCTTGGTGAGAGGAGTATTCCATCCAACGTGGTTGGCCAATCCGGTGGTGGTGCGCAAGGCAAATGGGAAGTGGAGAATGTGTATTGATTACACAGACATCAATAAGACCTGCCCAAGGGACCCTTTCCCGTTGCCACGCATTGACCAGATTGTAGACTCCACGGCCAAGTGTGACCTGTTATCATTCCTTGACACTTACTCAGGATACCATCAAATCTTCATGAAGAGAGAGGATGAAGAGAAGACAGCATTCATCACCCCATGTGGTACGTATTGTTTCATATGAATGCCTTTCGGGTTGAAGAGTGCTAGCTCAACATTCGCAAGAGCAGTCCAAATTGGTTTTGAGCCTCAGCTACATAGAAATATGGAAGCCTATATGGATGACATAGTGGTCAAAACCAAGGACAAGGCAACGCTCATACATGATTTAGAAGAGACGTTTGTGAATTTGCGCAAGATCAACCTCAAGCTGAACCCTGAGAAGTGTGTCTTCGGCGTTCCGTCCGGCAAGCTTCTCGGTTTCTTCGTGTCACAGCGTGGGATCGAGGCGAATCCAGACAAGATCAAGGCTATCGAGCAAATTGAGGCACCCAGGCGGATCAAGGATGTGTGTCGGCTTACTGTCTGAGTTATCGCCATGAGCAGATTCATCTCCAAATCTGTCGAGCGCCCTTCCCTTTTTCAAAATCTTGAAAAGGCGAGCCCAATGGAGTGGACCCTAGAAGCCGAAGTAGAACTACAAGATTTGAAGAAATACCTCTCCTCTACGCCAATACTGGTCGCGCCTAAACCCCAAGAGTCGTTGCTCCTATATCTAGCAGCGACGAATCAAGTGGTCAGTGTTGCGCTAGTAGCCCAGAGAGAGGTCAATGAGGAAGTAATAGCAACAACAGAACCTGACGCCACTGGGGAAGAAGCGACGCAACTGAATGAAGTAGTGCAAAAGAAGAAGATGATGCAGCACCCGGTTTACTTTGTCAGCTCCCTCTTGCAGGGGGCTAGGTCAAGGTACTCCGGTGTGCAGAAATTGCTCTTCGACCTCCTTATGGCCTCGAGGAAGCTGCGTCATTACTTCCAAGCACATGAAATTACTGTCGTCACCCGCCTCCTGTTGTAGCGGATATTGCATAACCCAGATGCGACCGGGAGGATTGTGGCATGGGCCTTGGAACTGTCGAGCTTTGGTTTGAAGTTTGAAAGCACTTCGACGATTCACGGTAGAGTCTTGGCGGAGTTCGTTGCAGAATGGACCTCAACGCCCGACGAAGAGATCCAGGAGACCACTCCCCCTAGCAAGGAAACAAGTCGCGACTGGATTATGTACTTTGACGGAGCTTTCTCGCTGCAAGGCGCCGGTGCTGGTGTGCTGCTCGTTGCGCCCACCGGAGAACACCTCAAGTATGTGGTACAGATGTACTTCCCCAGGGGATGTCAACGAACAACACTGCCGAGTACGAGGGACTACTTGTCGGTCTCAGGATCGCGGCAGACCTCGGAATCAAGAAGCTCATCGTCAGGGGTGATTCGCACCTTGTCGTCAAGCAAGTTAACAAGGATTACCAGAGCCTGTTTATGGAGGCCTACATAGATGAAGCGGGGAAGCTGGATGAGTGTTTTGACGGTATGCAAGCAGAGCATGTTCCCCGAGCGGAGAACGACATTGCCAACTACTTGTCAAAGCGCGCTGCCCTCAAACTACCTGTGGAACCAGGTACTTTTGTGCTTCGCTTAACTCAACCATTTGTTGAACCATCAACAGAGCAGAACAAGAGAAGGAAATCAGGCCTCGGCAAGTACTTTCCTGCCGAGCTCCCAGGGGCCACCGGCAAAGATGTTTCCAGGGACGCTGAGCCTGTTGTAGGGCAACAGACTCCGGCGGGGCGTCAAGCCCTGGCCGTGGAGACAGCTGCTCCTATGGTAGAGGAGATGCCTTTAGTCCTTACCATCGAGCCCCAGGCTCCGGCATGGGCACAACATACTGTCCGATTTCTCCAAGCAGGGGAGCTTCCTGAGGAGCAGGAAGAAGCGGAGAAAGTAGCCCGTCGGTCTGCCATGTATCAGTTCGTCGATGACATCTTGTACAGAAAAAGGCCGAACGGCGTGAAATTGAAGTGCATTCCCCGGGAGAAAGGACTGGAGCTGTTGGCAGAGATACACGGAGGCATATGTGGCTCCCACATAGGGTCGAGGGCCCTTGCCGGCAAGGCATTCCGGCAAGGTTTCTTCTGGCCCACTGCCCTCCAGGATGCAACAGCACTAGTAACCAAGTGTGAAGCGTGTCAATTCCATTCAAAGAAGCTTCATCAACCAGCTCAAGCTCTCCAAACAATCCCTCTTTCCTGGCCATTCTTGGTCTGGCAGCTCGACATACTGGGCCCCTTTCCCCGTGCTGTCGGGGGCTTTGAGTACTTGTATGTTGCAATCGACAAGTTCACAAAGTGGCCAGAGGTGGAAGCAGTGAGAAAGGTTACAGCACAATCATCCGTCAAGTTCTTCAAGGGCCTAGTCTGCCGTTTTGGTGTACCAAACAGAGTCATCACCGACAACGGCACGCGGTTCACAAGTCGCACCTTCATGCAGTACATTCATGACCTCGGCAGTGATACGTCTCGAACGTATCTATAATTTTTTATTGTTCCATGCTACTATTTATGATGTTTTGGATGTTTAATGGGCTTTGTTATACACTTTTATATTATTTTTGGGACTAACCTATTAACCCAAAGGTCCAGTCCAGATTGCTGCTTTTTGCCTATTTCAGGGTTTTACAGAAAAGGAATATCAAACGGAGTCCAAATGGAATGAAACCTTCGGGAGAGATATTTTTGGAGCGATATCTTCACGGGAGACTTGAGAACCACGGAATAGGGCTGACGTGGCATCCACGAGGTTGGGAGCGTTCCCCCCCCCCTATAGGGTGCGCCCCCCTACCTCGTGGGCCCCACGTCTGGCCCCCGGTGCCCTCCTTCCTCGTATATATACCTACGTATCTTGAAACCATCAGAACAACAGAGAAAACCCTAGTTCCACCGCCGCAACCTTCTGTTCCCGTGAGATCCCATCTTGGGGCCTGTTTTGGAGCTCCGCCGGAGGGGGGATCTACCACGGAGTGCTTCTACATCATCATCATCGCCTCACCATGAGTTGTGAGTAGTTTACCACAGACCTTCGGGTTCATAGTTAGTGCCTAGATGGCTTCATCTCTCTCTTTGGATCTCAATACCAAGTTCTCCTCGGTGTTTGAGGAGATCTATTCGATGTAATCTCTTTTTGCGGTGTGTTTGTCGAGATCCGATGAATTGTGCGTTTATCATCAAGATTATCTATGAGCAATATTTTTTTCTTTTCTGAACTCTTTTATGTATGATTATAATATCCTTGCAAGTCTCTTCGAATTATTGGTTTGGTTTGGCCTACTAGATCTATAGTTCTTGCAATGGGAGAAGTGCTTGGCTTTGGGTTCAATCTTGTGGTGTCCTTTCCCAGTGACAGTAGGGGAAGCAAGGCACGTATTGTATTGTTGCCATCGAGGATAAAAAGATGGGGTTTATATCATATTGCTTGAGTTTATCCCTCTACATCTTGTCATCTTGCTTAAGGCGTTAGTCTGTTCTTATGAACTTAATACTCTAGATGCATGCTGGATAGCGGTCGATGTGTGGAGTAATAGTACTAGATGCAGAATTGTTTTGGTCTACTTGTTACGGACGTAATGCCTATATATAATGATCATGCCTAGATATTCTCATAAATATTCGCTTTTCTATCAATTGCTCGACAGTAATTTGTTCACCCACCGTAGAATTCTGCTATCATGAGAGAAGCCACTAGAGAAACCTATGGCCCCCGGGTCTATTCTCAACATATCAATCTACAATCTACTTTACTTTTCCGTTTTTACTTTATGTTCTTATATCCAAAAATACCAAAAATATCAACTATCATATCTATCAGATCTCACTTTCGTAAGTGACCATAAAGGGATTGACAACCCCTTGTCGCGTTGGCTGCGAAGTTCTTACTTGTTTGTGCAAGTGCGAGGGACTCGCGCGTGGTCTCCTACTGGATTGATACCTTGCTTCTCAAAAACTGAGGGAAATACTTACGCTACTGTGCTGCATCACCCTTTCCTCTTCGAGGGAATACAACGCAAGCTCGAGAAGTAGCAAGAAGAATTTCTCGCGCCGTTGCCGGGGAAGCTTACGCAAAAGTCATATACCAAGTACCTATCACAAACCCTTATCCTTCGCATTACATTTATTTGCCTCTTGTTTTCCTCTTCCCCACTTCACCCTTGTCGTTTTATTTGCCCTTCTTTTTGCCGTGTGTTTTTCGTCCGCTTGCCCTCGTGTCTGAGATGGGGGAAGATTTTATCGAGAAGGGTAGTAATGTTGAGGGCAATGTCTATGTTGACCCTCCGGATGAAACTACCACTTTACATATTAAGAAGTTCCGGGTTGGTAGTGGTAATATCATTGGAAAAGGAGTTCTTCAAGACTTCTTTACTCGTGACGGTGCTTTGCCTACTATGGATGGTTCTATTCTTCATAGAACTAGTAGCCTTGCTGATGCGGAGCATCCCAAGGTCATCTCCATGGGCCTACCATCGTCTCACCAAGTTCTGAGTGGACACATGACACGCGCTCGAGCACGAGCTCTCGAGACCGAGGTGACTTCACTCCTCTCTCAACGTTATTTGGATTCACATGAGACATGGCTGCTACCCTCATCGGAAACTCTATGCATACTCAGGCACCTTGAGAGCAACCATGGAGAAACCAAGGAACAAGAGGAATCGAAGAAGGAAAACTAACGAGAAATCTGCCAAGTCTCAGACTTGCCGGATGATCTAGACGAAGACCCGGATGATCCGGGCAGAGCCTGGATGATCCGGACCCCAGCCCGGACGATCCGGATAATGCGCACCCTGACACCTGAAGCTACTTCACCGAAGCCGGATCATCCGGAGCCTGTCCCGGATCATCTGGCCGCATCCGGACATCCGGACCAGGACCCGGACATCCGGACCTCCCGCTATAGAAAAGACGCTGCCAGATCATCCGGACCCCCAAAGCCCGGATCATCCGGATCGTGCCTGCGTGCATGACTTTGGGCCGAGGCCCATGTACCCCTTCGCCCCTCCTAGCTTATATATAGCACTCCACCCATACTTTCTAGGGTCAGCTTTGTGTTAGCTCACCAAAACCTAGAGCATAGCTCATCCCTAGTGGTTCCTCTCCCCAAGAGACCGCGGCCTCCACGGAGAAGATCCACCTGGATTCAAGACCTCCTTCACGGAGAAGAACTCAAGACCTCATCACGGAGAAGACTATCGCTACTTGTATCATCCTTAGTTGATCTTGGATCGTGTACCACTCTTTGTGTTCCCGGATCTAGCATTTGTGTGACCTAAACTTGTTGATTTGAGTGTTCTCCTCTTGTCTTTCCCTGTGTTTTCCCTTGTGTTCTTCCTGTTCATCCTCGGGATTCCTCCTTTTCGTGAAAGATCGGCCATCTAGGGTTCCACCCTACATCATATATGGTATCATGAGCCTAGGTTGATCACGAATTTGGAGCCCCACACCTTGTTTTCTAGCTTGTTTTTGTTGTTTTTCGTCCAATTTCGAAAATTCCCACAAAAATAGCCATACATTTTTTTTGTGATTTGTGTGTTTTGATGAGATTTTGTTGATTGTGATCCGTGGATCAGCTGTGTGACAAGTGGATTTACCTCTTCCCCACCTTTCCCACCCTCAAATCTGCCCAAAACCCCAGAAAATTTCGTTTTCCCACAAATTTTCAGCTCTTCCACGAGTTCATCCCGAGCAAGTTGACCCACCCGGATCACCACCCGGATCATCCGACCCCCACCCGGATCATCCGGCCAGACATCTGGATCATCCGGACTACCCTGACGAAACTGTGTTCTGCAGTTTTTCTCAGCCACCGTTTCCGCCACTGCAACAACCCTAGATACCCGCCTTCACTACGATTTTGCCTCATTTTGTCTTGGACACTTTTGAGTTGTGGTTTCTCCGTTTCCGTGTGTGTTTCGGCTATCTCGGAACGGAACGACATCGACAAGACCACCTCTCAACCTCGACAAGGACGGTAACATCGACGACACTTGGCATCCTACCTTGCAATTGCATTGATAAACCATCATCGACCATTTGGCGTAGCTTTCCCATCGAGACTAGCCATTTGAGTATTGCTGGGCCACGACACTTGTGCACATTAGTGATAGTCATATATATTGCATACTACATCATCATATCTCCGTGTGACACAAGAGTGTTCCGCATAAACAATAGCTATCTTGATCCGAGAAACATGCATAAGTGGCCAAAGAAAGAGCTCACAAGCTTTTAAGCAAAAGAGCCATCCAAAGCTTATAAGCAAAAGAACAATAGCATCAAACGCCTTGCATCAAAAGAAGATCATCGAGATAGCAATGCATCATCTTATGCTCAAGCATAGGCACATCGTACACTCATAGTGTACTTGTGATAGGAAGTCGTTATGTTGCCTCTTATAGGTCGTGCACAAGTGCGTATCCGCCTATTAAGCAATCGGTTAGCGTCTCTCTAGCATTGTGCAACAAGAGCATTTTTCGTGGATTCCACATTTTTTGCTCACTTTTGGTTGCACAACCACATAATATCTATCCGTGCGTGTGTCCCGTGTGCTACCTATTGCTTGTGATCTACTTGTTGCATGAGCCAACTGTGAATCATTTTCAACATCATTGAATCTTACTCACTTTTTGCATTGAATTTGTGCCACCATCCTAACCAAGCTCCTCTCAAAGCTTTACTTGTGTAGGTGTGAGAATCGACAAGAAGTGGTACCAATAGTGCTATTTCTGGGTTACATTATTGAGTGATCGTTGATCCATTTTCAACTTCGGTCAAGGTACATTTGGTATTGTCTTCTCCTTTCTCCCACTCACATTCTTGCTTGTGATGATGGATAGGCCAAGTACATCTACGAACCCGCTCTTTGATGATCCTCAAGAATCGAACAACTACGTCACCAAACTACATCTCTTCAGTGTCCAATGAGCTCTACATCAAGAAAGTGAAGCTATGCAAGAACGAATTGAGCAAGTCGCCGCCGACGCGTGACAATTTGAAGCACGTACACGAGAGCAATTCGACATCATCAACACCAACATGTCTACTCAATTTGACGAGCTACGGACTTTGATAGTCAACCGATGCTCCTCATCCACATCTTCTCAAAGACGAAGCCGCTCAAGCCGTCATACCGACTACACGTCCGGCTCAAGTACACCTACATCAAACACTCTTCGTCAAGCCGCACGTCAAGCTCCACAGGACAACCGGAACCCCCTTCATGACAAGAGTTCACAAGAGCTATTTGAAGAGCAAGCAAGTCGACATTGTCAAAACCAAGCTACACTCAAGCAAGCACAAGAACGGCAACGACTACGCCAACAACAACAAGAGCGAGCACGTCAACACCAAGAAGAACAAGATGCCAAGGCTCAACGTCAAGCACAACAATGCTGAGAATCTCAAGCTCTTAAGGCGCAACGAGCACTACGAGATTCACATTGCAATGTGGCAACTCGCAATCGACACACTCGTCAAGAAGAGGAGTTCCTTCGCGATGAGTTACAAGAGAGGCGCCACCAAGCATGAATGCAAGAAGAAGTTCCTCCTCAAGCGCGACAAGAGCAACAAGCTCAACAAGAACCACAATCTCAGCAAATACACCATGACAATGACCATCTACTACACCGAGAGCAACATGAGATTGACAATGGTCCAAATCAAGAACGCCCTCACAATAGGCAAGCAAACAATGAAGAGCATCGCTACGGCAAGCTTAAGTTCACCATGCCAAAGTTTTCTGGAAGCATTGATCCCGAAGACTACCTATCATGGGCCTTGAAAGTTGACAAGATCTTTCGCCTACACAACTTTGAAGAAGAAAAGAAGATTACAATGGCGTCACTTGAGTTCCAAGACTATGTTCTCATTTGGTGGGAGCAAATCATAGAACGAAGAGAAGCAAAAGGCGAACCTCCTATCACTACTTGGGCTCAAATGAAGGAAGTCATGAGAGCACGTTTTGTGCCAACACACTACAATCGTGACTTGTTCAAGAAGCTACAACTTCTCAAGCAAGGTACCAAGTCCGTTGAAGAGTACTACAAGGAGATAGAGATTGCCATGATAAGAGCCAACATCACGGAAGATGAAGAGCAAACAATGGCGAGATTCTTGAATGGACTCAACTATCCTATCAAGAAGATTGCGGACTTTCAACCATACACAAATCTCCTCGAGCTAGTACACCAAGCAACCAAAGCGGAGCAACAAGTTCAAGAGGACTACAAGTACTCCAAGTTCACCTCCAAGAACTACGGCTCCTACAACCAAGCTTCAACGATTTTGGCCCCTCCTACCTCTACCAAGCCATCTACAAGCTTCGCTGACAAGCCAAGTTACAAGAATGCGACTACATCAAGTCGTCCACCTTCTACGAACAACTTGAAGCCAAGAGCCTCATCATCTACAACTCCAAACGTGGACAATTCCAAAATAAGTTCCATCAAGTGTTTCAAATGCCAAGGGCGAGGCCACAAGTCATTTGAGTGCAAGACCGTTCGCACCATGATCATCAATGATGACGGATCCTATGACTCAATGAGCGACAATGAGATGGAAGCCCTTGAACATGTAGCTATGCATCGACAAGTGAATGAAGATGAAGACCATCGAGTGTTTTGCGACAATGACTCGAGTCCCAATCTCGTTGTTTCCAAGGTCTTGACACTCCAACATCAACAAGATGACGATCAACGATGTCACATCTTCCATACCAAGGTCGGCATCAATGGACGCTCCGTCAAGGTTATCATCGATGGAGGAAGTTGTCATAACTTGGCAAGCGAAGAGCGATGCGAAAAGCTACAATTGGTGAAGACGAAGCACCCTCATTCATACAAGGTCCAATGGCTTAGCGACGCCGGAACTCTTCGAGTCGAGCACACCGTGCAAGTATCCTTCAAGATAGGCGCCTACGAGGACACGCTTGAGTGTGATGTGGTCCCTATGTCCGTGTGCCACCTTCTTCTTGGAAGACCATGGTAATACGATCGTGGAGTCACACACAATGGACGGACCAACCATTATAGCTTCAAGATGAAGGGCAAAGAGTTCGTGCTACGCCCAATGTCACCAAGTCAAGTAGCCGCCGACAAACACATACCTACCAACATCATGGAGAGAATGGTGAGAGAGTGAGCCACCAAAAAGAGAGTGAGAGCCACAAGCCAAATTCGAGCGCCTCCACGATGAGTGACAAGAAACAACTAGTGTTATTTTCCACCAAAAGTGAGATGAGAGAAGTGTGTGAGAACCCCTCGAGTGTCTTTCACCTTGTGCTTTTATGCAAAGGAGAAGAAAACATACTAACACTTCACCACCTCTACCTTTAGTGCTGTCTCATTTGTTGCAGGAATTCTCGGACGTCTTTCCCGATGAGCTACCACTGGGTCTACCTCCACTTCGCGGAATCGAACACCGCATCGACCTCATACCCGGCGCACCACTTCCGAACAAGGCTCCTTACCGCGTTAACCCCGAGGAAACCAAGGAGATACAACGACAAGTGCAACAACTCATCGACAAAGGTCATGTACGTGAAAGCTTGAGCCCTTGTGTCGTTCCGATTATTCTCGTGCCTAAGAAAGATGGAAGTTTTCGCATGTGCTTCGATTGTCGTCCGATAAATGCTATCACCGTTAGATACCGTTACCCTATCCCACGTCTAGACGATATGCTTGATGAATTATGTGGTTCTACCATCTTTTCAAAAATTGATCTTAAAAGTGGCTACTACCAAATTCACATTCAAGAGGGTGATGAGTGGAAAACGGCTTTCAAAACCAAGTTTGGGTTATATGAGTGGTTGGTCATGTCGATGGGATTATCGGAAGCGCCCGGCTCATTTATGCGTCTCATGCATTTCGTTCTCCGGCCTTACATAGGCATCTTTGTAGTGGTTTATTTTGATGACATGCTCGTTTTTAGCAAGTCGCTTGAGGACCATGTGACACACATCTGTATGGTTTTACAAACCCTTCGGAAAGAGCGCTTGTATGCTAACATGGATAAATGCACTTTTGGCGTTGAAAAGGTCGTTTTCCTAGGATTTGTCGTTTCTTCACAAGGTGTTCACGTTGATGAAACTAAAATTGAAGCAATTAAAACTTGGCCACAACCAACGAATCTCCAACAAGTGCGTAGCTTTCTTGGTTTAGTCGGTTTCTATCGATGTTTTGTGAAGGACTTTAGCACAATTTCTTTGCCTCTACACGCCTTGAGAAAGAAAAACGCACCCTTTAATTGGGGTCCTTCGCAATACACCGCGTTCAATGAGCTAAAAGACTTGCTTACCCACGCACCACTTCTTGCCCTACCAAATTTTGACAAACCTTTTGAGATTCATTGTGACGCTAGTGGTACCGGCATAGGTGGCGTGCTAATGCAAGAAAAACGCCCAATTGCATACTTTAGCGAGAAGCTATCCGGAGCACAATTTAACTACCCCATCAATGATAAAGACCTCTATGCCTTGGTGAGAGTTTTGCGTGTTTGGGAACATTACCTTAGACCTCATGAATTTATTCTTCATACGGACCATGAGACGCTCAAGTATCTCAAGGGTCAAACTAAGTTGAACAAGCGTCATGCTAAGTGGAGTGAGTTCATAGAGTCTTTTACCTATGTCATCAAATACATCAAAGGCAAAGAGAATGTTGTGGCGGATGCGCTTTCAAATGCAAGCTTGTCACAAAACTTGAGTTGAATGTTACTGGCTTTGCGCACATAAAAGACTTATATGAGCATGATCCTTTCTTTGCAAATCCTTATACTAAGTGTTTGACACACACTTCTTGGGAACATTACTACATAAAGGATGGATATCTTATGAGAGCTAACAAAATTTGCATCCCCGAGTCTTCGCTTCGTTTGCTCCTTTTGCAGGAATCTCATGCAGGAGGACTCATGGGACACTTTGGACGCGACAAGACATTTGCTACACTCTCCAAGAACTACTTTTGGCCCAAGATGCTCCGTGAAGTCTCGTGCCTCACCAACCGATGCTCTAAATGCCGCAAAGCTAAGTCAAAGGCTCAATCTCATGGTCTTTACATGCCACTTCCTATTCCATACCATCCATGGGAAGACATAAGCATGGACTTTATACTTGGATTGCCTAGGACTCAAAATGGAAAGGATTCCGTGTTTGTTATCGTGGATAGATTTTATAAAATGGCTCATTTCATTCCTTGTAACAAGATCGACGATGCTTCACATGTGGAAAATCTCTTTTGTAGGGAAATCATTCGTCTACATGGAGTGCCCAAGACTATCGTGTTGGATCGGGACGTCAAGTTCTTGAGCTACTTTTCGAAGACTCTATGCGCCAAACGCGGCATCAAGCTCCTCTTCTCTTCAGCATATCATCCACAAACCGATGGCCAAACGGAGATGATGAACCGCACACTTTCGACGCTTCTTCGCGTGTTGATCAAGAAGAACATCAAGGAATGGGAGCAATGCTTGCCCATCGCCGAGTACGCCTACAACTGCGCAAGACATTCGACTACCGGCAAGTCCCCTTTCGAGGTCGTCTACGGCTTCAACCCGTTGTCCCCATTGGACATCCTACCTCTACCTCTACAAGATCGCATCAACTTGGACGCAAGTGCTCGAGCAAGCTACCTCAAGAAGGTGCATGAAGATACAAGGGCAATGATCGAGCGGCAAGTACATCACCTAGCCTCCAAGCTCAATGCCAACAAGAAACCAATGGTGTTCCACCCGGGAGATCTCGTATGGCTGCATCTTTGCAAGGACCGTTTCCCCAACGAGCGCAAGTCCAAACTACTACCTCGAGCCGACGGACCCTTCAAGGTGCTAGCGCGCTACAACAACAATGCCTACAAGATCGACATTCCACGCGACAAGTACAACGTGAGCGATGCCTTCAATGTCAAGGATCTCTCCCCTTTCCATGGTGATGAAGATTTCGATCCGAGGTCGGATCTTTCCCAAGGGAGGGGAGATGATGTGGAGCATCCCAAGGTCATCCCCATGGGCCTACCATCGTCTCACCAAGTGCCGAGTGGACCCATGACACGCGCTCAAGCACGAGCTCTCGAGACCAAGGTGACTTCACTCCTCTCTCAACGTCATTTCGATTCACATGAGACATGGTTGCTACCCTCATCGGAAACTCTATGCATACTCAGGCACCTCGAGAGCAACCATGGAGAAACCAAGGAACAAGAGGAATCTAAGAAGGAAGACGGAGGAGAAATCTGCCAAGTCTCAGACTGGCCGGATGATCCGGACGAAGACCCGGATGATCCGGGCAGAGCCTGGATGATCCGGACCCTAGCCTGGATGATCCGGATAATGCGCACCCCGACACCCAAAGCTACTTCACCGAAGCCGGATCATCTGGACCCCGTCCCGGATCATCCGGCCGCACCCGGACATCTGGACCTCCCGCTGCAGAAAAGACGCTGCCGGATCATCCGGACGCCGCCCCAGATCATCCGGACCCCCAAAGCCTGGATCATCCGGACCAACATCCGGATCATCCGGACCATGCCTGTGTGCATGACTTTGGGCCAAGGCCCATGTACCCCTTCGCCCCTCCTAGCTTATATATAGCACTCCACCCATACTTTCTAGGTCAGCTTTGTGTTAGCTCACCAAAACCTAGAGCATAGCTCATCCCTAGTGGTTCCTCTCCCCAAGAGACCGCGGCCTCCACGGAGAAGATCCACCTGGATTCAAGACCTCCTTCATGGAGAAGAACTCAAGACCTCCTCACGGAGAAGACTATCGCTACTTGTATCATCCTTAGTTGATCGTGGATCGTGTATCACTCTTTGTGTTCCTGGATCTAGCATTTGTGTGACCTAAACTTGTTGGTTTGAGTGTTCTCCTGTTGTCTCTCCTTGTGTTTTCCCTTGTGTTCTTCGTGTTCATCCTCGGGATTCCTCCTTTTCGTGAAAGATCGGCCATCTAGGGTTCCACGCTACATCACTCGCGGATGCCGTATCTATGCTTATAGTGGAAATCGAAAGGCAATTTATCCATATGCATCCCTGTATTCAAAGAATCTTTCTGGAATTTTCCAATATTGATCATTCTTCTGTTAAGCGTGTCGCTACTATGTTTTTGGCTCATGAATTCAGATTTATCATGAAAGAGGCCAAAGAAATCTTTGCTCATTACGGGGTAGATGCTGGTCGACCTCCCATAGAGGCTATCTTATTTCATCAAGAGGACATAATGCGGTTGCAATCTCCTGATCATGTTGCTTTTAATGAAAACCTTAGAAAAAAGGTTCCTTCCGATGTCTTGGTTGATAGAATTTCTGAATTGAATGATGATTTTGCTATTCAAAATAATGGGTTAGGTTTTTCTCTTGAGCGAAGGCTCATGACCTTTTGCCAAAAGAGTGCTTATAATGATGAATTGGTTGTGCATTATAAGGGGCCAAAGGAGGAACCTATACCTCCTGAGCTTGATATGGGGGACTTTTGTCCCATTAAATTTAGCCCTTTTGATTACTTTTTCTTGCCACAAAGAAAACTTGCTGCTGAACATAGGGAATATGAGATGAGTTTTTGTGATATATCTTATCATTATGGCAATACCAAGATCTATCCATGTATTGTGCCTAGCTAGGGGCGTTAAACGATAGCACTTGTTGGGAGGCAACCCAATTTTATATTTTTTTTGTTTTTGCTTCTGTTTAGGAATAAATATTGCATCTAGCCTCTATTTAGATGTGTTTTTGTGTTTTAATTAGTGTTTGTGCCAAGTAGAACCATTGGGAAGACTTGTGTGAAGTTTATATGACCTTGCTGTGAAAAACAGAATCGTTAGCGCTCACTAGAATAGTCACCAGATTTTACTGGAGTGTGCTATTTAGTTGATTCTTTTTGTAGATGATTAATAGACAAATTCCTCACGTTTACCAATTTATTTCAAAAAAATTGGAGTTACAGAAGTATGTGAAAGTTACAGATTACTACAGACTGTTCTATTTTTGACAGATTCTGTTTTTCGTGTGTTGTTTGCTTATTTTGATGAATCTATGAGTAGTATTGGGGAGTATGAATCATAGAGAAGTTAGAATACAGTAGGTTTAACACCAATATAAACAAATAATGAGTTCATTACAGTACCTTTGAGTGGTGGTTTGTTTTCTTATACTAACGGAGCTCACGAGATTTTTGTCTAAGTTTTGTGTTGTGAAGTTTTCAAGTTTTGAGTATTGCTTTGATGGACTACGGAACAAAGAGTGGCAAGAGCCTAAGCTTGGGGATGCCCAAGGCACCCCAAGGTAAAATTCAAGGACAACCAAAAGCCTAAGCTTGGGGATGCCCCGGGAAGGCATCCCCTCTTTCGTCTTCATCTATCGGTAACTATACTCGGGACTATATTTTTATTCACCACATGATATGTGTTTTACTTGGAGCGTCATGTATTATTTGAGTCTTTGCTTTTTAGTTTTCCACAATTATCCTTGCTGGACACACCTTTTTGAGAGAGATAAATATAGCCTAGGAATTGTTAGAACACTCTATGTGCTTCACTTATATCTTTTGAGCTAAATAGTTTGCTCTAGTGCTTCACTTATATCTTTTAGAGGACGGTGGTAATTTTATTTTGTAGAAATTGTTGATCTCTCAAGCTTCACTTATATCCTTTTGAGAGTATATTATAACATCATGGTAATGTGCTTTGGCTATGAAACTAGCCTTAACATGATAGGCATTCAAGATGAATGTAGTAAAAACTTTCATACTAAGTGCATTGAATATGATGAGAAGTTGGATGCTTGATAATTGTTTTGAGATATGAGGATAGTGATATTAGAGTCATGCTAGTGGAGTTATTATGAAATTGATAAATACTTGTGTTAAAGGTTGTGATTCCCGTAGCATGCACGTATGGTGAACCGCTATGTGACGAAGTTAGAGCATGAGGTATTTGTAGAGTGTCATCCTTTGTGTGGAGGTCGGGGGCGCGCGATGGTTAACTCCTACCAACCTCCCCCCTAGGGGCATGCATTGATTGCTTTGTTTTGATGACTCGTAAATTTTTGCAATAAGTATATGAGTTCTTTATGACTAATGTTGAGTCCATGGATTATACGCACTCTCACCCTTCCACCATTGCTAGCCTCTCTTGTACCGTGCAACTTTCGCCGGTACCATACACCCACCATATATCTTCCTCAAAACAGCCACCATACCTACCTATCATGGCATTTCCATAGCCATTCTGAGATATATTTCCATGCAACTTTCCACCGTTCCGTTCATATGACACGCTTCATATTGTCATATTTCCATGCATGATCATGTAGTTGACATCGTATTTGTGGGAAAGCCACCATGCATAATTTTTCATACATGTCACTCTTGATTCATTGCACATCCCGGTACAACGCTGAAGGCATTCATATAGAGTTATACTTTGTTCTAGTATTGAGTTGTAATATCGAGTTGTAAATCAATATAAGTGTGGTGATCATCATTATTAGAGCATTGCCCAAAGAAAAAAAGAAAAAAAAGAAGGAAAGGCCAAAGAAAAAAAGAAAGGCCCAAATAAAGGAAAGAAATAAAAGAAAAGAAAAAGGGACAATTGCTACTATCTTTTTCCACACTTGTGCTTCAAAGTAGCATCATGTTCTTCATGATAGAGAGCCTCATGTTTAGTTACTTTCATATACTAGTGGGAATTTTCATTATAGAACTTGGCTTGTATATTCCAACGATGGGCTTCCTCAAATGCCCTAGCTCTTCGTGAGCAAGCAAGTTGAATGCACACCCACTTAGTTTCTTTTGTTGAGCTTTCATACATTTTTAGCTCTAGTGCATCCGTTGCATGGCAATCCCTACTCACTCACGTCAATATCTATTGATGGGCATCTCCATAGCCCGTTGATATGCCTAGTCGATGTGAGACTATCTCCCTCCTTTTTGTCTTCTCCACAACCACCACTCTATTCCACCCGTAGTGCTATATCCATGTCTCACGCTCATGTATTGTGTGAAAGTTGAAAGGTTTTAAAGAATAGAGTATGAAAACAAGTGCTTGGCTGAAACCGGGTTGTGCATGATATGAATATTTTGTGTGATGAAGAGGGAGCATAGCCAGACTATATGATTTTGTAGGGATAACTTTCTTTAGCCATAGTATTTTGAGAAGACATGATTGCTTTGTTAGTATGCTTGACCTATTATTATTTCTTATGTCAATATAGACTTTTATCTTGAATCTTTCAGATCTGAACATTCATGCCACAATGAAGAGAACTACATTGAAAATTATGTTATTTAGCATTCCACATCAAAAATTCTGTTTTTATCATTTACCTACTCGAGGACGAGCAGGAATTAAGCTTGGGGATGCTTGATACGTCTCCAACGTATCTATAATTTTTTATTGTTCCATGCTACTATTTATGATGTTTTGGATGTTTAATGGGCTTTGTTATACACTTTTATATTATTTTTGGGAATAACCTATTAACCCAAAGGCCCAGTCCAGATTGCTATTTTTTGCCTATTTCAGGGTTTTACAAAAAAGGAATATCAAACGGAGTCCAAACGGAATGAAACCTTCGGGAGAGATATTTTTGGAGCGATATCTTCACGGGAGACTTGAGAACCACGGAATAGGGCTGACGTGGCATCCACGAGGGTGGGGGCGCCCCCCCCCCCCTATAGGGCGCGCCCCCTGCCTCGTGGGCCCCACGTCTGGCCCCCGGTGCCCTCCTTCCTCCTATATATACCTATGTACCCCGAAACCATCAGAACAACAGAGAAAACCCTAGTTCCACTGTCGCAACCTTCTATTCCCGTGAGATCCCATCTTGAGGCCTGTTCCGGAGCTCCGCCGGAGGGGGGATCTACCATGGGGTGCTTCTACATCATCATCATCGCCTCACCATGAGTTATGAGTAGTTTACCACAGACCTTCGGGTTCATAGTTAGTACCTAGATGGCTTGTTCTCTCTCTTTGGATCTCAATACCAAGTTCTCCTCGGTCTTCGAGGAGATCTATTCGATGTAATCTCTTTTTGCGGTGTGTTTGTCAAGATCCGATGAATTGTGGGTTTATGATCAAGATTATCTATGAGAAATATTTGGTTCTTTTCTGAACTCTTTTATGTATGATTATAATATCCTTGCAAGTCTCTTCGAAATATTGGTTTGATTTGGCCTACTAGATCTATAGTTCTTGCAATGGGAGAAGTGCTTGGCTTTGGGTTCAATCTTGTGGTGTCCTTTCCCAGTGATAGTAGGGGCAGCAAGGCATGTATTGTATTGTTGCCATCGAGGATAAAAAGATGGGGTTTATATCATATTGCTTGGGTTTATCCCTCTACATCATGTCATCTTGCTTAAGGTGTTACTCTGTTCTTATGAACTTAATACTCTAGATGCATGCTGGATAGCGGTCGATGTGTGGAGTAATAGTAGTAGATGCAGAATCGTTTCGGTCTACTTGTTACGGACATGATGCCTATATATAATGATCATGCATGGATATTCTCATAAGTATTCGCTTTTCTATCAATTGCTCGACAGTAATTTGTTCACCCACCGTAGAATTTTGCTATCATGAGAGAAGCCACTAGAGAAACCTATGGCCCCCGGGTCTATTCTCAACATATCAATCTACAATCTACTTTACTTTTCCGTTTTTACTTTCTGTTCTTATATCCAAAAAGTACCAAAAATATCAACTATCCTATCTATCACATCTCACTCTCGTAAGTGACCGTAAAGGGATTGACAACCCCTTATCGCATTGGCTGCGAAGTTCTTACGACGCGTTTGGTTCCACGCGGGTAACGTATTAGTTGTATCGTCTTCAGAAAGCGCCGCGCCGGAGTATTCTTACGTAATACGCGGACTGTTTGGTTCCTTCGTCTGAGCCCGTTTTCTCACACACGACCATTCGGGCGGTTTCGATTTTGTGAAACATCGTATCGGAAAGCGCGCTAACGGAAATCACGGTGGCCGAAACAAACGCTAGTTACGGTTTTAGAAACCGCTGGAATCGGAAGACAGCGTTTTTTCAGCGAACCAAACGCGTTGTTATTTGTTTGTGCAGGTGCAAGGGACTCGCGCGTGGTCTCCTTCTGGATTGATACCTTGGTTCTCAAAAACTAAGGGAAATACTTACGCTACTGTGCTGCATCACCCTTTCTTCTTCGAGGGAATACAACGCAAGCTCAAGAAGTAGCAGGCAACAAGGTATGTTTTGCTTCCATTGCGCATCCTCAAAGCAACGGCCAGGCAGAGAGGGCAAATGCTGAAGTACTGTGAGGCCTCCGGACAAGGACTTTTGACAGGTTGCACAAGTGCGGGAGGCGCTGGATTGATGAATTGTCGGCGGTTCTTTGGTAAATCAGAACGACACCAAATCGAGCCACCGACCAGACACCCTTCTCCCTCGTTTACGGGGCGGAAGCAGTTCTCCCCACAGAACTCACATACAGGTCACCCCAAATGCTCTTTTATGATGAGCTTGAGCAAGAGCAACTGCGGCAGGATGACGCAACGCTCCTCGAGGAAGATCATCTTCGGGCGGCTGTGCGAGCAGCACGCTACCAGCAAACCTTGCACCGCTACCATAGCCGCAAGGTTCATGCCCAAAGCTTTGAGGAAGGCGACCTTATTCTTCGGCTCGTTCAGTCGGCCAAAAATTCCAACAAGTTGACGCTGAAGTGGGAAGGCCTTTATCGAGTAATACGAGTCACCAGGCATGGCGCAGTCCGCCTGGAGACCGAAGATGGTATTCCAGTGAGCAAGTCCTGGAACATCGAACATCTTCACAAGATTTACCCATAAGGCGCGGTTGCCGGGCTCCCCGGCAAACCACCCTTTTGTACAAGCCTTGCCAGCAAGGCATGTAACCCTTCGTACAAAGCCAGGCGCAGACCCTGAGCATAAATAAATGAAGCGCTGGCGCCCTAAGTTTTAACATGCATGCTAGGTTGAGTCTCTTTCTCTGTTAGGGTTGATAGTGCTTGGCGGCGACTAACCCCTAGCATAGAGGTCGAGTGTGCATCTCTTTGTTTCCTTTCCATCCTCTTTTGATCACAGGATGCATGGACATTTCTGCTGAGCCATTTGGAAGAAAGAGGACGTGCCGATGCTCCGACCCCGGCAAACTAAGGTTGCCGGGGGCTGCAGATCCAAGGATCCGACCACGGCAAGACGAGGTTGTCGGGGGCTACAAAATCAGATAAGCCTTTCACCCCCCCCCCCCCACTCCTTACTTTCGTATGAAACTTGAACGTACGAGACTTCGCTCGCTCTTCTACCATCATGCTCCTGTTTTTCCATGCGTCCAACAAACTTTCTTTTGGACCGGAACTCGGTAGTAGTGTGATGGGAAAGGAGCAGACAAAAGGCCTAATCCTACTTTGCTCCTACTTCCGCCAAGGGCGTGAATGTGGTCGAGCTATAGAGCAGGAAGACGGCAAGGCCTGTTGCCGGGGGACGATGTTTATCTTAAGATAACAAGGATTCGTTCCTAGGTGTGGCCCCTGCCCACGCACAAAAGAAACCCGGCAAACACCCTTCTCTCCATTAATATGTTGTAAACAAGTACAATTCATACGGAATGCATACATGAGCAAGGGGGTACAGGATTTAAATCTTACAAAGGCCTGTAGGCTTAAAAACTGAAAAGAGATAAGGTGTCCGTAATCCCTTTCTTGTCCCTCTCCTCGGGAAATGGAACAAGATGGCAAAAGGGAAAAGGGAGTGCCTAGGCGAAGCACGAGCAGCAGAAAGCACCAAGAGAACATCCCGGTGGTTGTCCCAAAGAGGGCTGGTGATGATGGCGCCGGGAGAAGAGCTGAAGGATGAGGCAGCGGGCCGGCAATACACGGTGAAGGCATTTGATGCCCGCGTACTCCAAGTTGATGGCCGCCACCCACCTCCTTCATCCTCTCCGGCCTCCCAACGCCAGCCGCCCAAGGAGACAACCCCGAGAAGCTCAGGGAGCTGGCGTTGCAGATAATGGTGTTGCCGGCGTCGCCCAGGGACGGTGTGTCCGACACCTAGTCGGACCCGTCATCCTCCCGCCTGCTTCCCTCATCGTCGTTGTCGCTGTCCTCCCCGTCACTGTCGCTCGAGGAGGAGCTTTCATCATCGGTCGAGCTCTCCGCACAGCACCCTAGCCTATGTTCCGAGCGCCCGAAGACCTTGACGGAGAGCAGATCGCTCTCCGCTAACTTGAAGCAGAGGACGTGCCCCTTCGTCAAGCAGTGGGCACGTGCGAAGGTCTTCCAACCCTGGTGGAGAAGCATTACATGAGGGTCGGGGAACTTGGTGTTCACCCACGTGGCGCCATTGCAACACCCCTTCATGTGAAGCCTCAACCTCGATGGTCGGTTGACCTCCAACACCCTCGTGAACGCTTTAGGAAGACGAAGGCGACTGCGCGGCGGCTCGCGTAGTTGCAGAATGAACTCCAACGCCGTGTCCCCGACATGGCCGCATGGTGAGGCAGGAGGAGACGGCGGAGGAGATGGAGACGGAGATGATGATGGCGCAGGTGTCCCCCGTCCTTGCCCGCCTCTGCCTCGACCACCTCGCCGACCACAACCCCGGCCGACGCCTCTACCTCTAGCATGGCCCTCATCTTGGGCGTCCGGCTCTTCTTTGACCGCCATCGCCCTCTAACGAGAGGAAGACCTGGTCGCTTCCGCAGGCTCACCATAACTTGGGAAGGAAAGGGATCGGACTGGAAGAGGATGAGTGGGGGAGAGCAATGTCCCTTCCCCCTTCTTTATAGGGGGGCGAGACCAATCAAGCCTGAAGGCGACCGCCCGAATCGACCAATCCAATCGCCGGGGATGCAAGTAAACAAGACCAACCCACTGCTCCAGTCAGCGGCGCCCGACCCCCCGCCCCAGCGTTAAAGCCTGCACCCTCTGTGTCTGCCGACTGCCCTCCCCGATGCATGAGCGGCACGTGGCGGGCGGATCAGGACTCAGATGGCGCGCGGTACGACTGTTTCGCGCCCCGTGATCATGGGGCGGCCTAAGTCCACCTGGAAAATAATCCGCGGCCCCACAACTTCCTCTATTTTTTATGAGGAGGACGCGAACTGCTTCTTTACTATTTGGAACCACGGGGTGACTCAAGCATGATGTGGTCACCCCACGCACGACCCCCACGTCATGCGCTCAGCGTAGATCGTGGGGAAGCGCAACCACCGGAGGATTTACTGCAGTGAAAAGAATCCGGCCCCAACCGCCCGCACACCGTTCTAGGCCTAGCCCAACAACGCGCCGCGCTTATGTATGGCCCAGGCCCGGGGGCTCCTGTCGGTGTACAAAAGTAGTGGCTCTCCTTTGTACCCCTTACTTGTGCATGGGTAGTCAGAGCCACGCCTGTGGCCACACCTAACAGGGCAGAGGAGAGAAACCGAAGCACAAGACTACCAGAGCAGCACCAAGACAGTGGCGCAAGAAGGCCAAGCAACAAGATAGGATTCCCTCGACAAGACCCTTGCCGGGGCGGCCTGCACGACCCCGGCAAGAACCCTTGCCGGGGCAACTCACCCAACGCCTCCATTGCAGCCACCCTTGAGCCTAGGAGCTCCGACACCATCAACAACGTTGAAACCAAGGCTCAGGGAGCGCCTGCATGATGGCATGCAGATCTTTGTGAAGAGAAAGGGTCTACGAATCCTAGAAGAGAACCAGAAGACAAGACGATCACGAGGCTCCTAGCCGAGGATGCCCACGAGGCCCCGGCAAGGCTCCTTGCCGAAGATACCCCGAAGCCCCGGCAAGCCTCTTGCCGAGGGCGCTCACAAAGGCCCCGGCAAGACCCTTGCCGGGAACAGACGCAAGACCACGGCAAACCATTGCCGCCCATCATCGCCCCAGCTCGGCGGTCGACCCACTAGCTCAGGCAAGTACCCACGTGGCAGTACGTGGTTCCTGATCCAGCTAGTCAAACACCTGCGTGGTGGCATGCAGATCTTCGTGAATACCCTACCACCATGCCATCTCAGCTATGTGCCAACCTACATGGCGATGCATGCCTCGTTGGCCTGGACGCGCGTCGCAACCAGACGGAGCGGCGGCGGACGGGACGGGCCTCGTTTGCCGTCCCCAATAAAGCGAGTGGACACCTAAGTAGCGCATTTAGTGCGTCATGTCCCGTAATCGCGGGAGATAAGCTTGTACACTGTATACCTTTCCACCTCCTGTGTGCCACTGTGGCAGCCCCTTTTGACTATAAAAGGAGGCCCGATGCATACTAAAGAAGGATTCGGATCTTTTGGACTAGGAATTTACCGTAGCTAGTTCAAGAGATCAAGAACACTCACATACACATCAAAGCAGGACTAGGGTATTACGCATCTTCGCGACCCGAACCTGGGTAAACGATCCTCGTGCTGACTCCTAGACCTGCTCTTTGCACAACACCGCGCTCGTCAATCGTAGAAGGGATTCCAATGATCCCATAGGTGTCGATCCCCAACACCCTCGATGAGAGGATCATTGGTGATGACGATGGCTTTGATTTCACCCTCCCGGAGGTAAGTTTCCCCGGCAGAACAGCTCCGCCGGAGCCCTAGATTGGTTCTGCCCAAGTTCCGCCTCAAGATGGCGGCGCTTCGTTCCGAAAGCTCTCTCTTGACTTTTTCTAGGTCAAAACCCTCAATATAATAGAAGATGGGCATCGGGGACTGATACGTCTCCAACTTATCTACTTTTCCAAACACTTTTGCCCTTGTTTTGGACTCTAACTTGCATGATTTGCATGGAACTAACCCGCACTAACGCTGTTTTCAGCAGAATTGCCATGGTGTTATTTTTGTGCAGAACTAAAAGTCCTCGGAATGACCTAAAATTCAACGGAGAATTATTTTGGAATATATAAAAAATATCTGCGGAAAGATAGAGGCCAGGGGGCCCACACCTTGTCCACGAGGGTGGGGGCATGCCCCCTCCCCCTGGGCATGCCCCTGCCTCGTGGGCCCCCTGTTGCTCCACCAACGTACCCCCGGACTCCATATATTCACTTTCGGGGAGAAAAAAATCAGAGAGGAAGAATTATCGCGTTTTACGTTTCGGAGCCGCTGCCAAGCCCTAATCTCTCTCGGAAGGGCTGATCAGGAGTCCGTTCGGGGCTCCGGAGAGGGGAGATCATCGCCATCGTCATCATCAACCTTCCTCCATCACCAATTCCATGATGCTCACCGCCGTGCGTGAGTAATCCCATCATAGGCTTGCTGGACGGTGATGGGTTGGATGAGATTTACCATGTAATCGAGTTAGTTTTGTTAGGGTTTGATCCCTAGTATCCACTATGTTCTAAGATTGATGTTGCTATGACTTTGCCATGCTTAATGCTTGTCACTAGGGCCCGAGTGCCATGATTTCAGATCTGAACCTATTATGTTTTTATGAATATATGTGTGTTCTTGATCCTATCTTGCAAGTCAATAGTCACCTACTATGTGTTATGATCCGGCAACCCCGAAGTGACAACAATTGGGACCACTCCTAGTGATGATCGTAGTTTGAGGAGTTCATGTATTCACTATGTGTTAATGCTTTGGTCTGGTACTCTATTAAAAGGAGGCCTTAATATCCCTTAGTTTCCACTAGGACCCCGCTGCCACGGGAGGGTAGGACAAAAGATGTCATGCAAGTCCTTTTCCGTAAGCATGTATGACTATATTCGGAATACATGCCTACATTACATTGATGAACTGGAGCTAGTTCTGTGTCACCCTAGGTTATAACTTTTACATGAGGAATCGCATCCGACATAATTCTCCATCACCGATCCAATGCCTACGAGCTTTTCACATATTGCTTGTTACTTATTTACTTTTCCACCGCTACTATTACAAAAACAACAAAAACACTAATGTTACTTTTATTGTTGTTACCACTATTTCCATATTACTTTGCTACTAAATTACCTTGTTGCAGATACTAAGTTTCCAGGTGTGGTTGAATTGACTACTCAGCTGCTAATACTTAAGAGTATTCTTTGGCTCCCCTTGTGTCGAATCAATAAATTTGGGTTGAATACTTTACCCTCGAAAACTGTTGCGATCCCCTACACTTGTGGGTTATCAAGACTATTTTCTGGCGCCGTTGCCGGGGAGCATAGTTATATTCTTTAAGTCACTCAGGATTTATATCTGTTGATCACTATGAAGAACTTGAAGGACTCAAAAACCAAGATCTTTCCCTCAACTACGAGGGGAGGTAAGGAACTGCCATTTAGCTCTGCACTTGATTCACCCTCTGTTATGAGTAAATTTGCGACACCTACTCCTGGTATTGAATCTGATATGTTGCATGTTCTTGATGATGCTACTTCTGCTATGTATGATGAAACTACTTCTATGCTTGATAATACTGTGCCACTAGGTGAATTCCTAGATGAACAAATTGCTAAGGTTAGGGAGAATGCAAGTATTGAAACTGATAATATTTATGAAAGTGATGATGAAGATTCTCCCCCTAGATATGAATTTCCTGTTATTCCTGACGGTTATGTTATGGATGAAGAAACTGCTAGAGACTTTCTTGCTTGCAACGATAGATATGATCTTAAGAAATTATTAGCTAAGCTAAAAGAAAAGTCTTTGAATGCTAGAATGAAATATGACCCTGCTTTTGCTACTTCACCTATCTTTGTTACTGATAAGGATTATGATTTCCCTATAGATCCTGAGTTAATTATTTGGTTGAATCTGATCCTTTCCATGGCTATGAATCTGAAACTGTTGTGGCACATCTTACTAAGTTGAATGATATAGCCACCCTGTTTACCAACGATGAAAAGATTCGTTATTACCATATCCTTAAGTTGTTTCCATTCTCGTTAAAGGGTGATGCTAAGAAATGGTTTAATTCTCTTGATCCTGGTTGTGTGCGTAGTCCCCAGGATATAATTTATTACTTCTCTGCTAAATATTTTCCCGCTCATAAGAAACAAGCTGCCTTACGGGAAATATATAATTTTGTGCAAATTGAAGAAGAGAGTCTCCCACAAGCTTGGGGGAGGCTTCTCCAATTAATTAATGCTTTGCCTGATCATCCTCTTCAGAGGATTGAAATACTTGATGTCTTTTATAATGGACTAACCGATGCTTCCAGGGACCACCTGGATAGTTGTGCTGGTTGTGTTTTCGGGGAAAGAACAGTTGATCAAGCTGAATTACTATTGAATAATATGCTGGCCAATGAAAATAATTAGACACTTCCTGAACCAGCCCCTAAGCCAACTCTGAAGAAAAGGGGAATTCTATTTCTCAGTCCTAAAGATATGCAAGAGGCAAAGAAATCTATGAAAGAAAAAGGTATTAAAGCTGAAGATGTTAAGAATTTAACACCTATTGAAGAAATACATGGTCTTGATAACCCAACACATGTAGTAAAGGTAAATTCTCTTTATAGATTTGATGAATGTGATATTCCTCGTTATAAGTATGCTAGCCAATGCTTAGATGAGTTTGATAATTTTATTGTGAAGCAAGAAAACTTCAAAGCTTATGTTGGTAGACAATTGCAACGTAATGCTTATATGATTGAACGCTTGAGTGATTATACGTCTGGAGTTAAAGGTGAATTGAAACTCATTAGTAAAGATGCTTCTATGGTTACCACTCAAGTAGAACAAGTACTTAAGGCTCAGAATTATTGGCTCAATAAATTAAATAGTAAGAATAAAGACTTTGCTGTTAGAGTTGCAACTAGAGGTGGTAAAGTGACTCAGGAACCTTTGTATCATGAAGGCCACCCTAAGAGAATTGAGAAAGATTCTCAGAGAGCTAATTTAGATGCACCTAGTTCTTCTAAGAAGAAGAAAAATAAAAATGATAGGAATTTCCATGCTTCTAGTGAACCTGTAGCTGACACACCTGAGAATCCCAATGATATCTCTGTTACTGATGCTAAGACACAATCTGGTAATGAACATGAGCCTAGTGATAATGTTAATGATGATGTTCATGATGATGCTCAACCTAGCAATGATAATGATGTAGAGATTGAACCTGATGTTGATCTTGATAACCCACAATCAAAGAATCAATGTTGTGATAAGAGAAACTTTGTTGCTAGGAAGCACGGTAAGGAAAGAGAACCATGGGTTCAAAAACCCGGGCCTTTTCCTCCTAAACCATCCAAGAAAAAGGATGATGAGGATTTTGAGTGCTTTGCTGAAATGATTAGACCTATCTTTTTGCGTATGTGTTTGACTGATATGCTTAAAACAAATCCTTATGCTAAGTATATGAAAGATATTATTACCAATAAAAGAAAGATACCTGAAGTAGAAATTTCCACCATGCTTGCCAGTTACACTTTTAAAGGTGGAATACCTAAGAAACTAGGAGATCCAGGAGTACCTACTATACCTTGCTCCATTAAGAGAAATTATGTTAAAAATGCTTTATGTGATCTTGGAGCCGGTGTTAGTGTTATGCCTCTCTCTTTATATCGTAGACTTGACTTGAGTAAGTGGACACCTACTGAAATATCTTTGCAAATGGCCGATAAATCAACTGTTATACATTTCGGTATTTTTGATGATGTGCCTGTTGTGGTTGCAAATGTTACTATTCTAACAAACTTTGTTATCCTTGATATTCCCGAGGACGATAGTATGTATATTATCCTTAGTAGACCCTTTTTGAATACTGCAAGGGCTGTTATTGATTGCAACAAAGGCAATGTCACTTTTCATGTCAATGGTAATGAGCACATGGTACACTTTCCGAGGAAACAACCTCAGGTCCACAGTATCAATTCTATTGGAAAAAATTCAACTATTACTATTGGAGGTTTTGAATTTCCTCTTCCTACTGTCAAGAAGACATATGATATTCTTATTGTTGGGGACATACATATCCCCATTGAGGTAACCTAGTGTTATTCGAAAATTCTTCGGTTTCATGTTATTCAGAAAGAGTTTATTAACAAGACTTGGTCAACCTTGTTAATGGATTCCTTTTGACGAGCATGAGATGGGTGAATCTAGATAGCACAACTTTCTGTATCCTCCTTTTACTTTTTGTTAATTAGATTAAATAAAGCAAAAATAGTATTTTCTAGCTGTTTCCAGACTTACCTGTGCAATAAAAAATACCCCAAAAATAAAAGTTCTCCAAATGCCCTGAAATTGAAATATGATTTTTTCTAGAATTTGAGAATATTTGGCACAGAAAACACAGCAAGGGGAGCCAACACCTGGCCACGAGGGTCCAGGGCGCGCCCCCTGCCTCGTGGGCCCCAAGTGGCGCCCCTCCACTTATTCATGCACCCACACACTCCTTCTTCCTCCCAAAAAAATCACTATCCAGCTCAAGCACGAGTTCTAGCTCATCTTGCTGCCATTTTCGATCTCCTTGCTCAAAGCTCCATTCACAAAACTGTTTGAGGAGATTGTTCTTTGGTATGTGACTCCTCCATTGGTCCAATTAGTTTTTGTTCTAGTGCTTTATTTATTGCAAATTTTTGCTGCTGTGGTGACCTTGTTCTTGAGCTTGCATGTCAAATTTCTTTGGTCCCAAGTAGTTCTAATGCATGATATAGTCCCTATGCACTTGTAGGAGTTGTTGCTATCAATCTTGTTGAGTTTGGTTCACTTTTATTTTGAGTTACTAAAAATTTCAGAAAATTTCAGAGGAGGAAAATGATAAAGAGATTGTTGAGAGGCTCCTCCAGTAAAAGTTCGGAGGATAAGAAGAAGGAAGAAAATAAGAAGCCCAAATATAATCTTCCTCGCACTGCGGAAGTTCGGCCGTGTGAATGGCCTTGTAATGAGTTCTTGGAAGCCGCCGGGATTTACGAGGACTTTTATTATTTGGCGAACAATGCAGGCCTCACTGACTTCCTCCACGACCAGCGTGAACAGTATCTCTTACTCACTAATATTTTCACGCAAAACTTTCATTTTCATGCTAAGAAATCGCCACCTTCTGTGGAGTTTCGTTTATATGATGAGGTTAAGGAGATGTCATTCTTTGAATTTTGTGAAGTATGCAAGATACACTTTGTTGGTAGTCTTGAAGAACCACATCGTGAAGATGTTGAAGGGTTTATTGACATGATAGTTGTAGGGGAAACTAGGCAAGTTTCAGGGGCACGAATTACTAATATACATTTTTCTGTTCTACGCTACTTTGCTATATTTGCTAGTAGATGTTTAATTGGTTGCGGGAACAGTAGGAATCTTAGTGCCCCTGATATTGTCATTTTGCGCCATGCTTTGTTTCGAGACACAACTTTTAGCTTGGGTGCCGTCATTGCTAAACGATTAAGTCTGAACCGCACCAAAGGTCCCGTCTTTGGAGGCATCTTTGCTTCTCGCCTTGCTGAACATTTTAGAATACCTATTAGGCATCATGAGAAGGAAGAAAAATTGCTTGCCCCTGTTTATCTAGATTATAAGAGTATGATAGCACATGATTTTATTGTTAAAGACAAGGAGAAGTTGCTTAATTATAAATTGAGGTTTGATGAAAAATATTGTGAGATTATTACCTTGCCTGCACCATCTCTGTTTGATCTATTTTCAGGCATATACCTCATTTCGTCAGATGCCTTCTACAAGTACCAGAGTCAGGCACAAGCTTCAGAGCCTGAGCTGGAGCCACCACTCGACCCTTACCGGCAGTCTGTTTATGGGTGGGATCCGGATGAGATGGCCAACCAGTGGCACCCAGAGGATGCTTCTCAGTACACCGGAGAGAGTAGCTTCGATCCGTGGCCATAGACCAACTTAGGCCAAAAGCCTAAGCTTGGGGGAGTACGTGTTTCTCACCAACATTACATTCATGCTCACACACTTATTCTAGTCGTTGGTACTCACACCCTTTCATTGTACCATCCATGCTTAGTTTCATTTCTTTTCTTAGCCTTTTTCTTGTGTGTTAGAAAAACCTTAAGGAAAACAAAAAAAATTAGTTGTAGCTTTTATCTAGTTTACTTTCCATGCTTGTTGTAGTAGTAATTAAAAGAAAACCCAAAAGGATTTCTCGTTCTTCTTTTACTTGTTGGGACCTTCCCCGTGTAAATAGTTTATTTTCTTTTCTTTGGGGTCAAGAGTAGAAGACCATGCTGAAAATGTTTAGTGCCACTCATATGCTTTATTGTTGATTTAACCTTGAGCCATATTACTTTGTCTTCTCTCTTGTATTAAATGCTTGCAGATTCCAGCTTAGTCCAATGCACGTGCACTATTATTATTATCCACACCGTTCGGTCGTGCGAGTGAAAGGCAATAATGATGATATATGATGAACTAATTGAGATGAGAAAAGCTGGTATGAACTCGACCTCTCTTGTTTTTGTAAATATGATAGTTCATCGTTCCTGATTCAGCCTATTATGAATGAAACATGCTTGCAATGACAATTAGAGATCATAGCTGCTCATGCCATGCTTAATTAGCTAGGAGTTTATAAGGGTCTATCTTGCGTGCCAACATGATATTAAAATGGTTGTGATGTGGTATGATAGGGTGGTATCCTCCTTTGAACGATTCAAGTGGTTTGACTTGGCACATGTTCATGCATGTAGTTGAAACAAAATCAACATAGCCTCCACGATAATTATGTTCATGGTGATTTATATCCTACTCATGCTTGCATTCATTGTTGATTAATTTTAATGCATGTTCATGACTGTTGTCGCTCTCTAGCTGGTCGCTTCCCAGTCTCTTTCTAGCCTTCAGCTCTACTAAGCGGGAATACTGCTTGTGCATCCACTTCCATAAACCCCAAAGTTATTTCATATGAGTACACCATACCTTCCTATATGCGGTATCTACCTACCGTTCCAAGTAAATTTGTATGTGCCAAACTCTAAACCTTCAAATAAAATTATGTTTTGTATGCTCGAACAGCTCATCTATCAACTAGGGTTGTCTATATCTTCCATGCTAGGTGGGTTATTCTCACGATGAGTGGACTCCGTTCATCATTCATGAGAAAATGGCTGGTAACCGGGATGCCCAGTCCCATGCTCAAATCATAATAATTAAACAAAGCTCCACCAGGGTTGTTGCTGGTTTGGATGGTACCTGTTGTTTCGGGCTAGCCGTGGAGTGTGCTTGTTGGTAGTTGGAGGAGTATAAACTTTACCATTCTGTTTGGGAACCGCATATAATGTGTGTAGCATGGAAGATATCGAGATTCTTGGTTGTTATGTTGACAATGAGAGTATACCGCTCAAAATATTATTCATCTCTTTAAAAATCGAGCTCTGGCACCTCTACAAATCCCTACTTTCCTCTGCGAAGGGCCTATCTATTTACTTTTATGCTGAGTCATCATCCTCTTATTAAAGAGCACCAGTTGGAGAGCACCTCTGTCATTTGCATGTATTGCTATTAATTTGCATTAAGTATGATTGTGACTGGATCTCTTTTACCATGAATTACAATGTCTAGTCAGTCCTTGATCCTTAAAGGCACTCTGCATTTATGTTTTGCGGTCTCAGAAAGGGCTAGCGAGATACCATCTTGTTATATCATATTATGATTGTTTTGAGAAAGTGTTGTCATCCGAGGTTTATTATTATTGCTTGCTAGTTGATTATGCCATTGATATGAGTAGACAAGAGACCTGAAAATTATTGTGAATGTGATTAGTTCATGATCTTTGCTGAAAACTTGAATGCTGGCCTTACATATTTACAACAACAAGAGCAAACAGAGTTTGTCAAAGTTTTTCTTTATCACTTTCAGTTTATCAACTGAATTGCTTGAGGACAAGCAAAGGTTTAAGCTTGGGGGAGTTGATACGTCTCCAACGTATCTACTTTTCCAAACACTTTTTCCCTTGTTTTGCACTCTAACTTGCATGATTTGAATGGAACTAACCCGGACTAACGCTGTTTTCAGCAGAATTGCCATGGTGTTATTTTTGTGCAGAAATAAAAGTCCTCGGAATGACCTGAAATTCAACGGAGAATTATTTTGGAATATATAAAAAATATATGCGGAAAGATCCAGGCCAGGGGGCCCACACCCTGTCCACGAGGGTGGGGGGCGCGCCCCCCTGCCTCGTGGGCCCCCTGTTGCTCCACCGACATACCTCCGGACTCCATATATTCACTTTCGAGGAGAAAAATATCATAGTGGAAGAATTATCGCGTTTTACGATACAGAGCTGCCGCCAAGCCCTAATCTCTCTCGGGAGGGCTGATCTGGAGTCCGTTCGGGGCTCTGGAGAGGGGAGATCGTCGCCATCGTCATCATCAACCTTCCTCCATCACCAATTCCATGATGCTCACCGCCGTGCGTGAGTAATCCCATCGTAGGCTTGCTGGACGGTGATGGGTTGGATGAGATTTAACATGTAATCGAGTTAGTTTTGTTAGGGTTTGATCCCTAGTATCCACTATGTTCTAAGATTGATGTTGCTATGACTTTGCCATGCTTAATGCTTGTCACTAGGGCCCGAGTGCCATGATTTCAGATATGAACCTATTATGTTTTCATGAATATACGTGTGTTCTTGATCCTATCTTGCAAGTCAATAGTCACCTACTTTGTGTTATGATCCGGCCACCCCGAAGTGACAACAATCGGGACCACTCCCGGTTATGACCGTAGTTTGAGGAGTTCATGTATTCACTATGTGTTAATGCTTTGGTCCGGTACTCTATTAAAAGGAGGCCTTAATATCCCTTAGTTTCCACTAGGATCCCGCTACCATGGGGTGGTAGGACAAAAGATGTCATGAAGGTTCTTTTCCATAAGCACGTATGACTATATTTGGAATACATGCCTACATTACATTGATGAACTGGAGCTAGTTCTGTGTCACCCTAGGTTATAGCTTTTACATGAGGAATCGCATCCGACATAATTCTCCATCACATATCCAATGCCTACGAGCTTTTCACATATTGCTTGTTGCTTATTTACTTTTCCGCTGCTACTGTTACAAATACTACAAAAACACTGCCGTTACTTTTATTGTTGTTACCACTATTTCCATATTACTTTGCTACTAAATTACCTTGCTGCAGATACTAAGTTTCCAGGTGTGGTTGAATTGACAACTCAGCTGCTAATACTTAAGAGTATTCTTTGGCTCCCCTTGTGTCGAATCGATAAATTTGGGTTGAATACTTTACCCTCGAAAACTATTGTGATCCCCTACACTTGTGGGTTATCAGGGACCTGCCAAGGGCCCATAAGCCCTAGGGCGCGCCCTGAGGGGTAGGGTGCGACCCCAAGGCTTGTGGCCACCTAGTGGGTCCCCCTCTGGATTTTTTGCGCCCAATATTTTTATATATTCCAAAATAATTCTCCATTGATTTTCAGGGCTTTTGGAGTTGTGCAGAATAGGCCACTCAGATTTTTCTCCTTTCAGTTCCAGAATTCCAGCTGCCCGCATTCTCCCTCTTCATGTAAATCTTGTACAATAAGAGGGAAAAGGAATAAGTATTGTATCATAATGTGAAATAACAGTCCATAATGCAATAAATATCAACAGAAAAGCATGACGCAAAATGGATGTATCAACTCCCCCAAGCTTAGACCTCGCTTGTCCTCAAGCGAAAACCGAAATCGATAATCATGACCACATGTTTAGAGATAGAGGTGTCGATAAAACAAAATACGGACATGAGAGCATCATGATCATCTTTAAAACAAAAAATATATTGTCATATAATTTCTTATATCAGAGTGATAATTTGTTCGCAATGTAAAGTATGAACAACAAACCTTACTAAAAACTAACAAACTATGGTCTCAGTCATTGAAGCAATTGCAATTTATCATTACATCGGAAAGAGTCAATGTAAGAGCTTTGTATAGCAAGTTTCACATATTCAACCATCTCTTAGTCTTTAATAATTTCTAACACTCACGCGATACTTATGAAATCAAATATTCAATCGAACACAAAGAAAGATAGGGGCTTATGATTTCGCCTCCCAACGATTTACCTCAAGGGTAATGTCAATAATAATGATTCATGATCCTCTACATCCGAGTGGATATATATATATATATATATATATATATATATATATATATATATATATATATATATATATATATATATATATATATATCCAACATATTGTGCTTGCTGAAGGATAAAAGTAAAAAAGGAAAGGTGTAGACCACCTTGACTCTGGTATTAAGGCAGACATTAAAATAAAAGATATGCCCTTCGCAGAGGGAAGCAGAGGTTGCCATGCGCTTTTTAGTTGGATGCACTAAATCTTAATGCAAAGGAACGTCACTTTGTATTGCCACTTGCGATAGAGTCATTTATTATGCACTCCTTCGCTTTTATTTCTTCCCCATCACAAGATCGTACAAAGTTTATTTTCCTCACACTAATAGGTGCACATATTTAAAGAGCATTATTATTGCTTGCACCGATGAAAACTTACTTGAAGGATCTTTCTCAATCCATAGGTAGGTATAGTGGACTATCAGGGCAAAGCTGGGTTAAAGGGTTTTGGACGCACAAGTAGTATCTCTACTTGGTGCAGGAAGTTTTCTGCTAGCATGAGAGGGAAGGCAAGACCAACATGTTGGAGGATCTATGACAATATAGCTTCTATTCGAATACAAAGGAACATAACACATTACATTGTCTTCCTTGTTCAACGTCAACCATTTAGCATGTTATATTTTTAATGAGTGCTCACAATCACAAAAGATGTCCAAGATAGTATATTTATATGTGAGACCTCTTTTTTTTTATTACTTCCTATTAATTGCAACGATGACCAAAACTATGTCTGTCAACTCTCAACAAGTTTCATGTAGCATGCCCTTATTATGTGAAGTCATCACTCTCCATAAGATTATTATATATTCTCTTTTTATTTTAGTGTTTTCCCTTTTCTTTTCCTTATGATCAAATCAAGAAAGCAAAACCCTCAACTCAAAACTACTCTTTATTATATAACTCTCGGACTCGATTACATAGATAGATCAAAAGCAAAACTCAAAGACTAAAGCATACTAAAACATTTATTATACCAGATCAAGATATAACCAAAAGGATCAAACTAAGATAAACGATAAAGATAAAGGTGTGATGGTGATATGATACCGGGGCACCTCCCCCAAGCTTGGCACAAGCCAAGGGAGTGCCCATACCCGTGTACTCAAGTCCCCTTCTTTGGTGGTGGTGATGAGATGTTCTAATCAATAATGCCCTTCAGGATGTGATTCTCCTCCGCAAGCTTTTGATTTTGTAGCCTGAGGTCCATGATTTCCTTGCAAAGTTTGCCTGTGACGGTCAGTGCACCGTCCACCCATGGATGCATCCTAGCTGCGGGAGAAAAGGCAACACTCTTTTTCAAGTTATTATAAGAGATAAACTTGGCACTGGGTGGTACGACCGAATTTGGTATTGATGTAGTTTGGAGTTCCTCGAGCATGGCTCCAGGTTGAGGGCGGGAGGTGACCTCTTTCTCCTCTTCTCAGGCATCCACTCTTTTTAGGTCGGCCTCCATCTCTTCCTCCGTTGACCGCCCAAAGGGTTCAGCTTCGCTATAGGATCTTGGGTCATGTGCCGGGTGAGTGACACGACTCTCCCCGATCGACTCCTGCGAAGACATCTTGCTCCAAATCTGCTGCAGAATTAGCTAAACACAAGAACGGAGGATTTTGCTATGGTACGGTGGTCAAAACATTTGGGATATTATATAATGAATTCTTACCATGCAAAACAAGTATTCCGGGAGAAAACAGAGTCTGGGTGGCACACGGAGTGGCCACAAGCCAGGGAGGCGTGCCCTAGGGGGTAGGGTGTGCCCCCACGGCTTGTCGCCTCCTCGTGCACTTCTTGGACTACTTTTTATTTTCCTAATTTTTTAAAAATTCCAAAACAGATAGAAATTGACTTTCGAAAGTGTTTGGGGTCGGTTTACTTACCGTACCACATACCTACTCCTTTTCAGGGTACTGGAACACGCTGGAAAGTTTCCTTTATGTAGCCCTCCGGTGTTATGGTATCAATGACATTTGTTTCAATATTTATGGGAGTAGCTGAGATATAATGTTTGGTCCTTTGCCCGTTTACCACTCTCGGGTTATTGCCTGCGGCATTGTTGATCTTGATGGCATCGGAACGGTAAACTTCTTCTATAATGTAAGGTCCTTCCCATTTAGAGAGAAGCTTCCCTGCAAAAAATCTTAAATGAGAATCTGTAATACCTAAATAGTTCATCCCCACTATCATATTTCTCTTGACATGCAGCCTATCCACCTCACCACCCATGTCCCACCACATGCCTCACATGACACCTTGAATTTTTACTGCAACGTGGCGAGCCACATCATCCACTTACATATTTTTTAAAAGAAAAACCCAGTCCTCCAAATGTGACGTTGTAAGCCCATGTAAACTATCGTCTTCTATATTTACTCGCCCATTAATTGATTTCTGGTGCTTGCTTCATCTTCTTCACAAAGTCTACTGCCTCTTTATCTTCTCCACGTATCTTTATTTCAAGGGAGTTCGATGGATTTATGCCCCCTTTATATTCTCCCCAAGCATGATTCAAAGCTTGAAGGGCGTGATCATCGGCGACCCTAGCACCAGAGCTCGAACCTCATGGCCCTCTTCGCCTTCAAGGAGTTCCCCGAGGCGCCGTCGCCCTCGACCGCATCATGCCCTGATCCGCCTCCCCAAGGATCTCTTCTCAGAACCCACCCCGGCCATCCTCATAGACACCTTCATGTCCTAGTTTTCCAAACTCGCTGGCCTTGGGCTTTCTTTAGTTTGATTGCATTTTGATGTATGGATTTCGTTACATCTTCGCATCTGTATTGTGCAGGCCCGGGCGTATGCCTGCGATAGGCTGAGGACGCTGGAAGCTCCTTCTGGCTTTCCCAAGCTCCGGTGATCCAGTTGATGCTGCCTAACAGCCTTCCACGTTCAAGTTGGTGATGCTAGATAGATTGAATTTGTAATCATTGATGATTTTGTTTGTGTCTTGAACAGCTGATCAGGTGAAGGTGTTGATGGAGAGATGGTCATGGTTGGGACGTAGGCTATAAGTTGGGCACAAGGACGAATGGATGCCTCCAAATCTCTTGATCGATGTGTCATGAGAAAGTCCCTAATACTTCAATAGTGTTGAGGATTTCACCTCTGAACAGGTAGCTACCATCTTAATCCACCCAATTAACCTCACCATGTCATTTCGTTTCACTTCCTGCATATGGCCAGTTTATGTTCATACAAGTGGTTCTGGACTGGACGAATTTGGAGTCCCCTTCTCCTACTGTACCCACCTCTCAACATTACGTTGACATGTTGGGATTTAGCCAGCGACAATCCTCCTCTACATTATTTCTACTTCACCCCAAGGTAATCATACAACTAAAACAATGACACTTATTTTGCATTGAAGGGAGTACCTTCTACAATGCCTTCTGTAATTATTTTCATTGAATGTTTGTATTATTTCCATATCCAACAATGCATATTTATTCGTTGGTCTTCTGGGATGAGGTCAAATTGTGTTAATTATCTATTTTCCTATATCGGAAGATCTAAGCGTAGATGCTTACGATACATGGACGGCTGGACTTGCATGATTAAATTTTACTAGAATGGAAGGAATCTTCGGACAATGAAAAACTCAAGACATCAGTTAGCTGCTCACTTGCATTTTTCTTTGAAAACTGCTCACTTCTAAGCGAAAGAATAAATTTTGGCAGAAACTCATTTGCCTCTTATGATATGACCATATCTCCATATTTTCTTTCCAGTGGTTACGATTTGGCTACATAAACGTTAACATTCTTATACAGTAGAATAAATGCCTCTTTTAAAGTCCATGTGAACCAACCAAGTATAATATAATTATTTCAATGGTTTCACAAGCTAACCAGAATAGATTTTGCTAAACCTTTGTGAGTCTCTACCAAAAAATTATTCTTTCAACATAAATATCAAATTTTCACTTAAAACGTAGAAGACAAAAGGTTCCGCAGCAACGCGCGGGGCATCATCTAGTTGTGTAGAAAAACTTGATCACCTACATTAAATTCCAATTTTTGTATTGTTTTGTCATGCCACTTTTTAACCTTTTCTTTAAATAATTTGGCATTTTCTTAGGCTTGGGTTCTCCATTCATCAAGTGATCTAATGTCAAATAGCCTCTTTTCACCGGCTAGTTTGAAATCATAGTTGAGCTCTTTAATTGCCCAATAAACTTTATGTTCTAGTTCAATATGTAGGTGACATGCTTTTCCATAAACCATTTTATACGGAGACATACCCATAGGATTTTTGTAAGTAGTTCTATAAGCCCATAATGCATCATCAAGTTTTTGAGACTGATTCTTCCTAGATCTATTAACAGTCTTTTGTAAGATCAATTTTATCTCTCTATTGCTTAATTCTACTTGACCACTAGACTGAGGGCGATATGGAGATGCAATTCTATGGTAGACATCATATTTAGCAAGCAATTTACGGAAAGCACCATGAATAAAGTGTGAACCACCATCAGTCCTTAAATATCTAGGGACACCAAACCTTGGGGAATTAACTTCTTTAAGCATTTTAAAAGAGGTGTTATGATTAGCACTACCAGTTGGAAGAGATTCTACCCACTTAGTGACGTAATCAATAGCAACTAAAATATGTGTATACCCATTAGAGGATGGAAAAGGGCTCATGAAATCAAATCCCCAAACATAAAATGGTTAAATAATAAGTGAATAACTCATAGGCATTTCCTGACGTCTACTAATATTACCAATTCTTTGACATTCATCACAAGATAAGACAAATTTACGAGCATCTTTAAAGATAGTAGGACAATAAAACCGGATTGTAATACCTTGTGTGCAATTTTGTCTCCTGCATGGTGTCCTCCATAGGCCTCGGAGTGACACTTGCGTAGGATTTGTTCATGTTCATGCTCAGGTATACAACATCTAATAAAACCATCTACTCCTTCTTTGTAAAGGTGTGGGTCATCCCATAAGTAATGTCTTAAATCATAGTTTTTTTCTTTTGTTGGTATGTGAAACTGGGTGGTATAAATTTAGCAACAATGTAATTAGCATAGTCGGCATACCATGGACTGTTACGAGAAGCATTTATGACCAGTAATTGTTCATTAGGAAAGCTATCATCAATAGGTAGTGGGTAATCATGAATATTTTCTAACCTAGACAAGTTGTCTGCTACGGGGTTCTCACCTCCTTTTCTATCTATGATATGCAAATAAAATTCTTGCAGTAGAAGAACCCATATAATAAGTCTAGGTTTAGCATCTTTCTTTTCCATAAGATATTTAATATCAGCATGATCAGTGTGAATAGTTACTTTAAAATTAATAATATAAGATCTGAATTTGTCACACGCAAATACAACTGCTAATAATTCCTTTTCAGTAGTACTCCCTCCGTCCCAAAATAAGTGACTCGAAAATGACTCAACTTTGTACTAACTTTAGTACAAAGTTGATTCACTTTTGAGTCACTTATTTTGGGACGGAGGGAGTAGCATAATTTCTTTGGGCACTGTCTAGAATTTTACTAGCATAATGGATGACATTTAATTTCTTATCAACTCTTTGTCCTAAAATAGCACCAACAACATAATCATTGGCATCACACATGATTTCAAAGGGTAGGTTTGCAATCAGGTGGTTTAATGATAGGTGCAGAGACTAAGGCTTTCTTAAGTATTTGAAAGGCTTCTACGCAATCATCATCAAAAACAAATGGAACATCTTTTTTGTAAAATATTAGTAAGAGGCCTAGAAATTTTAGAGAAGTCTTTAATAAATCTCCTATAGAAACCAGCATGACCAAGGAAACTTCGTATACCTTTGATATCTTTAGGACACGACATTTTTCCAATAGCATCAACTTTAGCTTTATCAACTTCAATACCTCTTTCGAAAATTTTATGCCCCAAGACAATACCTTCATTAACCATAAAGTGGCACTGCTCCCAATTCAATACAAGATTAGTTTGTTCACATCTCTGCAAAACTCGATCAAGGTTGCTCAAGCAATCATCAAAAGAAGTTCCATAAATGAAAAAAATCATCCATGAAAACCTCCACAATCTTTTCAAAAAACAGAGAATATAGTTGTCATGCATCTTTGAAAGGTAGCAGGTGCATTGCATAAACCAAAAGGCATACGTCTATAAGCAAAAGTACCGAAAGGACATGTAAAAGTAGTTTTTTCTTGATCTTCTTGTGATACAGGTATTTGGGAAAAACCAGAATATCCATCTAGAAAGCAAAAGTGTGTATGTTTTGATAGTCTTTCTAGCATTTGATCAATGAATGGCAAAGGGTAATGATCTTTCCTAGAAGTTTTTTTTTAATTTTCTAAAATCAATTACCATTCTATAACATGTCATAATTCTTTGTGGGATCAACTCATTTTAATCATTAGGGACAACGGTAATACCTCCCTTCTTAGGGACACAATGAACATGACTTACCCATTTACTATCAGCTATGGGATATATTATACCTGCTTCCAGAAGTTTCAATATTTCATTTCTTACCACTTACTTCATCTTGGGGTTTAACCGTCGCTGATGGTCAATAACGGGTTTAGCGTTGGGTTCCACCTTAATTTTGTGTTGGAATAGAGTGGGACAAATTCCCTTAAGATCATCAAGAGTATATCCAATAGCAGCACGGTGCTTCCTTGGAGTTTTTTATAGTCTCTTTTCTTCATGCTCTAAAAGGTTAGCACTAATAATAACAGGATATATCTTATTGTCAAGATATGCATATTTCAGTGTATCAGGTAATTGTTTCCATTCAAACACAAGATCACCTTTAGGTGGAGGAGGACCTCCTAAGGTTTAAACTGGCAAATTGTGCTTGAGCACAGGTTGTTGGTCAAAGAAAATTATATCTATTTCAATCCTTTAATTATGAACATATCACTTTTGTGATCTAGAAAATATTGTTCTAAAGGATCCGTAGGAGATACAACAATAGAAGCAAGACCAATAATTTCAAACTTACTAGGTGTTTCTTTATCACGAGGTTGTCTACGGAATTTAGAGAAATTAAACTCATGAGACACTTCACCAAAATTAACACTCACTGTTTCCTTAGTACAGTCAATTCTAGCATTCACCGTATTCAAGAAAGGTCTACCAAATATAATGGGACAAAAAAATCATCTTGTGGGGAACCAGGAACTAGAAAATCAGTAGGATATTTTATTTTCCCACACAATACTTCGACATCTCTAACAATCCCAAGTGGTGTGATAGTATCTCTATTAGCAAGTTTAATAGTAACATCAATATCTTCTATCTCAACAGGTGCTCATTCAGAATTTCTTGATAAAGTGTAAATGGAATAGCACTCACACTAGCACCCAAATCGCATAAACCATGGTAACAATGATCTCCAATTTTTATTGAGACAACAGAAATGCCAACAACAGGTCTATTTTTGTCTTCCTTATCGGGTTTGGCAATTCTAGCAGCTTTACCAACAAAGTAAATAACATGCCCATAAATATTATCGACAAAGAGATCCTTAACCATAGCAACATTAGGTTCAACTTTAATTTGTTCAGGGGGTGTAGGTGTCCTAACATGACTCTTATGGACTATGGTTGAAGCTTTAGCATGTTTCCTTAACCTAACAGGGAAAGGTGGTTTCTCAACATAAGAAGTGGGAACAACTCGATTATCATTATAAGTAATGTTTCTTCTTCAACCTTAAAGGGTTCTACTACTTTTACTTCAATGGGAGGATGATATTTAAACCACTTCTCCTTAGGAAGATCAACATGGGTAGCAAATGATTCACAGAAAGAAGCTACTATCTCAGAGTCAAGTCCATATCTAGTGCTAAATTTGCGAAAAGCGTAGGTATTCATAAGAGATTTAACACAATCAAACTCAAGGTTCATGATTGGGGCATGAATATAACATTGACTTAATCCTCCCCCAAGCTTGAGCGATACTTTATCCTTCACGAGGCCAAAAATTATATTTATATAATTCCGATCACGATGAACTAGATGCATAGGATAAAACTTCTAATAAAATTCCAATTTCAATTGGTTGTAATTACAGGTTCCAATATCATCACATAGCCTATACCATGTCAATGCATTTCCCTTCAAATATAAAGGGAAGACCTTCTTCTTGACCTCATCCTCGGGCAAACCTACAAGCTTAAATAATCCACAAACTTCATCCATATAGATTAGATGCATATCAGGATGTAGTGTTCCATCTCCTACATAAGGATTAGCTAGCAGTTTCTCAATCATACCCGAAGGAATTTCATAATAAATATCTTCCGTAAGTTCAGTAGCTTGAGGAGTAACTCTTTGTTCTCCCGTTTGAGGTGAAGATACCCCGAACAAACCCCTCAAAGCATTGTTTTCCATAGTGACAAATGACAGTAAATTTCAGCACGTAATATAATTTTTTTCTTACCAAATTCCACTCACCAAAGGCGCTTCACTCCCCGGCAACGGCGCTAGAAAAGAGTCTTGATGACCCACAAGTATAGGGGATCTATCGTAGTCCTTTAGATAAGTAAGAGTGTCGAACCCAACGAGGAGCAGAAGGAAATGACAAGCAGTTTTCAGCAAGGTATTGTCTGTAAGCACTGAAATTATCGGTAACAGATAGTTTTGTGATAAGATAATTCATAATGGGTAACAAGTAAAAAGTGTAACTAAGGTGCAGCAAGCTGGCCCAATCCTTTTTGTATTAAAGTACAAGCCTGGACAAACTCTTATATAAAGCAAAGTGCTCCCGAGGACACGTGGGAATTATTGTCAAGTTAGTTGTCATCATGTTCATATGATTCGCGTTCGCTACTTTGATAATTTGATATATGGGTGGGCCGGTGCTTGGGTGTTGTCCTTACTTGGAAAAGCCTCCCACTTATGATTAACCCCTCTCGCAAGCGCATCCGCAACTACGAAAGATGAATTAAGATAAATCCAACTATAGCATGAAACATATGGATCCAAAATAGCCTCTTATGAAGCAACGCATAAACTAGGGTTTAAGCTTCTGTCACTCTAGCAACCCATCATCTAGTTATTACTTCCCAATGCCTTCCCCTAGTCTCAATAATGGTGAAGTGTCATGTATTCGACGTTCACATAACACCACTAGAGGAAAGACAACATACATCTCATCAAAATATCGAACGAATACCAAATTCACATGATTACTTATAACAAGACTTCTCTCATGTCCTGAGGAACAAATGTAACTACTCACAAAGCATATTCATATTCATAATCAGAGGACTATTTAATAGCATCAAGGATCTGAACATATGAGCTTCCACCAAATAAACCAACTAGCATCAACTACAAGGAGTAATCAACCCTACTAGCAACCTACACGTACCAAACTGAGGTTTTGAGGCAAAGATTGAATACAAGAGATGAACTAGGGTTTGAGAGGCGATGGTGCTGGCGAAGATGTTGATGAAGATTGACCCTCCCTCGATGAGAGGATCGTTGGTGATGACGATGGCTTCGATTTCCCCCTCCCGGAGGGAAGTTTCCCCGGCAGAACAGCTCCAACGGATCCCTAGATTGGTTCTGCCCAAGTTCCGCCTCGAGACGGCGGCGCTTCATCCCAAAAGCCCTCTCTTGAATTTTTTCCAGGTCAAAACCCTCAATAGAGCAGAAGATGGGCATCGGGGACCTGTCAGGGGGGGGCCCACAAGCCCTGGGGGCGCCTTGGGGGGTAGGGAGCGCCCCCGGGGCTTGTGGCCACCTGGTGGGTCCCCCTCTGGATTTTCTTCACCCAATATTTTTTTTATTCCAAAATAATTCTCCGTTGATTTTCGGGGCTTTTGGAGTTGTGCAGAATAGGCCACTCAGATTTGCTCCTTTCCGGTCCAGAATTCCAACTATCGGCATTCTCCATCTTCATGTAAATCTTGTAAAATAAGAGAGAAAAGGCATAAGTATTGTATCATAATGTGAAATAACAGTTCATAATGCAATAAATATGAACATAAAAGCATGATACAAAACGGATGTATCACTAAGGCATAGGGGACGACCTTCGTCCTTTCTCTTTCTTCTGTCGTGGTCGAGCTTTGAGTCTCACTCAACTTCACACCTTACCACTCAGGCAAGAACTCCTTCTTCGACTGGTCCATTTTGAACTCCTTCAAAATAATGTCAAGGTATGTGCTCTGTGAAAATCTCATCAGGCGTCTTGATCTATCTCTATAAATCTTGATGCCCAATTTGTAAGCAGCTTTACCCATGTCTTCCTTTGAAAAAATCCTTTCAAACAACCCTTTATGATTTCTAGAAATTCTACATCATTTCCAATCAACAATATGGCATCCACATATACTTATCATAAATTTTGTAGTGCTCCCACTCACTTTCTTGTAAATACAAGTTTCTTGCAAACTTTGTATAAACCCAAAAGCTTTGATCACCTCATCAAAGTGTATATTCCAACTCCGAGACGCTTGCTCCAGACCATAGAAGGATCGCCGGAGCTTGCATACATTTTAGCATCCTTGGGATCGACAAAACCTTCCGGTTGTATCACATACAACCTTTCCTCACGGAAACCGTTAAGAAAACTCTGTTTTGACATCCATCTGCCAGATTTCGTAATCGAAAAATGCAGCAACTGCTAACATAATTCTAACGGACTCAAGCATCGCTACGAGTGAGAAAGTCTCATCATAGTCAACTCCTTGAACATGTGAAAACCCCTTTGCCACAAGTCGAGCTTTATAGACGCTGACATTACCGTCTGCGTTCGTCTTCTTTTTGAAGATCCATTTATTCTGAATGGATTTTCGCCCTTCAGGTAATACTTCCAAAGTCCAGACTTTGGTTTCATACATGGATCCCATCTAGGATTTCATGGCCTCTAACCATTTGTCATCGTTGTCCAACAACATGACCTCCAAGACAGGGTTGTCGTACCACTCAGGAGTAGTATGTATCCTTGTGACCTATGAGGTTCGATAGTAACTTGATCTGAAACTTCATGATCTCTATCATCAGCTTCCTCTTCAACTGTCGTGGGTGCCACAGAAACATCTTTCTGTGATGTGGCACTCTCTGGTTGAAGTAAAGGTTCAACAACCTCATCAAGTTCTATCTTCCTCCTACTCAATTCTTTTGAGAGAAACTCTTTCTTGAGAAAGGACATGTTCTTAGCAACAACACTTTTCCCTTGGATCTGAGATAGAAGGTATACCCAACCGTCTCCTTTGGGTGTCCCATGAAGACGCATTTGTCCGCTTTGGGTTCGAGCTTTTCTGGCTGAAGCCTTTTGACATAAGCATCGCAGCCCCAAACCTTTAGAAATGATAGCTTAGGTTTCTTGCCAAACCATAGTTCATAGGGTGTCGTATCTATGGACTTACATGGTGCCCTATTTAAAGTGAATGCAACTGTCTCTAATGCATAACCCCATAATGATAGTGGCAGATCAGCAAGAGACATCATAGAACGCACCATATCCAATAAGGTATGATTACGACGTTTGGACACACCATTACGTTGTGGTGTTCCAGGTGGTGTCAATTGTGAAACAATTCCACATAGTCTTAAGTGATTGCCAAAATCATAACTCAGATATTCTCCCCTTCGATCGGATCGTAGGAATTTAATCTTCTTGTTACAATGATCCTCAACTTCACTCTGAAATTGCTTAAACTTTTCAAAACGTTTCAGACTTATACTTCATTAAGTAAATATACCCATATATACTCAAATCATCAGTGAAGGTGAGGAAATAACGATATCCACCATGCGTGTCAACGCTCATCGGACCGCACACATCAGTATGTATAATTTCCAACAAGTCACTTGCTCGTTCCATTGTATCGGGGTTTTAGTCATCTTGCCCATGAGGCATGGTTCACATGTGTCATGGACTCCAAAAGTCCATCAGCATGGAGTTTCTTCATGCAATTTACACCAATATGACCTAAGCGGCAGGGCCACAAGAAAGTGGTACTATCCTTATCAACTCTACATCTTTGGCATCAATATTATGAACATGTGTATCACTACGATCGAGATTCAATAAACCATTCACATTGGGTGCATGACCATATAAGGTATTATTCATGTAAACAGAATAACCATTATTCACTGACTTAAATGAATAACTGTATTGCAATAAACACGATCTAATCATGTTCATGCTCAATGCACACACCAAATAACATTTATCTAGGTTTCAACACTAATCTCAAAGGTAGAGGGAGCGTGTGATGGTGATCGCATCAACCTTGGAAACACTTCCAACACACATCATCACCTCGCCCTTAGCTAGTCTCCGTTTTTTTCGCAGCTTTGTTACGAGTTACCAATATTAGCAACTGAACCGGTATCTCATACACAGGTGCTACTAGGAGTACTAGTAAGATACACATCAATAAAACGTATATCAAATATACTTTTGTTGAAGTCGCCAGCCTTCTTATCTACCAAGTATTTGGGGTAGTTTCGCTACCAGTGACCGTTCCCCTTACAGTAGAAGCACTTAGTCTCGGGTTTGGGTTCAATCTTGGGTTTCTTCACTAGAGCGGCAACTGGCTTGCAATTCATGAAGATTCCCTTCTTGCCCTTGCCCTTCTTGAAATCAGTGGTCTTGTTAACCATCAACACTTGATGCTCCTTCGTGATTTCTACCTTCGCGGCCTACCGCGAACAGCTCAGGGATCATCTACATCCCTTTCATGTTATAGTTCATCATGAAGTTCTAGCATCTTGGTGATAGTGACTAGAGAACTTTGTCAATCACAATCTTATCTGGAAGATTAACTCCCACTTGATTCAAGAAATTGTAGCAACTAGACATTCTGAGCACTTGCTCACTGGCTGAGTTATTCTCCTCCATCTTGTAGGCAAAGAACTCGTCAGAGGTCTCATACCTCTCAACACGGGCATGAGCCTAGAATACCAATTTCAGCTCTCGGAATATCTCATATGTTCCATGGCGTTCAAAACGTCTTTGGATCCCCGATTCTAAGCCGTAAAGCATGGCGCGCTAAACTATAAGTGACATGATATGGCCATCATCTTGTGCTTTTGATCTCCATATCCAAAGCACCGGCATGATTTCCATTGTCATCGGCATGACACCATGATCTCCATCATCATGTTCTCCATCATCGTGTCGCCATCAGGGTTGTCACGCCAACCATGCTTCTACTTCTATTGCTACCGATTAGCGATAAAGTGAAGCATTACATAGTGCATAATGATTGACACGGGGGTCATACAATAATTAAAGATAACCCTATGGCTCCTGCCGGTTGCCGTATTCATCGACATGCAAGTCATGATAATTTATACAAACATGATCATCTCATACATCAAATATATCTCACCATATCTTTGGCCATATCATATCACATCATACCCTGCAAAAACAAGTTAGATGTCCTCTAATTTGCGGTTGCATGTTTTACGTGGCTGCTATGGGTATCTAGCAAGAACGATTCTTACCTACGCAAAGCCACAACGGTGATATGCAAATTGCTATTCAACCTTCTACAAGGTCCGCCTTCGTCGAATCCGATTCAACTAAGGTGAGAGAGATAGACACCCTCCAGTCATCTTTATGCAATCAAGTTGCATGTTTGTCGATGGAACATGTCTCATGTACGTGGACATGTAAAGTTGGTCTGGGATGCTTCATCCCACAATACCGCTGAACCAAAATAAGACTAAGGAAGGAAGCAATCTGAATATTAACACTCACCAACTCCTTTATGTTCTACTCATGATGTCATCTACGCATAGGCATAGCTCTGATACCACTGTAGGGGAACATTGCATGGGAAACAAAAAAAATCCTACGCTCACCAAGATCCAATCTAGAAGATGACCATCTACGAGAGGAGAAATGGAATCTACATACCCTTGTAGATCGCTAAGCATAAGCATTAAGAAACATGGTTGATGTAGTCGAACATCTTCGCGATCCAATTACGATCCGTCCCACGAACTCTGATCTAGCGCCGAACGGACGGCACCTCCGCGTTCAGCACACGTGCGGCTCGATGACGCCTTCTCCTTCTTGATCCAGCAAGTAAGAGAGGAGGAGTAGATGGAATATCAACCAGCACGACGGCATGGTGGAGATGGTGGTGGTGCAATCCTGGCAGGGCTTCGCCAAACGCTGCCGGAACAAATCTTAGGAGAAACGGGGTTTTGGGAGAGGTAGGGCTGCCGTCGGAGCGTGGGATTTTGTGTGTCCAGTCCCTACCTCTCCCCCACTATTTATAGGAGGCAAGGAGGAGGGTTCGGGCTAAGCCTTGGCCCCTCCTCCAAGGAAGGTGATGCGGCTAGGCCTAGGGAGGAATCCTCCCTTCCCAAGGCACCTCGGGGGGTGCCTTCCACCCTTAGGACTCTTCATTTATCCTCTCTCTTAGCGCATGGGCCCCTTAGGGCTGGTACCCTTGGCCCATATAGGCCAAGACGCATCCTCTACAGCCCATGTGCCCCCAGGGTAGGTGGACCCCCGGACCCCTTTCGGCACTGCCGGTACAATATCGATAATGCTCAAAACTTTTCCAGCAACCAAAATATGACTTGCCGTATATAAATCTTTACCTTAGGACCATTTCGGAGCTCCTTCTGACGTCCGGGGTCTCATCCGGGACTCCGAACAACATTCGGTCACCAACATGAATATCACAGTACTACTCTAGCGTCACCGAACGTTAAGCGTGCGGACCCTACAGGTTCGAGAATAATGTAGACATGACCGAGACACATCTCCGATCAATAACCAATAGCGGAACCTGGATACCCATATTGGTTCCTACGTATTCCATGAAGATCTTTCATCTGTTGAACCACGAGGCCAAGGATTCAGGTAATCCCGTTTGCAGTTCCCTTTGTCCATCGGTATGTTACTTGCCCGAGATTCTATCGTTGGTATCTACATACCTAGTTCAATCTCGTTACCGGCAAATCCCTTTACTCGTTCTGTAATACAAGATCCCGTGACTAACCCCTTTAGCACATTGCTTGCAAGCTTCCTGTGATGTTGTATTACCGAGAGGTCCAGAGATACCTCTTCGTCATACCGAGTGACAAATCTTCGTCTTGATCCATGCCAACTCAACAGACACCCTCGGAGATACCTGTAGAGCACCTTTATAGTCACCCAGTTACGTTGCGATGTTTGGTACACACAAGGTATTTCTCCGGTGTCAGTGAGTTGCATGATCTCATGGTCATAGGAACATATATACTTGATATGTAGAAAACAATAGCAATAAACATGATACGATCATATTCTACGTTTATAGTGTGGGTCTTGTCCATCACATCATTCTCCTAATGATGTGACCTCGTTATAAAATGACAACTCATGTTCATGGCTAGGAAACCATAGTCATCTTCGATCAACGAGCTAGTGTGGTATAGGCTTACTAGGGACATGTTGTCTATGTATCCACACATGTATCTGAGTTTTTTATCAAAACAATTCTAGTAGGGATAATAAGCGATTATCATGAACAGAGAAATATGATAATAACCAATTTATTATGGACAACGCTAACACCCACACGTGTGGTGGGAGCGAAACCCGCCCACACGCCCTATAACACACATACTGCGCCACATCATCGCATGCATGCATGTGGAAATCTTTTTGGATTTTCAGTTTTTAAAATGTTTTATCTCTTAAATGGAAAATCTGATTGAAGATTCGTTTTCACCATTAAATACATCGCGGCGAGATCTTCGAAACTAGATCTCATATCAATATGTTTTGACAACTTTTTTTCGGATTAAAAGTTGTCATGTCTATTGCACATGAATTGCCATGGTGTTTACACTAAAGTTGTCATGATAGTTTCCAGTTATTTTCTTTTACATGTAAAAGTAAATTTTGACATATTATAAAACGGGGAATTAAGAAACTAGACTTGTCATGAACCATAAACTAAAATTGCCATGATACATGCACTTAAAATTGCCATCGTTCATACAAAAAATAATTTTAATGGTCAAAGTACTGGAATTGCCATCATCAAAATACTAAAATTGTCATGCTCTACAAACTAAAATTGCCACATGGCAACTTTAGTTTAAGCACTATGGCAACTACAGTGTAAACATCATGGCAACTTTTGGACAAAAAAAAATCGTCGAAACATATCAACATGGGTCTAGTTTTGAAGATCTCGTCGAGGCGGATTTAATGGTGAAAACGGATTTTTAATTAGGAGTTAAAACATTTTTAAGCCAAAAACCAAAAAGATTCCTGCCGATGTCATATGTTCACATGTGGCAAAAATGAGTGGTATTGAAAGCGTGTGGACGATGTGCAAGATGTCACACGTGTGGGCGTTAGTTTTTTTTCCTTTATTATTGCCTCTAGGGCATATTTCAACAACTACTGGGATATCGACACTCCAATTATCAGCTCCACATTGGTTAGTGTTACAACAATTCACTGCACTTGAGAATTATCAAGCTATTTTCGAGCAATTTCGAGCATCGTTGCTCGAGAGCATAACGATGGGCTGAATATTCTTGGGTACATTTATTTGCTTTATCTTCAAGTAGATTTGTTTTCTTGTATTGCATTGCATTTTTTTTCTATCTTTCATTATAGGTAGGAAACACAAAATAGTTGTACTTACAAACAAAAGAGTTCAAATACATGGCAAAAAGACATGGTAAAAACTAGAATTCAATCTTTTTGACTTCAAACTTCAAATGATTCTTTTACCAAACTATTTTTCCTTTATACCAAGTATTCAAAGCTCCATGTTCGTTACCAGAACCGTAGACATATCAGAATCATGAAACTGAACATGATAGCCTAAATATAGAGGAAAAGCAAATGAGCAGTGGACTCAGAGTTCAAATACTCGAAATATGCTACTGGTACTGTCATCAATAATGAAACCCAAAGCGACAACATGAGCATTTTTCATATCTGAACGCTGGGGTATTATCCAAAAGAACACATGGTAACCTAGTAAACTCTGCTAGTTCATTGCCAAATAAACTGGTTGGCGTGTTGCATAGAACCGGAAATTGGGCAGAAAAATATGACAAACGTGGGTACTAGAATGACAAAGACTTGCAAACTGACAGTTTTTCTTTTCACGAACAAGCAAAAGCTTTGCGCGTCGACATAATTGCAAACCAACAGTCTCAAAACAGATCAGTTTTCGGCTCGAACTGCTAATTCTAGCTAGAGTGATGTGGCCAATGCTGGGTTTGCGGACTTTTGATGATCCCCGGGTTGCAATTTGAGGTTTAGAGTCCTATCCTTGGGCAGCTATTAGAAAGGAGAGAGCACATGCCGATGGAGAATCCTGGAAAGGAGAAAGGCACATGGACAGAACATATCAGGAAGGACGGACGCACAAGCAAGAGCTCTGGTGGTCAACTATTCAGGAAAAGAACTATCCTTCAGATAACTACTAGTGGGCACGATGTTTAGACCTGCTCACATGCAGTTGCTAATGCACGCACCACCTCGTCCCTTCACATGCGCACATGAAGCAAATTCAAAGCTATAGTAGTACTCCCTACGTTCCTAAATAATTGTCTTTTTAGGGATTTCAACAAGTGACTACATACGAAGCAAAATGAGTGAATCTACACTAAAAAATATGTCTACATACATCCGTATGTTGTAACCATTTGAAATGTCTAGAAAGACAAATATTTAGGAACGGAGGGAGTAATAACAACATGCTTATATGGAGTCAGCATTAAGATGGTGAATCAAATGTGCCTGAAAGGTGGTAGCCAAGCAAACACGAAGCTCGCGCTATTTAGCATACTTAATTGCTGTGACGTACTAAGAATTAAAAATGTGCTTGAAGATAGTTACCTCTGTTTAACTGTTGGTCATGACAATGTCAAACAATCAAAATGGCCATGCAGATTGAAGCCACATAGCAAAGATACCATGGCATCCCAAGATATCAGCAACGTTCACAGTGCCATTTCCAGTACAAAGAGTGCAAGAAAATCTTTAACGACCAAATCGGAAAATGCATTTCCAGTACTAGACATTTTTACTCACAAACTCATTCTATGAATAGAAGTCTGACAAAAAATTTAGCCCAGAGTAAAGAAAAAGACTGGATTGCTATACTAATAAGACGTGATCAGATCATCCCATCCGCTTAAACCTTCAGACAGTCTGAAATTATGTTTCTGTTTTCTAGACAATTGGTAATTCTCATACCATAGCATTCAACCATCAACATATCAAAAGTATAAGTAGTATCAGTTCATTTAATAGATCTAGTAGTTCATAATCAGAAAGCCAAATCAGACAATTCAAGCAGATGAACATGAGCACGTTGCAATTGCAATAATATCAGCTATACCAGTGACCAAAGAAGCGAGTACGATTAATCTGTCTCAGACAAGTTGTAGCGCTCACAAATTCATGATAAACCAATAAGAACTATATCGTGGTAATATTGATCAGTACAGACAAAACAAATACTTCATCAAATGAGTCGTATCCACAAAGGAAAAGCTAGATTTTAAGATTGTCATGCCAAAGACATGTTTTATACCACAAGTGCACACAATATGCACCACCATACAGGAAAGTAGCATGAATATCAGTACGATATAGGGTTCAGACTTCAGAGAGAACTAAATATTGATCGAAGCTACTTCAATTGAACAAAAGAAACAGTCATGATATACTTCCTTCTCTCTCGTGGTACAAATGTCACTAAAAGAATCTATCGTAGTCTTTGCAATGCACAGCCTGCTCCCCAAAATGATTGAAAAATCTTCCTAGCAGTGTCATCCTAAGAACCAACTAATGGAACTAGGGAGTGATGCGCAGCTACAGGGAAGCAAACAGAAGCAACAGTTTTCAACACTAACTACTTCATGCTTGTTTCGTTTCACTTGAAGGCGCTGGGTAAAACGGGCCTCTCAAAATCTGATGAATTAAGTACTGGACTAGAACTCTGATACACACCGTCAGAAGAGGGCCATCCAGAAACTGAATAGTCAGTCATCTTGCACTGCTCGTGCTGCCATTCCGGCCGCGTGAACCCTTGCCATTGCTACTGCCATGCTGCTTCTGCTTCACAGCCAACTCAGGATTGTAGTACTCAAGATACCACCGCACAAACTTCTTGAGCCCTGTTTGGAGATCAGTGGATGGCCGATACCCAAGCTCCCGCTGCGCAAGGCTGATGTTAGCATGCGTGTAGGGCACATCCCCGTTCCTTGGCATCTTGACAACCCTCCTCACGGCCTTCACCTTGAGCATCTTCTCCAGTAAATCCACAAGCTGTGTCACCGGCACTGGAGAAGTGTTCCCCAAATTGTATGTCCTGAATGGCGCTGGCCCTCGCTTCTTGCCGCCGCTGCCTGTGCTCCGCCCAGCTGTATCCAATGCCCCAATACATCCTTTCACAATATCATCAATGTAGGTGAAATCCCTGGAAATGGTGGTCTGGTGTGTGCCTCCACCGGAACTCTCATAAACCGTGATTGGCCGACCAGCAAGAATGTCCCGGGTGAAGAAGAAGTATGCCATGTCGGGGCGCCCCCACGGCCCATATACGGTAAAAAACCGGAGGGCGGTGAGCGAGAGGCCATAGATGTGGTTGTAGACATGAGCGATCTCCTCACCAGCCTTCTTGGTGGCCGCATAGAGAGACGCGGGCCGGTCCGTCCTGTCATGCTCGGAGAAAGGCACATGGGAGTTGAGCCCGTAGACCGAAGACGAGGATGCCCAGACGATCGCCGGCTGCGGGTCGGCCGCGCGAGCCGCCTCAAGCAGCGCGACGAGCCCAGCAACGTTCGCCCGCACATACGACATGGGGTCAACGAGCGCGTGGCGCACGCCAGCCTGCGCCGCGAGGTGCAGGACGTGCGTGAAGGGCGCGACGTCGAACAGCTTGGCGAGGAGCTCGGCGTCGGCGATGTCCCCGTCGACGACGTAGACCCCGGAGCGCGCGAGCAGCGCGGCCCGGCCGCGCTTGAGGGCGGGGTCGTAGTAGTCGTTGAAGTTGTCGAGGCCGAGGACGCCGTCGCCGCGGCGGCGCAGCGCGGCGGCGGCGTGGCAGCCGACGAAGCCCGCGGCGCCGGTGACGAGGACGGAGAGCCCCCCGCGGCCACCGGGGCGCCTGGCGCGCGCGGAGGCCCGCACCTTCTTCTCCCAGGCGGCGCCGCCCCAGGCGGGGGCGGTGTCGGGGTGGGCGTGGAGGGAGCGGCGCGGCGAGTCGGGGGAGGCGCGCGGGGCGGGGGCGGAGGAGGGGGCGAGGAGGAGGAAGACGAGGAGCAGCGAGAGGGAGCAGACGGACCAGAAGGCGAGCTTGGAGAGGAGCGAGGGCGGGTGGTGGTGGCGCGGGGGCAGGCGGTGGTGGTGGTAGTGGTGGAACTGCGGCTTGACGGCCGCGGCGCCGCCCGCCGCCGCCGCCGAGCCGGGCGCGCCGGTCAGCTGCGGCGCCATCTCGATCTGCGGCAATGCGGCGGCTCTCGCTCTCGCTGGATCTCGGGATTGGTTGGGGGCTGCGCTCCCCTCCCCTGGGTTTGGAGGGGGGCCTTTTTCCGCTTCCCGTTTTCTCAGGGATGGTTTCGATTCGCCTGGGCGTACTCTCCTCGGTTCGTTTCGGTTTGTTTTCCTCGGGCGATTTGGTTTGGTTTCCCCTTCCCCGGCGCTACATTTGAGGAGAAATCGCCGTGCCGTGCGTGGGGATGGATGGATTCCTTTCTCCCCCGTTCCGTTTGTTTGTTTGTTTGTTTTAGATTTTCCAGGAGCCCAGCCTGCCTGCCAGCCAGCCAATGACTGCCTGGGCTTTCGTACTTTTGACGAGTCATCAAAATAATAATCCCTTTCTCCTTTTCATTTTCTCTTTTTCATCAGTTGAGAAAATCGCGACGCCGGCCAACGGATCCGCACTTCAAATTTTGGAACGTGAAACGCTGCTGCTAAGATCAGCACTTTTTTTGCGGGGGGTACAGTTTCAAATTCTTCTGCGGGGAAATTTGAGGATCAATCTGTAACTTTTTTCTACGCAACAAAATAAAAAAAATCCGTAACCTCCACATAATACTCGCTCCGTACCGAAATACTTGTAGCTGGGAAAAAATAAACATGGGTTCTTGAGAAGAAGAAAAACTGCAAAAGTAGCCGGTGTGTGTGTTACACGGGTGGGCTCCTTCATCTCATCATTACGATTTAAAAAATTGCAAAAGCAGAAATACATGTGATTACAGGGGTGGTTGCAAAGTAGCCGGTGTGTGTTTCTTTCTTCTCCCTATCGTTCCTTTTGTAGCCAGTGGAGGCGTGGCAACGTGGCCCTGCCTGGCTGGCTGGCCTATGCCAGGAACCGACTGACTTCGCTGCGTCCTGGTTGTTGGGGAACCTCTCAGATTAGTGCTCACGATCGCCATCACCGCTAATCGCCACTGTCATCCGGCGAGATTTTCAGATGTGTGCTACTACTACTGCTGGGGATGGACCGATGGAGTGGCCAGTGGGGCGGTCGATGGTCCTACGTACGGTCCTACCCTGCCCTACCCAGGGTCGGGTCACGGGATAAGGATTGGGTTCTCATTTCGGCCAATAAAATCGGATAGAGCACTGTCGGCACAGCTTTGCTCTCGCCGATCAGGCAGGCCCGGCCCGGTTGCGTTGCGTCCGTCTTTGTGATGTGCTCTTTGCCTAAAAAAAAATGAATTTGTGATGTGATCTGCCGCTGCGATCCGTGTCTCGCTCTGCCATCACACGCAAGACACGGCGACATGATCCGCCCCGGCTGCATTTGGCCTTGCCGTTCTAGAAACCGGACGGAAATATGTGCGTGATTGATGGGTACCGCTCAACAGAAAAGGGGAGAGAGAATGCCGTGATACGCACTCACATGGCCACCGGGTGCGCATAAGCTGTACCGCTGATGCATGGCATAGTGCTTGGAAACACTATAAAAACTGGACGGTGATTGGATGCCGTTCGGGTGAAGCTATAGTTATTCCCTCGTCGAAAAGAGACGGAGGGCATCATGTGCTTGAGTGCCTATCGAGGTTATCATTTTTGTTTCTTTTTTGAGGGAGTGAGAGAAAGAGAGAGAGTCAAGACTCAAGAGGTTATCATTTTTGACTTGACGATGAAGCGTCAATGGGTCCAGTGGGTAGCAGGTGGCGGTGCAGAGTTGAACGCCAGGTATCTCACGCGACGAGTTGAATAGTAATCATGCCCAGGATCATTCATCCGCAGTATTCCGTATCTCCGGGCCTCCCACCACGCGCACGGGGAAAGGTAAAAACAGCTTGACGGTTATAACATAGAGTAGTACTGGTAGTACGTACTACGTCGGGGCACCAAGGTGTTGCCGTGGCAGCGCCGGTGGTCGGTGGGCGGGCGGTCGCCGCACGCGGGAGACGTGCCGGGCGCGCTCGGGCCCGGCTGTCGTGCTCGGGCCTGGCCCGTCCGATCGTGCACGTTCTTGTCTTGGGGTAGGTGACGCCTACACGTGCGCATACGTCCGCGCCGAAGGATCAGAATGAGATATCCTCCGCACGTAGTATGAATCTTCGCCGCTATACGCTCCCGTCCAATACGCAGCAGACCAGTGTGGGGGTGTGGCAACCACTCGAGGCCTCGATCCTGCATACAAGTATCGGCCCTTTCGGAGATGACATCCGCTCTTTCGATAGCTTTGTACCAATGACGCACCAAGTGCTCCACCTCCACTACCGTCTGCAAACAACCAGCACACGCTCCATATTTCTTTCTCCACGTTCTTATATTATAGGACAGAGGAAGTACAAAGCAACTATACTCTAAAGGACGTCTATATAAAGTCTTTATAATGGAATCTCTAAAAAGACTTGTATTTAGAAACCGAGTACTCCCTTCGTTCGGAATTACTTGTCTCGGAAATGGATGTATCTAGAACTAAAATACGTCTAGATACATCCATTTCGACGACAAGTAATTCCGAACGGAGGGAGTATGACAGAAGCTAGCAATCTGGAGCACAACTGCCGCCATGTTTGTGGTTTACCATTGCTTTGTGCTATCCGTCTCGACGCAGAGGGTTCTCCCCTTTCTCTGGCTCGATCGCTCCTTGCCTGGGCATGGATGAGGTTTTTGGGCACGGTCGTTCAACACCCCAACCAAAAACTACGTTGATCCAAGCAAAGTTTTCTTTTTTACTTAACAGTCCTGCGGCAATTCATCAGCTGAAACCCAAATTGCAGCCAACTGGAGTCATACGTGACAATAAACTAGCATGGTTCACCTGTTCGAACTGCAGCATCAAACAACATTTGCATGCAAAAGCACACGATATTTGCAGCCAGTCAACACATAGCAGCATGACAGATATAGGGCAGAAGAACGCTTTCGAAAGAGTGCCGAGTTACTACTTTCCCACATCTCCCCCTTCTATTTGTTAGATCAAAAGTAAATGAAATCCATCAATTCGATACTCCACCAAGCTCTCTACAAGTTACATTCTTGACCAGCAAGCAAGACCTTCTCCCACAAAAGTTACCATCGACGCAACTCTACACGGCCACCCCCGAGTCCTCGATCCTATAGCAGCATCTAGAAAGGACAAAAGCAAAGTGTGGACGAAACAGCATGAGGCCTACCAAGCTGCACCGACAGTAATCTTCAACCAAACTTAAAAAAACACAGTCCTCTCGAGGAACATGATCAGTAAAAACAAGCATATAGCTGCTCTAATGCCCATTTTCACGGGCTTCCTCTTCCTCGGCATCCTCGAAACGCTGGTCATTGATTTGAAGCTGCGGGTATAAATAACACCGATGTTAGTTCGATGTCAATCACTGGCACAAAGATAGTTAAGACTCATCTTTACACTCTTATAAAACTATGAGTAGGTGGCGGTATGTTCACCCAGATTACCTGTTAAGTTGGCAGGAAATCAATCCCCACAATTATCATACATTCTTAGTAGACAGATGTAGCATGATCTTTTCATTAGTTGATTCAATTAATACTTTTAAATCATTTTTATTTGCACAAAATTAAGGTCTAAGATAAAATAAACAACTCATGCAATAAAAAAATCTCTAGCAATGCAAGTATTATGGCTTCCATATCAACAAACGAGTATTTGGCTAGTAATTTCATAAAACTGTGATGGATCATACAATATATGCCGGTCTTCCCAATCAACAACGAACTATAGTTCCATAATAACAAGTGATTCCAATTAAACACAAGTGCTCAGAACCATGGAACTTGAGCTTTATAAAATCATGCTGCTAATTATCTTAGCCACCAATTAAACTCAGATGAGGACCATGGTCAACTGTGGGTTTATACATTCGTCTGAAATACTGGCCACTAAAAACATAACAGCATCAATCCAGTCAACGCATACCTCAAGTACTGAAGAACTGAGGTCATCTCCACCATTTTGACCTATCGGGTTGGGAATAAAAAACTCAGGGTCGATTCCTGCATGAAAGGTAAGAAATCAGAGCTCTGCTCAGACAATAGAGGAAAATGTAAATAAAATGTCTGTGAAAACTTACCATCAACCATGTGTTCATCTTCATCACCATGAATCCAACCACCATTGGTCATACCCTCACCATGGAACAAGTCACTATCTTCATTTTCTTCTGGAGTTTGAAAGAACACACATATTAGTACAGTTCTTCTGAACATCAGTTTCAAGTATTAACTGCAACTCAAATTACTTACCAGCGGTAGGATCAGGGTTCAGTTCAGCACAATGGCAGAAGGCATTGAAAAGTGAATCTACTGAACTTCTGTCAAGGATATCAAACATGATTTTTTTACGAGAAGGTGAACGCTGCTTTTATAATTCATAGCAAAAATGTACAGGGAGTTAAATAAAGTGTCAAGCCTACAAGTTATTCTCCTGGGGCACTATGGCATTCAGTTACAAGAATAGTGTTTGTCTGCTCGAATGATTTGAACTGAATGAAGTTATCCAAAGAAACATCCAAGATACTAGTTGGGCTTCTAGTGTATGTCGGGCCATGCTTATTTTAAAAGCTGTTGTGGAACTAATTCTGTTACTCATGCTCGTTCCTCTCATATTCGCACTGCATTTTCTGTTATCCGGAGCATACATATAACAGTTGGCAGCTTAGTTCAGAAAAAAAAGTACCAAACACCAAAACATCCAAAACCGATGAGATTTTCATAACCCACTCCGTTGCAAAACAGAGCTCTTATAATTAATTTGCACTGCATGGTACACCTAGGAACTAATTAGCTTGCATAACTGCTTTCAAAATAGTAAAGAGATTTATCTATATGACTAGTTCACTACATAGTTTTTTATCTATATTACTACTTGGTCACATCCATGTCTTGATTTCCCGAAAATAGGAAATGATGGAAACACAATCAGAATGCAGTGTTCCCCATCAATGCAAATGAATTTAAACATAATTGTCAAACTTCAATGGCAAAAACAGAAAGATTCGAATTCCATAGGTCTGCTCTACAACTAATTCCATAACTGGATAAGTCATTAGAAAAATAGAAAGTCGATGTGTCACTTTTACAGTAAACAATAGAAGAACGGAAATTAACAGAAAAAAAATAGACGGCAGACTAAAGCTGTCCCGCTGGTTTTTAACAATGAAATCAGAAAGAAATGGCATTGCAAGATAAAAGCATCAGCTATAATGGGCAAAAATATAAGAAAATTTTAGAAGGATACGTTGGGCATCGTCAGCCAGTATAATACGCATCTCAGAGATTTTTGGTAGCTGTGAGTCACCATCTGCTTCAGAGTCAAAATCACCACCCTCTTCATCCGAGTCAGCTTCGGCTTCAATCTATAAACAGAAGGGGGGTATCACACATTAGAGCTATAGCACTCGAACAAAGGAGATTATTGCTAGCTAGCTATTGAACAGTGACCACAAAGAGCGAATTCAGAGCCGACCAAAAATCAGTATAAATGTAGTAACAAACTTAGGTTTTTACCAACACTAGATTTATTTTGCTTACAGACAAAACTAGTTTTCTTTTTAAAACTTCAATCATCCACACGCTAGGGCTGATACAAGTCCTAAGACACTAGCAGCAGACTAACAAACGGGCTGCAAATGGCAAAGTCAATGAGAGATAGCATAGGACACTGCTAGCTATCAAGAAAAAGAGACACAAACACTGCAAATAGAAAGTCAATGAGAGATAACACAGGTCACTGCTAGCTATCAAGAGAAGAGACACAAAGGCTGCTTTCGGCGGTCCATGTGCATATTACAGAGAGTAAATCCTAGTAAAAAAAACATGTGATGTGGAATTTAGTCCACTCCAACTACCTAGCTATATGAGCTGAGCTACGTTTTAAGTTACTGATTTGATCAACCACATGATTCAGCACAATCAGATATCTCATGTTTTAACTTCCCACTGAACAAAGTGACATTCCAAAGGCATAATGGTGTCAAACAATGCTTCATGTTACATCTAGACATGTTACCATAATTATCAAATATCAAAACAAATATGCTGCATGAGACACAAATCTCCTTGTTCCTCCAAGCTACATCGCACTAATATAAAAGAAACGGCAACAGAAAGCTTTGTATGCTCAAATGAACCCCCTGGCATGGGTGTTGTGTGCTGAGACGAACTAACAATACAACCACCAAAGCAAACAACAGCAAAAAAAAATACCAACAGAACATCAGGATCAGAAGACTGAACCAGGTGAGTGCAAGTACAGCCCCAACTTCAAACAGGCCACAAATGTTAAAACATGAAATGCAACTGATCGACTGTTTTCCAAATTAGTCACCAGTACCACAAAATTCAAACGGGGCGGTTGTACCCTCAATCACCTGAGTGTAGAGGCACGGCGAGGGGTAAGCCTCCGGGTCACGCGACACTGCGTGCAGCGTGATGTCCAGGAAGTCCACCGCGTATCCTTTGCCCTTCTCCGCCTCGCTGAGCCAAATCACCCTCCTGAGAACAGAAACACGAACGGGCAAGGAACATAAGGCGTCGGAAGAGACGGCCGCGAAATCCATCAGCTCGCTCTCTACCTGGTGGTGATGAAGAGGGTTCCCGGGGGCTCCGGCGCGCGGCTGCCGAGGGCGACCGAGGCGGCGCGCTCCACGCACACGAGCTCCTCGCCGGCGGCGTCGTCGAGGCGGGGCGTGCCGTCTCCGGCGACGTCGGTGAAGCGTTTGAGCCCTGGCGCCATGAGGGGACGGTGGCGGGGATGAAAGCAGAGAGCTAGGGTTTCGGGCCTTTGGAGCGTGCGAGATTTGGGGATTCTTTCGAAAGGGTTTAGCGGCTGCTGAAGTGGAAGACAGCTTTGTATCCTGACTGCGCCATACGCGGGTCTCCTACGCATAAAACTATGCGGGCAGGAGCATGGCCCAAGCAGTCCGTTATAAAGGCCTGCAGAACGGACCAGAATGCAGTTTCTGAATTTTACCTGCAGCTGCCAAGATGTTCAATTTTATTATCACTAGCACATATGCCCGTGTGTTTAACGGAAGAAAATTATTCCCTCAGTTTCCAAATATTTGTTTTTCTAGATATTTCAACAAGTGACTACATACGAAGCAAAATGAATGAATCTACACTCTAAAATATGTCTACATACATCCGTATGTTGTAGTTCATTTGAAATGTCTAGAAAGACAAATATTTAGGAACGAAGGGATTAGTACGGTTGGTCGGGTCAAAGAACTATATCGTGAGACAAGGGTTGATAATAGGATGTATTGGATTTAGACCAAGTAGTAGTGATGTATAGTATTCAGTCGAGCAATTAATAATATACACTTAATCACTCCTTGTTACAAACTTTGCAAACATAAAATTTTATAAGGTTCTATAATGAATTTGAAAAACAAATCATTACACATAATCATGCTTGCAAAAATGAAAAATCATTACACAAAATCTGTAGTCCCTTTGTACCTTGTCAGGCGTTACACATGAATATATCTCTATCAGATCCGTACACACAAATTACATATGATCGGATGAACTCATCATGTGAATATGCTAAAGACAAGTGTTGGATCAAGCCTCAAGACTGCATTTTCTATTGTAGTGATCAAAGATCACACCGAGTCCATAGATATGAAAATACTAACAAAAGGGTATGATGTTGAGATATTGAATTCATTGCTCAAGTGTTCAAACTCCAAAAGCCTCAAACAAATTCCCAAAATTCCACTATATCACAAATCAAAAGTTCAACTCGAACTAACCGAACCCATATACACCGGAGTCACCGATTTGACTCTTCAATCTCATTGAAGAGCTCTTATCAACCTTTTGTTGCATACTAAAATTCGTTCAAAATGTCCGAACAGTCTCCGTCGGTGATATTGAAGTTTGGAAAGTGCTTAGGTCATAACAACTGGGAGCCACCGAACAGTTTTTCCCGGAGTCACGGAAATGTCTAAAATTTGAATCTTTTATATTGTTCGGTCTGACCGAGTGTTCAAGTCTGTCTCACCGAGATGTGCTAAAAGGTGAGCGACGATTATATCTTTTATGCCGCCTATGTATACCCCCATCCGCTTTGACATTGTCTCTCGAAGAAAACACTACACATCCATATTTCTGAATAGAGAGTTCTCACTCCTTGTGATGATTTCAAAGGGATTCCACTCCAACCATTGATTCTTTATTTCTAGTCATCTCGTTATTTTCCACCCAAATTATCTTCTACCAAAAAGCCAAAATATGTGAGAGAGCGTTTGAGTATTGAGAGGATTATTGATACTTCCATTTTGCATCATGTTTTCTTATTGTTATTTATAATGTTTTTATGCATAATAATGCTTTATGGAGTGATTTTAATGCTTTCTATCTCATAAAATGCAAGGTTTACACAAGGAACCGGCAGCTGGAATTCTGGAGCTGGAAAAGCTATGTCAGGCCACCTATTCTACATAACTCCAAATGAGTTGAAACTTCACGGAGATTTTTTATGTATTATTTAAGAATTATTGGAGCAAATAACTATCAAAGGGGCCCCACCAGGTGGGCACAACGCACCTGGGCGCGCGAGGGGCCCAGGCGCGCCCTGGTGGGTTGTGCCCTCCTCGGCCCACTGATACGTCTCCAGCGTATCTATAATTTTTTATTGTTCCATGCTATTATTTATGAAGTCTTGGATGTTTAATGGGCTTTATCATTCACTTTTATATCAGTTTTGGGACTAACCTACTAACCCAAAGGCCCAGTCCAGATTGTTGTTTTTTGCCTGTTTCAGGGTTTTAAACAAAAAGAATATCAAACGGAGTCCAAACGGAATGAAACCTTCGTGAGAGATATTTTTGGAGAAAATCACGCCACAGGGACTTGGGAACCATGTCAGGGGAGCCTCGGGGCGTCCACGAGGGTGGGGGGCACGCCCCCTACCCAGGGCGCGCCCCTACCTCGTGGGCCCCCCGAGCACCCCCCGGTGTCCTCCTTCTTCCTATATAAGTCTATGTACCCCGAAACCTTCGTCAACAGAGAGAAAACCCTAATTGCACCGCCATAACCTTCTGTTCCCGTGAGATCCCATCTTGGAGCCTGTTCCGGAGCTCCACCGGAGGGGGATCCATCACGGAGTTCTTCATCACCATCATCATCGCCCTCATCATGAGTTGTGAGTATTTTACCACAGACCTTCGGGTCCATAGCTAGTATCTAGATGGCTTCTTCTCTCTCTCTCTCTCTCTCTCTCTCTCTCTGGATCTCAATACAAAGTTCTCCTCGGTCGTCGAGGAGATCTATTCGATGTAATCTCTTTTTGCGGTGTGTTTGTCGAGATCCGATGAATTGTGAGTTTATGATCAAGGTTATCTATGAAAGATATTTGGTTCTTCTCTGAACTTTTTATGTGTGCTCATAATATCCTTGCAAGTCTCTTCGAATTATTGGTTTGGTTTGGCCTACTAGATCTATAGTTCTTGCAATGGGAGAAGTGGTTGGCTTTGGGTTCAATCTTACGGTGTCCTTTCCCAGTGACAGTAGGGGCAGCAATGCATGTATTGTATTGTTGCCATCGAGGATAAAAAGATGGAGTTTATATCATATTGCTTGAGTTTATCCCTCTACATCATGTCATCTTGCTTAAGGCGTTACTCTATTCTTATGAACTCAATACACTAGATGCATGCTGGATAGCGGTCGATGTGTGGAGTAATATTAGTAGATGCAGAATCGTTTCGGTCTACTTGTCTCGAACGTGATGCCTATATACAATGATCATGCCTAGATAGTCTCATAATTATTCGCTTTTCTATCAATTGCTCGACAGTAATTTGTTTACCCGCTGTAGAATATCGCTATCATAAGAGAAGCCACTAGAGAACACTATGCCCCCGGGTCTATTCTCAACATATTAATCTACATCTACTTTACTTTTATCGCTTTTATTTGTTGTTCTTATATACTAAAATTACCAAAAATATAAACTATCATCTCTATCAGATCTCACTCTCGTAAGTGACCGTAAAGGGATTGACAACCCCTTATCGCGTTGGCTGCGAAGTTCTTATTTGTTTGTGCAGGTGCGAGGGACTCGCGCGTGGTCTCCTACTGGATTGATACATTGGTTCTCAAAAACTGAGGGAAATACTTACGCTACTGTGCTGCATCTGCCTTTCCTCTTCGAGGGAATACAACGCAAGCTCGAGAAGTAGCAAGAAAAATTTCTGGCGCCGTTGCCGGGGAGGCTTACGCAAAAGTCATATACCAAGTACCTATCACAAACCCTTATCCTTCGCATTACATTTATTTGCCTCTCATTTTCCTCTCCCCCACTTCACCCTTGCCGTTTTATTTGCCCTTCTTCCGCCGTGTGTTTATCATTCGCTTGCTTCTTGTTTGCTCGTGTGCTGCTTGCTTGCTTGTCATCATGTCTAGCACACGTATCATTATCACCACTCCCGAGAGTGAGGTCCTCAACTTTAAACAAAGGAAGGAAGAAAACTTAAAAGATTCCTGGTATAGAATTTGCCATGCTCAAAATAGATATAATAGGAAGCTTTCCACTTCCGCGCTTCTTCGCAATTTTTATGTTGGCATAACTCCGTGGAATAGATTTATCTTAGATACCATTACCGGAGGGAATTTCCTGGGTAGCCACACCGTTGATTCTTATAATGCTATGACTGAATTATTTGGCTCACCACCTCTTATGGTTAATGGGACCGTTTTAACTTTGGAGCATGTTATGCAAAGGTTAGAAATCATTGAAAACAAAGTTGCTACAGTAGAATTGGTAGAGAAATTGGATAGAAAAATCCACAACGAAATCACCCAATATGGATCTAAGGTAGGAGTTGTTATGAAAAATCTTAAGGAAAAGGAGCCCATAGTTAAAGAAAAGCTAGATCAGGATTCGACTAGAATCAATAAGATTGAGGATATTATCACTAATGTGGGTTCTGCTCTTTCCACTATAAAAACTACTCCAAATACCTCTACCACTAAATTATCCAAGTTCATGTATGTCCCTAAAGACAAAGGTGAAACGTCTAGAATTGCGGATCTCAAATCCATAAGTGTTCACCCTAATTTTCTTACTTTTGCAAGAGACCCTTTTGACACTTTAGAATTTCTTGATTTCTTGCCGAAGAGTTTTATTATTAATAGGGACAAAGAAGTGCCTAAGAATCATAAGTGTGTAATCAAATAATTGCTTTCCAAAGATGGCAATACCTAGATCTATCTTGTATCGTGCCTAGCTAGGGGCGTAAAACGATATCGCTTGTTGGGAGGCAACCCAACTTTATATTTTTGTTTTTTGTTTCTGTTAGGGAATAAATATTGCATCTAGCCTCTGATTAGATGTGGTTTCATGTTTTGTTTAGTGTTTGTGCCAAGCAATGTTCAGGAAATCGGTAATCGGTAACTGCTCGGTCAGTTAGGGAGTAGGGATTAATCGTGAATCGGCCAATTAATCGGAATTAATCGGTCGAGCATTAATCGGTCATTTTTTTTATAAATCTCAGAATCCCGGCGTTAATCAATTCTACACAACAATCATTTAATCAATTCATCATTCATCAAGAATGAAGTTATACAAAAATACAAAATACAAAACATAAAAGATGAAGAGGCAGCAACCCCTGTGCTTGCTGCTACGTTGTTGTGTTGCTGTCCCTTCTCCCCCAACCCAGTCACCGACGTGAAGAGGCAGGAAGGAGAGACCGGAGAGGGAGGTGAGGCCACCTGCTTGTTGCTACCCAGATCGATGGTGTAAAGAGGCAAAAAGGGCAGTCCGGAGGAGGACGGCCACCTACTTGCTTGCCATAGTCACGGGTGAGGATGGGGGACGGGGTAGATGCGGGAGGAGGGGTTAGCAGCGAGGAGGGGCGGGAGAGGAAGGGCCGCTGTTGGCCGGCGTCGGGGTAATGGCGGGTGGAGGGTGCGGTAAGAGGCGAGCCACGGGTGAGAAGGGGGACGGGGTAGATGCAGGAGGAGGGGAGCGGAGGAGGGGGGGCCTACGAGAAGAGGAGGGAGAGGGAGGGCCGGCCACGTCGTTGGCCACCGGTGGGGGGCGGCAGTGCTAGGTTGGTAGCGCACGCGATGGTGCGGGGTGGACTTCTCTGGTCTGCCAGACCTAACACCACGTACGGGTGAGGATTGAGGAGAGATGAGGGGGGCTGATATTTTACTTTTACAGTATGCCCCCTGGGAGTCCAGGGATTAATCGGTCTACAGCAGATTAATCGGTTGTCAGACGATTAATCGGCCGATTAATCCCCAGGCCGAGTAACACTAGCGAGTACATGTAATTTACAAGGTGGATGGCCGAGCAGCGATTAATCGGCCGATTAATCGTCTACTCGGCCGATTTTTTGAACAATGGTGCCAAGTAGAACCTTTGGGAAAACTTGTGTGAAGTTTATGTGATCTTGCTGTGAAAAACAGAAACGTTAGTGCTCGCTAAAGTGGTCGTCAAATTTTACTGGAGCGTGCTATTTAGTTGATTCTTCTTGCAGATGATTACTACACAAATTCCTCAAATTTACCAATTTAGTTTGAATTTTTTGGAGTTCCAGAAGTAGGCGAAACCTGCAGATTACTACAGACTGTTCTGTTTTTGACAGATTCTGTTTTTCGTGTGTTGTTTGCTTATTTCAATGCATCTATGAGTAGTATTGAGAAGTATGAATCATAGAGAAGTTGGAATACAGTAGGTTTAACACCAATATTAACAAAGAATGAATTCATTGCTGCACCTTTGAGTAGTGGTATGCTTTCTTATACTAACGAAGCTCACGAGAATTTTTGTCTAAGTTTTGTGTTGTGAAGTTTTCAAGTTTTGAGTATTGTTTTGATGGACTATGGAACAAGGAGTAACAAAGGCCTAAGCTTGGGGATGCCCATGGCACCCCAAGTAAATTCAAGATAATCAAAAGCCTAAGCTTGGGGATGCCCCGGGAAGGCATCCCCTCCTTCGTCTTCATCCATCGGTAACTATACTTGGAGCTATATTTTTATTCGCAACATGTTATGTGTTTTGCTTGGAGCGTCTTGTATAATTTGAGTCTTTGCTTGTTAATTTGTCACAATTATACTTGCTGGACACACCTATTTGAGAGAGTTAAATATGTCCTAGAAATTATTAGAACACTCTATGTGCTTCACTTATATCTTTTGAGTTGAATAGTTTTTGCTCTAGTGCTTCACTTATATCTTTTAGAGCACGGTGGTGGTAATATTTTGTAGAAGTTGTTGAACTCTCATGCTTCACTTATATCTATTTGAGAGTCTATTAAAACAGCATGGTAATGTGTTTAGGCTAAAGAAACTAGTCTTCACATGATAGACATCCAATGTCAATGTAGTAAAAAAAATCACACCAAGTGCATTGAATAGAATGAGATGTTGGATGCTTGATAATTGTTTTGAGATATGAGGATAGTGATATTAGAGTCATGCTAGTGGTGTTATTATGAAATTGAGAAATACTTGTGTTAAGGTTAGTGATTCCCGTATCATGCACGTATGGTGAACCGCTATGTGACGAAGTTAGAGCATGAGGTATTTGTAGAGTGCCAACCTTTGTGTGGAGGTCGGGGGCGTGCGTTGGTTAACTCCTACCAACCTCCCCCTGGGAGCATGAGTTTATTGCTTTGTTTTGATGACTCGTAGATTTTTGCAATAAGTATATGAGTTCTTATGACTAATGTTGAGTCCATAGATTATACGCACTCTCACCCTTCCACCATTGCTAGCCTCTCTTGTACCGCGCAACTTTCGTCGGTGCCATAAACCTACTATATACCCTTCCTCAAAATAGCCACCATATTATTCCTCAAAACAGCCACCATACCTACCTATCATGGCATTTCCATAGCCATTCCGAGATATATTGCCATGCAACTTTCCACCGTTTCGTTCATATGACACGCATCATATTGTCATATTGCCATGCATGATCATGTAGTTGACATCGTATTTGTGGCAAAGCCACCATGCATAATTTTCATATATGTCACTCTTGATTCATTGCACATCCTGGTACACCGCCGGAGGCATTCATGTAGAGTCATACTTGTTGTAGTATCGAGTTGTAATTTCGAGTTGTAATAAAACTGTGATGATCATCATTATTAGAGCATTATCCCATGTGAGGAAAGTCCAATAAAAAAAAGATGGCCCAAAAAAAATATAGAGAGGGGCTAATAAAAAAGAAGAGAGAAAGCCCCTCCAAAAAAATGAGAGAAAAGAGAGAAGGGACAATTGCTATTATCTTTTTCCACACTTGTGCTTCAAAGTAGCACCGTGTTCTTTATTGTAGAGAGTCTCATGTTTAGTCACTTTCATATACTAGTGGGAATTTTAATTATAGAACTTGGCTTGTATATTCCAACGATGGGCTTCCTCAAATGCCCTGGGTCTTCGTGAGCAAGCAAGTTGGATGCACACCCACTAGTCTCTTTTGTTGAGCTTTCATACTTAGCTCTAGTGCATCTGTTGCATGGCAATCCCTACTCACTCACATTGATATCTATTAATGGGCATCTCCATAGCCCGCTGATACGCCTAGTCGATGTGAGATTATCTCCCTCTTTTTGTCTTCTCCACAACCACCTCTATTCCACCCATAGTGCTATATTCATGGCTCACGCTCATGTATTGCATGAAAATTGAAAGGTTTGAAAAGATAGAGTATGAAAACAAGTGCTTGGCTAAAATCGGGGTTGTGCATGATATGAATATTTTGTGTGATGAAGAGGGGGCATAGCGAGACTATATGATTTTGTAGGGATAACTTTCTTTAGCCATAGTATTTTGAGAAGACATGATTGCTTTGTCAGTATGCTTGAAGTATTGTTATTTCTTATGTCAACATAGACTTTTATCTTGAATCTTTCAGATCTGAACATTCATGTCACAATTAAGAGAATTACGTTGAAAAACTATATTGGTTAGCATTCCACATCAAAAATTCTTTCTTTATCATTTACCTACTCGAGGACAAGCAGGAATTAAGCTTGGGGATGCTTGATATGTCTCCAACGTATCTATAATTTTTTATTGTTCCATGCTATTATTTATGAAGTCTTGGATGTTTAATGGGCTTTGTCATTCACTTTTATATCGTTTTGGGGACTAACCTACTAACCCAAAGGCCCAGTCCAAATTGCTGTTTTTTGCCTGTTTCAGGGTTTTACAGAAAAATAATATTAAAAGGAGTCCAAACGGAATGAAACCTTCGCGATAGATATTTTTGGATAAAATCACGCCGAAGGGACTTGGGAACCACGTCAGGGGAGCCTCGAGGCATCCACGAGGGTGGGGGCGCGCCCCCCTGCCCAGGGCGCGCCCCTACCTCGTGAGCCCCCCCC
>LR738715.1:188163972-188180675 GCA_902687465.1 Secale cereale | reverse complement strand
CCCGATGTCCTCCTTCTTCCTATATAAGTCTACGTACCCCGAAACCTTCGACAACAGCGAGAAAACCCTAATTCCATCGCCGTAACCTTCTGTTCCCGTGAGATCCCCTCTTGGAGCCTGTTCCAGAGCGCCACCGGAGGGGGATGCATCACGGAGTTCTTCTTCATCATCATCATCGCCCTCACCATGAGTTGTGAGTAGTTTACCACAGACCTTCGGGTCCATAGCTAGTATCTAGATGGCTTCTTCTCTCTCTCTCTGGATCTCAATACAAAGTTCTCCTCGGTCTTCGAGGAGATCTATTCGATGTAATCTCTTTTTGCGGTGTGTTTGTCGAGATCCGATGAATTGTGAGTTTATGATCAAGGTTATCTATGAAAGATATTTGGTTCTTCTCTGAACTTTTTATGTGCGCTCATAATATCCTTGCAAGTCTCTTCGAATTATTGGTTTGGTTTGGCCTACTAGATCTATAGTTCTTGCAATGGGAGAAGTGCTTGGCTTTGGGTTCAATCTTGCGGTGTCCTTTCCCAGTGACAGTAGGGGCAGCAAGGCACGTATTGTATTGTTGCCATTGAGGATAAAATATCAGGCCCAAGATGCGATTCTATCCCGATCACGTGACACTTACGTGATTGGGGCACAACCGCATTTCGGGCGCTTAGAAAGATGGATATCATTACATCGTACCATTACATACATACATGGGGGATACAACAAATACATACCAGCCACATGAATACAACAACATCAATACAAGGCATCCGACTATGGATGCAAACATGAAAAGCACACGACATCCATGTGCTATCCTAGGTTGCCGACCCGGAACCTAACCCAGGACTGAAGAAGAAGAAGAAGAAGAAGAAGAAGAAGAAGAAGAAGAAGAAGAAGAAGAAGAAGAAGAAGAAGAAGAAGAAGAAGAAGAAGAAGAAGAAGAAGAAGAAGAAGAAGGAGAAGAAGAAAGAACTCCAACACAACGATCATCGCTCTCACGTCAAGACATCGGAAACCTGCACCTGCAACTGTTGTTGTAGTATCTGAGCCACGAGGACTCAGCAATCCCATAACCATGGTTAACAAGACTATCAAAGCTTAATGGGTAGGAAGAGGTAAAGTGGTGAGGTTGCAGCAGCAGCTAAGCAAAAGGTATGGTGGCTAACTTACGAGTACAAGAATAAGATGAGCATCTACGGAAACGGTTGCGAACTAGTAATGATCGCTAAAGATCCTGAACTACCTACGAGTCATACATAACCCCACCGTGTTCTCTTCTCAAAGTGAAAAGAGACAGTCACGGTTACTCACACAGTTGTGTGTTTTACTTCGGATCCTCTGTCAAGTTCAACCGGACATTAACAAATTCAAATCTGCCACATAACCGCGGGCACGGCTTTCGAAAGATCATAACCCTGCGGGGGTGTCCCAACTTAGCCCATCACAAGCTCTCATGATCAACATAAGTAATAATAATATTACCCCTTATCTTAGGGAAGGCCCGATCAGACTCGGAATTCCCGGTGCACAAGATATTTCGACAATGGTAAAACAAGTCCAGCAAGACCTCCCGGTGTGTCGACACCCTGATAGTAGCCGCGCGTATCTCGTCTCAGGCCACGACCGGATGGGCGATTATACGAGTAAAACCAGCCCTCGGGTTTCCCCAAGGTGGCCCCGCATAACCCCCGTTTGGGACCAACACCATCAGCATTGGCCCCCCTGCTATGTAGAAAAGAATCCCGAGGGCGCGACCCCCTATGAAAATTTAATTATTTAATTAAGTTGTTATTATGAGGCAAATTAAAACCAATGTTGGGCCTTGTTGGAGGAGTTTTATTCAAAGACGAAGTGTCAAGGGGTCCCCATATACCCAACCATGTAAGGAACGCAAAATCAAGGAACACAATGCCGGTTTATCGGCTCCTAAGGTGGCATGAGTGGAACAAAACACCGAGCAAAAGGCCAAGCCTTCCACCCATGCCCAGTATATAGGTGTGTTAATAATAATAATAGATATTGTGATATTCCAACAACAAGTTCCAACATGAAACGATCTTCATCTTCACCTGCAACTAACAACGCTATAAGAGGGGCTGAGCAAGCGGGTAACATAGCCAAACAATGGTTTGCTAGGAAGGTGTCAAAGGTTAGAGGTTTCATCGCAACAAGGAGAGGGGCTGACAATAAAAGATGGGTAGCGCGACATATAACGATAGCATCGAGACAACTAAGCATGGCAATGATAGTAAAGGTATCCAAGGTGATGGTCATCTTGCCTGAGCCCGCAAGGAAGAAGAACGGATCCATGAAGTAGACGAAGAAGAAGCCTTGAATACGAACCACGGGTAGACGAATGAATCCTTATGATCGCAACGGAACAAGCACTAACGAGAAGAAGCAAGCAACACGGTAAACACACCACACAAGAACATGACAATATGCTCAACCAAGTAGAATGCAAGACAAGTCTATATATGATGCAATACATGGCAAGGGATGAAGCACACAAGAACAACATCACCCAACAAGTTTAAATGAGGCCGGAATCAACATATAATAAAACCAGTAAGTCATCATATGCATAATTTGAAATTAGTCCAGATCTGAACAAACATTAAGTTAAAGTTGTTAAACAGCAGGTTAACATGCACCATGATGATCTACACGAAATTCTAGTCAAGTTTCATATAAAGTTTGTTTAATTCGGAGCTACGGCCTAGAAGATATGAGCAAAACAAGACAAGCATGGCAACGGTGCAAGATGCACCCAAATATCAAGCAAACTCACCCCAAACATGAAAAACATGATATTATGATTCTACATGCAAAATCACACAAGTTTCATATAGGGCACACTCAAAACGAAGCAACGGGCTAAAAGATACAAGCAAAACAAGTTACAAGGCAAAGATGAAGTTAACAGCCACATATCAACTTTGGAGCAAGGTAAATATAACCTACAAGACCCAAACATCATAACAAGAAGCATGGATCTGAAGTAGACATGATACTTAACAAGTAGGAACTTAGAACACACCCAAAAGCTTGCTGGAACACATTTAACTAAGCATGGCAAGTTACAATAAAATTATCCAGACTTAGTCAAAATCTGGGAAGGCAAAAACATCATCACGATGCTGCCTTCGGAGGCACAAAACAACAAGCATATCAACTCTAATAAGTATATAAAGAGCATGGACACGTAGTAGACATATCCTATAGCAAACAACTCCATTGGAGCAACTCCATAGGAGGCATGGGTTAATAACTACAAGCTTCACCAAAATGATCATGCTGTTAAAAACCTGACAGGTATAATTTATAGCAACTTGAGAGCAAGAAATAAATAAGCTACAGCGGGTCATATGAGCAAGTAAGGGCATGAATGGATAGACAATAACATGGACAACAAGACATGATCAAAGGCCACTCCAAAACAAGCACGGATTTGACTAGGGCATCAACAAACATAGCATCAGGTTATAACAGATTCCAGACTAAGCAGTCTTTTAACTAAGTATAAAAACAGCAACAACAACATGACATGTTTACAAGCTTGTTTAAGTCAACACAAGGCATATCATGTAAAGAGGTTTGCACGACAGCAAAGACCATATTATTGTGCTTCTAAAACATCTAGACATGTGGCATGAAGACAAACACATCAATAGCAATGGGCAAGTGAAATCAGCATCTCATAACAAGTTTCAGCACCTAACAGCCAAATGCACTTTTGCAACAGAGATTAACATGGCAATATGAACTCAAACAAGCATGCTACAGCAACCATCATGTAGTACACTTCACAATGAACATTTTGACATATCATATGCTCCATTTGGATAAACATGCACCAAGTTATCATATCTCAAACATGGCATAAAATTAACAAGTAACAGCTGTTTTAAACAAGTAGCACTCTTGCAACAGATATTAGAGCACCAAGATGAAGTCAACCAAGCATGGCACAATGGAACAAAGTGCAGAGCATATCACCATGATCATTTTGACATATTATACACTCAATTTGGACAAGCACACAATTAATTACAGCCATGCAAACATGCAACATTTTAACAAAACGCCCAGGGACTTAGTGGCAAAAACTACCTCCGGAGATGGACATGTCCGTGCCAGATCAGACATGTCCGTCGGTGCGGGCATCCGGGCCCACACGGCAGGGACTCAGAGAGGAGGAGGGTGGACATGTCCGTCGGCGGCGGCGGTCGGGCCCGCCTGGCAGCGACAGGCCGAAGGGATCGGCTTCTACTCGCTCGGATCGGGAACGAGGCCGCCGGCGCTGGGGTTCCGGTGACGGGACGGCGGCCGATGGCGGCAAGACTCTGGCGGCGACGGGAACAGATGGATCCAGGCGGCGGAGGTCGGTGGCGGGCAGAGGCCGAGGCCGGCGGCGGTTGCAGAGGTCAAGGCCGGCAAGCTGCGGCATCCGGCGCGCAGGAGGGCGACGGGGTCGCATAAGAGGCGGCGAGGCAGAGCGGTTCGGCCCGGGGCGCGGGGGTGGAAGTACCGGGCGGCGGCGCGGTGTTCCTGCGACGACGGCACGCCGGCCGGCGCAGAGGACGGCGGCGCCCAGCGGCGAGGGGGCAGAGGAGCGGGGAGGCGAAGGCAGGAGCGAGCGCGCGGGGCGCTCGGCCCAGATCGGCCCGGGGGCGGGCCTGGAGTGGGCTTCGTGGGCCAGGCGCGGTGGCTGGCGCTAGGAGAGGCCAGGTGGCGCGGGGAGGCTGAGGTGGCGCCGTGGGAGTGGTGGAGGGAGGCTGAGGTGGCGGCGGCTGTCCAATGGAATGCTGCCAAGTGGCAGTTCTGAGGTGGCCGGGCACGAAATCGAAGGAGGAGGGGGCTGGTGGCGCGGATTTCGAGGGAGAAGTGGCTGGAGGTTAGGGGAGAGGTTAGGGGATGCCCAAAATGGACATGCGGGGTGTTTATATAGGCATAGGGCAAGGTTTAGGGGGGGTTTTGTCCGTGTCGGACCGTACGATCTCGGTCGTGCGGCTCCGAGCGGAGGGGGAAGGTAGGCAGGCCTAGGTGGGCTGTGAAGAGGGGGGAGGAGAGAGGCCCGCAGGGGTTTTCGGAGACCGAAAACGTCCGACGATTAAACCGGCTACTAGTGCCGCTATATATATCCGTTGGGCTATCAAACGAGCCCCGAATGCAATGAAATTTGGCAGGCGACCTGTCTACACTATAATAAGACAACACGCCAAGTTTCGACCCATTCTGAGAACATTTTTCGGCCACTTATAAAATAAATATTCGGAGGCGCCCCGGGCGCGTGTGAGTGTGTCTGGGCTCAGAACGGACAACGGAGAGGACGAGGGGGCTCGGGTGGATGCAAGTTTTGAAAACATGATGATGCAACACACATGATGACATGGCAAAATGCAACACGCAAGCAGATGACATGGCAACGACAACGAATAACTGGCTGACACCTGGCGCCTCGGTCTCGGGGTGTCACATAAAAAGATGGGGTTTATATAATATTGCTTGAGTTTATCCCTCTACATCATGTCATCTTGCTTAAGGCGTTACTCTGTTCTTATGAACTCAATACACTAGATGCATGTTGGATAGCGGTCGATGTGTGGAGTAATAGTAGTAGATGCAGAATCGTTTCGGTCTACTTATCTCGGACGTGATGCCTATATACAATGATCATGCCTAGATAGTCTCATAATTATTCGCTTTTCTATCAATTGCTCGACAGTAATTTGTTTACCCGCCGTAGAGTATCGCTATCATGAGAGAAGCCACTAGAGAACACTACGGCCCCCGGGTCTATTCTCAACATATCAATCTACATCTACTTTACTTTTATAGCTTTTATTTGTTGTTCTTATAAACTAAAAATACCAAAAATATAAACTATCATCTCTATCAGATCTCACTCTCGTAAGTGACCGTAAAGGGATTGACAACCCCTTATCGCGTTGGTTGTGAAGTTCTTATTTGTTTGTGCAGGTGCGAGGGACTCGCGCGTGGTCTCCTACTGGATTGATACCCTGGCTCTCAAAAACTGAGGGAAATACTTACGCTACTGTGCTGCATCTCCCTTTCCTCTTCGAGGGAATACAACGCAAGCTCGAGAAGTACCAAGACCCACCTCCGGTGCCCCTCTTCTGGTATATAAGTCATTTTGACCTAGAAAAATAAGGAGAGGACTTTCGAGACAAAGCGCCGTCGTCTCAAGGCGGAACTTTGGCAGGAACACTTTTGCCCTCCGGTAGAGCGATTTCACCGGGGGAACTTCCCTCTCGGAGGGGGAACTCATCGTCATCATCATCATCATCACCGATACCCCTCTCATATTTGGGAGGCCAATCCTCGTCAACATCTTCAACAGCACCATATCCTCTCAAACCCTAGTTCATCTCTTGTGTTCAATCTTTGTACCGGAACCACAGATTGGTACCTGTGGTTGACTAGTAGTGTTGATTACATCTTGTAGTTGATTACTATATGGTTTATTTGGTGGAAGATTGTATGTTCAGATCCATTATGCTATTTAATACCCCTCTAATCTTGAGCATGTTTATCATTTGTGAGTAGTTACTTTAGTTCTTCAGGCCACGGGAGAAATCTTGTTGCAAGTAATCATGTGAACTTGATATGTGTTTGATATTTTGATGATATGTATGTTGTGATTCCCTTGGTGGTGTTATGTGAACGTCGACTACATGACACTTCACCATATTTGTGCCCAAGGGAATGCATTCTAGAGTAGTTATTAGATGATGGGTTGCTAGAGTAACAGAAGCTTAAACGGTAGTTTATGCGCTATTTCGTAAGGGACCGATTTTGATCCAAATGTCTAATGATATGGTTAGATTTTATCTTAATACTTTTTCTCGTAGTTGGGGATGCTAGCGAGGGGGTTAATCATAAGTAGGAGGTTGTTCAAGTAAGAACAACACCTAAGCACAGATCCACCCACATATCAAATTATCAAAGTAACAGACACAAATCAAACCAACATGGTGAAGACTGGATGAAATTCTCGTGTCTCCTCAAGAACGCTTTGCTTATTACAAGAAACCGTTTTGGTATGTCATTTGCCACAAAAGGATTGGGCTAACTTGCTGCATACTATCTACCGTTATTGTTACTTGCTCGTTACAAATTATCTTGCTATCACACTATCTGTTACCGACAATTTTAGTGCTTGCAGACATTACCTTGGTGAAATTGTCATTTCCTTCTGCTCCTCGATGGGTTCGACACTCTTACTTATCGAAAGGACTACGATTGATCCTCTATACTTGTGGGTCATCAAGACTCTTTTCTGGCGCTGTTGCGGGGAAGTGAAGCGCTCTTGGTAAGTGGAAATTAGTAAGGAAAGATTATTACTACTGAAGGAAATATGCCCCAGAGTCAATAATAAAGTTGTTATTTTATATTTCCTTATATCATGATAAATGTTTATTATTCATGCTAGAATTGTATTAATCGGAAACTTGATACATGTGTGGATACATAGACAAAACATCGTGTCCCTAATAAGCCTCTACTAGACTAGCTCGTTAATCAAAGATGGTTAAGTTTCCTAACCATAGACATGTGTTGTCATTTGATGAACGGGATCACATCATTAGGAGAATGATATGATGGCAAGACCCATCCATTAGCTTAGCATAATGATCGTTAAGTTTTATTGCTATTGCTTTCTTCATGACTTATACATATTCCTCTGACTATGAGATTATGCAACTCCCGAATACCGGAGGAACACCTTGTGTGCTGCTACCTCTTGAGCTTGCGTTGTATTCCCTCGAAGAGGAAAGGGAGATGCAACACAGTAGCGTAAGTATTTCCCTCAGTTTTTGAGAATCAAGGTATCAATCCAGTAGGAGACCACACGCCAGTCCCTCGCACCTGCACAAACAAATAAGAACTTTGCAGCCAACGCGATAAGGGGTTGTCAATCCCTTTACGGTCACTTACGAGAGTGAGATCTGATAGAGATGATAATTATATTTTTGGTATTTTTGGTATAGAAAGAGAAAGTAAAGAAAGCAAATAAACAACAGCGACAGAAATTGGCTAGTTGATGGGAAAGTAATATGATAAAGATAGACCCGGGGGCCATAGTTTTCTCTAGTGGCTTCTCTCATGATAGCGGTATTGTACATCGGGTAAACAAATTACTGTCGAGCAATTGATAGAAAAGCGAATAATTATGAGACTATCTAGGCATGATCATTGTATATAGGCATCATGTCCGAGACAAGTAGACCGACTCCTGCCTGCATCTACTACTATTACTCTACACATTGACCACTATCCAGCATGCATCTAGTGTATTGAGTTCATACGAACAGAGTAACGCCTTAAGCAAGATGACATGATGTAGAGGGATAAACTCAAGCAATATGATGAAAACCCCATCTTTTTATCCTCGATGGCAACAATACAATACGTGCCTTGCTGCCCCTATTGTCACTGGGAAAGGACACCGCAAGATTGAACCCAAAGCCAAGCACTTCTCCCATTGCAAGAACTATAGATCTAGTAGGCCAAACCAAACCAATAATTCGAAGAGACTTGCAAGGATATTATGAGCACACGTAAAAAGTTCAGAGAAGAACCAAATATCTTTCATAGATAACCTTGATCATAAACTCATAATTCACCGGATCTCGACAAACACACCGCAAAAAGAGATTACATCGAATATATCTCCTCGAAGACCGAGGAGAACTTTGTATTCAGATCCAGAGAGAGAAGAAGCCATCTAGATACTAGCTATGGACCCGAAGGTCTGTGGTAAACTACTCACAACTCATGGTGAGGGCGATGATGATGATGATGAAGGCCTCTGTGATGGATCCCCCTCCCGGAACAGGCTCCAAGATGAGATCTCCAAGGGAACAGAAGCTACGGCGGTGGAATTAGGGTTTTCTCTCCGCGTATGGAGTTTCTGGGGTACGTAGGTATATATAGGAAGAAGGAGGGCACCGGGGCCCGTGTGGGCCAACCTCGAGGCAGGGGGGCGCGCCCTGGGAAGGGGGGCGCGCCCCCACCCTCGAGGGCTGGCCCTCCGTCCCCAGACTTGGTCCCGAAGATTCCCGAGCGTGATTTCCTCCAAAAATATCTCCCGCGAAGGTTTCATTCCGTTTGGACTCCGTTTGATATTTCTATTCTGTAAAACCCTGAAATAGGCAAAAAACAGTAATCTGGACTGGGCCTTTGTAAGTGCATCTAGTGCCCCTTAGTGATTTTGGTGTATTGAAGACTTATAGGTTAAGGGACTAATGTGTTTATGAGTGTACACATGTCTATAAGTCTATGAGGAGTTTGATAATTACAGGGAAAGTCGACCCCCAAAAATGAAGTTCTTCGACTGAAGACTTTGGATTTCTGAAGACTTTCTGAAGACTTTGAAAGTGAAGAAATTGGTGTAACCCTGAAGACTTGGTATTCATTTGAGGAACATGAAGCATGAAGACTTTTGTTTTTATAGTTTCATTTTCTCTTTCTCGAGCCATAGGAAACACCGTACTGTTAAAGGGGGTCGAGGAAATACTAAGGAAAAATTTCCATGTGATGCTCAACTCAAAATCCTACACCTACCAATCCCTTCGAGTGAAGCCATTGGAAATCTCATACAGTTTAGTCATATTCTTCAGTGACAGAGACGAAGTTCTTCTGGTCTCTGAGGAATTTGTTCTGACTCAGGAGTTAGGAATTCGCCAGTGCGGATTACCTACACAATGAGGAACATGATAGCCCTGAGGAATTTGATACTCAAATTTTCGACCGTTGTTGTGCTAAGTGCCAGTTGTCCCAAAATATCTACCTACCTAACGGTCATATCATTAAAGGGCATTTATGTCTTATCATGTCGGGATGCTCCCTAGGCTATAAATAGCCGCCCCCTACAACCACTAGCTGGTTGGCTGCTCTGCGAGAAACTGACACTTGTCATAAGAGCAACCCATCCTCCGAGGACTTTGAGCGAAAATCATCAAGTGAGGAAAAACCCGAAACCAAACCCAAAACCTTCAAACCCAAAAGTGATTGAGCATCACTAAAGAGATTGATCATGCGTGGATCCAACGCTTGTTACCTTTGAAGACTGTGCTTCTTCCAGACGGTTAGGCGTCAAGGTCTAGAGCATCCAAGAGGAATTGTGGATTGCCGAGTGACCAAGTCTGTGAAGGTTCGGAAGTCACCTGAAGACTTACCACGAGTGATTGGGCGAGGTCTGTGTGACCTTAGCTCAAGGAGAATACGGTGAGGACTTGGTGTCTTGGATTGTGTGTCCTTGACTGGGTGTCCGGGACTATGTGTCCTCAGGTTTAAATACCTAGCCGCTCCAACCAGATGTACAACCGAGACAGCAGTTGGAACTGGTCTACCAAATCATTGTCTTCACCAAGCTTACTGGTTCTATCTCCTCAACTCTTACAATTCTTCATATATGTGTTGTGTGCTTGTTCATATCTGTTTGAAGACTTTGACTGAAGACTTTCTCAATTTCCTCAGTTCATTTTCTTCAGTCTGTTTGTCTTCATTCTGTGCCATCTTGTGTTTACACTTTCAGTACTCAGTATTTGTCTTCATATCTTCATGATGACCATGCTTGTATTCTGTGATATTTACTTCTGAGTACTTATTCCGCTGCAAGTGGTTCTTCGCTAAGGAATTTCCTCAACAGCAAATTCCTCAGTGAAGAATTCATAAAAATCGCCTATTCACCCCCCTCTAGTCGATATAACGCACTTTCAATTTGTATCAGAGCGAGGTACTCCCTTGTTCTGTGTGATTTTGGTTTAACCGCCTGGAGTTTTAGTTATGTCGACCGCAGGTATGATCAAGGTCTCAGCTAGGTGTCCTACCTTCGATGGGACGAACTACCCCTACTGGAAGAACAAGATGCGGATGCATCTTGAGGCAATTGATAACGATCTCTGGTATGCTGTGGAAAATGGTGTTCCCTCGGTATCACCTTCTTTGAATGCTGCTGATGTGAAGAGATTCAAGCAACTCGATTCTCAAGCGAAGAATATCATTTGTGGCCATCTGAGCAAAGGACAGTATGGAAGAGTGAGTGCTTTGGAAACTGTGAACTCATCTGGGATAGGCTGTCCAAAGTCAATGAAGGAGTCTCAACACAACGTGACTCTCGAGTTGATGTTCTTCGCAATCTCTTCAACCATTTCAAAAGGCTTGACAATGAAAACGTTCAGCAAACCTTTGATCGTCTCACTGACATCTCAAATGAACTTCAAGCACTTGGTGCCACTGACATCACCGACCATGAAGTGGTGAAGAAATTGCTGAGATCGCTTGATTCCTCATTTGATACTCTGGCTTTGATGATTCAAGAGCATGGTGATTACAAGGCACTTGATCCCGCTGATATCCTTGAAAGGCTAAACACTCATGAGTTCCAGCTTGCAGAAAAGAGAGATCTCTATGGTCCAAGCTATGGTAGATCACGTGCCCTGAAGGCCAAGGCCGTCTCTGAATCTGAAGGTGAAGATTCTGGTAGTAGCCTTGGTGATCCTGAAGAATTGAGCCAGGAACTAGCTTTGCTTGTGAAGAAATTCCAAAGGTTCTCAAGACGTGGTCGCTTTGGAAAGTTCACTAAGAGAAATGATTCCTCATCCAGTGACTACAACAAACGGCTATGTGACAAATGCAAGAAGCCTGGTCACTACATTCAAGATTGTCCTCAGTGGGAAAAGGAATCCAAAAAGAAGAAATACAAGGATTACAGTTCTGATGATGCAAAGAAGAAGAAGAAATCGTCAAAATCTTCATCATCAAAATCCTCAAAGTCTTCATTTCACAAGAAGAACAACTCCAAAAAGGCTCGGGCATTCATTGGCAAGGAAATGGACTCTGAAGCTGAATCTGAGGATCATGAGGAAGAGGAGGAATCTGAGGAATCCGAATCTGGTGTGGCAAGTCTAGCTCTCGCTACTGCATTCGTTAGCAAGTCTGTCTTCAACAGTGAAGAAAATGATCTCACCAACAAGGATGATGAAGACAATGATGACTATGCTCCTGCCTATTGCTTCATGGCAAAGGGTGCCAAGGTACTCAATTATCCCTCCTCTGAATCTAGTGAGGATGAATCTGATGAAAACCTTAAGCCCAGCTATTCTAAACTTGCTAAAATTGTTGTGCAACAACAAAAGGCTCTTGATAAGGTTCAAAACATGCTAGATAAAAGTGATGATATGTTGGGTGAAGAAATGGATCAAACTAAAATCTTGACTGAAAATCTTCAGAGACTTCAGTCCAAGTGCGATAACCTTCAAAGTCATCATAACACTCTCTTGCCTGATCATGAGAAGCTTTCTTATGAATTTCTTCAAAGAAAGCAAGATCTTGAAAAGCTAAGAGTGAGCTATGAAGATCTTCAGAAGGAGCGCGATTCATTACTTGCTCAACAAATCAGTGCTTCTCAGGAAGAATTCATTCCTCCATGCTTGAAATGCATTGAACAAGAAACTGCAAGTTCTTCACCTGAATGTTCAAATGCTTCAAATGTCTCTGCTATCACTAATTCCTCATCTGAGGACATTGCTAGTATCACTGACAATGCAGGGCTAAAGGAATTGTACATGACAGGCATGTACAAAAGCCTCAAAGGGCATCAGACTCTTTGTGAACAGGTCCCTAGGAAGGAGGGAATTGCCTTTGAGAGGAAACTTAATGCTGATGGTTCATATTGGAAGCCTGGGCAGTATCCCAAAACCTCATGGGTTGCTGCAAAGGGACCTCCAGTTGATCCATCCAATTTATCCGGCTTTACATGTGAATCTCCTCACTCCTCTGATGAGTCATTTGACTCCAACTATATATTGTTCAAAAATCAGAATGGTGAAGTATTTGCTAGATATGTTGGAACTAACTGCAGGAATGGTCCCCCTATGAAGAAAATCTGGGTCCCTAAGAGGCACCTTGAAAATCTTCAAGTGAATGTCCTCATGACACCTCGTGTCAGGAATAGGAACCCCAGATCCAATTCTTCATATGGATCAAAATCTTCAGATGGAGTAAAATCCTCATACGGACCAAATTCCTCACATGGATCAAATTCCTCAAAAGGATCAAAGTCCTCATATGAATATCATCGTGCTAACAACTCTGTTTCGCAGGGAAGAGCTAAGGGCTATGAATATGAGCATTATTCTTCTAACCACTATGTTCATAAGTCCTCGAAGAATTACTTTGCTTATTCATATGCTTATCCTAACTCCTCTTATGTGAAACGAAACGGGCTGGCGTCCATGCCACCTTTCTCGTATGGAGCTCGCAGAGTGATGAACTCTTTGCCACCCCTTCAGATGTGGGTGGTGAAGAAAAATAACTAATCTCTTCTGCAGGGTCAGGTCTCCAGATGTGCTCAAACGTCTGAAGAATTTGCTGGAGACCTGAAATATGCCTGAAAGGACGCAGGCTAATCGTGAAGAAATGAACTCTCATTTCTCGCGTCCTCATACTACTTTATCTGTTGCATTGCTTGATGAAATTGATCTGATGATTTGATGTCATATTCTTCACTGATGAAGTATATGAGTTTGTAAGGTGCACTAATTCATCTGCAAGATGATCAACCCAAAGCCACTGAGTGGGTCCTCGATACTGGATGTACAAATCACATGACTGGTAACAAGAATCTCTTGATGGATGCTCCCTTATCACCATCTCATCTGAAGCACATCATCTTCGCTGGCAAAGGCAAAAGTCAGGTATTGGGTCTAGGTAAGGTTGCGATCACTAGGGATCGACACATGGACAAAGTCATGCTTGTCGAGTCCTTAGGATACAACCTCATGTATGTCTAAATGCTATGCGATCTGGATATGGTTGTTGCTTTTGGCAAATATCGTTGTGCTGTGATCATGGAATCTGACAACTCCATTGTCTTCGAAGGCTTTAGGAGAGGAGACTTGTATATTGTTGATTTCTCTACAGGACCTCAACTAGCTGTGTGTCTACTTGCAAAAGCTTCAGAAGGCTGGCTATGGCATCGACGACTTGGTCATGTAGGCATGAGGAATTTGCACACGCTTGCGAAGAAGAAGCATGTCATTGGCATAGAAAATATCAAATTCCTCAAGGATCACTTATGTGGTGCCTGTGAAGCTGGAAAGATGACCAAGGCCAAGCATCCAGCGAAGACTATCATGACTACTACTCGACCATTTGAATTGCTTCACATGGATCTCTTTGGCCCCAATCCTTATTCTGCAGTCTCAAATGATGCTTCTATATATGGCTTTGTTATTGTTGATGATTACTCTCGATACACATGGGTACACATTGTTACTTACAAACATGAAGTGCAGGAAGTCTTCAAACGATTTTCCTCAAGGGCTTCAACCAACTTTGGTGTGAAGATCAAGCACATCAGAAGTGACAATGGAACTGAGTTCAAGAACTCTGGTCTCGACGACTATCTTGATGAACTTGGTATTACTCATGAGTTATCTGCTCCTTATACTCCTCAGCAGAATGGCGTCGTGGAGCGTAAGAACATGACTCTTGCTGAGATGGCTCGCACTATGCTTGATGAATACAAAACGCCTCGTCGTTTCTGGATTGATGCTATTGATACCGCGTGCCACATCATCAACAGAGTATATCTTAACAAATTCTTCAAGAAGACTGCCTACGAACTCCTCACTGACAAGAAATCCAATGTGAGTTATTTCAAAGTCTTCGATGCTAAATGTTGGATTAGAGATCCACATCACAACTCAAAATTTGCACCGAAAGCACATGAAAGGTTTATGCTTGGTTACGGAAAGGACTCGCACACCTACAGAGTCTTCAACAACGTTCTTCACAAGGTTGTTGAAACTGTAGATGTGCGGTTCGATGAAACTAACGGCTCGCGAAGAGAGCACCTGCCTACTATGATAGATGAACCAACTCCTGAGGAAACTATCAAATTCAAGGCTACTGAGGATGTCATTCCTACCGAAGAATCTGCTGAAGAATTCATTCCAGAACTTGAAGATCGTCGAGCTAATGCACCTGAGGAAAATGCTGATCAAATTCCTCGACGACAACCAGCTCATCCTCGCGTTGCGAAAGAAGTGCAGATTGGGAAAATCATCAGCGACATCAATATAACAGGTCCACTCACACGCTCAAAAGCTTCACACTTATCTAACTTTTGTGGGTATTTTGCTTTTGTCTCTATCACAGAGCCCACTAAGGTAGATGAAGCATTTCTGGAGCCTGAATGGATTCAAGCTATGCAAGAAGAATTACATCAGTTCGATCTCAACAACGTTTGGGAACTGGTCAAACGTCCAGATCATCGCAAGCATAATAGCATTGGCACAAAGTGGATCTACCGCAACAAGCAAGACGAATATGGCCTTGTGGTAAGGAATAAGGCATGGCTTATAGCTCAAGGCTACACACAGGTTGAGGGAATTGACTTCGATGAAACTCTTGCACCTGTTGCTAGACTTGAGGCTATTCGCATATTACTTGCTTATGCTAACCATCATGATATCATTCTCTATCAAATGGATGTGAAAAGTGCATTCCTCAATGGTAAGCTTGAGGAAGAAGTATATGTTGCTCAACCCGAGGTTTTGAAGATACAAAGAATCCTGACAAAGTCTTCAAACTTAATAAGGCTCTCCATGGCCTCAAGCAGGCCCCTCGGGCTTGGTATGACACTTTGAAGGAATTCCTCATGAAGAAATACTTCAAACCCGGTTCACTCGATCCAACTCTTTTTACTAAATCTTATGATGGTGAATTATTTGTGTGCCAAATATATGTTGATGATATTATCTTTGGCTGTACTGACCAACGCTATAGTGACGAATTTGCCTATATGATGAGTGAAGAATATCAAATGTCTATGATGGGAGAGTTGAAATTCTTCTTAGGTCTCCAAATTCGTCAACAACGCAATGGTATATTCATATCTCAGGAGAAATACCTCAAAGATGTACTGAGGAAATTCGGCATGCACGATTGCAAAGGAGTCAAAATTCCTATGCTCACAACCCAGTTCAGCACTCGAAGATGAAGCACATTCAGATTCGTCATCATTTTCTTCGTGATCATGTGTTGAAGGGCGACATCTCTATTGAGCATGTGAAGATTGAAGAACAGCTAGCCGATATCTTCACAAAGCCCTTGGATGAGAAGAGATTTAGCAAGTTGCGGTGTGAGCTAAATATCTTAGAATCTTCGAATGTTCTTTGAATTAGACACTCATCCTAACACTTACGCAAAATTGATGACTTAGATGTGCAACACATGAAGAATTTGTTTTTCTTCAATTAATGAAGAATAACCCTCTAAGTGTGAAGAAATTAATGAAGAAATTGATTCTCAGAACCCTACGACAATTGTATGCGGTGTCTGAAATCATCATTCTTATACGGTGGGTCACGCCACCACAAAAGTTGAAAATATTCAATTTGAGTTTTTGAAATTCCTCAGTTGTTCATATTCTTCAACTTTGCAAAATCTTCACTGTTTCCGTTACTTTTCTTCATTGGCTATATATATATATATATATATATATATATATATATATATATATATATATATATATATATATATATATATATATATATATATATATATATATGAGTTTATGTCCTCTACATCATTCACTTATTGGTATTTCTTCATGTTGCTTTTTCTGCTAAGTGAATGTGATCGGACCCCTTCCCCCTCTATGCTAAACT
>LR738715.1:188134654-188162334 GCA_902687465.1 Secale cereale | reverse complement strand
TATATATATATATATATATATATATATATATATATATATATATATATATATATATATATATATATATATATATATATATATATATATATATGAGTTTATGTCCTCTACATCATTCACTTATTGGTATTTCTTCATGTTGCTTTTTCTGCTAAGTGAATGTGATCGGACCCCTTCCCCCTCTATGCTAAACTCAACCCATTCCATTCACAAATTCTTTATATGCGTTCTATTGGAAACTTGTTCAAAATCTTCACTGTGTCCTTGTCAGCTGAAGAAATTGCGAACGCAACATTAAAACTTATCATCTCCAAAATTTTCGGTTTTGCCGCTCAAATTGTTCTGCACCCCACGACAATACTTATCTATTCACCCACGATCTCCACTACGTAGTACGTGAGTGACACATGTCGTGCGAATGAGAAGGGTCAGGGGCACGCTCGTCCTATTTCTTCGGTCGAACGGTTTTTCACCTCAGCTATAAATACCCCTCCCCTTCCCTCACTTCACTTTTTACTCCGCTCGTTCTCACTCTCCCGCCTGAGCTTCTCCAACCCTAGCGCTGCCGCTACTCCATCGTCGCCGATGAGGAAGAGCTTCACTGCCTCAACCTCGTCGCCGTAGTACTCGCGCCGACCGTGGATTTCTTCACTCCGCCGCCGCCGTAGCTGTCTTCCTCCGCCAAGTTAGGGCGTGGAAGATCTGCACAGACGAACTTCACTTCTCCATCCCACAGTTCGTCATGTTCTTCATCCAGGGTAATTAAAAGTTACTTTTACCGCCCTCTTTGATTCAAACATGTTCTTCAAAATTCTCAAAAGGTGTTTTTCTTCATCAAATCTTCACACACTAAACACCTCACATATCATCTGTTCTTGATTTGATTTCTCTAAGCTATGATTTTCTTCAAGATTCCTCAATTGTGTGGATTTTTCAATCTATACAACTCTAGAACCTAAGACAAAGAATGCTTAGTCAAATTCGTCAAGACTCATCTGGTCAAATTCCTCATACTTGTTCTTTTTACAAAAACTTCTGAGAACGCATATGACCTCTCCAAATTCCTCGCAACTATACTCTGTTCATAGGTACTCATGTCTGCTGCTGAATCACTAGGTTCTCATCAACTTAACTCATTTGCAGCATTCCTTGAAGAAAAGTTGCATACTTCTTCAGAGAATTCGATTATCCAAATTACTCATCAAAAGAAAATGGCTGACGGAAAGAAGTCGCAGAAAGGAGGAAAGAAGCTAGAGGTCAATATTGCTTTTGAACTGCGTGAAGACATTTATGATGATTATTGCACTCCTGATGAGGCAAAGTTCGGAAAAGAGGACAAGAATCAGCGCAAAGTGCGCATACAAAGAATAGAGAGGAGATGGACACGTGAGTGGAGGGAGTACAGATATGTCACTCCAAAATACATGAAGAAATTTGCACTCAATCCTCCCTGCCCAAGACCTCCACTGGCACATGGCCAAGTTGCTAATCCCACAAGCATCAAGCGTGGTGAGGACTTTCCTGAAGAATGGGCCAAGCGCCAGGCCAAGTTGGCCAGACAAGCAAAAGATGCAGTGAGGAAATTCAATGAAGACTCTGCTGCTGCTGCTGCCTCTGCTGAGGCTTCTGCTTCCAAGCCTAAGAAGGCCATGGCTAAGAAGCCTGCTCACAAGCCAAGTGCTTCTTCCTTAGCAATGCCCTCACGGCCAGTTTCTTCAAAGCCCTCACGGCAAATTTCTCAGACTACGCATGCTCTTCCAAAGTCCCCAGCTCCTCCGCAAATGTCTTCAGATGCTGCAACAAAATCTTCTGCTCTAGTGCATCTTGCCACATGTTAGAGGACTGCAGACATATCCATTGCCTCAGGAGCCTCTGCAAGCTCCTCAGCTGCCCCAAGTTGCTCCACGATACCAAGTTCCTCAGCTGGTCTCTCGCTGTTGAAGAAAAAGACAACTGCTGGACGAGGCTCTCGCCCAAGTCCTCATAAGAAGCAAGTTGCTTTCCAAGTGTCGTCTGATGACGAAGCTGATGATGAAGAACTAGTTCAAATCATCAGAGACACGCAAGAAAGGGCCGCTAGAGCCAAAGGAAGTGAAGTACCACTGCTGTTGGATCCCAAGGTGATCCTTGATTTCATTGATCTCTGGCATAAGGACCCAAACACTCCTATGCCCGATTTCAACTTAACTCCTGGCCAAAGTCATATGCTGACCGCCTTCATAGGCAAAGAAAAATGGAAGTTTGAACAGGCCAGGCAGACCAAGAAAGTGCAGTACAAGAAGGAGCGCTTTCTGAAGAAAAATACTGTCAACATGACAACTGAAGAACTAGTCCAGATTCAGGGTGAAATCAAAGCCCTGAGTAATGAATTTGAAGCATATCGTGCTGACTGGTTGGGCGCCAAAGTCAGATTTGTCAATCTGACCAAAGGTTTTTCTTCAAGTGCTGCTCGCAAGACGCACATTGAAATTCCTCAGGCTGAAGCATCTGCTCAGTCTACTGAAGGACATGCCAGCACCGCTGAAGAACATCACGCAGCTAAAGAACATCCCAGGGCTGATGACTCCACCTCAGCCGCTGAAGAAATTGCCAGGGCAACCACTAGTGGTTCGCCTGAAGAAAATGTCAGGCCAGCTGAAGCTCCAAAGGCTGTGCCTGAAGATCGGGAAGAAATCAGGACAACTGCATCAGTTTTGCCTGAAGAAAATGAACCAAATTCCTCTGCTGCTCCTGCGCCCACACCAACTCCAATCCTTCCATCTGCATTAGATGTGAAGAAGACAAAGGCTGCAGAGCGTGCAGCTGTGAAGAAAAGGAAGGCATCAGCTTCTTCAGATTCTCCAGTTCCGAAGAAAATGAAGCCATTGACAAGCTCTGCTGAGAATCTAATTGATGCCATTCCAATTTCCTCCATGCCATCAAAGGACCTTGTTCCTTTTGATGAAGAATATGTGATTCCAAGTGAATCGGATGAAGACATTCCCTCTGCTGCTTCCTCAGAGCAGACGGATGAAGAAATTGAAGTGGATGCTATCCCTTCAACCCCTGTCATCTCCTCGCCTATGCCTCAGTTTACTGCTGAAGAGGCCGGCGTTGAAGAAATGGAAGAACAAGACTCTAACATGGACATTGGGAATGCCACTCCACTGATGACTGATGAAATCTGGGATAGTCAGCATCCCAACTCCCCTTTGTTCACACCACTCCAACAAATTCCTCATTCACCAGCACCAACTGTTCCATTGGGCTCTGAGGAAACTCATCCCACACAGACTGTTCATGAAGACATTCCAGCCACTAGTGCCGAAGAAACTGCTACTGCTGCTGAATCGATGAAGACTGCTAATGAAGAGGAACAAGAAATTCCTCAGACTGAAGAACCTGAGATTGCTAATCCAGAGATAGTGATGCAATTGACTGACACCCCTCAACCAAAGCCAAAGGATCCTTTCTCAAGGAAGCAATCTTTCAAGAAGGCTAATTTCTTCGGTGAGCATGTGTTCTTCACTGATTTCAATCCATATGACTCTGCTCGCATAAGGAAGAGGCGGTTCTGGACTGCCAGTTAGGCGAATTTCTATTCCTCAGTGCTATACAATAAAGACAAAGTCTTCGCGCATCAGCATATTCCTCACGTGGACATGGAGTCTCTGCCGTGTTTTGTGCCGGTCCTTACTGTTCTTCATGACGCTGGACTTCTAGGTTTTTGCAGAGACATATGCGATTGGAATGAAGAATTGATTCTTCAATTTTATGCAACCCTGCACATCACTGGCAACTCTGAAGACATAAATTCATGGGTGCTGGACTGGATGTCTGAAAATACTCATTACAAAGCTCCAGCCTCTGAATTGCTTCAGGATCTGCCCCTCAATCCTCCAAATGAAGCAGCACGTTGCATGTATGAAGAAACTGAACTCACTGATCACTACATGCAAGTGCTCATGAAGCCTTTGAAGCCAGGTCAAGCCCCACGGACCAAATTCCTCGTGAAGGAATTGCTGTTTCTGCCTCGGACTGTCTATCGCATTCTGACGAAGACATTGAGTCCAATCAAGGGCCACGAATCGAATGATGAAGAAGTTGTTGGCATCATGAAGAATCTGCTATTCAACATCATCCATGGCGTTCCCATCAACTACCATGATTTCTTCATGAGGACAATGGCAAATGTTGCACTGTCCCCTTTCAACCTGAAGCCTTATGCTCCCTGGATTATGAGATTCATCAGGACAAGGTCTTCAGTGAATTACAAAGTTGACACTCTTAATCATTGCAGCTACTTGCCCCCAATTGAAGTCCTCAAACGGACATTTTCCTCAGCTGATGACAAGGGCAAGTCCACTGCTGTCTTTGATGAAGGCACTCGTCCATTAGATGGCCAGTTTCGCAAAGCTGCATCTTATTCCACCAATGATGACTCTGCCACTCATGACTCTGCCGCCAACGCTCCAAAGCAAAATCCTCAAGGCACAGCTCCCAGGGTGATTACTGATCGTGAGCTTCTCCTCGGTCTTCATCAGAAGGTTTATCACAACCATAAATGGGTCAAACGTCAGTTTGGTTCAATTCTTCACAACATGACCTCTACGCATAATGTAGTGAAGAAAAACCATTACTACCTTCATGAAACCCTCAACCGCACCTGGGCTGTTCTGTCTCATCTATATGGCGAAGAAGATCTGAAGAAAATGGGTCTCAAGGATGACTTTGACTGGTCTGCTCCTCCTCCAAAGAAATACAAGAAGGTCAAGGTTCCTCCCTTGGTGGCTAGCTCTTATTCTTCATCGCGCGAGACCGACGAGTATGAAGACCTGGACAACACTGCGGCATGCCCTACCTCAACTATCGACCCCAACAACACTGGCACTCCTTCATAATCTTGAGATTCTTCAGGGGCGTTAGTCCTCAGTTTCGATCCTTTTGGTCACTTGATGACAAAAGGGGGAGAAATTTGAGTTAGTCTTCAAACGGGTCTATATATATGGGCATTTTTTTGCTAAGTTACAACTCTCGTTCTTCTGATGACTTTGTGGATCGAGTTCTAAACTTAAACTCTATGGTGACTTGATACTTTTGCTGTGGTGTTTCTGCATGCTTATTCCTCATTAATGTTATGCACGCATGCTAAATTACATCAGTCACCATATTTCATCATGCATTTCAAATTTCTTCTTATTATATGCCAAATGCCTGTATGAATTACAAGATATAGGGGGAGATCTCCATGATTTTACTCTTCAAGTGTGCATTGCTTCAAAAGCAAATTCCTCACTATGCACAACTTCAAGGGGAGTTCTTCTATATCTTGCAATCAAATTCCTCAATATCAGTAATTACACTTCATATGTTTATCCCCGTTGAAAACTTAACCTATATTGTCATCAATCACCAAAAAGGGGGAGATTGTAAGTGCATCTAGTGCCCCTTAGTGATTTTGGTGTATTGAAGACTTATAGGTTAAGGGACTAATGTGTTTATGAGTGTACACAGGTCTATAAGTCTATGATGAGTTTGATAATTACAGGGAAAGTCGACCCCTAAAAATGAAGTTCTTCGAATGAAGACTTTGGATTTCTGAAGACTTTATGAAGACTTTGAAAGTGAAGAAATTGGTGTAACCCTGAAGACTTGGTATTCATTTGAGGAACATGAAGCATGAAGACTTTTGTTTTTATAGTTTCATTTCTCTTTCTTGAGTCATAGGAAACATTGTACTGTTAAAGGGGGTCGAGGAAATACTAATGAAAAATTTCCATGTGATGCTCAACTCAAAATCCTACACCTACCAATCCCTTCGAGTGAAGCCTTTGGAAATCTCATACAGTTCAGTCATATTCTTCAGTGACAGAGACGAAGTGCTTCTGGTCTCTGAGGAATTTTTTCTGACTAAGGAGTTAGGAATTTGCCAGTGCGGATTACCTACACAGTGAGGAACACGATAGCCCTGAGGAATTTGATACTCAAATTTCTGACCGTTGCTGTGCTAAGCACCAGTTGTCCCAAAATATCTACCTACCTAACGGTCATATCATTAACGGGCATTTATGTCTTATCATGTCGGGATGCTCCCTAGGATATAAATAGCCGCCCCCCTACAACCACTAGCTGGTTGGCTGCTCCGCGAGAAACTGACACTTGTCATAAGAGCAACCCATCCTCCGAGGACTTTGAGCGAAAATCATCAAGTGAGGAAAAACCCGAAACAAAACCCAAAACCTTCAAACCCAAAAGTGATTGAGCATCACTGAAGAGATTGATCCTGCATGGATCCGACGCTTGTTACCTTTGAAGACTGTGCTTCTTCCAGACGGTTAGGTGTCAAGGTCTAGAGCATCCAAGAGGAATTGTGGATCGCCGAGTGACCAAGTCTGTGAAGGTTCAAAAGTCACCTGAAGACTTACCACGAGTGATTGGGCGAGGTCTGTGTGACCTTAGCTCAAGGAGAATACGATGAGGACTTGGTGTCTTGGACTGTGTGTCCTTGACTGGGTGTCCGAGATGTGTGTCCTCAGGTTTAAATACCTAGCCGCTCCAACCAGATGTACAACTGAGACAACAGTTGGAACTGGTCTACCAAATCATTGTCTTCACCAAGCTTACTGGTTCTATCTCCTCAACTCTTACAATTCTTCATATCTGTGTTGTGAGCTTGTTATATCTGTTTGAAGACTTTGACTGAAGACTTTGTCAATTTCCTCAGTTCATTTTCTTCAGTCTGTTTGTCTTCATTATGTGCCATCCTGTGTTTACGCTTTCAGTACTCTGTATTTGTCTTCATATCTTCATGATGACCATGCTTGTATTATGTGATGTTTACTTCTGAGTACTTATTCCGGTGCAAGTGGTTCTTCGCTAAGGAATTTCCTCAACAGCAAATCCCTAAGTGAAGAATTCATAAAAATCGCCCATTCACCCCCCTCTAGTCGATATAACGCACTTTCAGCCTTTGTGTTAGTAGGTTAGTCCCAAAAATGATATGAAAGTGAATGATAAAGCCCATTAAACATCCAAGACTTCATAAATAATAGCATGGAACAATAAAAAATTATAGATACATTGGAGACGTATCATGTGCTATCAAACGTCACAACGTAACCGGTTGATTACAAAGATGCTCTACAGGTGTCCCCGGAGGTATTTGTTGGGTTGGCATAGATCAAGATTAGGATTTGTCACTCCGAGTATCGGAGAGGTATCTCTGGCCCTCTCGGTAATATACATCATAATAAGCCTTGCAAACAAATGGCTAATGAGTTAGTCACGGGATGATGTATTACGGAATGAGTAAAGAGACTTGCTGGTAACGAAATGTAACTTGGTATGAAGATATCGACGATCGAATCTCGGACAAGTAACATACCGATGGACAAAGGGAATTACGTAAGTTGTCATAACGGTTCGACTGATAAAGATCTTCATGGAATATGTAGGAATCAATATGGGCATCCAGGTTCCGTTATTGTTATTGACCGGAGAGGTGTCTCGGTCATGACTACATAATTCCCGAACCCGCAGGGTCGCACGCTTAACGTTCATTGACGCTAGAGTAGTATTGGGATATTTGATGACTGGTAACCAAATATTATTTGGAGTCCCGGATGAGATACCGGACGTCACGAGGAGTCTCTTAATGGTCGAGACGTAAAGATTTATATATGGGAAGTCATATTAAAAAAAGTGCAGTTTTTTCGGTATTGTACCAGAAAGCTTCTAGAAGGTTCCGGAGGATTCCAGAGGGGTCCGGAAGTACACAAGTGGGTTCACCACGTCCCAAGCAAGAACTCAAGAAGAGATTGACCACCGCCCCAGTCCTGGCAACACTTGACATTCACAAGGAGTTCATGATATATTGTGATGCCTCTCGAACCGGATTGGGAAGCGTTCTGATGCAAGAAGAACGAGTCATAGCTTACCTCTCAAGGCAACTATGACCTCATGAAGAGAACTACGCTACTCACGATCTTGAGTTAGCAGCAGTAGTTCACACTTTGAAGACATGGCGGCATTACCTCCTAGGGAAGCGGTGTGAGATATACACAGACCACAAAAGTCTGAAGTATATTTTCACCCAAAAGGAATTGAACACGAGGCAACGAAGATGGTTGGAACTGATCAAGGATTATGACCTCAGTGTTCAATATCACCCCGGGAAGGATAACGTGGTAGCCAATGCCTTAAGCAGAAAGGCTTGCTCCCTGAATGCCATAATTAAAGGAAAGCAGCCAGCCATGTTTGAAGAGCTAGAACAGTTTGGCTTGGAATTGGTTACCCATGGATTTCTAGACCATCTATAAGTCAAACCAACTCTGATGGGCGAAGTCAAGGAAGCACAAAATGGGCACGCAAGCATTGAAGGCATCAAGAAGAAGATGAAGCTAGGCAAGGCCCCAGGATTCTCCGAGGACGAGCAATGGATTGTTTGGTACAAAGGCCGCATCTGCGTACCAAACAAGATGGAGCTGAAGAATTTGATCCTACAAGAAGCCCACGACACTCCGTATTCCATCCACCCCGGAGGAACCAAGATGTATCAAGACTTGAAGGAAAGATTTTGGTGGCACGGGATGAAAAGAGAGATTGCCACCTATGTTGCGAAGTGTGATGTATGCCAAAGGGTCAAGGTTGAGTATCAGCGACCTGCTGAATTGCTCCAACCACTTAAGGTTCCCGAGTGGAAATGAGATAAAGTCGGAATGGATTTCATCACTGGACTACCTAGGTCAAATAAGGGACATGACTCCATCCGGGTCATAGTCGACCATTTGACCAAAGTAGCTCATTTCATTCCTGTCAAGACTACCTATGATGGCAACAACTGGCAACTCTATACATCGACAGAATCGTAAGCCTTCATGGTGTTCCTAAGGAGATTGTGTCAGATCGAGGAACCCAGTTTACCTCAAGGTTCTGGAAGAAGTTCCAAGAGGCCCTGGGAACCAAGTTGTCTTTCAGCACAGCTTTCCACCCGCAGACCGGAGGTCAGACAGATCGAGTGAATGAAATACTCAAAGACATGCTCCGAGCCTGTGTTTTGGCATATGGAGCCAAGTGGGAAGATTGCCTCCCTTTTGTCGAGTTCTCCTACAATAACAGTTATCAGTCAAGCCTTTAGATGGCACCATTTGAGATGTTGTATGGACGCAAGTGCCGCACACCCCTCAATTAGTCAGAAACCGGAGAAGGACTAGTCTTTGGACCATATATTCTCCGCGAAGGAGAAGAACAAGTGCAGCTTGTCAGAGAGCGTTTGAAGACCGCCAAGTCAAGACAGAAGAGCTATGCTGACACTCGACGCCGACAAGTGAACTTCCAAGTCGGAGACCATGTGTACCTACGGATAACTCCTCTTAAGGGAACCAAGCGTTTCCACGTTAAGGGGAAGCTCGCACCAAGGTTTATTGGGCCCTTTGAGATCACCGCACAACGAGGAGAAGTGGCTTACTAGTTGGAACTACCGCCTGAACTATCCGATGTGCACAACGTATTCCACGTGTCACAACTCCAGAAATGTCTCCAAGTTCCGGACAAGCCTGATCTCTACAAGCATGTCGATCACCAAGCCATTGACCTTCAACCTGATTTGACCTACCGCGAGAGGCCCATTTGCATTTTGGATGAAGCAGAATGACGAACGCAAAGCCACACCATCAAGTACTTCAAGGTCCAATGGAGCAACCACACGGAAGAAGAAGCAAACTGGGAACGTGAAGACTACCTTAGATCCGAGTTTCCCGATCTCTTTTAAAGCCTAGTTTAGGAATCTCGGGGACGCGATTCTTGTAAGGGGGGTAGGTCTGTCACACCCTGCATTTTGTAGCAAGGCAATTGCATTAATAAATCATGGAAATTTGGACCAACAAAAACTTTATGCATCATTTTTCTTTTATTTGGAATTGAATTTCTCTCTCTCCGATTTCAAGTGCTCTCTAAAAGTCAACATAGCCTCACCTTCTATACTTCATCTCCTTGCCCCAAACTTTTGCCCAATGATCCTACCATGTATATAGGATAGTATAGTATATTCTTATAAAAATATTTTGGCCAAATAGTATTTTAAAAAAATAGTTTTCCGAAAACCCTTGAATTGAGATTTGCACTCCAAGTACTTGATTTAGGGTGATAAAAATCTTTTAAAATGTATGTTTGAATCCTATTAGGTATAGGACTCCCCAAAACCACAAAAGTATAATTTTAAAAGTTATTTTCCTATTTTATTTAAAGGCTCTTTCTTTAGGCCAGAAATGGTCTTTAATAGGTAAAAATTATTTAACTATTTCAAAAATATTTGTCAAAATTCAGAGAGACTCTTAGGACATATATTGTCCATATATAAGAGTTTCAACACATGATCATGTTCAAAATATTGGGCAAATCCCTCAGAAACCCTTTCTGGATATTTCAAGCTTTTCAAATATTTACAAAGGAAATATTCTCTAAAAATTCCAGGGAAATTCTATCATGTAAAATATGACATATTTGATGATCTTGCCAAGCCTCATGCCTTGGGGAGCAAGAAAACATCATCAAATCCCCTCAAAACCATTTCTGTCCATTTTGAAGTTTGAGCAACTTTACATTGCCAAACTTGTCCAATAGCTCTCAAACTTGGTACACATGCTACAATGGTCTAATTATGCATCTAGACCAAATGGCACAAGTTTTGGAGAAGGGTAACTTGATCAAAGAGCCCCAAAATCATTTCTGTTCAAATTCAAATTTGAAAAACTTTACATTACCAAATTTTTACTTGTGACCCCAAATTTGGTGGACAAGCCCACAACCCCAAATGATGACACTACGCCAAGTGGTGCATCAAAAAGGGATGATTTGCATAACTAAATCTTGAAAAATCCATTTCTGTTGATTTCTAGGGTTTACAAGAGTTGCATTGGCAACTTTGCCCAAATGAACTCTAATTTGGTGAAAGGTCCTAATTATATGTGCCATTTCATCCTGTGGAGTCTCATGCCAAATGAAACCCATTTGCTTGCCTAAAACACCATCAAACACCTTCTGCTATTTTACCAAAACCTCTGTTTTGACCCATTCCACTATTTCCCCTTGCCTCAAGTTCTTACCACAACACCCCCAAGACCTCTTCTACCTCCACTAACAATGGCTGCACCGCAGCTCAATGATTGAGGGGGGGGGGTAAAACCCCATTTTACATCTCTGGACAGCCCTTGCACCCATCTCTCCCAACCCCCTCTCCTTCTAGAAGCCCTCCAGAGCATCCAATGCCAATTCCCTGTTGTTTATTGCCTCCCTTATCTTCTAGATACTGGTGGCCACGACCACAGGGCATAAAGAATGCCCATGCCAGCCATACGCGCGCTCTGGAGCACGCTACAGTGCGCTCTGGCACTGTAGCCGCTCCTGGCCAGGCGCTTCCGACCACCTCGGGCCTCCCTCTCGCGCCAGCCGAGGTGCCTCGACGTCCGCGACACGCCACGGCCGTGTCCCCCTCCTCCTTCTCCCTCCTATGGCCTCCCTCGCACGCGCACCGGCCGCCCGTGAGCTCCAATCTTCTGCCTCACATGCGCGAGCCTCTGGAGCCTTCCCCCGCTCCTTCCCTTCCCTTCTCTAGACGTGGACCTCGTCCACGAACAGCCTGGACACTCACACGAGCGCTCTCACGGCCTCTGGCCGCGCCCGTGACCTCGCCGGCGCACAAGTCCACGATGGACCGGCGCCCGACTAAATAAGCAGGCCCCAGGCCGCTCCAGCAGCACCAACATCCCCCACTCGCCTCCTAGAGCACTCCCCCAACTCTCCCTAGCCCTCTAGGGGCTTCTGTGCTTGGGATCGACCGGAGCCCCACCGCCTCGGGTCGCCGTCCATCCAAGGGTATACGCCTCCTCCGCCCCCACTCTCACTCGATCTAGAACCACCACGCCTCACTGACCCTTTCCCCTCTCCTTTCCCTCTCTGTTGCAGTCGAAAACGACTGAAGCAACCACCACCCGACGCCCCTTCGCCGTACATCCTCGTCGCTGGCGAACCCGACAGCTCCGGCGACCGCCTCCACCACCACCCAAACGGCGACTCTGCGCTGACTCCATCCCTGCACTCCGCTCGCCCTGTCGTGCCCTGCATCGCCGCCGGTGAGCTCGCCGGCCGTCTGGACATGGGTTAGGGATGACAGGAGGGCCCCGCCTGTCAGCCTCCCATCCCTCTCACCTCCCCTCTCTCCCACTATCAGCTGGGCCCCGCCTGTCAGGTTTAAACCTGGCGCGCGCGCTGCTCGGCTCGCCCGGGCCGAAAACCCTCTAGGCGTGTGCACTAAGGCCGTTCTGGCCCAGTTGCATAGTGACCTTTTTCTTTTTCTTTTCTGTGGGTTTTTCAAATAAATCCACAGGATAAAATAATTATCCAAATTAATTTATTCCAACTCCTAAAATCTTGTAATATTCCAACTTATTTAATGATGTAACTTTCACACATGTTCCTAAACCTTTTTTGTACTATTCAAATTAAAATTCAAATTTGAACAATAAAACCTCTGTTCAAAAATCCATTCACCCTATTATGTCACTCCAAATCCAAAACTAAGAATTTTTGCCCTCTTAGTTTTCCTTCTAGTATTTTATAAAAATAAGTTGACATTTTTCTGAGCACTTTGACTTTTCTGTTTTTATTATCGTCTTATTTCTCCGTTATTTTCTTGCGACGATTAGATACCGTATTTGACGAAGTTGCCGAAGAGAAAGAAGGAGAAGGATTTGAAGACTTTGAAGACCAAGCCAATCCAGGCAAGCAGCCCTTTGACCATGACACCCCTCTTGTTCATCGGTACCCTTTTTCCGATTGCATGATGATGATACATGACGGTGGTAAACATGTTGTGAACCACCACATGATGCATACCCCCTACTCATAACTCTACCTTGTGCATAATGCAAGAGATTAGCTGTTGATGCATAATGATGCATGTGTATCATGAACTCTCCGTGGTGACATTCTTTCAAAAAAAATCGGGTGCCCCTAATGCCCGTGGGTGATGTTGAAATTAAGGTCACCAGTCGAGGAAGAAGTGGTGTGCCAAAGAGAGCTTTTGGTGTGTGTGTGTGTGTGTGTAAAATGATGGATTAGATTTATGTGTGATTACCAACCCAACCAAACATGCGCAACCACTCTACCCTTATATGGGAAAGGGCATTATTAATTACCTAGGCCGATACTCGCATGGTGCCCGCATTACTAGTGACGGGGGTGACATGAGGTCACTCTTGGGACGGGGTCGTGCTTGGATAGGCGGCCAGGACTGTTTTCACAGGGCATCGGACACACCGATGGTACCCCGTGCCAGTGGTATGTGATGAATATGGGAGCGAGGCTCCACAATTTTAAGATGTGAAATGTTGGGCACGAGGGTTGCTACCAATCGAGTGGACTCCATGTTAGTGTCGTCTAGGGAAAGAGAGTGATCGGATGCTTACCCCGGGTACTTGAGGTACCGCGGGTCGTGGATGACACGGAAGTTCCCCGGATCTTGTGGGTAAAGTGTGCAACCTCTGCAGAGTGTAAAACTATTCGAATAGCCGTGTCCACGGTCATGGACAGTTGGGAGGTGCTACTTAAACTATGTCCAGAATTTTACAAATCTTGGTGAATATATGTGTGTGTATTGAGTCAAGGTGGTGACTTGACGCGTTGAAAGAGCCAGTAATGATTTGAACTCTATTTATGTTGATATCTGTAGCCTGTCCTCGAAGTTACCCAAGTACATTGATGCATATCTCACCAAATGGTAGAATATCTTATCTAGCTTGTAGCTAGGTTGCTTATTTGTTGTACAACTTGCATTGTTACCTTGGACCAAATCATGGGTTGCTTGCGAGTACATTCAAAGTACTCATTGGCTTGCCATTGGTATTTAATTGGCCAGGCATGGAGGAGCAGGAATTTGAAGAAGAATTCTATGGAGACGAATATGCGAACTAGGACGCTTTCCTAGTCAGAATGCCTGTAGGGTTAACGCAGATGGCATGGGTTCTACTTATCTACGAAGACTTCCGCTATTCGAGTTTAATTGCTATTCAGCCCACGAGGCTCTATCTATGTAAGACTTGGCCATAATGGTCATAATTTGTGTAAGACATTATGTATGGATGTAAGACTCTTGTTATTCAGCTTCTGTGTATTCAATGAGCATTGATCTCTGGGATCACTGTACACGTGTATTCGGTGATCTCGACTTACAAGTCGGGGTCCCCACATGTCATCAATCAACAAAACACAACAGGGAAAATTATGCCCTAACAACAAGTTATCGAAACAAAGCACTAAGCGCATGCTCCTAGGGGAAGGGTTGGTAGGAGTTGACCATCGCGCGACCCCGACCTCCACACAAACAAAGACAATCAATAAATAAATCATGCTCCAACTTCATCACATAACGGTTCACCATATGTGCATGCTACGGGAATCACAAACTTTAACACAAGTATTCCTCAAATTCACAATTACTTCACTAGCATGACTCTAATATCACCGTCCTCATATCTCAAAACTATCATCAAGTATCAAACTTCTCATAGTATTCAATGCACCTTATATGATTTTTTTATTATACCCATCTTGGATGCCTATCATATTAGGACTAATTTTATAACCAAAGCAAATTACCATGCTGTTCTAAAGGACTCTCAAAATAAAATAAGTTAAGCATCAGAGATCAATAATTTCTATAAAATAAACCACCACCGTGCTCTAAAAAGATATAAGTGAAGCACTAGAGCAAAACTATCTAGCTCAAAAGATATAAGTGAATCACATAGAGTATTCTAATAAATTCCGATTCATGTGTGTCTCTCCCAAAAGGTGTGTACAGCAAGGATGATTGTGGTAAACTAAAAAGCAAAGACTCAAATCATACAAGACGCTCCAAGCAAAACACATATCATGTGGTGAATAAAAATATAGTCTCAAGTAAAGTTACCGATAGACGAAGACGAAAGAGGGGATGCCTTCCCGGGGCATCCCCAAGCTTAGACTTTTGGTTGTCCTTGAATTTTACCTTGGGGTGCCTTTGGCATCCCCAAGATTAGGCTCTTGCCACTCTTTATTCCATAGTCCATCAAGCTTAGACTTTTGGTTGTCCTTGAATTTTACCTTGGGCTACCTTTGGCATCCCCAAGATTAGGCTCTTGCCACTCTTTATTCCATAGTCCATCAAATCCTTACCCAAAAACTTGAAAACTTCACAACACAAAACTTAACTGAAAATCTTGTGAGCTCCGTTAGTATAAGAAAAAAAACCACTTTAAGGTACTATATTTAACTCATTATTTATTTATATTGGTGTTAACCTACTGTATTCCAACTTCTCTATGGCTCATATCCCCCGATACTACTCATAGATTCATCAAAATAAGCAAACAACACACGAAAAACAGAATCTGTCAAAAACAAAACAGTATGTAGCAATCTGTAACTTTCGAATAATTCTGTAACTCTAAAAATTCTGAAATAAATTGGTGGACGTGAGAAAATTTTCTATTAATCATCTGCAAAACGAATCAACTTAAAAGCACTATCCAGTAAAAAATGGCAGCTAATCTCATGAGCGCAAAAGTTTCTGTTTTTTACAACATGATCGCAAAGACTTCACCCAAGTCTTCCCAAAGGTTCTACTTGGCACAAACACTAATTAAAACACAAAACCACATCTAACCAGAAGCTAGATGAATTATTTATTACTAAATATAAGTAAAATCAAAGAAAATAAAATTGGGTTGCCTCCCAACAAGCGCTATCGTTTTAGCCATTAAGATCGGCTTGAGATTTCAATGATGCTCACATGAAAGATAAGAATTGAAGCACAAAGAGAGCATCATAAAACACGTGGGAAACACATCTAAGTCTAATATACTTCCTATGCATAGGAATTTTATAGGAAAACAAATCAAGACAAGCAATATCTAGCATATGCAAGGAAGAAAAAGAAAACAAGATCAATCTCAACATGAAGAGAGGTAAATTAGTAACATGAAGATTTCTACAACCATATTTTCCTCTCTCATAATAATTGCATGTAGGATCATAAGAAAATTCAATAATATAGCTATCACAAAACATATTCTCAACACGATCCATAAGCATGTGCAGTTGACACTCTTCCAAAATAGTGGGATTAACATGAACTAAAATCATGACCTCTCCAAACCAACTTTCATAAAAAAATCATAAGATTGAACATCCTCCAAATATGTGGGATCTAAAGTTGACACTCTTCCAAACCCACTTTCAATATTATTGCAAACATTATTATCAATCTCATATATATCATGGGGCTTAAATAAGTTTTTAAGATCATAAGAAGAATCACCCCAATCATGATCATTATAACAAGTAGTGGACATAGCAATACTAGTATCCCCAAGCTTAGGGTTTTGCATATCATTAACACAATTGACATTAATAGAATTTACAATAGTATCATTGCAATTATGCTTTTCATTCAAAGAGCTATCGTGAATCACTTTGTAATCTTCTTCTTTCAACACTTCATCACAATTTTCGGACTCACGAATTTCAAGCAAAACCTCATAAAGATAAGCTAGTGCACGCAACTCACTAGCAATTGGTTAATCATAATTGGATCTCTTAAAAAGATTAGCAAGTGGATGAGGATCCATAATTTAGCAAGCGAAGATGCAAGCTAATAGAGGGCACATGGCAACACAAGCAAACAAAAAGGCGAACGGAAAAAGGGCGAATAAAACGGCAAAGGTGAAGTGGGGGAGAGGAAAATAAGAGGCAAACGACAAATAATGTAATGCGAGGGATAAGAGTTTGTGATGGGTACTTGGTATGTTTTGACTTGTGTGTAGATCTCCCCGGCAACAGCGCCATAAATCCTTCTTGCTACCTCTTGAGCATGCGTTTGTTTTTTCCTTGAAGAGGAAAGGGTGATGCAGCAAAGCAGCATAAGTATTTCCCTCAGTTTTGAGAACCAAGGTATCAACCCAGTAGGAGACTACACGCAAGTCCCTCGCACCTACACAAACAAATAAGAACCTTGCAACCAACGCAATAAAGGGGTTATCAATCCCTTCACGGCCACTTGCAATAGTGAGATCCGACAGAGATAATAAGATAAATATGTTTGGTATTTTTGTTGTATAGATTGGAAAGTAAAGTTTGCAAAATAAAAGATAGCTAGTTGACTGAAGATTAATATGATAGAAGATAGACCCGGGGGCCATAGGTTTCACTAGTGGCTTCTCTCAAGATAGCAAATTCTACGGTGGGTGAACAAATTACTGTCGAGCAATTGATAGAAAAGTGCATAGTTATGAGAATATCTAGGCATTATCATGTATATAGGCATCACGTCCGTGACAAGTAGACCGAAAAGATTATGCATCTACTACTATTACTCCACACATCGACCGCTATCCAGCATGCATCTAGAGTATTAAGTTCATAAGAACAGAGTAACGCTTTAAGCAAGATGACATGATGTAGAGGGATAAACTCATGCAATATGACATAAACCCCATCATCTTATCCTCGATGGAAACAATACAATACATGCCTTGCTGCCCCTGCTGTTACCGGGAAAGGACACCGCAAGATTGAACCCAAAGCTAAGCACTTCTCCCATTGCAAGAAAGATCAATCTAGTAGGCCAAACCAAACTGATAATTCGAAGAGACTTGCAAAGATATTTAAATCATGCATATAAGAATTCAGAGAGGAACCAAATTTTGTTCATAGATAATCTTGATCATAAACCCACAATTCATCGGATCTCGACAAACACACCGCAAAAAGTATTACATCGAATAGATCTCCAAGAAGATCGAGGAGAACTTTGTATTGAGATCCAAAGAGAGATAAGAAGCCATCTAGCTAATAACTATGGACCCGAAGGTCTGTGGTAAACTACTCACAACTCATCGGAGAGGCTATGGTGTTGATGTAGAATCCCTCCGTGATCGATTCCCCCCTCCGGTGGAGCTCCGGAAAAGGCCCCAAGATGGGATCTCACGGGTACAGAAGGTTGCGGCGGTGGAAATAGGGTTTCGTGGTGCTCTTGGATGTTTTCAGGGTATATGAGTATATATAGGAGGAAGAGGTATGTCGGTGGAGCTACGAGGGGCCCACGAGGGTGGGGGCGTGCCCTCCTACCTTGTAGACGCCTCATGGCTTCCCTGGCATGTACTCCAAGTCTTGTGGGTTGCGTTTGTTCCAAAAATGATCCTCGCGAAGGTTTCATTCCGTTTGGACTTAGTTTGATATTCCTTTTCTGCGAAACACTGAAATAGGCAAAAAAACAACAATTTGACTGGGCCTTGGGTTTGTAGGTTAGTCCCAAAAATAATGTAAAAGTGCATAATAAGGCCCATTAAACATCCAAAACAGATAATATAATAGCATGGAACAATAAAAAATTATAGATACATTGGAGACGTATCATAAAGCGCCTCACCATCAAAGGCGACTCCCAGCTCCTGGTCAACTTCTCCAACAAAGCATACACACCAAAGGACGAGCACATGGAGGCATACCTTGAGGAAGTGCGGAAGATTGAGAAGCGGTTCCTGGGGTTGGAATTGCAACACGTGCCGCGCGGCATGAACAAGGAGGCGAACGACATTGCCAAAAGGGCGTCCCGGCGCTTGCCACAAGACCCCGGCGTATTTGAAGAGCGACTATTCAGGCCATCAGCAGCTCCTCCCACTGTCAAGCCGGCAATGCCTCGGGAGGATCTCCCGCAAGCGCCCACCTCAGGTGCGCCAGCTTGCGGACCAGCCTCGGGAGCCCGCCTGCTCCTCACGCTGGAGCCTCAGGAGGGGTGTTGGACTGAGGAATTCAAGGCATACATACTCCGAGGAACCCTTCCGGAGAAAGAATAACAAGCGGAGTGCATGGTGCGGCAAGCCACTGCGTACTGCATCTAAGACAGCTAGCTCCACCGAAGGCGGCCGAACGACGTGTCCCTACGATGCATATCCAAGGAGCAGGGACATGTGCTGCTGGAAGACATACACGGGCGGAGATTGCGGGCACCACTCCTCCTCAGTAACCCTCATGGGCAAGGCATTCCGCAGCGGATTCTATTGGCCCACAATGCTCAACGTCGCCACAGAACTGGTAAGGTCCTGCGAAGCGTGTCAATTCCATGCAAAACAAATCCACCAGCCTGCACGTGGCCTCCAGACCATCCTGTTGTCCTGGCCGTTTGCGGTCTGGGGCTGGACATCCTAGACCTGTTCCCTAGGGCGCCTGGGGGCTACCGCTACCGCTACATGGCCAACGACAAGTTCACCAAGTGGGCAGAGGTGGAAGCCGTCCGCACCATCCCGGTTGGCTCGGTAGTCAAGTTCATCAAGGGCCTCGTGAGCCGCTTCGGGGTCCCAAATCGCATCATCACCGACAACGGCTCGCAGTTCACTACCAACCTTTTCAAAACATACTGTGCTAACCTTGGAACGCAGATATGCTATGCCTCAGTGGCACACCCCAGGAGCAACGACCAGGCCGAGCGCGCAAATGCACAGGTCCAAAGGGGCCTCAAGACAAGAACCTTCAAGAAGAATCTTGAGGCCCGCGGCAGGGGCTAGTTGGACGAGCTCCAGTCCGTGCTGTGGTCCATACGCATCACCGCGACCAAGTCAACTGGAGAAACTCCTTTCTTCCTCATCTACGGAGCTGAAGCGGTTCTCCCACACGAGGTCAAGCATCGCTCCGCACGGGTCTTAGCGTTTGACGAAGCACGTCAGGATGCCACGCGGGGCGTTGACCTCGTGTTGGGGGAGGAACGCCGCCATCAAACCTTGCTCCGGGTGGCAAGGTACGAGCAGGCGCTGCGATGGTATCACTGTCGCAACATCCGCTCCAGGACGCTCGAGGTAGGCGACCTCGTCCTGAGGTGGGTTCTCTCCAGGGAAGGGCTGCATAAGCTCTCACCCGTGTGGGAGGGCCCATTCAGAATTACTTGCGTCTCCAGGCCTGGCGCCGTGTGCCTGGAGATGCATGATGGAGTCCCCATCCAGAACGCCGGGAACATCCAACACCTCCGGAAGTTCTACCCATGAAGCAAGGCCCCGTGCCTGTGAAGGCCTCCGCTCGTGACACTCTCAGGTAATAATGAGTGGGGCTGTACACGCCCCGGAGTCTCCGGAGTGCCGCCCTCAGGCCTCGGGAGCTCCCTCCCAATTCCTAGTGGCAACACTTAGCTCCGCGCTGGTGAGAAGACTAGACTAGGTGCCGGACGCTGCTGTTCATTTGCTTGCTTTCTACAGTTGATTTGCAACCTCTTAATGGAATTTGGAGTTTTGGCATTTCTTGATTGCCTAGTTGGGTTTCCCTTCTTTTATTCGCTCGCCTTTTTTGTCTCAGATCAGGGAGAATGATAGTTTCCCGTCGCTCTCCCCCGTGCACCTCGCGCGGGGGCTACATAGGCAGGCGTGTGTGCACGCTGGGCTCGCCCGCGCCGCAAACACACTACCTTTGATCTCGAGAGGATCTCGTGACTTGTGCACCCTTTTAAAAGAAAAAGGTCCGTACCCCCCTGGTACCACGATGCGGCGTACTAAGCCACGGCTAGCCCATGTGAAAGTGCAACTATCCCTAGGTGGTTTTGGTAACAACTAACAACATATAGCTCATTGAACTAATGCTATCTCAAGATAAATATTTCAGTAAAGTTCAATGATTGACATGGCATGGATTAGAAATGTGGACCCCTCAAAATGCTAAGGACACATATTGGCTCAAGCTCAAGACTTTACATTTTCTATTTTAGTGATCCAAGATCACATTGAGTCCATAGGAAAGCCAATACTATTAAAAGGGGATGAGGTGTTGCTTAATGGATTTCTTGCTCAAATGCTTAGTGATATGCTCCAAGACCCTCAACCACTTTCTCACATCCACATATGTCCCAAACCAAAAGTCAAACTCGGCCCCACCGAAACTTTCTATCTGGCGCCACCGAGTTCAGTTCACATAGCCACTGCCACAAACCCTAGTCACTTCGGTCTCACCGATAGGGATCTCTATATCACTGAGATGGGATTGCAAACTCTCAGTTTCCCTTTGTAACATTTCGGTCTAACCGAGATGAGAGATCGGTCCCACCGAGTTCACAATGCAAACTCTCTGTTTCCCCTTCGTAACGTTTCGGTCCAACCGAAACGAGCGAATCGGTCCCATCGAGTTTGCCTGACCAACTCTCTGGTTAGCTTATTACCAAAATTGGGCCTACCGAGTTTGTGTAATTGGTCTCACCGAGATTACATTATGCCCTAACCCTAGCACATCGGTCCTACCGAGTTGACAACCGGTCCCACCGAAATGCCTAACGGTCACATTATGAACTAAATCGGTCTGACCGAGTTCTCTGGTTCGGTCCCACCGAGTTTGGTAAATTGTGTGTAACGGTTAGATTTCGTGTGGAGCCTATATATACCCCTCCACCCTATCTTCATTCATGGAGAAAGCCATCAGAACATGCCTACACTTCCAACATACATTTTCTGAGAGAGAACCACCTACACTTGTGTTGAGGTCAAGATATTCCATTCCAACCACATAAATCTTTATCTCTAGCCTTCTCCAAGTTGCTTTCCACTCAAATCATCTTTCCACCAAATCCAATCCTATGAAAGAGAGTTGAGTGTTGGGGAGACTATCATTTGAAGCACAAGAGCAAGGAGTTCATCATCAACACACCGTCTATTACCTTTTGGAGAGTGGTGTCTCCTAGATTGGTTAGGTGTCACTTGGGAGCCTCCGTCAAGATTGTGGAGTTGAACCAAGGAGTTTGTACGGGCAAGGAGATTGCCTACCTCGTGAAGATCTACCCTAGTGAGGCAAGTCCTTCGTGGGCGATGGCCATGGTGGGATAGACTAGGTTGCTTCTTCGTGGACCCTTCGTGGGTGGAGCCCTCCATGGACTCGCGCAACCATTACCCTTCGTGGTTGAAGTCTCCATCAATGTGGATGTACGATAGCATCACCTATCGGAACGACGGGTAAAAAAATCTCCGTGTCTAGATTGCATTTCCCCCCTCAAACTCCTCCCTTTACCTTCATATGCAATTGCTTTACATTCCACTGCTATACTCTTAGCATTGCATGTGTAAGTTGATTGCTTGACTTGTGCATAATTGCTAAAATCTGCCAAGACTTAAAATTGGGAAAAGGCTAGGTTTTTATTTGGTCAAGTAGTCTAATCACCCCCTCTAGAGATACTTTAGATCCTACAAGTGGTATGAGAGCTAAGGTCTCAATTTTCCTTGATTTCCATAGCTTTTGGTGATCATAGCCTTGGTTTCACAACCTAGGAGAGTATGGCGTCTAGCGAGGGAAATTACCACCGTAGAGGTCCTTACTTTGATGGTACTAATTTTGCTAGTTGGAAGCATAAGATGAAAATGCATATTCTTGGACATAACCCTGCCGTTTTGGCTATTGTGTGTGTTGGCTTGCAAGGTGAATTCATTGATGGGAGAGAACCAAACCGTGAAGCTACCGCAGAAGAGTTGAAGATGCTGCAATACAATGCTCAAGCTTGTGATATCCTCTTCAACGGATTGTGCCCCGAAGAATTCAACAAAATCAACCGTCTTGAGAATGCAAAGGAAATTTGGGATACTTTGATTGATATGCACAAGGGTACTGACACTGTCAAGGAATCCAAATTGGATGTGCTTCAAAGTCAGCTTGACAAGTTCAAAATGAAGGATGGTGAAGGTGTCGCTGAAATGTACTCTAGGCTTGCTCTCATCACAAATGAGATTACCGGATTAGAAAGTGAGGATATGACCGACAAATTCATCACCAAGAAGATCCTAAGAGCCTTGGATGGAAAATATGATACCGTGTGCACATTGATCCAAATTATGCCCAATTACAAAGATCTCAAGCCTACGGAAGTCATTGGGAGAATTGTTGCTCATGAGATGTCACTCAAAGATAAAGAAGAGCTTCACAACGAGTCTAGTGGTGCTTACAAAGCCTCATGTGACGCTCCTACATCATCAAGTGAGAAACAAGTCTTCAATGAAGAATTGAGCTTAATGGTGAAGAACTTTAACAAGTTCTACAAGAATAGAAGCAAAGAGAGAAACTCCAAATCAAGGTCCTACAATGAAAAAAGATCTTCAAGTCGTGATCGGAATTGCTACAATTATGGAAGACCCGGACACTACTCCAATGAGTGTATGGCTCCACACACGAGAAAAGAAGACTCACCTAAAAGGACGAGTAGAAGAGAAGTTTTACCACCAAGAGAGAGAAGGAGTAGAGATGATTGTTATGAATGAAGACCTTCTTGGAGAAGCAAATATTCGGAAAGGAAGGACAAATCATCAAGGAGCTATACAAGACGAAGACATCAAGCTCATGTTGGTGAACGGGTATCCGGTTCCGACTCTGATGACCACTCCGAAAGAAGCTACTACTCCGACTCCGAAGATACTCAAGATGAAGGTGTTGCCGGAATTGGTCTTGTGTCATCCAACTCCTACGACATATTTGACTCATCAAATGAAGGAATTGGAAGATGCTTCATGGCTAAAGGCCCTAAGGTATCACACCCCAAGTATCTTGATTTTAATAGTGATGAAGATGACTTGCTAGGAGATGATGATTTACTCGTTGACAACTCTAGTTATGAAAACTATGATGGACTTGTATTAATCATGCTAATCAAGATAAAACAAATGAAGATGATAAGAAGGATATTGAGCATCTAACTAAAGAACTAAACACTCTTAAGTTAGCTCATGAAACTACCTTGGAAGATCACCGAGAACTTTTAAAGACTCATGAGAAGTTACGCTTTGAAAAGCTCAACCTTGAGCAAGAGCATGAGTTCTTAAAAGCAACCGATGATGATCTTCGCAAGAAAAGTTCTTCTTACATTGCCAAACATTTACTCTTGTCTACTTACATGCCACAAGTTAAATATAGCAACAAGAACACGAAAGATTCTTCATCTAGTAGTAACAATAATCATGCCAAATCAAATATTGTTGCTTCTAGTAGTACTCTTGACTCCATGTCACACCCTGATTTTCATGCCACATTGCTTAAGCTAATAATCATGCTAAAAATGTGGATTGCCAAAAAACTTTTGGGTGTTTTTGACTTTGCTTGATTTGATTTTTGTCTGCTGTTTGCTAGTGCTCTAAAAATCAAATAAATCCTCCAACTCTTATACTTCATCTCCTTGGTCCAAAACCTTTTCCCAATGATCATGCCATGTGTATAGACCAGTATAGTATTTTCTTATAAAAATATTTTGGCCAAATAGTATTTTCAAAAATTAGTTTTCCAAAAACCCATGAATTGAGGTTTGCACTACAAGTACCTTATTTAGGGTGTGAAAAATCTTTCAAAAAGTATATTTGAATCCTATTAGGTATAGTACTCCCATAAACCACAAAATTATAATTTTAAAAGTTATTTTTATATTTTATTTAAAAGCTTTTTCTTAAGGCCATAAATGGTCTTTAATAGGGAAAAATTATTTAATTATTTCAAAAGTACTTGCCAAAATTCAGGGAAACTCATAGGACATATATTGTCCATATATAAGAGTTTCAACACATGGTCGTGTTCAAAATATTGGACAAATCTTTCCAAAACCCTTTCTGGATATTTCAAGCTTTTGAAATATTTACAAAGGAAATGTTCTCCAAAAATTCCAGGAAAATTCTATCATGTCAAATGTGACATATCTGATGATCTTACAAAGCCTCATGCCTTGAAGATCAAGGAAACATCATCTAATCCCCTCAAAACCATTTCTGTCCATTTTGAAGTTTGAGCAACTTTACATTGCCAAACTTGTCCAAATGCTCTCAAACTTGGTGCACATGCTAAAATGATGTAATTATGCATCTATGCCAAATGGCACAAGTTTTGGAGAAGGACAACTTGATCTAAGTGCCCCAAAACCCTTTCTGACCAGATCCAAATTTGAACACATTGCCAACTTTTTACTTGGGGCCTTAAATTTTGTGGACATGTTCACAACCCCAAATGATGACACTACACCAAGTGGTACATCAAGGAGGGATGATTTTCTTAACCTAATCTTGAGAAATCCAACTCTGTTGATTTCTAGGGTTTACAAAAGTTGCATTGGCAACTTTGCCCAAATGAGCTCAAATTTGGTGGAAGGGCCTAAATGTATATGACATTTGATCCTGTTAAGTCTCATGTCAACTGGAAGTCATTTGCTTGCCCAAAACTACATCAAACACCTTCTGCCATTTTTCCAAAACCATTGTTTTGACCCCTTCCACTATTCCCCTTTACCTCAAATTCTTACCACAGGTAAACCTGATCACCTTCTACCTCCAGGAACTCCTTCTCCTCCACAGATCAATGATTGAGGGGTGAAAACCCCATTTTTACTCTTCTGGACAGCAGCTTTCTCCTCCTATTTCACCTCCCTCCTCACTCCAGTGGCTCTCCATGGCATCCAAGACCACCACCCATTTGTTTACTACTCCCTCTACCCCCTAGACACAATTGGCCATGCCCTGGACGCCAGAGCAATGCCAATGGCAGCCATATGCGTGCTCTGGAGCGCGCTACAGTGCCCTGGCGCACTGTAGCCACCCCCAATCAGGAGCACCCGACAGCATCGGGCCTCCCCAGCATGTCCCCCGAGGCCGCCTCGACGTCCGGGACACGGCAGCTGGTCGGCCCCCTTCTTCCTCTCTCTCTCCGGCCCCTGCTCGCACGCGCGCCATGGCCGCCCGAGCGCTCCAGTGGGCAGCCTCACACGCGCGCTACCCTGACGCACCCCCGCTCCTTCTCTCCCCTCCCCTCGACTTGGACCACGCCCACACACACCACAGACATCCCCGAGCCTCCTCCCGTGGCCACCCCGGCCATTTCCGCGGGCGCCCGTAGGCCGCGTCCACGGTGAGCCGTGGCCTCACTATATAGGGCCGCCCCAGGCCTCCCTCTGGAGCCCCTTGGCTCTCTCTTTCTCTCGTGCACCCCCTGGACCAGCCCATTTCCCCCCTTGTGCCCTACAGCCACCTCCCTGGCCGGAGTCTCGCCGCCGGCCTCCGCTTAAATTTGGCCAAGCCTGAGCTCTTCTCCCTCTCCTCTCTCCTCCGACAGACTCCCTTGAGCAAGGCGGACCTCCCATGCTCTTCCTCTCATCCAAGGGCGCACCATAGCGCCGTGCCCAATCTCGCCGACACCACCGTCCGCCGGCGTCCAAGCCGCCGTCGACTCGACCATCCCTCGTAGCCGTGGCATACATGAATGGATGCGGCGTTCTTCGCCGAGCCCATCCATAGCCAGAGCATCGCCGGAGGTGCTCCGTAGCGCCGGCAGTCGCCGTCGGGGTCCTCTGCTCCCTCGGCCAGGCGAGCGCGCGGGAGGAAGAAGAAGACGGAGGCCCTGCAGGCGGGCCCCGCTCGTAAGTGGCCCAGCCACCAGGCCACGCTGGCAAGTGGAGGCGGGTTCGCCTGGTTCCGCGTCCCCGCAGTGAAGGCGCAGTATGCGAGGGCGCCTTCGATGTCGCCCCTGTTGCCCGCGCACCCGAGCCGCTGGGCCGGCCCACTGCTATCTCCCGCCCAGCACGCTGTATAAGGTTAAAACCCTTTCCTTATCCTTTTTCCTTTACGAGACATCTTCAAAAATCACCCAAATATTCAAATAGTGTCCAAACTTGATGATTCAAATTTCTTCTGGCTCCATAAATCATGCTCTATCACATGGTGCAACATGCACATTTTTCCAGAAACTTTTCCTTCACAAATATTATCAAAATGTCATTATTCATTTTCTGTGATGAAGTTTAGAATACCACAGAGAGCTCAAATTTGATCCAAATACAGTGGTTCAAATTCCTAGGTGCTTGTCATATCCAAACTTAGTTTTGGAACATTTTTATTAATACTTTATGTACCCCACCAAATGATGAGACATTTCTTCATATTTATTAACTTTGCAAAATCCTAGGAAATTCATTTGAACTCCAAATCCAATGAAACCAACTCCTAGATGATTCTAAAATCATGACTTGATTAATGGGTGCCTTTGCTCATTATTCAAAAATATATTTCTGTACACTTCTTTCAAATCCATAAACCCCTTGATTCCATCATATTGAAATGTGCCAAACCATCCATTGATCATACTCCAATGAAACCACCTTGGTTATTTTTCATATGACCAGAGGTATCCTAGAAAAGTCCAACTCCTATTTTTTAGAGCACTTTTATTTTTTGCTTTGTTGTGTTGCTTATTATGATTGTTTCCATCGTTAGTTGACGAAATAAACGGAGTACTCGGAGAAGGACCAGAAGGTTTGAAGACTCGGAAGGATAAGGCAAGAAGCCCTTTGACCATGATACCCTTGTGTTCTTCGGAACCCATTTATTTCCGAATGCATGATGATAAGAGTGACGGTGGTGACTGATACGTCCAAAACGTATCTATAATTTCGGCTTGCTCCATGCCTCTTTTGGGCGATATTGCTATGTTATTTATACACTTCCATACACTTATGATCATATTTGGACTAACCTATTAACTCAGTGCACCCCAGTGCCAGTTTCTGTTTTCGGCTGTTTTTGTATTTCAGGTTTTCACATTACGAGAACTGCCAGGAAAAATCCAGAAAAATTATATAAAAAATCAGCGTTCCAGAAGCTACCTTGCGCCCGAAGTACAGCCGGGGGGGGGGG
>LR738715.1:188102257-188134405 GCA_902687465.1 Secale cereale | reverse complement strand
CCAGGGCTCCAGGCGTCCTGGCGGCGCACCCCCCCTGGGCCGCGCCGGGGGGGTGCCTGGGCCCCCCGAGGCTCCTCCGATGCCCCCCTTTGGCATATATTTAAAGCGTCTCCCGAAACCCTCGAGACGGAAACTCTTTTTCGCGATCTCATCTCTGTTCTGCCGCCGCCGCCGCTTCCAAGATCGGGAGCACCAGGAGAACTCTTCCCGGCACCCTGCCGGAGGGGAGGATCACCACCGGGAGCTTCTCCACCATCATGGACGCCTCCCGGATGAGTTGTGAGTAGTCTCCCTTGGACCATGGGTCCATGACCAGTAGCTATGTGATGTTCTCCTCCCGTTCTTGTGCTTCACTAATTAGTCCTCGTGAGCTGCCCTACATGATCGAGGCACATATGTAATCCTTATGCTGTTGCTATGATGAGTTTGCTGGGATCCGATGGATTATGAGATTATGTTCAGATTGTGCTTGAGTAATATATTTGATCTACCTCTTTTATATTTATGTTCGTAAGTAATTCTTGCATGTTCTCCGTTGTTATTTATTGCTTTGGCCAAGTAGTAGGTAGTGACTCCAAGAGGGAACGTTATGCTCGATTGTGGGTTCATGCCCCTCGATGACTAGCTTGAGTGACAGAAACATGAGTCTAGGGGATGTGTTGTTGCCACAAGGGGGAAAACAACGGTGCTTGTGCCTGCGGGTGCAAGGATTGTTTACTTTACGCAAAGTTCTTTTAATGCAGTTGTCTGTTGCATTGAGTTTACACTATGGATGGGACTCGCAACTTAATACCAGCGAGATGTTCTGGATAGATATCTCAAGGCGGATGATTAGTAGTAGATATTGATGGATTTCGGTCTACTTACTTTGGCGTACCGCCCATGCTTTGAACCTCAACCTTTCTTGCAATGTAGTCAGCATTAGTCCTGTCAATTGCCCAGCTGTAATTCGTTTACCTCACATAGCTGTTTTATCGTCTTTTGGGAGAGAGACATCACTAGTGAACATCATGAGACTCCGGTCCATATTACCATCATTGATCACATCCGCTATTTACTTTTCCGCTTTTTATTTACTATTGCAATTATATCTATCACTACTATCACTTGCGTTTGATCCTTTGTAAACTACAAGGCCGGAGGGATTGACAACCTCTCTGTACTCGTTGGGAGCAAAGTTATTTGTATCTGTGTGCAGGTCCACGTTGATTGCTAATATCCGGCGCCGTTAGCAGTTGACACCTACTTGTTGAAACTGGGAGTCTCAGGGGAATCGATCCTTGGTATTGCCAAGGGAAATCTTCTCCTACACTGCATCTCTAACCTTCCACTTGGGGTAACCAACGAGGGGCGAGAAGCCTAGCAGTGACCTAGATGAGAACCACCACATGATGCATGCTTTACTCATGATCTTGCTATGTGCTAGATGCAATGCAAATGGTTAGTAGTGATGCTTAGTGATGCATGTGTGCCATGAAACCTTCGTGGTTGCATTCTTTTCGAAAAACCCATCGGGTGCCCCTAATGCCCGAGGGTGATGTTGAGTTAGGTCATCACTTGAGGAAGAAGTGATGTGCCGATAAAGATCTTGTATGTGGGTGAAATGATGGATTAGATTTATGTGTGACTACCGTAGCAACCAAACATGAGCAACCACTCTACCCCTTATGGACGGGGCATTATTGATTACTTAGGCCGATACTAGCATGGTGCCCGCATTACTAGTGACGGGAAGACTTGAGGTCTTTCCCGGGACGAGGTCGTGCTTGGATAGACGACCATGACTGTTTTTACAGGGCACCGGACACTCCGTTGGTCCCTTCGTGTATGCGTGACATTGAAATTAGGCCAAGTCCCATGATCTATTGTTTGTACTCGAGGGCCGTGCACCAACGAGTGGACCCTATGCTAGTGTCGTCTAAGGAAAGGTAATGACCGGGTGCTTCCCCCGAGTACTTGAGGTACTGCGGGATCGTGGTTGAAACGAAAGCTTCCCGGATCTTGTGGGTAAAGTGCGCAACCTTTGCAGAGTGTAAAACTATTCGACTAGCCGTGTCCACGGTCAAGGACAGTTGGGTGGTGCTACTTAAACTATGTCCAGAATTTTACTATATCGGTGAAAGTATGTGTGTGGTGAGTCAAGGTGGTGACTTGACTCGTAGAGTTGAATCCTATTCATGTTGATATCGGTAACCTGTCCTCGAGGTTACGTGAATTTGTTGATGCATATACTTGATGATAGAACATTTATTCTAGCTCGTAGCTAGATTGCTCATTGTTGTACAATTGCACTGTTACCTAGAACCAAATCATGGGTTGCTTGCGAGTACATTCAAAGTACTCATTGGCTCGCCACTGGTTATTTTATTGGCCAGGCAAGAGAGAATAGGATATGATGAAGATTTCTTGGTGACGAGCATGCGAGCTAGGACGCTTCCCAATCAGAATGCCTGTAGGGTTAAGGCAGATGGCATGGGTCCAAGTTGTTATTGCAGATTTCCGCTGCAACGGTATCCCAAGACTTGACCATAATGGTCCTATTTGTGTAACACGGTATGTATGGATGTAAGACTCTTGTTATTCAGCTTCTGTGTATTCAGTGAGCATGGATCTCTGGGATCACTGTACACATGCATTCGGTGATCACGACTTATGAGTCGGGGTCCCCACACTCCACTAATGATTCTCTTAGGCAAGTTACACTTGAGCAAGAAAATAGTCTATTGAATGGAATTATAGAGAAAGGTGTTTACAAGAGCCTTTCCGGAAGTAAGCAATTTGAGGAGATTGTACACAAGCAAGGAAGACACCGAAAGAATCAAGGTGTTGGTTTTGAACGAAAGTTCAATGCCAATGGAGTTGAGTGGGAAGAAGATAAATACCCCAAGACGAAGTTTGTTCCTCAACAAGAGAAGTATGATCCTACTTCTTTCCAAGGAACACAATCTCAAGATGATATTCCACCACTAGACCACAAGCAAAAGGGCAAGGACAAGCTTCAAGAGGAGACTGATGCATTTGAAAAAGCTCCCAAGGCCTTGGTCAAGTGGGTTCCCAAGACTACATCAAGTTCTACTTCATCAAGTACGACTACAACTCCAAGGATTCCCATCAAGATGGTGTGTACCCGAAGAAGAAGAACTAGAGAGTTCTTGAGGGTGACTCCACCAACATACTTCACTCATATCATTTTGGCGAGGACAAGTGCAAACAACTTCCATATCTTGCACTAGTTCAAGGAGTCACAAACCCTCTTGTTGGTAAGACAAGGGACAAGATAACCTAATGCTTTCATGGACATCATCTTGTGTGCAATTCACTCTATGTCCATGGATATATTTGTTTGTTCCTTGTGGGACTAACCCGTGTAGGTATTGAAAGTGCGACTCACTCCAATGGATTGCTCCAAATGATCTACATCAACATTGAGCATGTACATCTTCAACACCTACATGAAGTCATCATCGACAAAACCCAAGGTTAGTTCATCCCTCTTTGGGGGGATATCACATCTAGGGGGAGCTTTACTCTAATCAATTGAGCTAAAGCAGCTCTAATTATGTGAACACAACAATGCTTTATGTAAAAGTGGTAACCCCACTTGTGCTTAAATGATGAGTATGACCTATGATCAAATGTTCTCATTTGACTCCTAAGTCAATATACTCATATATAGATGACCTAGTCATCGCCAAATTGCTTGATAAATGCTAGAGTGATTGTGCATGCTTTGTCACATATTTCATTTGCCATCTTATTGTGTGAGCATGTTGGATGCATATTTTATTCATTCAAGGACGTCCATTTGTTGCTTTGATTGTTTGGCTCTTTATCATTTGCCAAATGGATGGACAAGAATGCCTAAGAACTCCCTCTAGCTATCTATGCTTTTCTCGTCTCAAACTCTATTCACGCTACATCACAAAGTTTGATCAAGTCAGATTCGAACCAGTTTGTGTGAGGAGCACTCGGAGTCCCCGATTCATCTTAGACTTAAACTTCCAAAACCTCTTTGTGCATTTCGGTATGACCGAGTCATCCACTTCGGTCACACCGAGTTCACTAAGTTGATCTAGGTTTTCAATCTCGGTGCAACCAATTTGAACTTTTCGGTCACACGGAGTTGCAGTAACCGCTTGCGATTTTGCATCTCAGTGCCACCGAGTTGTTCCACTCGGTCACACCGACAGGGTCGGGATATATATACCCACGGGTGAGATTTTGGAAATTTCTTCAAACTCCTTAGCCCGCACGTGTTTCCTGCTCTACCCCTCGGGTCTCCGGACCGTCTCCTCGCCGCCAGCGACCTCCCGCCGCTGGTTTCCATCGTCGTCAACAGAAATCTGCTCCGCCATTATCGCTGTAGCGAACTCCCGCCGAATTAGGGTACGTGTTCGACTCTATGTGCTATTCCTTTAACTCTGATTCATAGCACATTACTTTGCCATGATCTTTACCATGTATGCAAACTATCTATCCACTTAAAAACATCCTTAGATTAGATTTGATCTGAAAATTTAGGGTTAGGTCTCCGCCGAACTCATCTCGGACCGACCGAGTTGTAGAAATCGGTCTCACCGATTTGGCTTAGGCCATTGCACATGCGATTTTCGGTCTGACCGTAAAATGCAAATCGGTGTGACCGAGTTCGACTCTCTGTGAAACCCTAGCAATCTCGGTGCCACCGAACCGTGACTCGGTCTTACCGAGTTCACTAGTTTAGGTTCCAAAATTGCTTCGGTATCACCGAGTTTAACAAATCTGTAGCTCCGAAATGCTTTCTGTGGAGAACTAAAACTATGTTTTTGAGTCATCTGCTTTGCAAAAACTCTGCACTTTATGATGCTTATCCACTCTATCTCATCTACATCTATTTAGAGGGTCAGCTTTCAGTTTGCATTGCCAAAATGTCTTATCAAAGTGACAGCCATAATAGGTCATAGGAGCAAGCACAGTTGAGTGAGGGCTCTAGTCCCTAAAATAGCAGCTACTATGAGAGTAGTAGGAGCACTCCAAGTAATCTTCCAAAGGCTGCTACCAAGACAAGGAAGAAGAAAACTTCTGACAGTGAGGATGAGGATTTTGTGGCTGATGAGGCCACTTCAAAGAAGTAAGCTGTGAAAGAATCAACTAGGGCTGTCAAGCCAGGTTTGAATAAGAAGGCCCATGCCAAAAGAGCTCCAAAGTCAAAGGCCAGAGCATCAACTCAAGAAACAATGGTATTCACTCTTGAAACCAGAGATGATGAGCCAGTAGGAACTAAGAAGAGAGCTAGAAAGACCACAGCCAGAGTGATTGGCAAGCCATCTATGAGAGATGATGATGATGATGAAGCAGCAGCAAAAGAAGAAGAGGATGCTCCACCAGCACCTAAATCTCAGAAGCTGATGAGGGATGCCATTAAGTCAGGGGTTGCTCCTTCAAAGCCCAAGACTGCCCCCAAAGCTGCTGTTCATGCCACCAAATCTGCACCCAAGAGAAGCACAATGAACATTCCAGCTGCAGAAAAGAACAAGGCCCTAGTGCCTGAAATTGAAGAAGGTGGTGAAGTCCAAGTGCTTAGGAAGCTCAAGCCCAAGATCCCTGATCATGATGATAATCATATTGTTGCTGAGGACATGAAGTTGAGGAAGGATGCATGTCTCAGAATATGGAGACAATCTAATCCATATGCTGTGAGGAGAAGGACTGTTGTGGATTACAGGTTCCACACCAAAGAGCAGCAGGATTTCTACGAAACCATTCTGCTCGACAAGAAGGCCATAGTATGTGATATGAAGTGGGTGGACTGGAAATTCATTGATAAGAATGAAGATCATTTTCCAAGTGTGCATGAAAGTTTCAAATCATGTGGTGTTGACAAGTTTGTGGGTCAGAAGCTGACAAAATGGAATGATGAACTCATCATGCCATTCTACTCCACAGCTCATTTTTATCCAGATGGTAGAATTGTGTGGATGTGTGAAGGTACAAGGTACCAGTCAACTGCTGATGAGTGGGCCAAGTTGATAAAAGCCCCTGAAGAGCATGAAGATGACTTGCATGTCTATGCCAGGAAGAAGAAATACCACAACTCTATGTCCAACATGTACAAAGAGATCCCAGACACAACATTGGAAACACATAAGCTTAGATCTATACATTACTTGTTGTCCGGTCTAGCTACAATCAACACTATATTGAGGCATACATTGTTGCCCAAGTCAGGAGATCATAAGATGATCAGAGGACACTCAATCAACTTGCTGCACATTTTTGATGTGCCTCAAAAGTTCAAGGTCATGAGTCTGATTGTAGAGACAATCAAAAGGACAACTGCTGACGAGAAGAAATCATGTGGGTATGTTCCACACATTCAGGAGCTCATCAACTCCAAGATGGGCACAGGCACATACTTATTGGACAAGGAACATCTTCCCTTATTACCTGAATTTGAGGATAACACAGTTGTAATGGATGAGAATGAACCTTCATCAGTGCAAGCACAAGAAAAGAGAGAGAAAGCTAGAACTGAGAAAGCAGCAAAGATGCCAAGTGTTGAAGAGGCATCTCAAGTGTCCCTCAAATCTAAATAACATCAAATGTCATATCTGATTAAAGCAACTTTGAGGATTGAGAAGGGCTTGGCCACCCTGTCTCAAAATCAGGAGAGCTTGGAGAGGATTATAGAAACAAAATTCTATAATCTTGGTCTGAAGGTGACTGAGATACAAACAATAGTTGAGCAGCTCCAGGAGGAAGCTAAAGAGAGAAAAGGGAAGGCAACTACTGATGTATTTCAGTGAGTGCCTAGAGGACAAAGGTCTGCTGCAGTGTCTGTACCTGATACAAGAGCAACAACATCAACACCAGTAGCCACAGCTTCAGTGCCACCTCCAGCAGCCACTCCCCCAGCTCCAACTACATCAACTGATGCCTTCATCCTTGGAGTTCTCTCTACACAGCCTCCCGAAGACCAATCCTGAGAGACACATAGCACTATGCATATTTGAACTTTTTGGTAACTTGTTGCCAAAGGGGGAGAAATATGTATAGATCATAGGCTTCGAGAGAGTGTTTTGCCTCTTTGTCTCTCTTGTTTTTGGTTGAACTTTATTGTGTTCTTGGTTTATACTCTATGTCCTTGTGTGAGATACTTGTTTGATCATGTGATTGATCATATGCTACTTTAATGCTTACTTGAATGATATTATATTTCATATCCCTATATGATCATTCACTTTGCTTGGTTATGAGTGCATGTTTTTAGGTTATATCATTTTGAGCGCTCCACCAAGATGTATGTGACATGGAAGTAACCCATGATCTTAATCGATTGTGTATTTGCATTCAAAAGCAAATTTTAAATAATACACAAATTTAGGGGGAGCTCTTGCTTATCACATACTTCTCAAAGATACGATGTATTTCAATCTTATTATCATTTGTCGAAGCTTTGCTCTATATGTTGTCATCAATTACCAAAAAGGGGGAGATTGAAAGTGCAGCTATCCCTAGGTGGTTTTGGTAATTACTAACAACATATAGCTCATTGAACTAATACTATCTCAAGATAAATATTTCAGGAAAGTTCAATGATTGGCATGGCATGGATTAGAAATGTGGACCCCTCAAAATGCTAAGGACACATATTGGCTCAAGCTCAAGACTCTACATTTTCTATTTTAGTGATCCAAGATCACATTGAGTCCATAGGAAAGCCAATACTATTAAAAGGGGATGAGGTGTTGCTTAATGGCTTTCTTGCTCAAAATGCTTAGTGATATGCTCCAAAACCCTCAACGACTTTCTCACATCCACGTATGTCCCAAACCAAAAGTCAAACTTGGCCCCACCAAAACTTTCTATCCGGCGCTATCGAGTTTAGTTGACATAGCCACTGCCACAAACCCTAGTCACTTCGGTCTCACCGATAGGGATCTCGGTCTCACCGAGATGGGATTGCAAACTCTCGGTTTCCCTTCGTAACGTTTCGGTCTAACCGAGATGAGCGATCGGTCCCACCAAGTTCACAATGCAAACTCTCTCTTTCCCCTTCGTAATGTTTCAGTCCAACCGAAATGAGTGAATCGGTCCCACCGAGTTTGCCTAACCAACTCTCTGGTTAGCTTATTACCAAAATTGGTCCTACCGAGTTTGTGTAATCGGTCTCCGAGATTATGTTATGCCCTAACCCTAGCACATCGGTCCTACCGAGTTGATCATATCGGTCCCACCGAAATGCCTAACGGTCACATTATGAACTAAATCGGTCTGACCGAGTTCTCTGATTCGGTGCTACTGAGTTTGGTAAATTGTGTGTAACAGTTATATTTTGTGCGGAGGCTATATATGCCCCTCCAGCCTCTCTTCATTCATGGATAAAGCCATCAGAACATGCCTACACTTCCAACATACATTTTCTGAGAGAGAACCACCTACACTTGTGTTGAGGTCAAGATATTCCATTCCAACCACATAAATCTTGATCTCTAGCTTTCTCCAAGTTGCTTTCCACTCAAATCATCTTTCCACCAAATCCAATCCTATAAAAGAGAGTTGAGTGTTGGGGAGACTATCATTTGAAGCGCAAGAGCAAGGAGTTCATCATCGACACATTGTCTATTACCTTTTGGAGAGTGGCGTCTCCTAGATTGGTTAGGTGTCACTTGGGAGCCTCCGTCAAGATTGTGGAGTTGAACCAAGGAGTTTGTACATGCAAGGAGATCGCCTACTTCGTGAAGATCTACCCTAGTGAGGCAAGTCCTTCATGGGCGATGGCCATGGTGGGATAGACAAGGTTGCTTCTTCGTGGGTGGAGCCCTCCGTGGACTCGCGCAACCATTACCCTTCGTGGGTTGAAGTCTCCATCAACGTGGATGTACGATAGCACCACCTATCGGACCCACGGGTAAAAAAATCTCCGTGTCTACATTGCGTTTGCTCCCTCAAACTCCTCTCTTTACCTTCATATGCAATTACTTTACATTCCGATGCTATACTCTTAGAATTTCATATGTAGGTTGATTGATTGACTTGTGCATAATTTCTAAAATCTGCCAAGACTTAAAATTGGGAAAAGTCTAGGTTTTTATTTGGTCAAGTAGTCTAATCACCCCCCCTCTAGACATACTTTTGATCCAACACCATGCCTCTAAGGGGTCGCGCATGGAAGGGCAAGATACCCGATGATTCTCCTAACAATCCTGCAGCTTTATGATGCCTCCAGAGGCCGGCAGCTACCGAGTCGACAACAAAGGGGGCTTCACCGCATGACGAAGAGCTCACCCTCACGAGGTGGGAAGCTACCGTGAATTTATCAAGCTAAGTTACCTTACCGCACCTATTCGGGGCATGAACGACACATCATGACATAGAAACAGTAAACGTAGCATAGTAGCATAAGTGCCATGGTTCATTACACGTCCCGGCGGGACCCTCCACCTTTTGTTCAAAATGGAGGACAAAGGAAAGGTTAAACAAAAGCGGCCAGCGCGACCACATCGGCCCCTAAGGCCTGGCTCTGGAGACCCTTCAAGCTCAGTCTGATCTCTCCTCCCGCTTCACCATGGCATCGTGACGAGGTCCCTCATCACTTCCCCCGAACCTGGCCCGATGGCATGGTGGCTCACCAGAATCGCTACTGCTCGCGCTCTCCCCAGAGGAGGAATCGTCGTCGCTGGAGGGGCTGCAGACGTCACCAAGGGCAGGCTCGTCATCGTCATTGTCGCCCTCGGGGCAGCACGCCACGTGCCTTTCGTCCTTTCCAAACACCCTCACGTAGAGGGTCGTGAGGCCGTCATACTTGAAGTGGAGGGTGCACCTCTCGCTCAAGTCCCGCGCGTGGGCGAACGATTGCTAGCCGCGGGTCAAGGATGCGCCGCCTTCGGCGAAAACCTCGACCCTCACCCACGAGGCCTTGTTGTAGTACCCGTCAGCTTGCAGCCATAGACCGTCGAGCCTCCTCGGCAGCGACCTCGTGAAGAAGTATGGAAGCGGGAGCCAGGTGCCGGCGGGCCTCTCCGACCACACGACGAACTCCGCAGAGGCGTCTGCCGAGCGGAAGCGCGGCCGTGAAGCGCGAACGACCATGGCGCGCTCCCCCTCGTCGTAGAGATTACCCCGTCCGCTACAGCCCGCACCGCGTGAAGAAGCGCCACCGCGACTCCCGGAGGCGACAACCGAGCGTAGAGAAGCACGCCCACGCCCCTGAGAAGCCACGGCTGGGGACGTAGCGTACTTACGGGGGCGCCCGCAGCCCCTTTTGATTGGAGGAGCGTCCGGGCCCTCGTTGGGGGCCTTGCCTTTCTCCGCGGCGGAGAGCTTCCTTGGTGGCGCCATGGGTGCCTGAAGCAAGGAGGAGCAAGCGGCGAGGAGATGGAGATGAGCAGAGGGGATCCTGCCCCTCCTCATTTATAGCAAGGGGAAGGCAAACCGTCAGCCCCCATGATCATAGGTAATGATGACGCATGCAGCAGACTCTAGTCAAGTCAAACGGTTGCCAAGGCGACATATGGAAGTGGAGACACCCACGTCCCATCCAGGCGCCACGTGTCGACCATGACCGCAGGAAATTGGGGCCCGCGACGCTTCTCCCTTGCCCTTTGGCTTCGTCTCGAAGCCAAGTCCGAGCGTGCCTTGGGCCCGGGGGCTAGTGTCGGTGTTCTGGGAACCAGGGTACCCAGACTTGCCTGTCTGCGGCCCGCTACGTGGCTCCTTTTCAGGCCTGGTACGGCCCATCTTCAGCATCGACACTCAAGACCCTCGCGAGGGGCCAAGCCTCGTCGGGCAGACGACATCAAGAACTCCGGAAAGGGCAGCCTCATATGGCTGGCTCCCGGGGAGCGGAGAACTCTATGCAACCCCCACCTCACGAGGTTTGCATGACGCAAGCCATGACGACCAAGGCTAGGCGGGTGCCCGTGGGCACAGTACAACAGTTTCCTCTTCGGTGCTAAGGGAGCAGGCTCAGACACAGAGTCCCGAGGAATCTGCCAAAGGTTTCCATTCCAGCGCAACAAGATCAAGACCGCCAGGACGGCGGGATGGAGGTCATCACCGAGGCCACCCTGGCGTCAAGATCAGAGGCTTTGCAGGCAAAGACCACCTTTAGTCAAGATAAGATGTACTAGTTGCCCCCCTTCAAAATTGTCCGTTGTGGGATCCCTTCCCGCCAAACATTTCGGGAAGAGGACCAAGGCCACTATATAAGTAGGATAACCACCACCCAATAAAGGGATGGATCATGCAAACCCTCTCTTCCACCACTAAGCAAGAACACCTCGCCTCCGGAGGTTGTTCACTCATTGTATTAGTTCATCCACATCCCATCTCGAGGCTAATCCACCGTACTGCTGGAGTAGGGCCACTCACCGCTAGGTGGCCTGAACCAGGATAAACTGCCTCGTGTCTCTTTTACATTCTTGTTCATCGTGTTAGTTCATGAGACGACGAGTGGATAGATAGGCGAGGTTGAGATCTTTGCACGCACCCCAGAGTTCGAACCTAGTAGGGTATTGTGGAGCCCTGAATCTGACACGGATCATGGTGAAGGATCCGTGTCCGAGGGAGATACAGAAATCTACTCCAACGGTGAATCTTCAACTGGAAAGACCAATTCGGTGTACCAACTACAAGACGGCAGGCTTGGGGGCTGTTTCGACGGTGACAGTATTCCGGACTCCTATGATCCGGCGAGACGAGTTGCGAACTTCATGGTCGGCACTCAATCGGTGCTTGGTCCGACCACTGCCATGACTATGGCCTTCGGTTCAATGGCCGCGGCGATGGCTGGTGCTGGCGGTTCTGCACGACCATCGGCTCTCCGATTGTCTAAACTATTGGAGGCTTCGGCAACCTTATTGGTCGCGGATGTGACACCAGAAAATCAAGAACAACATAAGGCGGATATTGCGAAGCTACGAGATGAGATAGCTTAGGGTAAAGACGAATTTAACACTAAGAACGCCAGGATGGCAACAAAACGAGTCGCTATGGATGCTTAGGCGCAGCGGATTCAGACAGAATAATTCTGGCTTACCTTGGATCAGAATGCTTCAAACTCTGTCATGAGGAGGAGGCATCAGACCCATCTACCCACAGAGTTTGAGGCTAGGAACCAGTTTAATACGCCCGGGGTAGGAACCAGTGACCCGCCTGTAGTGAACAGGGCGGTGGAGACACCTGCGGCAGGGGCATCGGTTCAGCCGTGAACCATGGACCCGCCTCGTTTGAATTTGACTCTACCTCAGCACATCGTGACGCCTCCAGGTCATTACTCTAATCCTCTGGACAACATGGTCGTTGCGGCAACATGATTGGCAGCTATCCCCGTTGAGGGTGAGTCTCCTGCGGTGATGGAGATACGGAGAGTCGGCGAGCTTCTCCAAACAGTCGTGGCTCAGCAAGCGGCTTATTCGTACAGCCATGAGTGGATTCATTCAACTCCTCGTCCGAGCCGGAGTTATAGCAGTCAAATTGAGTCACCAGTGGTTTCAAGCAGTGAGCAGCACCACAACCAACCTCATAGGCGTGATCCGCCGCGCGCTGGTAATGATGCTCAGGCCTTGGTAGATTAGGGCAGAGCACGACGCGAGGCGGAGCTAGCAGATCAGTTGCCGGCTCACCATTCGTCTCTGGTTTACCCGACGGCATCTGTGGAGGCGGGGGTGATTCTGAAACCCTTGGTGTGCCATGTTTAGTGCTAGCGATATGCAATGAGCGTTTGCTTAAAGATTTCAAAGCCCCCCGCAAGGTGCCTAACTATACGATGGATCAACCCCCGCAGGATTGGGTCCAGAGTTATGAGATGTCCATGGAGATGCTAGATGTTAGTGAAGCTGCTAGTGCTAAGTACTTCACCATGATGTTGGATGGACCAACGCGCACTTGGCTGAAAGGATTGCCCTCTAACTCCATCAGATCATGGGCAGAGTTAAAGTCATGTTTTATCAAAAATTTCAAAGACACGTGCAAGCAACCTATGTCGATCGTTGATCTGAATTCGTGTGTCCAGAATGAGGGTGAGTCTACAACCCATTGGGTACGCCGGATTTCAACTGTTATCCACTCATCCGACGGTATCAACGCCGGCTCGGCCATTCTAATGTTAGAGAAGAATTTTCGTTTCCTTCCCCTTAAGCAAAAGCTCGGGTGGCTTAAGCGCCACTGTGATGATATGGGAGAACTCATGGCAGCCCTCATCAAGTATGTTGATTCTGATAGCACCATAGACCCTGAGTCTGATGAGGAGAAGGCCGACAAGGGAAAGAAGAATGGTAACAACAAGGGCCAGCATCACAACGCGCCGGGTCAAGGTAACAATGGTAAGCGTAAGCAGATGGACGGCGGCTCAGATTTTGTGGCCAACACCAATACGTAGAATAATCAGCAGCGTCGAAAGGGAAAAGGGTCAAATTCCCGGTTTGGTGGGCCAAAGTTCAACCTTGAGGCAATGTAGAATCCACCTTGCCTGAAGCACAGTACGGAGGAGAGGCCATCCAATCATCTTTGGAAGGACTGCTTTATCATGAAAGAGTATAAAACTTCTGGCTCTTCCCAGAATAATAATGGCCCGTCTGGCGGGTCAGAACCTGGCTTTCATGGGCCTGGTTTTGGAGGTGGCGGTTCAAGCTCCGGTTTTCAAGGACAAGGCAACCAAGGTGGTTTTAACCAGCAATCTAATCAAGGGAATCATCAGCAGTAGTCCGGTTACGAGAGCAACCCAAAGCAGCTGAATAGTGGCTAGTATCACGTGTTTACCACAAGCTTGTGCAAACGAGATAAGAAGATTCACAAGCGAGTAGTAAATTTGGTTGAGCCGGCGGTCCCTCGATATTTGTGGTGGTGTGAGAAGCCTATCATATGGAGCCATGAGGATCACCCGTCCTGGGTTGATAATCCGGGTCAATTGGCTTTGGTGGTTCCTCCTCAGGTGGGAGGATACACGGTGACCAAGGTGCTTATGGATGGAGGCAGTAGCATCAATATCCTTTACGACGATACCTTTCGTCGTATGAATTTAACTCATAAGGATCTGCAGACATTCAATACTGTCTTTCATGGGGTGGTGCATGGTAAGTCGGCATATCCTGGGTAAGATAACATTGGAAGTGGCCTTTGGTGATGACCAGAACTACATGGCAGAAAAACTGACCTTTGAGGTGGTCAAGATCAAGAGTCCTTACCATGCTTTTTTTGGTGGCCGGCTTATGCCAAGTTCATGGCCCGACCTTGTTATGTTTATCTGCAGCTTAAGACGCCGGGTCATAAGGGCACCATCACAGTACACGGTGACAGGGAGATAGCCTTGGAGTGCGAAGAGGGTGATGTTGCTTATGCTGAGTCTGTTTGCGCAATGGAGGAGTTGAAATTTTATAAGGATAATGTTGACCCGGCGGACATGACCCCGTTGAAGAAACCAACTACAGAGCATGATCCTTTGCTGAAGTTTAAGTCGGCAGACGACAATAAGTAGGTTGACTTTGTTCCTTGCAACTCATCCCAACAGTTCACTATCAGTGCTAATCTGGATCCAAAATAGGAAAGCGCTCTCATCGAGTTCATCCGTGAGAACCGGGACATCTTTGCATGGAAGCCTTCAGACATCCTAGGTGTACTGGGGGAACTCGCTGAGCACACTCTCAATATTGATCCAAAATTTAAACCGGTCAAGCAATTCCTTTATCGTTTTAATGAGGAGAGGCGTAAGGCTATTGGGTAGGAAGTGGCCTGGCTCTTGGCGGCTGGGTTCATTGTTGAAGTTTTTCACCCTGAGTGGTTGGCTAACCCGGTGATGGTGCTTAATAAGAACGACACTTGGCATATGTTTGTGGATTACACATATCTTAATAAAGCCTATCCGGCTGACCCTTTTGCTCTTCCCCGTATTGATCAAATCATTGATGCTACGGCGGGTTGTGAGCGTTTGAGTTTTTTGGATGCTTATGCAGGTTATCATCAGATCAAGATGGCAGTTAAGGACCACTAGAAGACAGCTTTCATCACTCCTTTTGGAGCCTTCTGCTATGTAGCTATGCCTTTTGAGCTCAAGAGTGCCCATGCACTACTAGGGATAAGCCTAGCAGTAGCACGGGTTTTAGCTGTATCAGTAGCGCAGGCTCAGCCCACGCTACTACTATACATGGGTAGCAGTAGCGTGCTTTCTAGAAACGCGATGCTGATAATAGATGCATCGCTTTTAGTGAAGCCACGCTGCTGCTAATCTAACTACTAGTAGTGTGCTTTCTGTCGAGCGCTACTAGTATAGTGTTTTTCATTTTTTAGCGTATTTATACGCCATTATACAACTTTATATCATCACCAACACTAGCTAATAACAAATCATCATGATAATCATGATCAACATCATATTAATATAAAAACTCTTGCATCATATATATCGTCACCAAAAACACTAGCTAATAATCATCATAGTCATTACCACCAACACTATTTAATCATCATAGTCATAGTGTAGCTATCTAATCACCACCAACACTAGATGATAATATTCATCATAGTCATTACCACGAACACTAGCTATTTAATCATCATAGTCATAGTGTAGCTAATCACTCCTGCTGCTCTCTCTCAGGTAAAATAGCATAGAACATGTGTAGCACTCCTGCTTCATTATTTTGGAGCATGCAGATGAACCTGTCTCCTAATTGTGGGCAGCGCTTATGATTGCTGCCCCATAGTACTTCTCTGCTACGATCCTTCACAATTTTGCTCCAGTCTTTGACTATTAAGACTTGCTCGCTTTGAGAAATCTTAAATGCACTGAACTGCAATGTAGGATGTCTTGGCCGTAAGCTAACCATTGTCATGCGACCTTTATGCTCGATCCATTGAGGCACAACTATCATCGGGAGTCCCTATTGAAGAACATCGTAGTAACATACTTATCAATGAAGTTTAGCTTAAAAATAATGTTTGCAAAAGATCCACTCACGACAAATAGTAAAAATCTTACCATCTTTCCTAAATAGATGTGACCGTAGTTCAATGCGCATGCTAGTGGTCGCACGTTTTGAGTACTAATATTTTTTAGTCCAAGAAAATAATTTGTCTTGACAGTAACAAGATCCTCAAGCCATGAAACATAATGATTTATCTCCTCGCAGTTTAGTTCAGCCCCAGGACAGTAGTAGATCATGTCTACCAAGTGTCGGACATGTTTGCTTGAATGGAAATAAGCTGTCAATAGAAATTAGTTGTCAACTATTTTTGAATAAACAATATCGAAGACATAAATATTGGTTGAGAAACTCACGTAATGGTAGAACTGGAGGCGTCTGCACATCGACTCAGATGTCGATATTACCTTCAATATCACCATCTTCCGGACGAATATCAAAGATGATAGGCATATCATGCTCAAATGCGTAAGCCTTGCATAGTGCTCTCCAATTTTTGCATTCAAAATAGGTGTAGGTGTCTGCATTGTATAATTTTGCGTTGAAAGTATAACCATGCTCAGTCCTCAAGTGAACTCTCTTTACCTCCATAGTTTCCATAGGACCGAAACCAATCTTATCCAAGACAAAAATTCTTGCATGGCATGGGATACGCTAGTAGAATAGTAAACAATTAAAATTATAAGTTGAAGCAAATGAAGCAGAAGTGATGCTTAATTACGAAAAACGACTTGTCGTCTACTGTATCCACTTCAAAGGTCTCATTTAGCTTGATGCTGAAGCGCCTACCATCAACTAAGAAATTTCTGTCACACAGGCCGCGCTTGTCTTCGCAGTATTCACACATACCAAAATCCTTTTTGTCGTCATACATTTCCTATGTTCATAGCTGAAACGTTAATTGAAAATTTAATATTTAATCTGAACATTTCATTTGGTTAAGATGCATAACTAAATACCCTAGTTCTACTCACGTATTCAACTAATTGAACACACATATCACTATTAATCAATATACAATGGTTGACTTTAGGTCTGTCGAGTCTTTCTTCCTAAACTCTCATCTCACGTATATGGTGGGCACTCCATCTCTGATATCACGTCCGTCGGTGATGGTCGCTACTACTCCTTCCCCTAGTGCATAAAAAGATCTAGCACAAAGAGAAGAACGAGAAGCGACCCCCACGACAACAGTCGGCATTCTTCTTCTCATATATGGTGGAGACTCTCCCTCACCGATTTTTTGATTGTCATGTATGGAGCCCCGACAGACTTAAAGTCAACTCAAAATGTCGTTTAATTCTCTTTCTAGCAAATTCGGGGCACTCGATATTTCCATCATATTCTAGCACAAGTCATGCTTAAATTCACGGAAAAATCCGGCATGACCTTTGCTAAAATAGGACATATCAAGCGCCTGAAATTTACCAGAACAGAAATGAATCAACACTCCGATAAAACATAGGCCACTCGGATTTTCCCCGCGATACAAAGATGTCCCTTCTCTCATATATCAGAAACAATTATATCATAAGCATTCACACCCGAACATTTCAATATATCTTATAACCCGAACATTTCATTTGGTTAAGAAGCATAACTAAATACCCTAGTGTCGGGGAAACTGGTCGCCCACGAACACCTATGGGACCGGAGCCCCTTCTACGGTACGGCAAGGGTGCGGAGGGAGCACAAAGAGCAGATCGAGGGGCACACGCGGGCAGTTTACCCAGGTTCGGGCCGCGCGGACGCGTAAAACCCTACTCCTGCCTTGGATGTATTGAGTTCTTGAGCTCGGGAGCTTGAAGATCTACAGTACTAGCTACACCGAACGTGGGAGTGATCAAGTTTCTGGGATCGAACCCCCTCTACGTTGTGCATGGGCCTCCTTTTATAGCTCAAAGGGGTCACCGACAGGTGTCAACATAGAGGAGGGTAAAACTGTAAAATTGGTGGTAGATGGAACAGTGCATGAACAGTGTATGCACAGTGGTTTATACCTAACCCTGACTGTGGGGGACAAGGGCATTGAATGCCCGTCGCCGTCACCCCAAAAAGCGTCCGCCCGGGCGTCTCCGTTCGCCACGACGGTGGCCTTGTCACCGCGGCTCGCCACCGTGTACACCAGGCTGCACAGCCATCTGCCACGTGCCCCTGGCAGGGCCCTAGGGCGACGCGTGGCCAGATGAGCTGGAGCACAGGCACACAGCGTGAGCCTCCCCCGGCAAGCACCTTGCCGGGGTTGCTATCTTGCCGGGCCCGGAAGCTTGTCGCCCTCCGGGTCCTGCCGGGGCGCACGATGCGCCACGATATATCTTCTGAGGGGCTGTTCTTTGGCCTTCCTGGCAAGCTCCTCTTGCCAGGGTCTTGTGCTGGAATGATAACCTTGAGCCTGGTGCGGCCTTCCCGGCAAGCTCCTCTTGCCGGGGCCTTATTCTTCTGACTTGTATACTTTGTTCTTGAATGGCTTCCAAGGGGTCTAGAGTGGGCTTTGGCGGGCGCGTGATGAGCCAGACCACGGGACGCTGCTACTGCCCGTGCACAAGTCGGGATACTAAGGTACCCTTACTTTAGTACACCGACAGGAGCCCCCGGGCCTAGGCCACACACGGTGCCGAGCGCTGTTGGGCGAGGCCCAAAACAGTGCACGGGCACACGCGTCCCACGGCGCGCCGTTTCCCACTCCGCATCTGCCGCATCCCTCCCTAACGGCACACGTCGATTGCGGCGTCGTGGGAGAGATCGTGGCATGTTTCTTTAATGGGAAAATGCGGAACATCCCCCACTTCCCCCTTAAAAGCAGAGGAAGCAGGGGCAGTTTCCCCCCATCGCTTTCATTGTGTCTTGAATCTCCAGAAACCCCCGCCGCTCTCTGCCTCCCCAAAGGTCGACAGAGAGCCGAGCTCCACCCTTCCTCCGCCGTCTCCAGCATCCGCAGCGCCGTCGTCCCCCCTCGCCGTCCCCGCCATGGCCCCGAAGAGCGACAAGGCGAAGAGTCACAAAGCGAAGAAAGAGAAGTCCGACAAGGCGACGAAGCTGGCAGCTATGCGGAGGAGGATGGTGGTCTTCCCGCCGAGGCTCGGCGCGAGGGAGCTGCGGGACAAGTATTACCTATTCTGGGCGGGGGAGACGAAGGCTCACCCGCGCACCAGAGTCCTCCCCGCCGCAGCCATCGACCTGTACCCGGGAGGTTACCACTTCTTCGCTTTGTTCTTCCATTGCGGTCTCTGTCCTCCGTATTCAGAGTTTTTATGTGATGTGATGAACACATACGGATTCCACCTCTTAGATTTCACCCCGAACGCCGTCCTCACTTTGGCCGTTTTCGCACATCTGTGCGAAAACTATGTCGGGGTCCACCCAAACGTAGCTCTCTTCCGCCACTTCTTCACACCTAGAGTAGAGTCCGGATCTCCACTCTCCGGCGGTATCTCCTGGATCTTCAGGCTCGGCAAGAAGGAGGCGTACTTGATTGGAGAGCTCCGCGGCAAGTGGGAAGAGTGGAGGGCTGATTGGTGCTGGGTCATGGAAGATGAACCCGAGCAGTTTACCTCGCCGCGCCGGACTGCAATAGTGCGCGGCAAGGATTGGAGTGACTTGGCCCCGGAGGACGACAAGCTGCAGATTGCCCTTACTAGTATCCTTCGCCTCCGGGCCGCCAACCTTACTGTGGGCGAAGTTGGGGCTGATTTCCTCCGCCGCCGCATTGCTCCTCTGCAGGAAAGGAAGAGACCTGCTTGGGAGTTCGGCAACGCGGCAGACCGCATGAGGCTGCGCCCCGGGTTGAATTATAACTTCACCGTCTTGGAGCTCAAGGGGATGGTCCAGGAGCTGTTCAAACACGACCCCAAGCACAAGGAGTGGTTCACCCCGTCCCGGGGAGTAGTTCCTTTGTGCAACAATACTGCTCTTAGTGCCATCCGCGCGGCAATGCCTGAGTGTGACTCCCACGGGGTTGTTCCCACCTGGTTGACGCCTTCAGCAGAGACCATGCAGGCCTTCTTCGATAGCCTGGTTGAACGGCCACGCAACCCCGAGGAGAAAAAGGGCCTCACCCGAGCGACCACCGACCGGGATGTGGCATACATAGCCAACAGGATGGAGGAGGCCGCCGCAGCGGCGGCCGCGGGTGAGTTTGGGTACACCGTGGAGGAAGCAGAAGCAGCAGACGCGGTGAGCCAAGCCGAGGAAGAAGAGATCCTCAAGCTGTTGAAGATTGCGCCCGAGGAGTTCGCCTGGGAGCCTGCCGGGACGAGCGAGGCTGCCGGGCAGGGCTCCGAGTCCAGTGAGCCCGCCGAGGGGGACGCCGAATCGGGCGATTCTGACGAAGACTCGGGCGGGTCACTGAACCTTGAAGACGCCTCCTCATCCTCAGAGAACTCTCCGCCGCCACCAAGTCCTCCGCCACTGAGACGGCGAGGCCACCGGCGCCCCGACAGCAGCCGAAGCGCCGAGCAACGCGTGCCACCACGACGAGCAAGGTCATCAAGGAGGCGCCCCGTGCCCGAGCGACAAGCGGAGGGGGATCTTCCCGGAGTGGCTCTGGTGTTCCCTCTGCCCCTCGGTCTTCAGCGACGACCGGCGCGGGGTCTTCACAACCCACAGCTTCGGAGCCCGCCAAGCGCCCGAGGGAGCCTTCTCCTCCGGCTCCTCGCGCTGGAGCACGCGAGGCGCAGTTCGACTTCTCCGCCCTCATCTCCGATGAAGAGGAGGAAGAGTAAGTACTTGCAATTTCTATTTCCTTTGATTTTCATTGCCTTTGTCTTGATTTCTCTTTGCTTAACTCTGATCTTGTTTGGCTTCCAGGACCTTGACCCAGAGGATGGCGAAGAGGGCCAAGATCCCTGTGGTTGACCTCGAGGACGACGAGCCCGTCGCGGTGACGGGTGACGCGCCAGCGACAAGCCTGCCGGACCAGCCTGCTGCTCCGGAGAGCAGCCCCCAGCGCATCCCCCAGCGTAAGTCCTTGTGTTCACTTTTCTGCTTGACGGGCGCGCTTGAGGTAGTTATCCTTACTAATGTTTTGTTGTCTTGTGCAGAAGTGGAGCCGCAGCCGCAGGAGCACCAAGAGGTCGCCCCCGACGAGCCGCTTGTTCCACCCTCCCCGCCAAGGAGGAGCTCCCCGGCGAGGGGCAGTGCTCCGCCAAGGATGGGTACTCCGCCAAGGGCGAGCACCCCGCCAAGGGTGAGCACCCCGCCAAGGGAAGGCGCCAGCGGCCCTCCGCCGGCGGGGACTTCTTCTACGCCGCCAAGGGAGAACTCCCCGGCGAGGGACCCCGTTGTTGAAGAGGCCCGCGAAGGTAAACCCTTGTGCCTTTTTTCTTTGAACTCTTCTTTTTTGGATATTTGCTTGACGATTCTTTCTTTTCTTTTTCTTCTGTTAGATCCGCCTGCCCCGGAGTCGATGGAGACGGAGACCATCACCGGGGAGGAAGTGCGCGGCGATGCTGGCGACGCCACCACTGCAGAAGGAATGGCCGGCGCTGACGAGCCAGCCGCCGAGGAGACTGCCCCGACCGCTGACGCGGCAGCTGGGGAAGGGACCAGCGACCGCACTGCTGGCCCTGAGGTCGCAGGAGCGCCGGACGCTGCGCCGGCCGCTGACCCCTCCGCCCCCGCAGCTGGGTCGGGCGTCTACCTGGAGGCCGCCAAAGGGGTCTTTATCCAAGTCCCGTGGGCATCTTCATCAAGGGCACCCGCGGAGGGGGAGATCTTCGACGGAGAAGTTCTTGCCTCCGCCGGGTTGAAGGTTGTCGACACGCCCGGCAGCAGCGACGAGCCCGAAGAAGAGCAACTCCTACGTCGACTCCTGGCCTTGTACCGGGCCAGGCAGGCTAAGTTGGAGTCCCGTGAGGCTCTGGCTGCCAAGGCTGGTGCTGATCTGGAGAAACGCGTCGCGGAGCTCCGTGCCGCCAACCAGGCGGCCCTCCGGAACTTGGCGGAGGAGCGCGAAGAGCTTGCCGGAGCGCACCAGGCGTTCCTCCTCGAGAAGGCCGAGGTGGAGGAGCAGCAGCGACTGGCCGCTGAGGATCTGTCTCGGTGGGAGGGAGAGCTCAACCAGCGGAAGGTCGACCTCGACAGCCACGAGGACGACCTTACCGCTCGTGAGCAGGCCATTGGCGGGGCTCTGCAGGAGGCGAGGGATGCCGCTGCTGCCGCAGAGACCGCCAAGAAGGATCTGGAGGCCAGGGTGGCGCAGTTGGAGACGGGCTTGAAGGCGAGCGAGGACAGGGTTGCCGCGCTCAACGTGGCGCGGGAGAAGGACGCCCACACCAACTCGGAGCTGCAAGTCCGTCTCTCCGAGAAGGGCAAATAGCTCAACGACGCCAAGGACTCTATTGCAGACTTGGAGCTGAAGGTTTCCACCCTCACCGACTCGCTTGACGCCGCCCGGGACCGCGAGACGAAGCTGAAGGACGATCTCCGTGCTGAGAGGGCCTTGATGGACAGCGCCGCCGTCTCGCAAAACAACTTCCAGCGGACGGTGGAGTAGTGGACCGAGGAGCTCGTCGCCTCCGCCGCCAACATCGACAGGGAGATGGTGGCGCTGAGGGCGGAGCACCTCGTGTACTCCCCCGACGAGAGCCTCCCCCACAGCGCCAAGCTGAGCCTGTTCTTCAGAGGAGTGGCGCCGGCTCTCGCGCAGCTACGGGAGAAGATCCCCGCGCAGCTGGCTGACGAGGCGCGCCGGCTTTGCATGGGTACTATGGAGCGGGTGTTGTCGAAGATCGTCTACCGCAACCCCGGGATCAACCTCAACAACGTCCTCCGGACCCTGCCGCCCAAAGCTGACCAGGAGGCATTGAAGGCACAAGTTGCCCACATCGTAGCCAAGGCGGGCAGGATCCAGAGGGTCGACGGAGACCGAAGAGACTAGGCTCCCTTCTTTCCACTTCCCTTGCTGCTGTCGATTAAGTCATAGGTAGTAGTTGGTTAGAACAGCGGCAAGTTATCTTGTAATATTACTTTTATTTTGGATAATCAACGCAGTGTTATCTCCCTTGTTTAGTCCCTTCACTTCGTATGCTTTCCACCCTACACTTTTAGGGAACTTGCCGGCAAAGGGACCCTTGCCGTTAGCGCCGAGTGCGGGACTCTTAGCAGCCCGCTGGCAATGCCCTTGTCGGCAAGAAACCTTGCCACAGCTAGTCGTAGCACACTTGGATTGTTGAGCGAACTCGAATACGAAGTAAGGGCGAGACACTTGTCGCAACTCACTTAAGCCGTTGAGCGTGCTCGAAACAAAGTAAGGGTGCAGCTAGCCACGGGTAGGTTCCTCCGCGCACAGGTTTTCCATACAAAGTGTGGTTGTTCAAGGAAGACAACTAAGAATTTGAAGTTTTGAATGTTCAAACTTTGTCAACTTATCTTATGTATTCAGTTTGCTTCTCGGCAAGGCTTTCCTTCCTTGAACAGCACTTGGTCCATACCACTATCTCCTTCCCCCCGGCAAACTTGTGCGCGAGGAACACTTTTTCTGTTTAAGAGAGAAAGGAAAAGAGGAAGAAACACAAGTATGGAGCCTTGCGGCTTGTTAGTGCTTACCGAGGATGTGTGCTGCACAAAGTGTCAGATGATACATGCAAGTAAAAAAGAAAGGCATGAAATGACAAATGGTGCAAAGCACAAAAGTTTTACTGATGCACGGGGTCTGCGCCCGGCTTTGTACAAAGGTTTACATGCAACAGCGGCAAGACTTGTACACAAGGTGGTTGCCGGAGCGGATCACCGCAACCGCGCCTTACGGGTGAAACTTGCGAAGATGCTCAATGTTCCAGGAGTTGCTCACCGGTAAGCCTTCTTCGGTCTCAAGGCGGACAGCGCCGGGCCTTGTGACTTGTCTCACCCGATAAGGGCCTTCCCACTTCGGCGTCAACTTGTTGGAATTCTTGGCGGACTGAACGCGCCGAAGAACAAGGTCGCCTTCCTCGAGACTCCTGGCCTTGACCTTGCGGCTATGATAGCGACGCAAGGCTTGCTGGTATCGAGCAGCTCGTACAGCAGCCTGGAGACGGTTCTCCTTGAGGAGCAATGCATCATCTTGCCGCAGTTGCTCTTGCTCGAGCTCGTCGTAAACGAGTACTCGAGGAGACCCGTATACGAGTTCCGTGGGGAGAACTGCCTCTGCTCCATAGACAAGAGCAAAGGGTGTCTGTCCGGTGGCTCGATTTGGTGTCGTCCTGATTGACCAAAGAGCCGCCGGCAACTCCTCTATCCAGTTTCTTCCACACTTGTGCAGCCTATCGAAGGTTCTTGTCTTGAGCCCGCGCAGCACTTCAGCATTGGCCCTCTCCGCTTGACCATTGCTCCTCGGGTGAGCAACAGAAGCGAAGCAGACCTTGGCGCCAAGGTCTTGGACGTACTGCATGAAGGTGCGACTTGTGAACTCTGTGCCGTTGTCGGTGATGATCCTGTTAGGGATTCCGAAACGGCAAACGATCGACCTGAAGAACCTGATTGCTGACTGTGCTGTCACCTTTCTCACTGGTTCCACTTCTGGCCACTTTGTGAACTTGTCGATTGCAACGTACAAGTACTCAAAGCCCCCGACTGCGCGGGGAAAGGGGCCGAGGATGTCGAGCCCCCAGACCGAGAAGGGCCAGGACAAAGGGATCGTCTGGAGAGCTTGAGCTGGCTGATGTGTTTGCTTGGCATGGAACTGGCACGCTTCACACTTGGTTACTTGTGCAGTTGCATCTTGGAGGGCTTCTGTCCAGAAGAAACCTTGCCGGAACGCCTTCCCGGCAAGTGCTCTTGCGCCAATGTGGTGGCCACATATGCCTCCATGTATTTCTGCCAACAGCTTCTGTCCATCTTCCCGAGAAATGCACTTCAATCTGACACCGTTGAGTCTTCTTCTGTATAGCTCGTCGCCGACGAACTAATACATACTTGACTGCCTGGTAATCCTCTCTATCTCTTCTGGTTCTTCGGGAAGTTCTCCAGTTTGAAGAAAATGGACGATTTGCTGTGCCCATGCTGGAGCCTGAGGCTCAACAACAAGGACAAAAGGCATCAGTGCTGCTGCGGGAACGTCGGCTTCTACGGCAAGAACCTGCGGCTCTGCCGGAGCTGAACGTCCCCCGGCAAGCCTGCCGGGACAAGACTTGTCGGGAACGCCCGCTTCAACTGTATAGACCCTTGGGTCTGCAGGAGCAGACTGTTCCTCAGCAACTTGGTCGTTGATCTTGGGGACCTTGGCGGCGGCTTCAGGAAGATCCGCCGGCAAGTAGTCACCGGAGACCAACTTCCTCTTCTTGCTTTGCCCAACTGATGGTGTAACGGATGGTTGAGTTAGCTTGAGCATGAAGGTCCCTGGTTCCACATGTAACTTCATTGCAGCACACTTTGACAGGCCGTCTGCAATATCATTCTGAGCTCTTGGGACATGCTCCATCTGCAGGCCTTCAAAGTGTTCTTCAAGCTTCCTCACTTCATCGACATAAGCCTCCATCAAAGGGCTCTGGTAGCTCTTGTTTACTTGTCGGACCACCAACTGTGAGTCTCCCCGTACAATCAGCTTCTTAATCCCAAGTTCGGCCGCAATTCTGAGGCCGGCAAGCAAACCTTCATACTCAGCAGTATTGTTTGTCGCTTGCTCCTTGGGAAAGTGCATCTGAACAACGTACTTGAGGTGCTCTCCTGTGGGCGCTATGAGTAACACGCCAGCGCCGGCGCCTTGCAGCGAGAAGGCACCATCGAAGTACATTATCCATTCTTTGCTTGCTTCTTGGACAAGGATGCTTGTCTCTGGAACTTCTTCGTCTGGTGTTGGTGTCCACTCTGCTATGAACTCTGCCAAAGCTCTGCTCTGTATAGTTGAAGTACTCTCAAACTTGAGACCAAAGCTTGATAGCTCCAGTGCCCACTCGACGATCCTGCCTGTTGCTTCTGGGTTTTGCAATATCCTCTTCAACGGAAATCGAGTGACCACTGTTATCTCATGTGCTTGGAAGTAGTGGCGTAGCTTTCTTGAGGCCATGAGGAGGCCGAAAAGCAACTTCTGCACCCCAGAGTATCTTGACCTAGCCCCCTGCAAAAGGGAACTTACAAAATAAACTGGGCGCTGCACCATCTTCTTTCGCACTTCTCCTTGTATCTGCGCATACTCATTCTTGTCGGGGCCAGAGCTTGTCGGGGAAGCCCCCTGCTTGTCGCCGGATGCGCTTGCCGGGGCTGTGGGCTCTTCCTCTGCCTCCCTCTCCGCTACCAACGCAGCACTAACCACTTGATTGGTCGCCGCTAGGTACAGCAACAACTTCTCTTGTGGTCTAGGTGCGACAAGTATTGGAGTGGAGGACAGGTATTCTTTCAAGTCATGCAGCGCTGCCTCCGCTTCCGGAGTCCATCCCATAGGGCCTGCCTTTTTCAAGATTTTGAAGAAAGGCAGGGCGCGTTCTGCAGACTTTGAAATGAACCTGCTGAGGGCAGCCACACAACCAGCGAGTCTCCGTACATCCTTGACGCGCTTTGGTGCTTCGATCTGCTCGATGGCCTTGATCTTGTCGGGATTGGCTTCAATCCCCCTCTGGGACACAAAGAACCCGAGAAGCTTGCCGGAGGGGACTCCGAAAACGCACTTCTCGGGGTTCAACTTGAGCTGTATCTTGCGCAGGTTTTCAAAGGTTTCTTCCAGGTCTTGTACCAGGGTATTCTTGTCCTTGCTCTTGACCACTATGTCATCCATGTAGGCTTCTACATTCCTGTGTATCTGTGGCTCAAAAGCAGTGTGGACTACCCTTGCAAATGTTGAGCCCGCATTCTTCAATCCAAAGGGCATGCATATGAAGCAATATGTGCCACATGGAGTAATGAATGCAGTCTTCTCTTCATCTTCCTCAGCCATGAATATCTGGTGGTATCCAGAGTATGCATCAAGAAATGAAAGCAACTCACATCCGGCCGTGGAGTCAACGATCTGGTCGATGTGCGGCAAGGGAAATGGATCCTTGGGACAAGCTTTATTCACATCAGTGAAGTCTATACAAAGTCTCCACTTCCCATTAGCCTTACGCATGACAACTGGATTGGCCAACCACGTGGGATGTAGTACCCCTCTAACAAGGCCTGCTGCTTCCAACTTCTTGATTTCTTCAGCTATGAACTCTTGGCGCTCCACCGCTTGCTTCCCGACCTTCTGCTTGACGGGCCGCGCGTGGGGACAAACAGCAAGCTTGTGCTCAATTACCTTCCTGGGAACGCCGGGGATGTCAGACGGTTGCCATGCGAACACGTCGACATTCGCCCGCAGGAAGGCAACGAGCGCGCTTTCCTATTTGTGGTTGAGCGTAGCACTGATGGTGAAGGTACCACCAGTGCCGTCCTCCTTGGCGGGCACCTTCTTGGTTGCCGGTGGAGCTGCCATCCCTTTCTTGCACTTGCCGGTGGAGCTCGACGGTGCGTCCTCGACGGCAGCGCAGCACTCCGAAGAGGTGCGTTTGCCGGAGTGGGCCCCAGAGCTCTTGCCGGACTTGGTCTTGGTCTTCCCCTCGGGAGCTTCAGCGGCAAGTGTCTCGCTGTCCGCCGCGGCTGCTGCATCCCGGTAGATCTTGTCGGCGCAAATGAGCGCGTCCTTCTTGTCGCCAGGGACAGAGATGACGCTTATTGGCCCTGGCATCTTGAGCATGTTGTAAGCATAGTGGGAGGCCGCCATGAACTTGGCGAGCGCAGGACGGCCAAGTATCCCATTGTATGGTAATGGGATATCAGCAACGTCGAATGTGATCCTCTCCGTCCTGAAGTTAAGCTCTCCGCCAAAGGTCACCGGCAGCGTGATCTTCCCCTCCGGCTTGCTCCTTCCCGGGTTGATCCCTTGAAAAGTCCCGGTCTCCTCGAGCTTGCTGTCGGGGATCTGCAGCTTCTTGATTATAGCGGAGGAGATCAAATTGAGGCCGGCCCCGCCGTCAACCAACATCTTGGTGACCTTGAGGTTGCGGATAGTTGGTGAAACCAACATCGGCAAGCACCCGACCGCAGTTGTGCGGTCAGGGTGGTCCTCAAGGTCGAAGATGATGGGCGTGCCGGACCATTTCAGCAGTCTGCGCGACTCGACGGGCGGCTCAGCTGCGTTCACTTCCCGCACCCATTGCTTGAGTTGGCGGTGGGAAGTGTGCAGAGAGGCACCCCCATCGACGCACATAACTTATGTGGCCTTCTGGAACTCCTGCTCGCTGTTATCTCCGTCATCCATGTCCTCGTCATCATCTTCGTCTTCATCCTTGTCGCGGCCCCGGGGAGGTCTGTCTCCTTGCCGCTGCTTGGCCTTGCCGCGGCGTCCCCCCCGGCCATTGAATGGCCGCTTCTTGCTGGGCTCACCTCCGCCTCCTTGGGCCTTCTCCTTGTCGCGTCGCTCGTATTCAGCCTTCTGCTGCTCTACGAGGTACTCTACTCTTTTGCAGTTCTGGAGATCGTGGCCCTTGGTGCGGTGGATCTTGCAGTACTGCTTGTCGGAGCCGTCCTGCTTGTCGGCTACTGCTACAGGGGTGGCCTCCTTGCCGGAGCCACCAGCCTGTGTCTTCTTGGCGGCAGCCTCCTTGCCGGACTGCTCGACAACCAGTACCTCCTTGTTCTTCTTCTTATTATTATTCCGCCGCCGGTTTTTCCTTGCCGGGGCGGCATCCTCGCCGTCCGTTCCTCCTGCTCCAGTATCCTCTCCGGGGAGTCTCCTCCCCTCTTCAGCATGGGCACACTTGTCAGCCAGAGCATAAAGCTCACTGACGTCCCGGATCTTGGTCATTGCCATCTCCTCCCTCATCCGGCGGTTACGCACGTTCTGATGGAACGCGCTGATAACCGCGGCAGGGTGGACATCCGGGATGTTGTGCTGAACGCGGCTGAATCTTTGGATGTACTTGCACAGGGACTCTCCCTCCTTCTGGGCAAGAATATGGAGATCGCTTTCCTGGCCGTGGGGTTTGTGGCCGCCCGTGAAGGCGCCGACAAACTGGTAGCACAAATCTGCCCAAGAAGAGATGGAGTTCTCCGGCAAGTGCATAAGCCAAGACCTGACGTTTGGCTTAAGCATGAGCGGGAAGTAGTTCGCTAAGATCTTCTCGTCGCGTCCTCCGGCAGCCTGCACCGCAATGGTGTAGATGCTGAGGAACTCCGAGGGGTGTGTCTTGCCGTCGTACTTCTCGGGTACGTCAGGCTTAAAATTCTTCTTGCTGGGCCACTGGACTTGACGCAACTCTCGGGTGAAAGCAGGGCAGCCTGCCGCGTACGGCAAGTCGAGTGGTTCACCGGGCGCGTTCATGTCGACAGCAGTCCCAGCGCGCTGGTCGGACTGTCTTCGGGCTTCTCTTCGACGCTCGATGCGAGTTCGAGCGTCCTCTTGTCGCCTGTCATCGAGGACTTGGCGCTGATCGCGGCGAGCCCGCGGATCCGACGACGCTGTGGAGTCGTCGTCGACGTTGATCCGGCGAACTGGTGATTTTTGCTTCCGCGGCGGGGAGTGCATGGTTGTCGCACCCCCGGCGGTCTTGTCTCCATCGGCCTTCGCTTGGCTGACTTGCCGCGGCCGCGACGTTGCCGGCTGCTGCGGCGTGTCGTTGTTGGCGAAGGCGATGAGGCTCTGGATCGTAGCCCTCCAGTCTTCGGCCTTGTCCGCCGCTGGAGGGAAGTCGAGGAGCAGCTGAGCCCTAGCTAGGGCTTCTGCTGGAGAGGAGGGAAGCGGTGGCAAGCGGTGCGAGGAGCGAGACATGCTCAGACTTCTAACCGTGTTAGAAGGAGCCGGTTCTCGCCCCGGTGACCGCGCCTTGCTCGTGCCGGCGCGCTGGCCTTGAGCATCCCGCGACCCGCCGGCTTGGCCACGTCCCAGCAAGCGTATGGTACCTCCGGTACCACGTCGCTGCTGGTCCGGCACCTCCTGAGAGGGACGTGGTGCGTGCACGGACGCCGAGGTCTTGGAGTTCGCCCGGTCGTCCGTCTTGTCCTTGGACTTGGCGACGCCGTGAGTGTCCTCAACGGCGTCCACCCTTCCGCCAGCGTCTCCCTCACCAACCGTCGGTTCTGGTGGTGGTGGGATCGACGCAGACGGGCCTCCGACCTCCGAAGCCTTCTTCTTCGGAGGCATGTTGATGTAGTCGATGAGGTTGATGAAGCTGGAAAAGTTGCTGAAGATTGCGCCCGCGTGAGCGCCGGATCAGGTTCGCACAACCTCGACGCCCCCTACCTGGCGCGCCAAAGATGTCGGGGAAACTGGTCGCCCACGAACACCTATGGGACCGGAGCCCCTTCTACGGTACAGCAAGGGTGCGGAGGGAGTACAAAGAGCAGATCGAGGGGCACACGCGGGCAGTTTACCCAGGTTCGGGCCGCGCGGACGTGTAAAACCCTACTCCTGCCTTGGATGTATTGAGTTCTTGAGCTCGGGAGCTTGAAGATCTATAGTACTAGCTACACCGAACGTGGGAGTGATCAAGTTTCTGGGATCGAACCCCCTCTACGTTGTGCATGGGCCTCCTTTTATAGCTCAAAGGGGTCACCGACAGGTGTCAACATAGAGGAGGGTAAAAATGTAAAATTGGTGGTAGATGGAACAGTGCATGAACAGTGTATGCACAGTGGTTTATACCTAACCCTAACGGTGGGAGACAAGGGCATTAAATGCCCGTCGCCGTCACCCCAAAAAGCGTCCGCCCGGGCGTCTCCGTTCGCCACGACGGTGGCCTTGTCACCGCGGCTTGCCACCGTGTACCCCAGGCTGCACAGCCATCTGCCACGTGCCCCTGGCAGGGCCCCAGGGCGACGCGTGGCCAGATGAGCTGGAGCGCAGGCACACAGCGTGAGCCTCCCCCGGCAAGCACCTTGGCGGGGTTGCTATCTTGCCGGGCCCGGAAGCTTGTCGCCCTCCGGGTCCTGCCGGGGCGCACGATGCGCCACGATAGATCTTCTGAGGGGCTGTTCTTTGGCCTTCCTGGCAAGCTCCTCTTGCCAGGGTCTTGTGCTGGAATGATAACCTTGAGCCTGGTGCGGCCTTCCCGGCAAGCTCCTCTTGTCGGGGCCTTATTCTTCTGACTTGTATACTTTGTTCTTGAATGGCTTCCAAGGGGTCTAGAGTGGGCTTTGGCGGGCGCGTGGTGAGCCAGACCACGGGACGCTGCTACTGCCCGTGCACAAGTCGGGATACTAAGGTACCCTTACTTTAGTACACCGACACCTAGTTCTACTATATTCAACACCGAGGAGTAGAGAAGGAGGCGGTGGACTTTTAGCTCACCGACTCGGGTGTAGAGGAAGTAGAGGTAGCTCGAATGACGATCACTCCAAGGAGACACGACTCTACAAAGATTGCATATTCCAATTTGAGCATTCAATAAGCAAAACCAAATCGTAAAATAAATAAGTATTCAAATTAGCATCATTCAATAAGCAAAACTAAATCATCTCCTGCGTTCGTACATCATCGAATATTATCACTAATACATCTTGAATAGTATCATACATATAACATCACTAATACAGCTAAAACCCTAGCGAACGATGAGTATCGGCGCGGGCGGTGGACACCCAAAGAGAAGGAAGCATCATAGGATCATAGCTCTAACGAGATCCCTGAAGAACCTCCCAGGTATTGGAGAACCTGACCTCCAACACAACCATGTAGCGACGGACGTGCTCGTCCTCCTCGCTGACACGGTAACGTACCACCTCCGTGGGGTCCTCAAGCCTCCGCACCATCACTGCCCCACGCGGCCGCCACCAAAGAAGATTCGGTTCAACGGCGGGCTGGCTCCTCACCAAACTGCGCCCCCCGGAAGGTAGCACCTCTCAGTACCAGCCCGGCGGAGCCTAGTCCCGGACATGGCCCTCTGATCAAGCAGGTCTCCTCCGTCGAATCGACGATGAGGATGCGGGATAGGCATCGCCGATGTTAATGCGGGAATAATTGCTTTAACTAAAAAAATAACAACAAATGTGACATGTTCAAAATACACCTAAAAATAAACTAGTTATATTAATTTTCTTACTAAAAATAAACTAGTTCTATAGTAAAATTTTAACGAGACTAGTTCTATTAATTCAGCTAGTTCAACTAAGCACTTACTATAAATAAAAATAAACTAGTTCTTACTAAAAATAAACTAGTTCAACTAGTTCTATTAATTTTCTTACTAATTCTATTAAACACGTACTAAAAGATAGAAAAAAATACTACATTACACAATAGTAATAAAACTATAGTAAAAACAAAAAATAGAGATGGATAAAGGAGGTGGAGGGAGGAGGGAGGAGAGAGGAGGAGGGGGAG
>LR738715.1:188013275-188102069 GCA_902687465.1 Secale cereale | reverse complement strand
CGGAGGAGGAGGGAGGAGGGGGCGGCTAGATGAGGAGGGAGGAGGGAGTGGTGGGAGGAGGAGGGAGGGGAGGAGGGAGAAGGGAGGAGGAGTGATGGAGGGTGTACCTCGGTGGAGGACCAGCGTGATACGTCTCCAATGTATCTATAATTTTTTATTGTTCCATGCTATTATATTATCTGTTTTGGATGTTTAATGGACTTTATTATACACTTTTAATATTATTTTTGGACTAACCTATTAACCCAAGGCCGAGTGCAAATTGTTGTTTTTTTGCCTATTTCAGTGTTTCGCAGAAAAGGAATATCACACGAAGTCCAAACGGAATGAAACCTCCGGGAGTGTTATTTTTGGAACAATTGCAACATAGAAGACTTGGAGTACACGCCGGGAAGCGAAAGAGGCATCCACGAGGGCAGGGGGCTCGCCCAGGGGGGTAGGTGCGCCCCCCACCCTTGTGGGCCCCTCGTGGCTCCCCTGACGTGCCTCTTCCTCCTATATATACCTACGTACCCTGAAACCATCGATGAGCACCACAAAACCTTAATTCCATCGCCGCAACCTTCTGTACGCGTGAGATCCATCTTGGGGCCTGTTCCGGAGCTCCGCCGAAGGGGGAATCGATCACGGAGGGCTTCTACATCAACACCATAGCCTCTCCGATGAGTTTTAAGTAGTTTACCACAGACCTTCGGGTCCATAGTTATTAGCTAGATGGCTTATTCTCTCTCTTTGGATCTCAATACAAAGTTCTCCTCGATCTTCTTTGAGATCTATTCGATGTAATTCTTTTTGCGGTGTGTTTGTCGAGATCCGATGAATTGTGGGTTTACGATCAAGATTATCTATGAACAATATTGGATTCTTTTCTGAAATATTTTATACATGATTTAAATATCCTAGCAAGTCTCTTCGAATTATCGGTTTGGTTTGGCCTACTAGATTGGTAGTTCTTGCAATGGGAGAAGTTCTTGGCTTTGGGTTCAATCTTGCGGTGTCCTTTCCCAGTGACAACAGGGGCAGCAAGGCACGTATTGTATTGTTGCCATCGAGGATAAAAAGATTGGGTTTACATCATATTGCTTGAGTTAATCCCTCTACATCATGTCATCTTGCTTAAAGCGTTACTCTATTCTTATGAACTTAATACTCTAGATGCATGCTGGATAGCGGTCGATGTGTGGAGTAATAGTAGTAGATGCAGAATCGTTTCGGTCTACTTTTCACGGACGTGATGCCTATATACAATGGTCATGCCTAGATATTCTCATAACTATGCGCTTTTCTATCAATTGCTCGACAGTAATTTGTTCACCCACCGTAGAAATCTGCTATCATGAGAGAAGCCACTAGTGAAACCTATGGCCCCCAGGTCTATCTTCATCATATTAATCTTCCATCAACTATTTACTTTACTTTTGTTTTGCAATCTTTAATTTCAATCTATAACAAAAATACCAAAAATATTATCTTATCATCTTTATCAGATCTCACTTTTGCAAGTGATCGAGAAGGGATTGACAACCCCTTTATCGCGTTGGCTACAAGGTTCTTATTTGTTTGTGTAGGTATGAGGGACTGCTAGGCTTCTCGCCCCTCGTTGGTTACCCCAAGTGGAAGGTTAGAGATGCAGTGTAGCAGAAGATTTCCCTTGGCAATACCAAGGATCGATTCCCCTGAGACTCCCAGTTTCAACAAGAAGGTGTCAAGTGCTAACGGCGCCGGATATTAGCAATCAACGTGGACCTGCACACAGATACAAATAACTTTGCTCCCAACGAGTACAGAGAGGTTGTCAATCCCTCCGGCCTTGTAGTTTACAAAGGATCAAACACAAGTGATAGTAGTGATAGATATAATTGCAATAGTAAATAAAATGCGGAAAAGTAAATAGCGGATGTGATCAATGATGGTAATATGGACCGGAGTCTCATGATGTTCACTAGTGATGTCTCTCTCCCAAAAGACGATAAAACAACTATGTGAGGTAAACGAATTACAGCTGGGCAATTGACAAGACTAATGCTGACTACATTGCAAGAATGGTTGAGGTTCAAAGCATGGGCGGCACGCCAAAGTAAGTAGACCGAAATCCATCAATATCTACTACTAATCATCCACCTTGAGATATCTATCCAGAACATCTCGCTGGTATTAAGTTGCGAGTCCCACCCATAGTGTAAACTCAATGCAACAGACAACTGCATTAAAAGAACTTTGCGTAAAGTAAACAATCCTTGCACCCGCAGGCACAAGCACCGTTGTTTTCCCCCTTGTGGCAACAACACATCCCCTAGACTCATGTTTCTGTCACTCAAGCTAGTCATCGAGGGGCATGAACCCACAATCGAGCGTAACGTTCCCTCTTGGAGTCACTACCTACTACTTGGCCAAAGCAATAAATAACAACGGAGAACATGCAAGAATTACTTGCTAACATAAATATAAAAGACGTAGATCGAATATATTACTCAAACACAATCTGAACATAATCTCATAATCCATCGGATCCCAGCAAACTCATCATAGCAACAGCATAAGGATTACATATGTGCCTCGATCATGTAGGGCAGCTCACGAGGACTAATTAGTGAAGCACAAGAACGGGAGGAGAACATCACATAGCTACTGGTCATGGACCCATGGTCCAAGGGAGACTACTCACAACTCATCCGGGAGGCGTCCGTGGTGGTGGAGAAGCTCCCGATGGTGATCCTCCCCTCCGGCAGGGTGCCGGGAAGAGTTCTCCTGGTGCTCCCGATCTTGGAAGCGGCGGCGGCGGCGGAACAGAGATGAGATCGCGAAAAAGAGTTCCCGTCTCGAGGGTTTCGGGAGACGCTTTAAATATATGCCAAAGGGGGGCATTGGAGGAGCCTCGGGGGGCCCAGGCGCCCCCCCCCCCCCCGGCGCGGCCCAGGGGGGCGCGCTGCCAGGGCGCCTGGAGCCCTGGTGGCCCCCCCCCGGCTGTACTTCGGGCGCAAGGTAGCTTCTGGAACGCTGATTTTTTATATAATTTTTCTGGATTTTTCCTGACAGTTCTCGTAACGTGAAAACCTGAAATACAAAAACAGCCGAAAACAGAAACTGGCACTGGGGTGCACTGAGTTAATAGGTTAGTCCAAATATGATCAAAAGTGTATGGAAGTGTATAAATAACATAGCAATATCACCCAAAAGAGGCATGGAGCAAGCAGAAATTATAGATACGTTTTGGACGTATCAGGGACACGCGTGTGGTCTCCTACTGGATTGATACCTTGGTTCTCAAAAACCGAGGGAAATACTTACGCTACTGTGCTGCATCACCCTTTCCTCTTCTAGGGAAAACAATGCAAGCTCGAGAAGTAGCAAGAAGAATTTCGGGCGCCGTTGCCGGGGAGATCCTCGCAAAAGTCATATACCAAGTACCCATCACAAACTCTTATCCCTCGCATCACATTATTTGCCATTTGCCTCTCGTTTTCTTCTCCCCCACTTCACCTTTTCCGTTTTATTCTCCCTTTTTGTTCGCCTTTTTGTTTGCTTGTGTTTCCATGTGCCCTCGAATAGCTTGCATTTTCGCTTGCTAAAATATGGATCTGCATCCTCTTGCTAATATTTTTAAAAGATCCAATTATGATGAACCAATTGCTAGTGTGTTGAGTGCACTAGATTATCTTTATGAGGTTTTGCTTGAAATTCGTGAATCTGAAAATTGTGATGAAGTATTTAAAGAGATTCACAATAGCTCCTTGAATAAAAAGCATAATTGCAATGATGTTATTATAAATTCTATTAATGACAATTGTGTTAATGATATGCAAAACGCTAAGCTTGGGGTTGCTTATTTTTCTATGCCCACTACTTGTTGCAATCATCATGATTGGGGTGATTCTTCTTATGATCTTGAATATTTATTTAATCCCCATGATGAATGTAAGATTGATAATAATGTTTGCAATAATATTGAAAGTGGGTTAGGAAGAGCGTCAACTTTAGATCCACATATTTGGAGAATGTTCAATCTTATGAAATGTTTGATAAAAGTGGGTTTGGAGAGGTCATGAATTTAGTTAATGTTAATCCCACTATTTTGGAAGAGTGTCAACTTCGTATGCATGTGGATCGTGTTGAGAATATGTTTTATGATAGCTATATTGTTGAATTTGCTTATGATCCTACATGCAATTATTATGAGAGAGGAAAATATGGTTGTAGAAATCTTCATGTTACTAAATTACCTCTCTTCATGTTGAGATTGATCTTGTTTTCTTTTTCTTCCTTGCATATGCTAGATATCGCTTGTGCTAATTTGTTTGCTTATAAGATGCCTATGCATAGGAAGTACGTTAGACTTAGATATGTTTTTCACATGCTTTGTGATGCTCTCTTCGTGTTTCAATTGCTATCCTTCATGTGAACATCATCAAAATTATCATGCCTAGCTAGGGGCGTTAAACGATAGCGCTTGTTGGGAGGCAACCCAATTTTATTTTCTCTGCTTTTACTTACTAGTCAATGTGTATGTGCAATGCGCGTTAATTTGGAAGTATATTAAGTGCATGCAGATATTAATTAGGATATTATTTACGTGTTATTATGTGATAAGCACTATATTTGGCATAAAATTAACTTCATGCTAAACATGTTGAGCGCTCGGCATTGAAGCAGTCTATGTCGTTGGATTGACATGATTTGATGGCCGAGATTAATTGGATCTGCCCCTTTGGGTCTTTTAATATTGGTATAGATGTTTAGTAATAAATAATGCATCTAGCTTCTGTTTAGATGTGGTTTTGTGTTTTAATTAGTGTTTGTGCCAAGTAGAACCTTTGGAAAGACTTGGGTGAAGTCTTTGTGAACTTGCTGTAAAAAGCTGAAACGTTTGCGCTCACAAGATTTGCTCCCATGTTTTACTGGGAAGTGCTTTTAAGTTGATTCTTTTTGCAGATGATTAATCGACAAATTACCCACATCCCCCAAATTGTTTCAATTTATTTAGAGTTACATAAGTATTCAAAAGTTACAGATTGCTACAGACCGTTATGTTTTTGACAGATTATGTTTCCCCTGTGTTGTTTGCTTATTTTGATGAATCTATGAGTAGTATCGGGGGTATGAATCATAGATAAGTTGGAATACAGTAGGTTTAACACCAATATAAACAAAGAATGACTTCATTATAGTACCTTTGAGTGGTGGTTTGTTTTCTTATACTAACGGAGTTCATGAGATTTTTGCTAAGTTTTGTGTTGTGAAGTTTTCAAGTTTTTAGGTAAGGATTTGATGGACTATGGAACAAAGAGTGGCAAGAGCCTAAGATTGGGATGCCCAAGGCACCCCAAGGTACAATTCAAGGGCAACCAAAAGCCTAAGCTTGGGGATGCCCCGGGAAGGCATCCCCTCTTTCGTCTTCGTCTATTGGTAACTTTACTTGAGACAATATTTTTATTCACCACATGATATGTGTTTTGCTTGGAGAGTCATGTACGATTTCAGTCTTTGCTTTTTATTTTACTACAATCATCCTTGCTGTACACACCTTTTGAGAGAGATACACATGAATTGGAATTTATTAGAATACTCTATGGGCTTCACTTATATCTTTTGAGCTAAATAGTTTTCCTCTAGTGCTTCACTTATTTCTTTTTAGAGCACGGTGGTGGGTTTTTTAGAAATCATTGGTCTCTCATGCTTAACTTATATTATTTTGAGAGAATCTTAGACCAACATGGTAATGTGCTTTGGTTATAAAATTAGTCCTGATCTGATAGGCATCCAAGATGGGTATAGTAAAAACTTTCATATAAAGTGCATTTAATATTATGATAAGTTTGATACTTGATGATTGTTTTGAGATATGAGGATGGTGATATTAGAGTCATGCTAGTAGATTAGTTGTGAATTTGAGAAATACTTGTGTTGAGCTTTGCAAGTCCCGTAGCATGCACGTATGGTAATCGTTGTGTGACAAATTTGATGCATGAAGTATTTCATTGAGTGTCATCCTTTGTGTGGAGGTCGGGATCGCGTGATGGTAGACTCCTACCAGCCCTTCCCCTAGGAGCATGCGTGTAGTACTTTGTTTTGATGACTTGTAGATTTTTGCAATAAGTATGTGAGTTCTTTATGACTAATGTTGAGTCCATGGATTATACGCACTCTCACCCTTCCACCATTGCTTGCATCTCTTGTACTGCACAACTTTTGCCGGTACCATACACCCACCATATACCTTCCTCAAAACAGCCACCATACCTACCTATTATGGCATTTCCATAGCCATTCCGAGATATATTTCCATGCAACTTTCCACTGTTCCGTTCATATGACACGCTTCATCATTGTCATATTGCCATGCATGATCATGTAGTTGACATCGTATTAGTAGCAAGGCCACCATGCATAATTTTTCATACATGTCACTCTTGATTCATTCCACATCCTGGTACACCGCCGGAGGCATTCATATAGGGTCATACTTTGTTCTAGTATCGAGTTGTAAGTAAATAAAAGTGCGATGATCATCATTATTAGAGCATTGTCCCAAAGAAAAAAAAGGAAAGGCCAAAGAAAATAAAAAAGGAAGGCCCAAAAAAATAAGAAAATAAAAATAAAAAAAGGGACAATGCTACTATCTTTTTCCACACTTGTGCTTCAAAGTAGCACCATGATCTTCATGATAGGAAATCTCTTGTTTAGTTACTTTCATATACTAGTGGGTATTTTCATTATAGAACTTGGCTTGTATATTCCAACGATGGGCTTCCTCAAATGCCCTAGGTCTTCGTGAGCAAGCAAGTTGGATGCACACCCACTTAGTTTATTTTGTTGAGCTTTCATACATTTATACCTCTAGTGCATCCGTTGCATGGCAATCCCTACTCACTCACATTTATATCTATTGATGGGCATCTCCATAGCCCATTGATACGCCTAGTTGATGTGAGACCATCTTCGTCTTTTGTCTTCTCCACAACCACCATTCAATTCCACCTATAGTGATATATCCATGGCTCACGCTCATGTATTGCGTGAAAGTTGAAAAGGTCTGGAAAAAATTAAGTATTAAACAAATGCTTGGCTGAAAACGGGGTTGTGCATGATTTGAGTATTTTGTGTGACGAAGATGGAGCATAGCCAAACTATATGATTTTGTAGGGATGGACTTTCTTTGGCCATGTTATTTTAAGAAGACATGATTGCTTTGTTTGTATGCTTGAAGTATTATTATTCTTATGTCAATATTAAACTTTTGTCATGAATCTTTCGGATCTGAACATTCATGCCACAATAAAGAAAATTACATTGAGAATTATGTTGGGTAGCATTACACATCAAAAGTTCTGTTTTTATCATTTACCTACTAGAGGACGAGCAGGAATTAAGCTTGGGTTGCTTGATACGTCTCCAACGTATCTATAATTTTTTATTGTTCCATGCTATTATATTATCTGTTTTGGATGTTTAATGGGCTTTATTATACACTTTATATTATTTTTGGGACTAACATATTAACCCAAGGCATAGTGCAAATTGTTGTTTCTTGCCTATTTCAATGTTTCGCAGAAAACGAATATCAAAGGGAGTCCAAATGGAATGAAACCTTCGAGAGAGTTATTTTTGGAACAATTGCAACACAAAAGACTTGGAGTACACGCCAGGAAGCGAAAGAGGCGGCCACGAGGGCAGGGGCGCACCCAGAGGGGTAGGCGCGCCCCCACCCTCTTGGGCTCCTTGTGGCTCCCCTGAAGTGCCTCTTCCTCCTATATATACCTACGTACCCTGAAACTATCGAGGAGCACCACCAAAACCTAATTCCACCGCCGCAACCTTCTGTACCCGTGAGATCCCATCTTGGGGCCTGTTCCGGAGCTCCGCTGGAGGGGGAATTGATCATGGAGGGCTTCTACATCAACACCATAGCCTCTCCGATGAGTTGTGAGTAGTTTACCACAGACCTTCGGGTCCATAGTTATTAGCTAGATGGCTTCTTCTCTCTCTTTGGATCTCAATACAAAATTCTCCTCAATATTCTTCGAGATCTACTCGATGTAATTCTTTTTGCGATGTGTTTGTCGAGATCCGATGAATTGTGGGTTTATGATCAAGATTATCTATGAACAATATTGGTTTATTTTCTGAAATCTTTTATGCATGATTTAAATATCCTTGCAATTCTCTTCGAATTATCGGTTTGGTTTGGCCTACTAGATTGGTAGTTCTTGCAATGGGAGAAGTGCTTGGCTTTGGGTTCAATCTTGCGGTGTCCTTTCCCAATGACAGCAGGGGCAGCAAGACACGTATTGTATTGTTGCCATTGAGGATAAAAAGATGGGGTTTATATCATATTGTCTGAGTTTATCCCTCTACATCATGTCATCTTGCTTAAAGTGTTACTCTGTTCTTATGAACTTAATACTCTAGATGCATGCTGGATAGCGGTCGATGTGTGGAGTAATAGTAGTAGATGCAGAATCTTTTCGGTCTACTTGTCACAGACATGATGCATATATACTATGATCATGCCTAGATATTCTCATAACTATGCACTTTTCTATCAATTGCTCGACAGTAATTTGTTCACCCACCGTAGAAATCTGCTATCATGAGAGAAGCCACTAGTGAAACCTATGGCCCTCGGGTCTATCTTTATCATATTAATCTTCCATCAACTATTTACTTTACTTTTGTTTTGCAATCTTTACTTTCAATCTATAACAAAAATACCAAAAATATTATCTTATCATCTTTATCAGATCTCACTTTTGCAAGTGACCGAGAAGGGATTGACAACCCCTTTATCACGTTGGATGCAAGGTTCTTATTTGTGTGTGTAGGTACGAGGGACTCGCGCGTGGTCTCCTACTAGATTGATACCTTGGTTCTCAAAAACTGAGGGAAATACTTATGCTACTGTGCTGCATCACCGTTTCCTCTTCGAGGGAAAACAATACAAGCTCAAGAAGTAGCACAGCGCGACGGTGGCGGCGGACGATGGGGCGTGCGGGGGAGAGAGTGACTGAGAGGGAGAGTGAGAGGGTCGGCCTCGTGGGGAGGATAAGGTAAGGTTAGTAGTAGCGCTGGTTCGGGAGTGGTGGTGCGGCTACGGAGAATAGCAGTAGCGCTGGTTACGTATACGCGCTACTGCTAAGTGGGGCTAGCCCTTTTCGCCCAGTTCAAACTTAGCAGCAGCGTGTTTTGCTAGTACGCGCCGCTGCTAAAGTGATAGCAGTAGCGCGTTTTATTTACATGCGCTACTACTAAGTAGCAGTAGCGCATGATTTTGTCCAGTGCGACTGCTAAGATGCTATGTATAAGGCTTTCCCTGGTAGTGAGGCAACTTATCAGTGTTGTGATCAGAATTTTCTTCACGATCAAATCGGGCGCAATGTTCATGCCTATGTGGATGACATAGTTGTGAAATCAAGGAAGAAATAGACCTTGTTAGATGATCTGAAGAAGACGTTTGACAATCTCCGGGTCTACAAAATGATGCTTAACCCGGCCAAGTGCATTTTTTGGGTTCCAGCTGGTAAGATTTTGGGCTTTTTGGTCTCTGAACGGGGTATCGAGGCTAACCAGGAAAAAAAATCAAGGCTATCACTTCTTTGGCTAAGCCAGCGTGTATCAACGATGTTTAGCATTTGGCAGGTCGTATTGCGGCGTTAAGCCGATTCATCGGCCGCCTGGGCGAGAAGGCCACCCTTTGTACCAGATGATGAAGAAAATAGACCACTTTGTCTGGAGTGATGCTGCTAACCAATCATTTGAGGCACTGAAAAAACAATTGGCTAAGCCGCCGGTCCTTGCAGCTCCTATTGATAAGGAGCCATTGCTTTTATATGTGGCTGCCAACAGCAGAGGTGTCAGCGTAGCAGTGGTTGTGGAAAGGAAAGAGTCAGGCAAAGAATATCCGGTCCAGTGACCGGTTTACTATGTCAGTGAGGTGCTCATTGAATCCAAACAGAGATACCCCCATTGATAGAAGTTGGTTTAGGGAGTGTTCATGGCTAGTCACAAGTTGAAGCAATACTTCCTTGGCCATCCCATCACTGTGGTTAGTTCTGCTCCCCTAGGAGACATTATTCAAAACATAGAAGCCACATGCCGGGTGGCTAAGTGGGCCATTGAGCTTGGACCTCGTGGTCTGAAGTATGTGCCACGGACGGCTATCAAATCTCAAGCACTGGTGGGTTTTATCAATGACTGGACAGAGCTACAAATGCCCGAGGAGAAGCCGGATGACACTTATTGGACTATCCATTTTGATGGATCCACGCAGTTGGAAGGCTCAGGGGCTGGAGTTGTTTTGACTTCCCCACGAGGTCATAAGTTCTGTTATGTTTTAAGATCAATGCTCCCTTGTACTAACAATGCAGCTGAGTATGAAGCCTTGCTCCATGGTCTTGCTAAGGAGATGAATCTAAGTCGGGTGAGGTGTTTTGGCGACTCAGATCTGGTGGCTCAGCAACTCTCAGGAACTTGGGATTCCAAAGACCAGCTCATGGCGGCTTATCGCTGGGCGGTTGATGCGATTGCTGGTCACTTCAAGGGTTATCAAGTGGAACATGTGGATCGAAGGAAAAACGAGGTGGCTGATGCATTAAGCCAGCTCGGCTCTCAGCGTAAGCCGGTGCCACCCAATGTTTTCCTCGATAGTTTGAATAATCCTTTGGTTAAATTGCCCATAGAGGAGGATCTTGCTATCCCTGACCCGGAGGCACAGTTGGTGGCGGCTCTTCATGTTATTCCTGATTGGACAGTGCCATACATGACTTATATGACCCGGGGCAAGTTACCTAAGGATGAAACTCTGGCCAGGCAGATAACCCGACGATCTAAGTCAATGACTATTGTCAATGGCGAGTTGCACGGACGCAGTGTCACAGGGGTGTTTCAACATTGTATTTCTCCTGAGGAAGGTTGTGAGATACTACGAGAGATTCATGAAGGAGACTGCGGTCATCATGACGGTTCTAATTCCCTTGTAGCCAAAGCTTTTCGTCATGGGTTTTATTGGCTGACGGCTCATGCTGATGAAGAGGATCTAGTTAGCAAATATGATGCTTGTCAAAAAAAAATCCAAGCGAGCTCACGTGCCAGCTCAAGAATTGATGATTATTCCAATTACTTGGTCGTTTGCGGTCTGGGGGCTGGATATGGCCGGGCCTTTCAAAAGGTCTAAAGATAAAAAGACTCACATCTTTGTAGCAGTTGACAAATTCACAAAGTGGGTTGAGGCTGAGCCAGTCAGCAAATGTGATGCAGCGACGATGGTTCAATTCATTAAAAAGGTGATCTTTCGCTTTGGATACCCTCATAGTATCATCACTGATAATGGTACTAATCTGTCTAAGGGTGTTATGAAAGAGTTTTGTCAACAAGAGCATATTCGTCTCTATGTTTCATCTGTGTCTCACCCCCAATCCAATGGATAAGCTGAAAGGGCGAATCAAGAGATCTTAAGAGGCATCAAGCCCCGGCTTATGGTCCCTTTGCAGAGGACACCGGGTTGTTGGGTTGAGGAGCTACCTTCAGTACTGTGGAGCATCAATACTACCCCTAACAGATCTACGGGTTACACGTCTTTCTTCATGGTTTATGAAGCAGAGGCGGTTCTCCCCAGTGATATATGTCATGACTCGCCTCATGTGGCGGCTTATGTTGAATCTGTTAATGAACAAGCACGTCAGGACGACCTTGATCTCCTGGACGAAGAGCGTGACCATGCGGCGGCTCGATCGGCAATCTATTAGCAAGATCTGCGTCATTATCATAGTCGCCGGGTTAAAACTCGCACCTTTCAAGAGGGTAACTTGGTGCTTCGGCTCATCCAGGATCAAACTGATATGCACAAGTTATTCCCACCTTGGGAAGGACCTTTTGTGGTCAACAAGAATCTGCATAACGGATCATACTATCTCATCGATGTTTGAGACCACAAGGACTCATGCATGTCAGAGGAGGAGACCCGTCAGCCGTGGAACACTGCTCATCTTTGGCCTTATTACACCTGAGCCACCGGCTCTTGTGATGTACATATCTCAAACAATGTATATATACTATGATTAATACAATAAAGTCGATACCCCTTATAATTCGGGACCTTTGTCGTTTCATTTATGAGTATCTGAGTCTTTATTTGTTACAAAATACATGGGGGCTTCCTGCTCACTAAGCATAGCTATGATTACCCTTTGATCCAGCTTATATGCTGGGTTGTAAAGATCACTTGGGGGCTTCCTGTTCACCAAACATAGCCTTAATTACCCTCTCGATCGGCTTGGACGCCAGGTGTATTCACCAAAAATCCGGGTTATCCTGCCTTTGTACGTCTGCCACTCCAACCAGGTAATCCTGGAATGACCCACCGTACTCTTGACAATCAATCTTATAAAGACCCTGAACTTGTCAAGGTTAAAACGACGATTGGTCATGTGAGGCCCGGCTTACAAGGTTTGAATGAAGGATTAACTCAGCGGTTGTGTGGCCATTTGAAAGCACTTGATGTTGAGGCTTGACAGCCTATGAAAGCCTTGTTTTTTCTGATTTTACTTGATACATTGCTTTGGTTTGTGCCGTATTGAAATATGGTTTAAAAAGATCTAGCCCATGTAGCCTTTATCGATATGGCTCGTATTTGAGCATATCCGGAGTTTTGATAACCCGATATCGCTTTGGACAATAAGTTGCTAGTAAGATATGATTAGGCACTTGGAGTTTAGGCTCTGAGGCTTTTTGGGGTTATTGCCCTTATCTGCTGCATATGGTATATTAAACCGGCAGCCTGAACAAATTTCATAGGTATGATTTTTGTTTTCTTTTATATGAAGATATGAGGTTTTGATAAACCGCCCTAGTTATGGACTATATAGTCACCAGCAAATTATATATGGGATGATATGACCCGCCCTGGGGTAAACCACCTGGGAAAACATTATCTGCTTGTATGCAGGATTCGTGATGCATATCGTCTGCATAGCTGAATTATAAGTGCAAACAGCAGATCTTTTATGACAGATCGGCCGTTCAAAGTGCAAACAAACATGCACAATGGCATGGGAGGAAATTGTTTCTAGCTAGCCTATTACAAGGCATCATTTAGCCCAAAAGAATAATTGTTTTTGGCACATTATCTAATGATGTGGAGGGTAAGCCGACTCTGTGATCAACTATCATGGCCTTGGCGTGATGATGATTCCGAGTTATCTTGCACCGGTTCTTCTGCCTCTTCGTCACCCGTTGGCTGGAAGTCAGAGGTGTCCCAATTGATCCTAGTCAAAGCCTTGAAAACAGCTTCATCGTCTATAAGAGTCGACGGGTCAATATCAGGGGCGAAGGTATGCTTACGTGTTGGCGGGATAACATCTACGGCTTTATGAGCCGGCGCCTTCACTTTGGCATTATCAGCATCGTAAACCGGGTGATATTTGGAAAGGTCAGTTTCTTCGGCTAATTGGTTGGCCAAAGGACGCATCTCCCTTACTATTTGAGTGAAGTCATCAGCAAGAAAGGGAGACACGTCTTCTTTCAAGCTTGGACATCCAGTGGCTAGTTCGGCCGGGTCAAGCTCGGCTTGCCATGCTTTTTCCCAACTTAAAGCTATAATGGCGCCGACTCGGGCGGCTGATCGCTTGAGTTCCTCCACCCTTTGGGGCAGCATAGATAATTTTTCCAACACTTCCTTGATAAGGGAAGGTGGTTGCTTCTCATGAAGGGCAGCACAAATAGCCCATTGGGCGCCAGTGTACATCTGTTCAACAAGAGTGTATACAACTTTAAGCCTCAGGTGCATATCGTCACCAAACTTGGAGCTTCTGGAACCTGTATTGCAAAGTATATTCATGAGCCAATAAATGATTTGAGACACTGATGAGGCAGGTATAAGTGTTATGTCGCTTACCGAAGATAGCAGCTGTCATCATATTGATTTGTTGTTTTAACCCGGATAATTCATCAGTCAACGGCTTAAGAGAAGCCTCGGCATCTTCTGCTCTCTTCGGTAGAGTTGCTTTCTCAGTTTCCCAGTCGGCTCTCTCACTGCTGAAATCCTTCTTCGGCTTTTCAACATTTTCCAAAGTGATTTTGACTTTGGAGTTTGCCTTGGAAATCTCAGATCACTGAGTTTGAAGGCTCTGCTGCAGATCCGCCTATTGGGTTTCTTTCATGCTCAATTCAGCCTATATGACAAAGAGATGATGCAGCAAAATGTGATTATAATGATCATTTTTGAAGTCCCAAGCATAATACCAGTATTTTACTTGGCACTTGGGGGCTAATGTACTTTTGCTTTATTGCAGAAAATTCTTAAATGACCCGCCTAAAGTTGTTGCAACTATAGATGACTCATGGGGGCTACACATTTGGACCCTATCCATGATTATGATGATAAGTACCGGCTTAGCTTGACAGTTTAAACTGGCCCTTGGGGACTACATGTGCAAAAATTGAGAACTCATATATGAAGTTCTGGTTCAACTTGTCAGTTTAAGCCGACCCTTGGGGGTTGCACGTGCGAGAATGAAAACTAGAAATTTGAAGTCTCGGTTTAGCTTAGCAGCTTAAGCCGGCCCTTGTGGACTACATGTTATGATCCTATAACTACAGTATGACATTACATGAGCGTCAGATCAAAGGACCTATCTACAAGTCTTCGACATATTCAATTCTATCATATCCAGTAGGCTTGGCGGCTGGTACAAAGGTATTGGTATGAGGAGGATATCAAGGCTTACCTCAAAGTGTTCCTTCATAAGATTGACCAGGCCAGCTTCAAGGTCACGGCTAGTATGAAGACGGTTTAAGTAACCGGAATGAAGTTCTTGAGAGTTGAATTGGGCATAGTGCTCCAGATCCAGTTTCCACTTACTCTAGTCAACAATTGGAATTTCTTCGTTATCGTTGTGTTTGGATAAGATGGTAGGATTGCTTGGAGCAGTGTAATTCGTCCCAGTAACGACCACATCTTCAGCTCCCTGAGCCAGGTGAGCGGGACTTGGCGGCTTAGCATTTTCCGGGTCAACTCCCATGGAATCCATGGTGACGTCGTGCACTTCTAGCGGCGGATCATCCATTGCTGCTTCAAAAGATTGGTGCAAAGGCTCAGAAATAGTTGGTTCTTCTGGGTTGGCAGGCTTGGGATCCTCGGCTGGTTTATTCACTTTAAGCTTCTTGCTAGGCTTGTCTATAGCGCTGAAAATAAAACATATGATGAGATTGGTATACCAATTGACCAAAAAGTATAAAAACAAAGAGGCTTAAGTCTCCTCACTCAGGAGCAGTCTTGAATACGGGAACCTGAGTCCCAATGGAGTCACAAGAGGAAGAATGAGAGGTGCCCTGATAATTTGAGTCAGACGGGTTAAGAGGCTATCGAATAAGACCTTCTTTTGGAAAGGTTAAGCCGGAAATTTGTGAAACCTCAGCTTGACGCTTGTGACGAGGCAGCGTATTGGGTAAGCCGGAAGAGAGAACCCCGCCGCTGGTATTCCGGGTTGTACGGCGAGCTTCATGCTACTGCTTCTTCAAAATAAAGTTGGAATCTAAGTAAGCTAAGGGGTGAGAAAATCTTACTTTCCGGCACACTTGACGAACTTTCTGCTTTGGCAAAGATTTTGAGCCGGAGGAAAGGACAATTACCTCTTCAACATCTGCATGGCTGGCCTCCGCATCATCCTGATAATAATCCGTGTCAATAAGATGAATAAAGAGAGAGCCAAGGGAGTCAAGTTCTACCTCCGACTCATTATCATCCAAATCAAATAGCTCTGAAGTATTTGACTTCTTCTTAGCCGGTTTCTTCGGAGCCATAGTCTTGGTACGGGTCTTTTTTACCGGCTTTTCCACAAGCTTCTTGGTCTCGAAGGAGGAGTCAGCCTAAAACTAATCAAATATTAACAAGAAGAAAGCCTATGGAATTAATGATTAAGCAGGAAATTATTCAAACGTACTTACGGCAGGAGGTTGGTTGTGGATGTAAAACGGAGCCAGTCCCGTCATTCTACAAGTTTCAAGGTCCTCATTCAACAATGTTTTTGTCATAATATTGACATCTTCATCAGTCATGGCTATTTGACAATGATGTTGGGGATCCTTGAGGTTACCAGTATATTCACACATTAAGCCGGATCGTCAACTTAACGGTAATATTCGCCATGCAACCCAGCACCGGACCAAGTCAACTCCATTCAACCCATTGGCCATTAAGGCCCGGAACTTTGAAAAGACGGGCATATATTTGGACCGTTCTTTGGTGCTGATCCGTTTTGGCAAGTGATGTCTGTTGCTAAGCCGGGTTTCACGATAAGCCAACAGAGGATTCTCACCTTCAGGAGAGGTGTCTTTGCAGGATGGCTAGGGAGTGTGGCAATAGGAAAAGTAGCTTCTTTATGCCTCTGAATGGAAATGCCCCCTAGTTCCAAGCTGGGCCCATCAGTGAATTCAGTTTGGCGGTTCAAATAGTAGAATTCCCTGAATAATTCTACCGTGGGCTCCTGTTGAAGATACACTTCACATAAGACTTGAAGATTGCAGATATTGGAAACATAATTGGGACCAATGTCTTGAGGAGGAGCTGTAAGAAATGCAACACATCATGATTTTTTTTAACCGGGCAGAGTGAACCATTGGAGCATATGATCAGTGAAGACAATGACCTCGCCTTCCTTGGGCTGTGGAGGAGTTTCTGTGCATGGGATCCTCCAGTGGATGACATCTTTTTTGGCTAAAACGCCCATTTGAATATATTCATTCAGCATTTCCTCGGTAACTCGGGAAACGACCCAATTGTAGGAAGTGACAGTCTTGGCCTTCGACGTATTTGACTACAAAGAGAAAGATTGCCGGTTTAAAGATTGTGCTGTTAAGCCGGACAATGGTCAGTATTACGAAGATCGGCGTGGACGATCCAGAATACAGTGTCAGGTCAAAAGGATTGAAGATAAGTATTGGAGGCTTAATAAGGGGACTAATGCTATATGGCGGGTTACGATTATTTTTAAGCCAACCATAGGTTTGCAGTGCAACAGATTGGAGAATAAATTTTCCTAAGTGAAGGACAAACAACCTTTTCAGATTGATGCTATCATTTTGGATCTACAGCGAGTTGGAAAATATGAATAACTTCTAATCCTAAAACAGACAGGGGCAGAAACATTCATGTGCTCGAATGATGTCTTCAACTGAGGTACTAGTTTTTGTTATGAGGAATACGTGCCAAAACTACGGCCGCGCATTTTGACACTAGGTTCAGATCTAGTCATGCAATATAATAGGACCAGACGAAGAATGGCGGAGGAACTCTGATGAACTGAGGAAACCCTATAATGGATCTAAGATGAGTCCAAGCATGTACCTGGGGGTACTGATGAACAACGAAGGAGCGCCACTGATCCTTTATGGTCAAAAATAGGTTGATGCAGCGGCCGAGGTCGACGCGGTTGACAGGGGCGGTGGAGCTCCACGGGCGTCGGTCATCGCGAGGAAGAAGAAGAGGCAGAGGCAAGGTAAAAAGTGAAAAGAAGGACCCCGTCCCTATTTATAAGGAAGTGGGTAAATGGAATGCGCGTGAATCGAGGAGATCGAAAAATGGTTATGTGGCAACAGAGGCGCCTCGATTTTCGGGAGCCCATTAAAAAAGGATCTATTGGGATGCGTCGAGCTTTGTGTGCAGTTAATGTGAGGTGACGTCATGGCGGGTTAACATAAGTTTGATATGTGATGTCACAGTGGGTTACATCAATATGGAAAAGAATTGACGAGGAAAGATTCTGATAGGTCAAGTGTTGAAGATTGATATGAACAAGTTCAAATCAACCTCGGGCCTAACGTTGGAGATATAAATATTGGGTATAACCCGCCCATGAGGGGCGAGGTCATACCACCGGCAGTTTAAGGCAAAGAAGCCCGAGATGGTGGTGCATGAAGGCCCAAGACCCGGAGACGGCTTGAGGCCCACAGGTGTGAACCGCCATATGTTTAACTTGTATTGTAAGGCAAGCTTAGTTTGTCACCGAGACGGACACATTATGTATGAGCCGGCCAGGACTCTGTAAGTTGCCGGGCATCGACCTATATATATAAAGGGGTGACTAGGCGGCGGGTTAACTCAAGAAACAATCGCTCGAGATCCAGGCTGGCTATTGAGTCTCGAGAAATACAACCCCAGTTGGATTAAGCTTTTACCTCTCTATGTCTCTTGTCCCGTTTAAACCCTTCAAGTTAACCTAGTTGCGATGGCTCCACACCTAAGTCCTAATCCTAGGGCATCTCCCGTGACAAATCCACGACAGGTCTCGAAAGAATTGGTCTAAGAAATGATGCACTTTGGGCCTACAGGGCTGCTTATAAAAATCATATGGGTATGTCTCCCTGTAAAATGCTTTATGGGAAAGCTTTTCATTTGCCTCTTGAGTTAGAATACAAAGCATATTGGGCAATTACAGAACTCAACTATGATTTCAAACTCGCTAGTGAAAAGAGGTTATTCGATATTAGCTCTCTGGATGAATGGGGAACCCAAGCTTATGAAAATGCCAAATTATTCAAAGAAAATGTTAAAAGACGGCACGATAAAAGAATCCAAAAGCGGGACAAGGTGGGTGAATATGTTCTTTTGTACAACCCTCGTTTCAGATTCTTTGTAGGAAAACTTCTCTCTAAATGGGAAGGACCATATATTATCGAAGAGGTTTATCGTTCTGGAGATATCAAAATAAATAATGCCGAAGGTACTAACCCGAAGGTGGTCAACGGTAAAAGAATTAAAAATTATATCTCAGGTACGCATATTAAACCATGACACCGGAGGAGCACATAAAAGAATCCTTCTGGAACTCTCCAGAATCGTGAAAAAAGGGAGGTACATGATAAGGTAAGTAAACATACTCCGAAAAATCCGCAAAAATGTTTTTTATCAGTTTTGGAATATTAGAAAAATTAGGAAAATAAGAAGCAACTAGGAAGGCAGCCCTGGTGGGCACAAGACACCAGGGCGCACCTGGCTTGCCAGGTGCGCCCATGAGGGTTGTGCCCACCTCGGGTACCTTTTGGACTCCGTTTTTCTTCCGTTTGCTTGATTACAAAGATAGAAAAATCTTCATATACCCCCCAGAACCTATTGACCTCCGTATCACGGAGAAATCCTCTATTCTTCTTTCTCGTTGTTTTCTGCCAAGTTAGGCATCATGTCTTGTTCCTCCTCCAACAACATAAAATACGATGCTTGGCTGGTGAAGATAGAGTTGAAGAGGGAGGAGCCCAAGGAAGCCAGCAAGGGTGTCAAGAGCAAGGAAGTTGAGGGAGATAAAACTACCAAAATAGAGTGGGCCTTACCCACGGAAGAAGAAGAAGATATCCTCCAACCATACTATGCATATCTCACCCCCACTGAAATTGAGGCTTTTTAAGATCATTGATACGGTTCGTGTTCAAAACAAATTTCTCACTCATGAAAACCTTCTGTTGCAAGAGCACATCATCGCTCTCTGAAGTGTCATCCGTAGATTGGATAGCCTTTTGAGCTTGAAGTGTGATGTTGCTACCTCATCATTACCACCACCAACACCTTCTTCACCACCAAAGGAGAATTAAATATCGGGTATGGGCACTCCCCTTGGCATGTGCCAAGCTTGGGGGAGGTGCCCCGGTATCGTATCACACCACCTCTTTTGCTTTTATTTATCTTAGTTTGATCTTTAGATATCTTTTGCTTAGTTGAATAAGAGTTTAGTTTGATCTTTCTTCGAGTGTTTGCTTAGGGTTTGATCCACTTATCTTTGTAATTGTGTGCGAGATATATAATAATGTTTAGTTCAAGTTTTGCCTTCTTTACTCTCTATGTTCCAATCAAAATAAAGGAAAATAAATGAAAAATATCATATGCTAATCTTATGTTAAGTGATGACATCACATAAGGAAAAGTATAAGTAGTAAAATCTATTGGAGATTGACAAACATAGCATTGGTCAATGATGCAATTCATTAAAGAATTAATAAGAGAAGAGCAGATTCACATGCAAATACACTATCTTGGACATCTTTTATGATTGTGACCCCCCACCAAAATATTACTCCCTCCGTTCCTTTATCTTAGGTGCATTTTTTAACGAAAATTTCAGAATGTAAGGTGTATTTTTTGTAATCCCATATAATCCCTCTTTTCCCCTCCACCACCACATACATGGTAAGCTATCTCCGTGATGCTAAAATGAAGCGAATCATTCAATGCAATCCCACTTTTTGCCCATGTTAGTTAGGAAAATGTAAATCCTCCCGTGCCATGCAATCCCACTATTTTAGTGTTTCCTCCTTGAGAGCGTACAAGACATCTTTCTCTACCTGATTGAAACTTTCTCTAGAGAACAGAAAACATCTTACGAACAAAAAGTCTCAGCCGGCGCCCTTTATCTTCCATCATTTTATACACGAAAACATATTTTGAAATCTTCATTGTGTTGGCGCCAAGTCACTTCCCTCCATTTTTCTGATGGCCGCGCGAGAACATGGGTACTCATTTTCGTATAGGAGGCAAGGCAGTTATTTACAACCCTGATTTGTTGGGATACGCGGATTGCATGTGCCATGCAACGCCGGCAGCATATTTGCATGCAGCGGCCAAATCAGTGGAGGCTCACGTAATTGATTTCCAACGCTAAACTAATACCAGGGGTAGTATTGTCCCAGATGCTCCAAAAATTGTTGCCTTGGTCATCGAGCTGGAAAAAATTCACCTGAGATAAATGAATGGAGGGAGTATATGCCAAAATTATTGAGGTTGGACAACGAAGATAACTTAATGATTTATGCTTGTTCGTATCCACGTAGAAGTTATATTGTCATAGATCCTTTAACATGTGGTGCTTGCTCAATATCTTTTCTAGCCAAAAATTTCGCAAGTAGAGATACTATTTGTGCATCCAAAACCCTTAAACCCAAAATCTTTTTTGAGAGTACACCATACCTACCTATGGATTGAGTAAGATCCTTCAAGTAATTTGCCATCGCTGCATTAAGGCAATAAAAATTGCTTCTAAATATGTTGGATCATTTAGTGTAAGAGAAAATTGAGCGTTATACGAACTTGTGATGGTAAAATAATAAAAGCGACAAACTGCATAATAAAGGTTGCTATCACAAGGGGCAATATAACGTGGCGTTCTTTTGCACTAAGAGATTGAGCATGCAAATCAAAAGTCGCATGACAACCTCTGCTTCCCTCTGCGAAGGGCCTATGTTTTGCTTTGATGTATATACTTTTATGCAAGAGTCAAAGTATTTTTCCCTATCCCTTTTTCTTTTTTCTTTTTGCAAGCATCATGTGGTGAGGAAATATCTAGGCACATATGTCCAGTTGGATATGGGTGAGCATGAGTTATTATTGTTGACATCACCCTTGAGGTGAATATGTTCGGAGGCAAAACTATAAGCCCTTATCTTTCTATGTGTCCGGCTGAAACTTTTTGTTCCTCGGTATGGGGTGAGTGTTAGCAATCATAGAAGACTATAAGATGGTTGAGTATGTGGACTTGCATAAAGGCTCCGATACGAGACCCTTCCTGAAAAGATGATGAATTATAGTTGCAAAGTTGACTGAGAACATAGTTAGTTGGTTTTCCAAAGAGTTTATGCTTCTACTTCAATATTGTGATGGTTTGTTACTTGTGCATAAGAAGTTATATGATAAAACTATGTGTTAATGTTTTATAATAAAGTTTGTTGATGTTACAATAACATACATGATGCTTCTATGTCCGTATTTTGTTTTTATCGACACCTCTCTCTCTAAGCATGTGGACATGTTTTTCGATTTTGTTTTTTCGCTTGAGGACAAGCGAGGTCTAAGCTTGGGGGAGTTGATAAGTCCATTTTGCATCATGCTTTCTTGTTGTTATTTATAATGTTTTTATGCATAAAAATGCTTTATGGAGTAATTCTAATGCCTTTTCTCTCATAAAATGCAAGGCTTACACAAGGAGGGAGAATACCGGTAGCTGGAATTCTGGAGCTGGAAAAGCTACATCAGGCCACCTATTCTGCACAACTCCAAATAAGCTGAAACTTCACGGAGATTTTTTATGGATTATTTAAGAACTATTGGAGCAAATAACTACCAGGGGGGCCCACCAGGCGGACACAACCCACCTGGGCGCGTTAGGGAGCCCAGGCGCGCCCTGATGGGTTGTGCCCTCCTCGGCCCACCTCTGGTGCCCCTCTTCGGGTATATAAGTCATTTTGACCTAGAAAAAAATAAGGAGAGGACTTTCGGGATGGAGCACCACCGTCTCGAGGTGGAACTTCGTCAGGAGCACTTTTGCCCTCCGCGGAGCGATTTCGCCAGGGGAAATCCCCCCCCCCCCCCGGAGGGGGAAATCATCGTCATCATTATCACCAACAACCATCTCATATTTGGGAGGCCAATCCTCATCAACATCCTCAACAACACCATTTCCTCTCAAACCCTAGTTCATCTCTTGTGTTCAATCTTTGTACCGGAACCTCGGATTGGTACCTGTGGGTGACTAGTAGTGTTGATTACATCTTGTAGTTGATTAGTATATGGTTTATTTGGTGGAAGATTGTATGTTCAGATCCATTATGCTATTTAATATCCCTCTAATCTTGAGCATGTTTATCATTTGTGAGTAGTTACTTTAGTTCTTGAGGCCACGGGAGAAATCTTGTTGCAAGTAATCATGTAATCATATGGACTTTGGTGGACTTGCCCGATGATCGACAAGCCATAGAGAACAAATGGATCTTTAGGAAGAAGACTGACACGGATGGAAATGTGACCATCTATGAGGCTCGGCTTGTCGCTAAAGGTTATCGACAAGTTCAAGGAATTGACTACGATGAGACTTTCGCACCCGTAGCGATGCTGAAATCCGTCCGAATCATGTTAGCAATTGCTGCATTCTATGATTATGAGATCTGGCAAATGGACATCAAAACGGAATTCCTTAACGGTTTCCTTAAGGAAGAGATGTATATGATGCAGCCGAAAGGTTTTGTCGATCCAAAGAATGCTAACAAGGTATGCAAGCTCCAGCGCTCTATCTATGGGCTGGTGCAAGCATCTCGGAGTCGGAACATTCGCTTTGATGATGTGATCAAAGTGTTTGGGTTTATACAGACTTTTGGAGAAGCATGTATTTACAAGAAAGTGAGTGGGAGCTTTGTAGCATTTCTCATATTATATGTGGATGATATATTGTTAATGGGAATGATATAGAACTTTTGGAAAGCATAAAGGCCTACTTGAATAAGTGTTTTTCAATGAAGGACCTTGGAGAAGCTGCTTACATATTAGGCATCAAGATTTATAGAGATAGATCGAGACGCCTCATTGGTCTTTCACAAAGCACATACCTTGACAAGATATTGAAGAAGTTCAATATGGACCAGTCCAAGAAGGGGTTCTTGCCTGTATTGCAAGGTGTGAGATTGAGCGCAGCTCAATGCCCGACCTCGGCAGAAGATAGAGAAAAGATGAGTGTCATCCCCTATGCCACAGCCATAGGCTCTATTATGTATGCCATGCTGTGTACCAGACCTGATGTGAACCTTGCCATAAGTTTGGTAGGGAGGTACCAAAGTGATCCCGGTATGGAACACTGGACATCGATCAAGAATATCCTGAAGTACCTGAAAAGGACTAAGGACATGTTTCTCATTTATGGAGGTGACGAAGAGCTCGTCGTAAAGGATTACGTCGATTCTAGCTTCCACACAGATCCGGATGACTCCAAGTGACAAACTGGATACGTGTATATTTTGAATGGTGGGGCAGTCAACTGGTGTAGTTGCAAGCAAAGCGTCGTGGCGGCATCTACATGTGACATACATATTTGTAAAGTACATACGGATCTGAATTGCGCAGATCCATTGACTAAACCTCTTCCACGAGCAAAACATGATCAGCACCAAAACTCTATGGGTGTTCGATTCATCACAATGTAACTAGATTATTGACTCTAATGCAAGTGGGAGACTGTTGGAAATATGCCCTAGAGGCAATAATAAAATGGTTATTATTATATTTCCTTGTTCATGATAATTGTCTATTGTTCATGCTATAATTGTATTAACCGGAAACCATAATACATGTGTGAATACATAGACCACAACATGTCCCTAGTGAGCCTCTAGTTGACTAGCTCGTTGATCAATAGATGGTTATGGTTTCCTGACCATGGACATTGGATGTCATTGATAACGGGATCACATCATTGGAGAATGATGTGATGGACAAGACCCAATCCTAAGCACAACACAAGATCGAGTAGTTCGTTTGCTAAAGCTTATCTACTGTCAAGTATCTTTTCCTTAGACCATGAGACTGTGCAACTCCCGGATACCATAGGAATGCTTTGTGTGTATGAAATGTCACAACGTAACTGGGTGGCTATAAAGGTGCACTACAGGTATCTCCAAAAGTGTCTGTTGAGTTGGCACGAATCGAGACTGGGATTTGTCACTCCGTGTGACGGAGAGGTATCTCTGGACCCACTCGGTAATGCATCATAATAATGAGCTCGATGTGACTAAGGAGTTAGTCACGGGATCATGTGTTACGTAACGAGTAAATAGACTTGCTGGTAACGAGATTGAACAAGGTATAGGGATACCGACGATCGAATCTCGAGCAAGTAACATACTGTTGGACGAAGGGAATTGTATACGGGATTGATTGAATCCCCAACATCGTGGTTCATCCGATGATATCATCTTGGAACATGTGGGAGCCAATATGGGTATTCAGATCCTGCTATTGGTTATTGGTCGGAGAGGTGTCTCGGTCATGTCTGCATGGTTCCCGAACCCGTAGGGTTTACACACTTAAGGTTCGGTGACGCTAGAGTTGTAACGGGAAATTGTATGTTGTTGCAAAAGGTTGTTAGGAGTCCCGGATGAGAACCCGGACGTCACGAGGAGTTCCGGAATGGTCCGGAGGTAAAGATTTATATATGGGAAGTCTTATTTTGCCCACCGGAATATGTTCGGGATTTTTTGGTATTAGACCAGGAAGGTTCTAGAAGGTTCTGGAGTGGGGCCAACCTGCATGGGGGACCCACATGAACGTGGGTAGTGGGGGCAACTCCCCACACCCCTAGTCTAGGAGCACCAAGATCCCCCCTTAGAAGGAATAAGATCATATCCCGAAGGGATAATATCAAGATACCTAAAAAGGGGGGGGGGATAACAATCGGTGAGGAAGGGAAAGGATGGGATTTCTTTCCTCCCACCTTTGCCAACGCCCCAATGGACTTGGAGGGCAAGAAACCATCCCCTCCACCCCTATATATATTGGGGAGGTGCATGAGAGTTGTACCCTTCACCTGGCGCATCCCTCCCCCCTCCAACTCCTCCGCCTCCGTAGCGCTTGGCGAAGCCATATCGGAGAACCGCAAGCTCCACCACCATGTCGTCGTGCTGCCGGAGCTCTCCCGCAACTTCTCCTTCCCCCTTGCTGGATCCAGAAGGAGGAGACGTCCCCGAGTTGTACGTGTGTTGAATGCGGAGGTGCCGTCCGTTCGACACTTGGATCGGATCTTCCACGATTTGAATCGCCGCGAGTACGACTCCATCAACCGTATTCTTGTAACGCTTCCTCTTAGTGATCTTCAAGGGTATGAAGATGCACTCCTTATCTCTTGTTGCTAGCATCTCCTAGATTGATCTTGGTGACACGTAGGAAAATTTTGAATTATTACTACGTTTCCCAACAAAAACAACCAACACATCATCATCAAAATGTGAAACAATCTAATATTTGGAAAAACACGCACGAAGAGGAAATATTTACCAAATCACTATCACCGCAATCTACTTGGGTTCATGTGAGCAACATTTCACAAGCAACCGGCCCACTTTTGGCATTCGGCGTTGATGGTGGACCAATGTTGGTGAATAGAGTCGCTCGAAAGAAAGTGACCAATGTTGGTATAATTTCCACTTCTTCCCTTCGCAACAAAGCCCTCATCGTCCATGTCAAGATTGTCATCACCATATTGGGTTTCATATTCTTGTGACACATACTCGTGCGACACAAAATCATCATTTGCAACATTTTGTCGCGTGCAAAAAAGCTTCGTCATCAAGACTATGATTGAACGTACAAACATTCAACATCACTTCAATTTGAAACAACAAACAAGAGCACAAAATATATTTTTACCTTTGCGACATTTCATCAAACATGTTGGAGGTGGTGGCCGTTGGCGTGGCCAAATCTTCCTCCACGGCCGGCGGTAGCTGCGGCGGAGGTGGAGGAAAGGCTCCTAGCTACGAGTCGTCAGCCCGAGGTCACGCGCGCGACTGCCTTCGAGTTTTTGGCCGGGCGCGCCGCAGTTTCGGCCGGGTTCTGGCCGTGATTGGTCGGCCGTTTTCGTGCCTTCAACACCTTCGCAGGAACCTCCGACGAGGTGGCGATCGGCCGGGGCGGCGCGAATCTGGGGCAGCGGCGGAGGGCGAGTTCGCAGCGGCGGCAGCGACGTGGGTTAGTCCAATGGCTGCGGCGGTGACGGAGAAGGTGGCAGGTTCGTCGGCTTAGGCCATGGCGGCAGTGGAAGGCGGGGGGCGGCGGACGGGCGGGTCGCGGGCGGGCGGGTGACATGGAAGGCGAATGAACTGGCGGTTGGGCGTTGGCGCGCGGCCGCGGTTTTTACATCACTGTATCTTGTGATGTAAATTTGCATCACGAAGTTTTCATTTTTACATCACCGAAAGGTCGCGGTCCATTTTTTTACATATGGACCATATGTTCGAGCAGCGTTTTTTGTTCTAGATGGTCTAAAAGTTAGGTATTTTTATATTTGGACCATCTATTGGAGATTCTCTTAGTGGCTTTCCGCTAAACAAAAAGCTACTTAATTATAGGTTATTTCTAAAAAGTTAATAGAGGCGGACAATTGCAGAATAAGGTTGGATGGTCTGCTCCACTATCATGTCCGCAGAGGCATTCGAACTATTGGCATGCCAATACTTGGCAAGCCAACAATTGGCTATATCAAAAGTTGCCAAAAATTGGCAACTCCTTATGAGGTTGGCAAGTAATCGGGGTAACGAATCAAGCACTAACCAATATTCGGCATTTGCCAAATATTGGCATGCCAATTTTTGGCACCAAACCAATCGTGCTCTATGTCCACAAACATATAGTGTGTTCGTTTTTTAGGATAGCATTGGAGATGCCCTAACCTTTGAAGCCATTAGTTGAGCATTGCATGAAGTTTTTCACTAAACTTTTCCCTGTCAAGGAGAAAACAGCATGGTTCTGTGGTACGTACTCGGAGACATATACTCCCTCCGTTCTAAAATAAGTGACTCAAAAGTTGCACGTTTTCCCTACCCTAGCCATCGCCAACAGCCAGGTGAGTAGGGAGGCGAGCTCCTTCCACCGATCTCCACCGGCCGGGGCGCTGGCCTCCTCTCCCTCTGGCCGCTACTCCGGCGGCAGGAGGGAGGGGGCCCCGTTCCTCTGTTATGTAGTTATGTTATGGATCTGTAGGTCGTGGTGCGTCATTGGGGTGGTGGGAGTGGGGCCCGGACGAATAAATCTGCCTCAGCTCCACTCCCACACCGGCGGTGCCCTTCATGGCGGCGTCTCGGAGTTGATGGCATTGTGTCTCTGCCGATCCTTCAGATCGACAGCGTTAGGGTTCATGGATGATGTTGGCGAGGCGGCGGCGACGGCTCCATTAGGTGTGTCTCTCCTTCTGCTATGTCCCCGTTGCTGTGGCATTGTCTCCGACGTCATGGTGGAGCAGGGAGGTTTGTCATTCAGGAGTACGCGCAGGCGGTTATCTACACAAGTGACAGCTGGAAGATGGAGAATCTTGTGTTGGGTATGTGGTTGAAGGTTGACAGTTTTGGTTTCGTCCTCTGACGTCGTCGTCTTGCGGGGGTGTCAGTACTGAAATTCGATAGCGTGTCCGGGGACATGTTGCCCCGGTCTGATTCTTTCCATGGCTATGGTTTTGCTTCTCGCAAACTACTTCGGATGTCCGTAAAGCTGCTGATCAGTGATGTAGCCGCGTCGAATTTGGGTGAAGACGTGATCTGTCTTTTTACCCTTTGGTGGCCGCTTCGGTGGTGTCGAAGGAGAGGGACAGACGTTGGTATTTTGCATAGGATTTTCCTATCTTTACAGTCTTGTATGGTGATACATCCAAAACGTATCTATAATTTCCGCTTGCTCCATGCCTCTTTTGTGTGATATTGCTATGATATTTATACACTTCCATACACTTTTGATCATATTTGGACTAACCTACTAATGGTTGCAAAAGTGCACAATGTTCTTGTTTTACACTTTATTGTGTAGGAATTACTTGGAAATTGACAAAAACGCAAAAGGAGTCGTATTGGAGTAGGACTCTGACTTTCCTCAAATCTGTCTGAGAACGTTTTTTAAAGATGGTCACGTTCCGGCCCGAAGACGACGTCAAACAGAAAAAGTCTAGTTGCGAAAGTTGTGGGGAATTTCGAGGCGACGCTTCTGGATATAAAATTCGTCCAAATCGGAGTCCGGACGGCCGAGTAAAGCCCGTTTTACTGAGGCCCAAAATCTGATGACGGGAATCCGAGAGTCTATATAAAGAGAGGAAACCTAGGTCACCAAGGGCTACGAATTTTCCTCCTCCCGAGCCGCCGTCTTGGAGGGGAGGAACAGCACCATTGCAGCACCATCCACAAGGAAGAAGGGGGGCCAAGGAGCCGCTGCCCCCTAGGGCTGCCGCCGCCCCGAGGGCCGCCGCCGCCCCCTAGGGCCGCCGCCGCCGCCGCGCCCCCAAGGACCGCCGCCGCCGCCTCCGTGGCTGCCGCCGGCCGTCTCCTCCTCGCGGAGCTGCACCTCTCCATCAACACCATCATCAACCTCCTCCTCATCATGTCCATGTGTGAGTAGTCTTCTCCGGGGCCGAGGGCTCGTACGTGTAGCTATGTGGTTATCTCTCTCTCCCATGATGTGATCTTCGTTGTGATCATAGGCTATGTTAATCTAGGGTGATCCCATGATATTTCCCATTCCTCTATGTATTGGATTGATGTACTCACTTGTATTTATCTAGTATAATCCCCGAGACCGAGGTGACAGCGGTCTATTGGACATGGATTAGAAAAATATTTTCATGAGTGATTTCCTCTCTTGTGTGTTGATTGAAGATTGAGAGTCTCTTGGTGCTTGTCTTTGACTATCCTTTAGATATGTTGTGGTGATTGTGGGACTCTCTTTGGATGGCCGCGGTGACATTGGGAAATCCTTAGATTGAGAACTACAAACTTTGAGGTGTGCTTTTGTAGCCCTACATAATTCTCGTCCTCTCTTGACCACGAAGGAATGACCTCCGGGTGCGTCTCCATTGCATGTTTTATGGGAAATATCATGTGATTCGATTATGTTAATGTTGTTGGGAGTTGCCACTAGTGAAAGTATGAAGCCTAGGCCTTGTTTCCACCATTGCAATACCATTTGTGCTCACGTTTACCACTTGTTTGCTTGCTGCACTTTTTATTACAGATTTATATTACTTTGTTTTGCCATCCATATCACTTGCCATTTAACATCTCTTTGCCGAACTAGTGCACCTATACATCTAACAAGTGTATTAGGTGTGTTAGGGACACAAGAGACTTCTTGTATCTTAGTTGCAGGGTTGCTTGAGAGAGACCATCTTCAACCTCTACTTCCCTGAGTTCGATAAACCTTAGGTCATCCACTTGAGGGAAATTGCTGCTGTCCTACAAACCTCTGCGCTTGGAGGCCCAACATAGTCTACAACAGTAGAAGCGTGTGTATACATAAAGCTATTTCTGGCGCCGTTGCCGGGGAAGTGAGTGCTTGAAGGTATATCTTTAGATCTTGCAATTAAATCTTTTTGTTTCTTGTTTTTATTTCACTAGTTATGCTTATGGACAACCTTGCTATTGGATCGTTGCTTGTGGGAAGACGCCCCACACATGTGGTGGTTGCTCCTCCCCCTACTGAAATTGTGCCCTATAAAATACCAGCTGGTATTATCGATTATGTTTTGGCTAATCGTTATGCTGGAGACAGACATCCCGGTGAACACTTGCTATATCTGTCACAATTATGTTCATTATTTAAGCTTGCACGTGTATCAAGGGAGTTTGTCATGAGGAAATTGTTCGCCGTATCACTTATAGATAAAGCTTCAGATTGGTATAAGCTTCTCGATAACGCGCACTTGCTTGATTGGCAAGAGCTTATGTCTCTCTTTTATACTAAGTTTTATCCTCTTTATGAAATTCATCGATACAGGAACTATATCTATAACTTTAGGTCTCGTGACGGAGAGAGCGTAGCTCAAGCTTGGGGGAGACTGAAAATGTTAATGCTAAAAAGTCCTAACCATGGGCTCCCCAAAGATGCTTATGTGGAGAGTAAGAGTACCTTTTTGCATGTGGATCATGGTAACAATGCTTTATGTGATGCTTATATTGTTGAGTTTATTCGTGATCCCACTATAAATTATTATGAGAAGGGAACATATGCTTATAGATATTTCAATAATATCAAGTTCCCTCTCTTTATGTTGAAGGTTTTGAAGCTGCACTTGTTTTGTCTTCCTATGCTTATTGCTTTGTGCTTCAATGAATTATTCTATTGCAATATTCCTATGCATCGGAAGCATGTTAGGCTTAAATGTGTTTGGTATTTGCTTCTTGATGCTCTTTTTTGTTCTTCAACTCTTATTCCTACGAGAGCATCATTAAAGTCTTATGCCTAGCTTAAAGGCATAAAAGAAAGCGCTTTTGGGAGGCAGCCCACAATGAATAAAATTTTATTTTGCTATTGTTGTGTCTTGATGTTGTTACTACAGTAGCATCATCATTGTATCTTTACTTTTCAACTTTGTGCCAAGTGTAGCCTCTGATTGCAAGAAAGTTCAAAAGTTGTGACGTGATGTCCAGGAAACAGATTCTGTCCTTGGACAGAAAAATTCGTATAAAATCACCAGATCATCGTTTTGGTCTGAATTTTTTCGACAGCGTGCTCTATACAATTTTCTTTCGGGCGTCTGTTCTGAGTTTTTTGATTAGAGTTGTAGAAGTGCCCCGAAAAAATCATTTACTACCTGCTGGTCTGTTTTTCACAGATTCTGTCCTGTTTTGCCTTTCCTTCATTTTGCAAACCTTGAGCTTGCTTTTTATTTGCAAAAACCTTTTGGCAATCTTGAGAAACAGTAGAACTTCAAGAATATCCTTATTTCCAGCAAGGAACAATTATATTATTATGGGTACTAACCTCGCTAATCAGATTATGATGAGTTATGTATGAAGGGAGTTTTCAAGTGTGCGAGGGAAGATGATAAAAAGATTCAGGAGTGTCAAACGCTCAAGCTTGGGGATGCCCCCATGCACCCCCAAGAAATATTCAAGGAGACTCAAGCGTCTAAGCTTGGGGATGCCCCCGTGCATCCCCTTCTCCATCAATATTATCAGTTCGTCTTTCGTTCCACTATATTTTTATCACTTCATGTGTTATGTGCTATGCTTGGAGCGTCTTGCTTTTAGTTTCTTTTTTAGTTTTCTTTAGCTTTGCTTGCTTTTCATAACGAGTTAGAACTCAGCTTTCTTTGTGTGGGAGAGAAACACGCTCCACTTCAACCTAGAACACAACATAGAATTTTCATGTCTATCTTTGTTGTGTATGTTCTTGGTCTTTCAATAGCTACTGTCATGTTCAGCTCTTAGTTTTCATACTTATCTTTTTAAAGAGCTTTTGTTTAGTTGGTCGCTGGAACTCTCTTTATTCATCATGCTTATCTTGTTAAGAGAGTTGGCTTCTGTTGCATTGGTCGATATGTCTATGATAAAAATGAAGGAAATATGCCCTAGAGGCAATAATAAAGTTGTTATTTTATATTTCCTTATATCATGATAAATGTTTATTATTCATGCTAGAATTGTATTAACCGGAAACTTAGTACATGTGTGAATACATAGACAAAACAGAGTGTCCCTAGTATGCCTCTACTAGACTAGCTCATTGATCAAAGATGGTTATGTTTCCTAACCATAGACATGAGTTGTCATTTGATCAATGGGGTCACATCATTAGGAGAATGATGTGATGGACAAGACCCATCCGTTAGCTTAGCAACTTGATCGTTTAGTTTTACTGATATTGCTTTCTTCATGACTTATACATGTTCCTATGACTATGAGATCATGCAACTCCCGAATACCGTAGGAATACCTTGTGTGCTATCAAACGTCACAACGTAACTGGGTGATCATAAAGATGCTCTACAGGTATCTCCGAAAGTATTCGTGGTGTTGGCATGGATCAAGATTAGGATTTGTCACTCCGAGTGTCGGAGAGGTATCTCTGGGCCCTCTCGGTAATGCACATCACTTAAGCCTTGCAAGCATTGCAACTAATGAGTTAGTTGCGGGATGATGTATTACGGAACGAGTAAAGATACTTGACGGTAACGAGATTGAACTGGGTATTGAGATACCGACGATTGAATCTCGGGCAAGTAACATACCGATGACAAAGGGAACAACGTATGTTGTTATGCGGTTCGACCGATAAAGATCTTCATAGAATATGTAGGAGCCAATATGGGCATCCAGGTTCCGCTATTGGTTATTGACCGGAGAGATGTCTCGGTCATGTCTACATAGTTCTCGAACCCGTAGGGTCCGCACGCTTAAACGGTCGTTGACGATATAGTATTTAATGAGTTATGTATGTTGGTGACCGAATGTTATTCGGAGTTCCGGATGTGATCACGGACATGACGAGGAACTCCAGAATGGTCTGGAGATAAAGATTAATATATGAGATAATAGTGTTTGACCTCCGGAAGGGTTCCGGAATTCACCGGAAGGGGTTCCGGATGTTTCCCGAAGTGTTTGGGTACGAGAACACTTTATTTGGGCCAAAAGGGAAAGCACACAAGGTTTTTGGAAGGCGCAAAAGGAAGTTTTGCGGAGTCCAGGGGCCAGACGCCAGGGTCCCTGGCGTCTGGGTCCAGACGCCGGGAACCCTGGCGTCTGGCTCTGGAGTCCGAGAAGGACTCTTGCCTTTCGGGTGAAACCGACTTTGTGAAGGCTTTTACTCCAAGTTTCGACCCCAAGGCTCAACATATAAATAGAGGGTTAGGGCTAGCACCCAAGACACATCAAGATACATCAAGCCGTGTGCCGGCTACCCCGACCCTCTAGTTTATCCTCCGTCTAGTTTCTGTAGTGCTTGGTGAAGCCCTGCAGAGATTGTTCTTCATCAACAACCGTCACCACGCCGTCGTGTTGCCGGAACTCATCTACTACTTCGCCCGTCTTGCTGGATCAAGAAGGCGAGGACGTCATTGAGCTGAACGTGTGCTGAACGCGGAGGTGCCGTACGTTCGGTACTAGATCGGGACGGATCGTGAAGGTGCATGACTACATCAACCACGTTGATAAACGCTTCCGCTTTCGGTCTACGAGGGTACGTAGACACACTCTCCCCTCTCGTTGCTATGCATCTAGTAGATAGATCTTGCGTGATCGTAGGAAAATTTTGAAAATACTACGTTCCCCAACAGTGGCATCATGAGCCAGGTCTATGCGTAGATGATATGCACGAGTAGAACACAATGAGTTGTGGGCGATACTTGTCATACTGCTTACCAGCATGTCATACTTTGCTTCGGCGGTATTGTGAGATGAAGCGGCCCAGACCGACATTACGCGTACGCTTACGCGAGACTGGTTTCACCGTTACGAGCACTCGTTGCTTAAAGATGACTGGCAGGTGTCTGTCTCTCTCACTTTAGCTGAATCAAGTGTGACTACGCCCGGTCCTTGTGAAGGTTAAAACAGCACATACTTGACGAAACATCGTTGTGGTTTTTGTATGCATAGGTAAGAACGGTTCTTGCTAAGCCCGTAGCAGCCACGTAAAACTTGCAACAACAAAGTAGAGGACGTCTAACTTGTTTTTGCAGGGCATGTTGTGATGTGATATGGTCAAGACATGATGAGTTATACGGCTTTGTATGAGATGATCATGTTTTCTAATGTTATCGGCAACTGGCAGGAGCCATATGGTTGTCGCTTTATTGTATGAAATACAATTGCCATGTAATTGCTTTACTTTATCACTAAGCGGTAGCGATAGTCGTAGAAGCAATAGTTGGCGAGACGACAACGATGCTACGATGGAGATCAAGGTGTCGCGCCGGTGACGAAGGTGATCATGACGGTGCTTCGGAGATGGAGATCAAAAGCACAAGATGATGATGGCCATATCATGTCACATATTATGATTGCATGTGATGTTTATCTTATTATGCTTCTTATTTTGCTTAGAACGACGGTAGCATTATAAGATGATCCCTTACTAAATTTCAAGGTATAAGTGTTCTCCCTGAGTATGCACCGTTGCGAAAGTTCGTCGTGCCAAGACACCACGTGATGATCGGGTGTGATAAGCTCTACGTTCAAATACAACGGGTGTAAGCCAGTTTTGCACACGCAAAATACTCGGGTTAAACTTGACGAGCCTAGCATATGCAGATATGGCCTCGGAACACTGGAGACCGAAAGGTCGAGCGTGAATCATATAGTAGATATGATCAACATAAGATGTTCACCATTGAAACTACTCCATCTCACGTGATGATCGGACATGGTTTAGTTGATTTGGATCACGTGATCATTTAGATGAACAGAGGGATGTCTATCTAAGTGGGAGTTCTTTAACTAATACGATTAAATTGAACTTTAATTTATCATGAACTTAGTCCTGATAGTATTAGCATATCTATGTTGTAGATCAATAGCTAGCGATGTTGCTCCACGTTTATTTTTATATGTTCCTAGAAAAAACTAAGTTGAAAGATGTTAGTAGCAATGATGCGGAATTGTTCCGTGATCTGAAGATTATCCTCATTGCTGCACAGAAGAATTATGTCCTTGATGCACCGCTAGGTGACAGACCTATTGCAGGAGCAGATGCAGACGTTATGAACGTTTTGACAAAAGCTCGGTATGATGACTACTTGATAGTTTAAGTGCACCATGCTTTACGGCTTAGAACCGGGACTTCAAAAACATTTTGAACGCCACGGAGCATATAAGATGTTCCAAGAGTTGAAATTAGTATTTCATACTCATGCCCGTGTCGAGAGGTATGAGACCTCTGACAGTACTTTGCCTACAAGATGGAGGAGAATAGCTCAACCAGTGAGCATGTGCTCAGATTGTCTGGGTACTGCAATTGCTTGAATCAAGTGGGAGTTGATCTTCCAGATAAGATAGTAATTGACAATGTTCTCTAGTCACTGTCACCAAGTTAGTAGAACTTCGTGATGAACTATAATATGCAAGGGATGACGAAAGTAATTCCCGAGCTCTTCGCGATGCTGAAATCGGCGAAGGTAGAAATCAAGAAAGAGCATCAAGTGTTGATGGTTAACAAGACCAGTTGTTTCAAGTAAAGGGCAAAGGGATAGAAGGGGAACTTCAAGAAGAATGACAAGCAAGTTGTCACTCCCATGAAGAAACCCAAAGCTAAACTCAATCCTGAAACTAAGTGCTTCTACTGCAAAGGAAATGGTCACTGGAAGTGGAACTGCCCTAGATACTTGGCGGATAAGAAGGATGGCAAAGTGAACAAATGTATATTTGATATACAGATTATTGATGTGTATTTTACTAGTGTTCATAGCAACCCCTCAGTATTTGATACTGGTTTAGTTGCTAAAGAGTAGTAACTCAAAATGGGAGTTGCATAATGAACAGAAACTAGTTAAAGGATGAAGTGACGATGTGTATTGGAAGTAGTTCCAAGATTGATATGATCATCATCGCACACTCCCTATACTTTCGGGATTAGTGTTGAACCTAAATAAGTGTTATTTGGTGTTTGTGTTGAACATGAATATGATTTGATCATGTTTATTGCAATGCGGTTATTCATGTAAGTTAGAGAATAATTGTTGTTCTGTTTACATGAATAAAACCTTCTATGGTCATACACCCAATGAAAATGGTTTGTTGGATCTCGATCGTGTGATACTCATATTCATAATATTGAAGCCAAAAGATGCAAAGTTAATAATGATAGTGCAACTTATTTGTGGCACTACCGTTTAGGTCATAATGGTGTAAAGCGCATGAAGAAACTCCATAGTGATGGACTTTTGGAATCACTTGATTATGAATCACTTGGTGCTTGTGAACCATGCCTCATGGGCAAGATGACTAAAACTCCGTTCTCCGGAACTGTGGAGCGAGCAACAGAGTTGTTGGAAATCATACATACTGATGTATGCGGACCAATGAGTGTTGAAACTCGCGGCGGGTATCATTATTTTCTGACCTTCACTGATGATTTAAGCAGATATGGGTATATCTACTTGATGAAACACAAGTCTGAAACATTTGAAAAGTTCAAAGAAATTTCAGAGTAAAGTGGAGAATCATCGTAACAAGAAAATAAGAGTTTCTACGATATGATCGTAGAGGTAAAATATTTGAGTTAGCGAGTTTGGCCTTCAGTAAAAACAATGTGAAATAGTTTCACTACTCACGCCACCTGGAACACCACACTGTAATGGTGTGTCCGAACGTCATAACCGTACTTTATTAGATATGGTGCGATCGATGATGTCTCGTACCGATCTACCACTATCGCTTTTGGGGTTATGCATTGGAGACAGCTACATTCACGTTAAATAGGGCACCATCTAAATCCGTGGAGATAACACCGTATGAACTGTGGTTTGACGAGAAACCTAAGCTGTCATTTCTTTAAGTTTGGGACTGCGATGCTTATGTGAAAAAGTTTCAACATGATAAGCTCGAACCCAAATCGGAGAAGTAAATCTTCATAGGATACCCAAAATAAACTGTTGGGTACACCTTCTATCACAGATCCGAAGGCAAGGTCTTTGTTGCTAAGAGTGGATCCTTTCTAGAGAAGGAGTTTCTCTCGAAAGAAGTGAGTGGGAGGAAAGTAGAACTTGATGAGGTAATTGTACCTTCTCCCGGATTGGAAAGTAGTACATCACAGAAAATTGTTCCAGTGATTCCTACACCAATCAGTGAGGAAGTTAATGATGATGATCATGAAACTTCGGATCAAGTTTCTGCTGAACGTCGTAGATCAACCAGAGTACGTTCCGCACCAGAGTGGTACGGCAACCCAGTTCTGGAAGTCATGTTACTGGACCATGATGAACCTACGAACTATGAGGAAGCGATGATGAGCCCAGATTCCGCAAAATGGCTTGAGGCCATGAAATCTGAGATGGGATCCATGTATGAGAACAAAGTGTGGACTTTGGTTGACTTGCCTGATGATCGGCAAGCCATCGAAAATAAATGGATCTTCAAGAGGAAGACTGATGCTGACAGTAATGTTACTGTTTACAAAGCTCGACTTGTTGCGAATGGTTTTCGACAAGTTCAAGGTGTTGACTACGATGAGATTTTCTCACCCGTAGCGATGCTTAAGTCTGTCTGAATCATGTTAGCAATTGCCACATTTTATGAAATCTGGCAAAAGGATAATGAAACTGCGTTCTTTAATGGATTTATTAAAGAAGAATTGTATATGATGCAACCAGAAGGTTTTGTCAATCCTAAAGGTGCTAACAAAATGTGCAAGCTCCAGCGATCCTTCTATGGACTGGTGCAAGCATCTCGGAGTTGGAATATACGCTTTGATAAGTTGATCAAAGCATATAGATTTATACAGACTTGCGGTGAAGCCTGTATTTACAAGAAAGTGAGTGGGAGCACGACAACCTTTCTGATAAGTATATGTGAATGACATATTGTTGATCGGAAAAGATGTAGAATTTTCTGGAAAGCATAAAGGAGTGTTTGAAAGGAGTTTTTCAAAGAAAGACCTTGGTGAAGCTGCTTACATATTGGGCATCAAGATCTATAGAGATAGATCAAGACGCTTGATAAGACTTTCGATGAGTACATACCTTGATAAGATTTTGAAGTAGTTCAAAATGGATCAGTCAAAGAAGGAGTTCTTGCCTGACTTGTAAGGTGTGAAGTTGAGTAAGACTCAAAGCCAGACCACGGCAGAAAAATATAGAGAGAATGAAAGTCATTCCCTATGCCTCAGCCATAGGTTCTATAAAGTATGCCATGATGTGTACCAAACATGTTGTGTACCTTGCCATGAGTTTGACAAGGAGGTACAATAGTGATCCAGGAATAGATCACTGTACAGCGGTCAAAATTATCCTTAGTAACTGGATGACTAAGGAAATGTTTCTCGATTATGGAGGTGATAAAGAGTTCGTCGTAAAGGGTTACGCCGATGCAAGCTTTGACACTAAATCCAGATGACTCTAAGTATCAATCTGGATGCGTATTGAAAGTGGGAGCAATTATCTAGAGTAGCTCCATGCAGAGCATTGTAGACATAGAAATTTGCGAAATACATACGGATCTGAATGTAACAGACCCGCTGACTAAACTTCGCTCACGAAGCAAATACATGATCACACCTTAGTACTCTTTGGGTGTTAATCTCATGGCGATGTGAACTAGATTGTTGACTCTAGTAAACCCTTTGGGTATTGGTCGCATAGCGATGAGAACTATGGGTGTTAGTCACATGGTGATGTGAACTATCGGTGTTAAATCACATGGCGATGTGAACTAGATTATTGACTCTAGTGCAAGTGGGAGACTGAAGGAAATATGCCCTAGAGGCAATAATAAAGTTGTTATTTTATATTTCCTTATATCATGATAAATGTTTATTATTCATGCTAGAATTGTATTAACCGGAAACTTAGTACATGTGTGAATACATAGACAAAACAGAGTGTCCCTAGTATGCCTCTACTAGACTAGCTCATTGATCAAAGATGGTTATGTTTCCTAACCATAGACATGAGTTGTCATTTGATCAATGGGGTCACATCATTAGGAGAATGATGTGATGGACAAGACCCATCCGTTAGCTTAGCAACTTGATCGTTTAGTTTTACTGCTATTGCTTTCTTCATGACTTATACATGTTCCTATGACTATGAGGTCATGCAACTCCCGAATACCGTAGGAATACCTTGTGTGCTATCGAACATCACAACATAACTGGGTGATCATAAAGATGCTCTACAGGTATCTCCGAAAGTATTCGTGGTGTTGGCATGGATCAAGATTAGGATTTGTCACTCCGAGTGTCGGAGAGGTATGTCTGGGCCCTCTCGGTAATGCACATCACTTAAGCCTTGCAAGCATTGCAACTAATGAGTTAGTTGCGGGATGATGTATTACGGAACGAGTAAAGAGACTTGACGATAATGAGATTGAACTGGGTATTGAGATACCGACGATCGAATCTCGGGCAAGTAACATACCGATGACAAAGGGAACAACGTATGTTGTTATGCGGTTCGACCGATAAAGATCTTCGTAGAATATGTAGGAGCCAATATGGGCATCCAGGTTCCGCTATTGGTTATTGACTGGAGAGATGTCTTGGTCATGTCTACATAGTTCTCGAACCCGTAGGGTCCGCACGCTTAAACGTTCGTTGACGATATAGTATTTAATGAGTTATGTATGTTGGTGACCGAATGATATTCGGAGTCCCGGATGTGATCACGGACATGACGAGGAACTCCGGAATGGTCCGGAGATAAAGATTAATATATGAGATAATAGTGTTTGACCTCCGGAAGGGTTCCGGAATTCACCGGAAGGGGTTCCGGATGTTTCCCGAAGTGTTTGGGTACGAGAACACTTTATTTGGGCCAAAAGGGAAAGCACACAAGGTTTTTGGAAGGCGCAAAAGAAAGTTTTGCGGAGTCCAGGGGCCAGACGCCAGGGTCCCTGGCGTCTGGGTCCAGACGCCGGGAACCCTGGCGTCTGGCCCTGCAGTCCGAGAAGGACTCTTGCCTTTCGGGTGAAACCGACTTTGTGAAGGCTTTTACTCCAAGTTTCGACCCCAAGGCTCAACATATAAATAGAGGGGTAGGGCTAGCACCCAAGACACATCAAGATACACCAAGCCGTGTGCCGGCTACCCCGACCCTCTAGTTTATCCTCCGTCTAGTTTCTGTAGTGCTTGGCGAAGCCCTGCAGAGATTGTTCTTCATCAACAACCGTCACCACGTCGTCGTGCTGCCGGAACTCATCTACTACTTCGCCCGTCTTGCTGGATCAAGAAGGCGAGGACGTCATTGAGCTGAACGTGTGCTGAACGCGGAGGTGCCGTACGTTCGGTACTAGATCGGGACGGATCGTGAAGGTGCACGACTACATCAACCGCGTTGACAAACGCTTCCGCTTTCGGTCTACGAGGGTACGTAGACACACTCTCCCCTCTCGTTGCTATGCATCTAGTAGATAGATCTTGCGTGATCGTAGGAAAATTTTGAAAATACTACGTTCCCCAACAAAAAATGCTACGTGCATAATGGTGCTTAGTAGTTCATGTTTTCTTATGGTTAGTCACAAATAGCTGGGGGGTTCCCAATGTGTTATTGGAGTACCAACATGATTTGTTTTGCCTATGATGTGGTATGGTTTAGTGATATCTTCCTTCAAGAATTTATTTTGATTGACTTGGCGTATGCTCACGCATATTTAAGACTGTAAAGAAAGTCTGTCAAGCCTTGATGATCTTTTATTTCTGAGTAGCGATATAACTTCCATGCCTGATTCAATGTTGCTTTGTCGCTCTGCATGATTATGACCGTCATTGCTCTTTTAGTTGGTCGCTCCCAGTCTTTTGCTAACCTCCACCTGTACTAAGCGGACCGACTGCTTGTGCATCCAAAATCCTTTAAAACCAGTTATGCCATATGAGTCCACCATACCTTCCTATACATGGTATTTACCTGCCATTCCTAACGAAGACTTTCATGTACCATCTCGAAATTATTCAAGAAAAGCATTTCTATTTTGTGCCTCTATTTTAGCTCATGAGAGTAGTTAATTCATGATCTTTTTAAGTTGGACAAGCTTCACCCCGGGATTGCATGTCTAATGTGCAAACCCATAATACGAGAAGGAACTGGCATAGGGTGCGCCCGGCTCATTAAAAAATAATACAACAAACAAACCCTCCTTCACGCTTTGTTCATGAGAAATCAGAAAACTTTGGCAGTGATAAACAAAGGAGATTAAGAGGATGTGATCGTCCTCATTCGGGAGCCGTTCCTCGAAACTTGTCCATCTCAAGAAGTGATTGAGTTATCTGCTAGCATTCGTTGACGAAACATGCATATCCAAAAAATAATAATTTTTACTTCTGTTTTTAAAACCAAGAGCTCTGGTACATGCTTTGTCTTTGTTTCCGACCACGGGTTTTCAACCTTGCCACTCTCCACCTTTTTTAAAGCACCAACTATTAAGAGCATGATTGTCATTCTGAGTGTAATGTGCATTGTCCCAAAGTAACATTGTCTTTTGCATGATTATGATATCGTTTATTCTGAAATCATTGTATCTAGTCGTCACTTAAACCTTGGAGGTGCCCCTGCATTTATGTTTTGCTAAAGGGGGCAAGCGAGGTACCACTTTATCATATTTGCACACCATGCTCATTACAAATCTATTTGAGTGTTTCAGTATCATATTGTAAAACTTTCAGTTCTTTGTGATTCTCTAATGAGGCAACTTAATTACTACAGATTCATTGTCTCAGTAAGCACTTGTCATGTGACTGTGAAAAGTCCTTATATGGTTAATAGCATGTCACCACAGAAATTATGCTTGTTATCATTTACCTACTCGAGGACGAGCAGGAATTAAGCTTGGGGATGTTGATACGTCCAAAACGTATCTATAATTTCTGATTGCTCCATGCCTCTTTTGTGTGATATTGCTATGATATTTATATACTTCCATACACTTTTAATCATATTTGGACTAACCTACTAATGGTTGCAAAAGTGCACAATGTTCTTGTTTTACACTTTATTGTGTAGGAATTACTTGGAAATTGACAAAAACGCAAAAGGAGTCGTATTGGAGTAGGACTCTGACTTTCCTGAAATCTGTCTGAGAACGTTTTTTCAAGATGGTCACGTTCCGGCCCGAAGACGACGTCAAACGGAAAAAGTCTAGTTGCGAAAGTTGTGGGGAATTTCGAGGCGATGCTTCTGGATATAAAACTCGTCCAAATCGGAGTCCGGACAGCCGAGTAAAGCCCGTTTTACTGAGGCCCAAAATCTGATGACAGGAATCCGAGAGTCTATATAAAGAGAGGAAACCTAGGTCACCAAGAGCTACGAATTTTCCTCCTCCCGAGCCGCCGTCTTGGAGGGGAGGAACAACACCATTGCAGCACCATCCACAAGGAAGAAGGGGGGCCAAGGAGCCGCTGTCCCCTAGGGCCGCCGCCGCCCCGAGGGCCGCCGCCGCGCCCCCAAGGGCCGCCGCCGCCCCGAGGGCCGCCGCCGCCCCGAGGGCCGCCGCCGCCCCGAGGGCCGCCGCCGCCCCGAGGGCCGCCGCCGCGCCCCCAAGGAATGACCTCCGGGTGCGTCTCCATTGCATGTTTTATGGGAAATATCATGTTCGATTATGTTAATGTTGTTGGGAGTTGCCACTAGTGAACGTATGAAGCCTAGGCCTTGTTTCCACCATTGCAATACCATTTGTGCTCACATTTACCACTTGTTTGCTTGCTGCACTTTTTATTACAGATTTATATTACTTTGTTTTGCCATCCATATCACTTGCCATTTAACATCTTGTCGTGGAATTAGCACGGCAGATGTCCGGTTTAGCGGACTTGATGATGGAACCATCGCACGGGTTAGCTTGAAGGGGTTCATAGCACACAAAGGACACAGAGAGTTTATACTAGTTCGGCCCCTTCGATGAAGGTAAAAGCCTACGTCTAGTTGGTTTGGTATTGCTTGGGTGTCGGTTTACAGGGAGCGGATCGCTTGCCTGTAGTCTCGACGGGTTGATTCTTGCTTGTCCCTGAACCGTCGCCGGGTCGTCCCTTTATATAGAGCTGACGCCTGGTCCGGTTTACAGAGTCCCGATGCCGGCTCATACTTGTGTCCGCCTCGGTCTCTGTCCTTTCTTCCTTATCTCTCAAGTTACATCGCTTGGCGGTTTACAAACCATAATTCTATACATGGGCCCTAGGATTTTATGGGCCGTAGCCTTTACTAAATATTACAACCAAGTATAATATAACTAAGCCGGTTTACATTAGCCGGTTCATACCTGCTAGTAATATCCCTGACATTAGGCCCCAGAATGATTTGAACTTGTTCATATCAATCTCCCTTGTCTTGTATAATTTTCTTCTGTGTTTTCTCATTTTTTGTAAACCGGCTCTGACGTCATCTTCGAGAATCATTGAATCTGACCGTGACATCATCTCCGCATTTAACGCTGCGAGCTGTTCTATAGCTTTGTTTAATGGTTATCCCGAAGAACGAGGCGTCAAGGGATCTTTATCCAATCTTTGCTCCCTCGAATCCCGCACCTGTCGCTTCGCATCTGTCCTTCCGTTATAAATACCGCCGCCCCCTTTCGTTCAATCTTCTTCTCGCCTCTTCTTCCTCCGTCTGCCGCCCGAGCTTCAAGACGCCATTGACGCCCGAGCTTGAAGCGCCGCCGTTGCCTCGCCGAGTCAAGACCTCCCTGGCCGCTGCATCAACCTGATTTGACCAGAGAACTCCGCCGTTGTCCTCCATTGTTCAGGTACGTCTTTTCTTCCTCGTTATAGATCCGCATCCTCTAGGGTTCTTCCCTGTTCCTCCACCATTAGGGCTTTCAACGAAAGTTTAATCTTGTTCCTCTTAAACGCTCACTTTGTAGAAAGTTTTTGACCTTTATGCCCAGTTAATAGATCTTCCACTAGTATTTGCTTTAGATCTCGCCACTTATACTTATCATGTAGATTCATCTGCTCCGCATAAGACCCTTGCGTTTCTTTCCGTACTTTCTTGCACTTATTTTTCTTTTCTTTTCTTTGCGCGCCCAGATCTGTTCCAGTTTAGCCGTTTACAAAGAAACTGTTTCTTGTCCTTTGTAGATCCATTATGGTATACTCCGGTTTATAATGTTATGCCATGTTCCTGTAAAATTTTTGAAGTTGAACGCAACGGTTTAGCTGTTCCTCTTTTGCTGTCGTGAACCGGTAATGACATAATTCCCTGTTATTGCTGGTTTAACCATATCATTAGTCCTCTGTTTAAACCGTTGCATAACTTTCGTAGATATCTTCCGGTTTATACTGCTGTACCCGCATAATCCGTTTTTTGCACTTTATCTTTTTCAGTACTTGTCCTTCCATTGCTATGGCCAAGCAGTTTGTCTCTTGTGATTGGGTCCCTTCCATCATCACGGAAGAAGACTTGGTCAAAATTTCTGAAATTGGCACTTTAGGTCCTCGATCCATTTTGAAGTGGCGGGCTCCAGGAAATGAATGCCCTCCTACTCCCAGGCAAGGGGAGGTTATTGTTTTCTTTGACCACATATCTCGAGGCTTCACCCCCCCCCTCCCGGTTCAAAGTTTTTCCGGGACGTTCTTCCTGCCTTCTAGCTCCACCCTCAGGACATTGGGCCCAATTCTATTTCAAATATTTGTGATTTTCAAGTCTTCTCAGAGGTATATCTGCAAGAAGAACCGTCTGTTGATCTATTCCGGGACTTTTTTCATCTGAACCGGCGCACGGAGTTCACCAGTGGACCGCATCAGGAACTCGGCGGTGTTAGTATCCAGAAAAGGAGAGACGCCGTCTTCCCTCACGCCGCTTTACACACGCATCCAAAGGAGTGGAACAAATCATGGTTTTACTGCGTTGACACTTCTCCTGAAGGGGAGAACCCTTTGCCGGGTTATCATGAGCACCGTATTCCGGAGGATCATCCTCTACCACAAAGACTCAGCTCTGTCGAGCGGACCCGGTTTGCATCACAGCTCTCCAGATTAAAAGCTTTCATGGCCAATGGCTTAACTGGAACCGACTTTATGCGCTGCTGGTTGTCTTGGAGTATCCTTCCTTTGAGCCGGCGATCACAGCTGATGTGCCAGTATTCCGGTAAACCGGACGACCCTCAACGGTTTACTAAGGAAAAATTATCTGAATCGGAGGTTATTGAATCGGCTAAGAAGATGCTCAACGTCTCCTTAGCAGACTGCAGCAAAGTCGGGTTAGCACCATATTATAAGAAGAACAAGCTGCCTGCGGTAAGTTTTGCTTTGTCCTGTGTTTGTAATCCGTTCATTTAAACCGTCCTTTCAATTGTCTTTCCTTCTTTTTAAATAGGCTGATGATCCTTTCTGGAAGAGAAAGCCTCAGGAGAAAACCGGCAAACAAGCACGCCGGAAGACCTTTGCTAACAAGAAAAGAAAGGCAGCTGTTGATTCCAGCTCTCACGCCGAGGATGATGATCCGGATTCCGAGGTATGAATTAATCCGGTTTTAATTTGCTTTCTTGTACTCATATCTGTATCTAATGATAATTTTCCACAGGAGTTGGCTGAAGGTGATAATCCGGCCGAAGTTGAGGTAACTATCCTTTCTTCTGATTCAGAACCTCTTCCACAAAAAAGTCGTCGGACCGTCCGGAAATACCAATTTTCTCACCCTTATGCTCAATTGGATCCTAATTTTCTTTTGAAGAAGTAACAACATGAAGCTCTTCGCCGGACCACTCGCCATAGTGGCCTGGCAGTGGAATCATCCGGGATTTCTTTAACTCCGGCTCGGAAGCGCCGTGCTGAGGTGATACTTTCTCTGACTCTTCTTCATCCCGAGGCCGGGCTTATCCGGAAACCTCTTAAACCGTCTGACCCTGATTATCAGGAAACTCCACTGTCTTCTTCTGGTGAATCGACTGCCACGCAGCTTCCCCCATTGAAAACTGTCCCAGGGTAAATCTTTTTAACATTTCCGGGTTATGATTCTCTTTTTGCTTTACAATGTTAACTCATTTTGCAAACTTTTTTTAGCAAGCCAAAGCCTAGCAAGAAACCAAAGGCAAACAAACCCCCTGCTGAGACTTTTGCAGATAATCCGGCGATTGATCCGGCAACGACCGTTCCTCCAGAAGGCGAGCCCATAGCTCCACTTGAAGATCCTGCGCCTACGGATCATATCCCAGTACCCGAGAATCCTACTGCTGAAGATGTCCACAATCCGCCAAGTCCTGCCCGGGTCAACTCTCTTCAAATTAATCCGGCATCTCCCAATCCGGCTCACACTGTGACTCCACCAACTGCACCTGCTTCTCCAGAAGTTGTAGTGACTGGGGCTGCATTCGTTGCTCCGGCTGAGCCCACCGTTTTAGCCAAGCATACGGCTAAAACGGAGAAGCTATATAAGGAGAAGGGCAAATGGAGTACTGAAGTATCCAATCTTGCAGATATGAGTGCCCAAGAAATCTATTCTGGGTACCTAAACCGGCTCCACAGCAGCCGAGATTATGAAGCCAGCTTGGTTAACTTGATGAAGGAGAAATATGAGGTAATCCTTTTCTTCTGACTTTGTGCTTGTGATATGCTCCTATCCCATAACAGCCCCCAAGTTTCGGTTTAGCTGCATACTGAAGGTGAACCGGAACTTTATAGTTTGAACAATTGATCTTTACATTAGCCCCCAAGTATCAAGTATATAACTTGTTTATGTATTTGATACTTGTAAAAAATTCTGCTGATACTTCAATCATCCATTAGCCCCCAAGTGTCAAGTAGACAACTTGCTTGTGTGCTTGAGACTTGTAACTTTGAATTACTGCTGTTTATTGCTTCAACTGCCATTAGCCCCCAAGTGTCAAGTAGACAACTTGTTTGTGTGCTTGAGACTTGTCTGATTTTTGCTTCTTACCACTTGATTATGCTTGCAGGCTGATTTAAACCGGAACGCTGATGAGATTAATGAACTTCGGAGCCGTCTTGCTGAGACAGAATCTGCCGCTTCAAAAGCCAAGAAAGATCTTCAGGTAAGTCTAAAGACTGCTGAGGACCTGAAAAAATTCTTTGAAGAAGAGCGGACCACTTTTGAAGTTCAAAAGAAAGAATTGGAAAAAAGGGTTCAAGATGCTGAGGGGGCGCTTAATCCGGTGACTGAAGAGTTAACCGGCTTAAAGCAGCAAATTGAGTTGATGACTTCTGCAATCTTTGGTAAGTACAATCTGAACTTCTGTTTTATCCTTGCAATCTTCTACCTGTGCCGGTTTAACCGTGATATTTATATGCAGGGCGTCGTGTCACTCATCTTGGGGATGACCTTCGGAAGAAACTTAAGGCATGTTACACTTTGGTCGAGCAGCTGTATTCCGGCGCTCAGAGGATCATTAGTGCAACATCCTTCGGTAAACCGGCCCCCACAACTATTCAAGGCACGTTGGAGAAGTTATCTGTTCTGTCAGTTCGTCTTGAAGAAGTTAAAAAATCTGCTGCTCGAGGTGGTGCCCTCTTGGCCCTTACCAGGGCTAAAGCCTGGATTCCGGATCTTGATCCGGAAGAAGCTTTGACCGGATTTCCTGACACCAAAGAAGACGGTTCCACCTTTACTGCGAAGGACCTCTACGCTTTGACGAAGGAGATGCGCCCCCTTGCCAGCAAGCTTGCAGTTGAATCTGATTTATCCAGGTATCATCCGGGGTACGACTTGCAAAACGAGCGGGTGGAGCGGCCGGTTTATGACACCGTCAATTTAATCCCACCGGTTCGCCCTCATACCTTCGCTCCAGATATCGAACCTTCTGAACTTATCAACGAAGAGATGTACTTCCGGGCTTTGGCGAAGATTGATTGGCGTGTTCCGGACTTCCAACCGCTTCAAGAAGACGAAGACATTCCGGATCAAGCTGATTGCCAGCCGTCTCAGCAAGAAGGAGCATAACTCAGAATTTATTGTTGTAATTGCAGTCTCAAACAATCTTTTTAATCTGTCTGGCTTGCTATGCCTTGTAATAGGATAGCTGAAACATGATCCGCTTTGATCCAGATATTCTGTCTTTCTTGTGTGAGATATTTGCTAATTTAAATATTGTCTGATGTCGCTTATCTTGCATATCATCTGCTCCTGCAGAAATAATACTGAAAATATGTCCTAGCGGTTTACCACTGGACGGATTAAATTGTTCTCTCAAAACGTCAAACAAATACATACTTATACCAGAAATAAAGTTATACCTGAGGTTACATATGCTCAATACTCTTAATCAGGTAGAACTTTAAAGCCGCTTGATGAAGATCTTCATGGATCCAATTAGAAACCCAGGTTTTGACGATAGACTCCGGTTTATCTCGTTCTGAAACTTTGTTCACAAATTTTGTGGCTTGTTGCCTGATAGATGATCCGGGTTATAATAAACACCGGTTTATTCATGCTGGTGTTCATGACCCAGACTTTTCACTGTATAGATATGTGGTCAGCTTCTGTAGCTGTTCCACTCCGGTTTAAAGGGTTATAAAACACAAACACCAAAAGATGCAAATTTTACAAATAAGACCATGTAGTCGAGACTTTTTAAGAGCTGCCAGGCTCAAAGCAAGGATCAGCCAATCACTTGGATGTGGATTATCCATCTTTCCCAGAGGGCCTAGCCAATCACTGAATGTGGATTATCCATCTTTTCAGAGGGCCGTTAGAACCGCAAAATAAAAAATTGAGCCAATCACTGGATGTGGATTATCCATCTTTCCAGAGGGCCTAGCCAAGCACTGAATGTGGATTATCCATCTTTTCAGAGAGCCTCCATGGTTCCTCGAACCTGTGGGTAAATTGACTGTCCATAAGAATTTTAGCCAATCACTGAATGCGGGTGAACCCGACTGTCCAGAGGGCCTCCATGGTTCCTCGAACCTGTGGGTAAATTTTGAAGCGTTCTTTCTTTGAACCGGATATGATCTCATGTTCTTTAGAGAGTTTTATTGCTTCTGTGTATACTCTGCAAAAAATCAACTTTAAACCGGCCAATATGTTGAAATATAATATCTGATAAAACTTGCGTGGTTGTCCTCACAAGATATTTGTATGTGGAAAAAGGGCTGAGCCCCCGGTTTACCGAGGGTGCCGGTTTATTCATTAATCATAATATATACATAGGATACAGTGGAGCTCGTAGCTCAAGTATAGTATGGCCGTAAATGGGCGATGTTCCATGGCCTCTTCGTCTCCTCTTCTGATGTCCGTGAGTCCTTGTGTTCTCGAATGTCCACCAAGTAATATGAACCATTGTGTAGATTCTTACTGACCACAAAGGGCCCTTCCCAAGGTGGGGATAGCTTGTGCATATCTGTTTGATCTTGGATGAGCCGGAGTACCAAGTCGCCCTCCTGGAATGTCCTTGTTTTGATCCGGTGGCTATGATATCTGCGTAAGTCTTGTTGATAAATTGCAGATCGTGCCGCAGCTATATCACGCTCTTCATCCAGCCGGTCTAAACTGTCTTGCCTTGCTCTCTCATTGGCCGCTTCAACATAAGCCGTTACCCTTGGTGAATCATGACGGATATCGCTTGGAAGAACTGCTTCAGCACCATAGACCATGAAGAAAGGCGTGTAACATGTAGATCGGTTTGGTGTAGTGTTGATACTCCAAAGAACAGATGGCAACTCCTCAACCCAACATCCTGGGGTTCTCTGCAAAGGAGTCATAAGCCGGGGCTTGATACCTCGCAAAATCTCCTGATTTGCCCTTTCAGCCTGACCATTGGATTGGGGGTGGGCCACAGAAGACACGTCCAAGCGAATATGTTCTCGTTGACAGAATTCTTCCATCTCACCCTGAGATAAATTGGTGCCATTGTCTGTGATGATGCTGTGTGGAAAGCCAAACCGGAAAATTACCTTTTTGATGAATTTGACTGCCGTTGCCGCATCACACTTGCTTATAGGCTCTGCCTCAACCCACTTTGTAAACTTATCTACTGCTACTAGTAGTTGAGTTTTCTGATCTTGGGATCGCTTGAAGGGTCCAACCATATCAAGCCCCCAAGTCGCAAACGGCCAAGTTATTGGTATCATTCGGAGCTCCTGCGCCGGAACCAGAGCACGTCTCGAAAATTTCTGACAAGCATCACACTTCCGGACCAGATCTGCTGCATCTGCATGAGCAGTTAACTAATAGAAACCATGCCGGAATGCCTTTGCCACCAATGATTTTGAACCAGCATGATGACCACAATCCCCTTCATGGATCTCGCGAAGAATCTCACAACCTTCCTCAGCTGACACACACCGCTGAAATACTCCAGAAGTACTGCGATGATGAAGCTCTCCGTTTGCAATCGTCATGGACTTAGAACGTCGGATTATCTGTCGTGCTTCTTCTTCATCGTCCGGTAACTCTCCTCGGCTCAGATATGCCAAATAAGGCAGCGTCCAATCTGGAATAACATGAAGCGCTTCAACTAACTGTGCCTCCGGATCAGGAACAGCTAGGTCTTCCTCCGATGGTATCTGAACCGAAGGACTGTGCAATTCATCCAAAAAAGTGTTTGGCGGCACCGGTTTACGTTGAGAACCCAGCCGGCTTAGAGCGTCGGCCGCTTCGTTCCTTCGCCGGTCTATATGATCCACCTGATATCCTTTGAAGTATCCTGCGACTGCTTCAACCTCTCGTCTATAAGCTGCCATGAGGGGATCTCTTGAATCCCACTTGCCGGAAACTTGCTGTGCCACCAAATCTGAGTCGCCAAAGCACTTAACCCGGCTCAAGTTCATCTCCTTTGCCAGCCGCAAGCCATGAAGTAATGCTTCATATTCTGCTGCATTATTAGTGCAAGGAAACAATAGGCGGAGGACGTAACAAAATTTATCACCTCGGGGGGAAGTTAAGACAACTCCAGCCCCCGAGCCCTCCAATTGTCTTGAACTGTCAAAGTGAATCGTCCAGTAAGTAAGATCCGGCTTCTCCTCAGGAGTTTGCAACTCTGTCCAATCATTGATGAAATCCACCAATGCCTGAGATTTTATAGCGGTGCGTGGCACATACTTCAACTCATGTGGGCTGAGCTCTATGGCCCACTTCGCCACTCTACCTGTAGCCTCCCTGTTCTGGATTATGTCCCCCAACGGTGCTGAACTAACCACAGTTATTGGATGACCTTGGAAATAGTGCTTCAGCTTCCGGTTTGCCATAAACACACCATATACCAACTTCTGCCAATGAGGGTACCTCTGCTTGGACTCAATGAGTACTTCACTCACGTAGTAAACCGGGCGCTGAACCGGGTATTCCTTCCCTGCTTCATTACGCTCGACCACGATTGCGACGCTGACTGCCCGTGCATTGGCAGCGTGGTATAACAACAACGGCTCCTTGTCAACAGGGGCAGCTAGAACCGGCGGCTTTGCCAATTGCCGTTTCAGATCCTCAAACGCTGCATTTGCCTCATCACTCCATATAAACCGGTCTGTTTTCCTCAGCATCTGGTAAAGCGGGATCGCCTTCTCTCCCAAACGGCTGATGAACCGGCTTAATGCTGTGATCCGGCCAGCGATACGTTGAACATCGTTGATGCAAACCGGTTTAGTCAAAGATGTGATGGCCTTGATTTTCTCTGGATTGGCTTCTATTCCTCTGTTTGAGACCAAGAATCCCAGTAGTTTTCCTGCCGGAACACCAAAAGCACACTTCTCCGGATTAAGCATCATCTTATAAGCTCGAAGATTATCAAAAGTCTCCTTAAGGTCCTCTATCATTGTCTCCTCTTTCCTCGATTTAACCACAATGTCATCCACGTAGGCATGAACATTCCTCCCTATCTGCCCTTTCAGACAATTCTGAACGCAACGCTGATAAGTTGCTTGAGCACTCTTTAGTCCAAAAGGCATAGACACATAGCAAAAAGCACCAAAAGGGGTTATGAAAGATGTCTTCTCTTGGTCTTTAACTGCCATCTTGATCTGGTTATATCCTGAATATGCATCCAAAAAGCTTAGCCGCTCACATCCCGCTGTGGCATCGATGATCTGATCAATGCGAGGGAGAGCAAAAGGATCAGTTGGGCAAGCCTTGTTGAGGTCTGTGTAGTCCACACACATTCTCCACTTCCCATTCTTCTTTAACACCAGCACTGGATTAGCCAACCACTCCGGATGAAAAACTTCCACTATGAATCCTGCGGCCAAAAGCCTGGCCACTTCTTCTCCTATAGCCTTGCGCCTCTCTTCGTTGAAGCGGCACAAATATTGTTTAACCGGTTTATATTTCGGATCAATGTTAAGGCTGTGCTCAGCGAGTTCCCTCGGTATACCTGGCATGTCAGAAGGTTTCCATGCAAAGATATCCCGGTTCTCACGGATGAACTCGATGAGCGCGCTTTCCTATTTGGGATCAAGGTTAGCGCTGATAGTGAACTGCTTGGACGAATCTCCAGGCACAAAATCAACTTGCTTGGTCTCCTCTGCTGATTTAAACTTTAACGCCGGATCATGCTCTGTAGTTGGCTTCTTCAGCGGAGTCATATCTGTCGAATCAACATTATCTTTATAAAATTTCAACTCTTCCGTGGCACATACTGCTTCTGCATATGCTGCATCTCCCTCTTCACATTCCACTGCTATCTTGCGACTTCCATGAACCGTGATCGTGCCCTTATGACCCGGCATTTTAAGCTGCAGATAAACATAACATGGCCTAGCCATAAACTTAGCATAAACCGTCCTTCCAAACAGAGCGTGATAAGGGCTTTTGATTTTGACGACTTCGAAAGTTATCATCTCCGACCTGGAATCATGCTCATCTCCAAAAGTAACTTCCAAGTCAATCTTTCCAACCGGATAAGCTGACTTACCTGGGACCACTCCATGAAACACTGTGTTTGACTGCCTTAACTTCTTATCCATCAGACCCATACGACGGAAAGTCTCATAGTACAAGATATTGATACTGCTACCACCGTCCATGAGAACCTTAGTGAACCTGTAACCTCCCACCTGGGGTGCCACCACCAAGGCTAAGTGGCCCGGATTATCCACCTGCATCGGGTGGTCTTCTCTACTCCATACAATGGGCTGTTCTGACCAGCGCAGAAATTGCAGTGTTGCCGGTTCAACTGCGTTAACGGCCCGCTTCAAAACCTTCTGATCTCGCTTACACAGACTTGTGGTGAAGACATGATATTGCCCACTGCTCAATTCATTTGGATTACTTTGATATCCGGATTGCGGCTGTTGTTGCTGACGCTGTTGATTCCCCTGATTATTGTAATTCCCTTGGCCCTGCTGTTGATTGCTTTGTTATTGTAACCACCTTGGCCATGTTGCTGATTGCTTTGGTTATTGTAACCACCTTGGCCATGCTGCTGACTGCCTTGGTTATTGTAACTCCCTTGATTATTTTGATTACCGGCCCGGTTTTGATAACCATTGTTATTGCCCCTATATCCTGATCCGGAGCTGCTCCCCTGATGACCCGGACCATAAAACCCAGGACCTGAACCGCCATTTGGAGGTCTGTCATGAGGATTAAAGCGGCTCGCCATTGCTTTCATAAGGAGCCTGCACTCTCTAATGGTGTGCTTTGCCGGTCGATTTCTCGTGCCATGCTTCGGACAAGGCTGATCTAACTCTTGGTCCCAGCTAACAGTCCCTCCGCCTGTTTGTGGAGGTGGGTTTCCCATGCCATGTTGAAAGTCCCCTTGAACTTGAGTGTTGGCCACGAAGTCAGAACCACCTTCTGCCTTCCGTTTGCCCAAAAAACTCGTAGTAGCCGGATTGACTTGCGTCGGTTTACCAGACTTGCTAACCTTCCCCGCCTTGTCTCCTTCAGCTTCTGGATACTTGGTATTATCAGAGTCCCCATATTTTACCAAGGCACTCATGAGAGTTCCCATATCATTACAATCCCTTTTAAGCCGTCCGAGCTTTAACTTTAAAGATTCAAACCGGCAATTGTTTTCCAAAGTCACTATCGCCGTACTAGGATTGATACTATTCGAAGAGTGCAAGATTTGCGCTACTCTCCGTACCCAAGCAGCCGTAGACTCCTGCTCTCCTTGCACACAAGCTGCTAGATCTACCACTGACATCGGCTGCTTGCATGTATCTTTGAAGTTTTTGATAAACTGGCTGCGCAGTTCCCCCCATGATCCGATAGAGTTCGGGGGTAAACCCTTCAGCCAAGTCCGGGCTGTACCCTCAAGCATCATAGTAAAATACTTTGCACAAGCCGATTCATCCATGTCCAGCATCTCCATGGCCATCTCGTAACTTTCAACCCAAGCTTCTGGAGCTAAATCTGCTGTATAATTAGGTACCTTGCGGGGCCCCTTAAAATCTTTAGGCAGCTTGACACCCCGTAACGCGGGGATAAGACATTGCACCCCAAAAGAACTCGTCGTAACTCGTGTTTCCGTTGTGGCTGTGTGAACCGGCGTCGTTTGACGAACCTCCTCCCGGGCTCCTGACCTAACCCGGTTTGTATCCGGAGCTGGTGCCGCTGCACCTGCTGGATTATCCTGTCTGCGCTGATGCCGCCTGCGCTCACTGCGAGATACTTCTGGCTCCTCCCAATGCCTAGTGTAACTCCGGCTGGGACGCGGTGTTGAATGTAGCCTTTCCCTGCTATGAGAGTATGCTTGTTGCTGTATTAACGCCGTATTAAGCAGCTCCTTGACCCTGCGCGCCTCCAATGCCACCGGAGACGTCTCCTCCACGGGTAAAGCGGCCAAACGTGCAGCAGCTGCAGCGATGTTATCCAAAGGATTGGAATAGTGACCTGGAGGGGTGGGAACATAAGGTGTAGACGCGATCCGACGATCTTGCTCCGCGGCGGGCTGCTGAACCGGCTCCTCCCTGGCCAGGGGTGCCCTCCGGTTTAAAGCTGGATTATTACTAGTCCCAGCCCCAGGTGTCCTGAACAGATTCGTTGCTTCATAAACCGGCGGCAGACGAGACTGGTACTTTCGTCCCCTTACTCCTTCCATAGAAGCTTGCTCCATCCTTAGGTAAAAAGCCTGATCATCCAGCTCTGCTTGTCTCACCGCTATCATCGCCCTCTCTGCCTTCAGATCCTCCTTTAATTGATCAATCCGGCCTTTTAACTGAAGGAGCTCTGCATCATGATGCGCCTTGTCCGCTGGAGCTACTGTTTCCACCGCTTTAGCTGTGAACTCCTCGATCAAGGTGGATAGAACTTCAGTAGGTGAGGGGGGCGGGCCGCTTCCCCCTACACCAACTTCTGCTGTCGCCCCGTTCACCGGGGGCTGTGAACCGGCCATAAAGACAGCCACCCGGTTTGGCGGGTCGAAGGGGTCCGGAATACTGTTTCCCTCGGACTCACCCTCAGACCGGCCGTCCTGCAACTGATACAGAGACTCAGTTTCTCCGGATGAAGATTCGTTGTCAGAGTAGACAACTGCTGCCCCATCGGATTCTGATCCGTCTGCGGCTCGGACTTCGTGGACTGCTCCAACGAACACGCGCTTCATGGCGGGCTGAATCCGGGCCGATCTCGCACGCTGAGCCGGCTCGACGATGTTGGGGAAGATGTCCGGCTCAGGTCCCGGTTCACCGATTTTGCCAATGAAGACTTGGATGCCACCGAAGGGAACCCGGTACCCGTATTCGATTGAATCGGCCTCCGGTCCCCAACCTGCGTCGTCGATGTAGATCCGGCCGCGGCGACTCTTGGTCATCCGGCCGACCGCGTAACCCTTGAGCCCTTCAAAGCTGCCCTTCAAGAACTCGAAACCATCGTGCGGAGGCCCCACGGTGGGCGCCAACTGTAGTGGAATTAGCACGGCAAATGTCCGGTTTAGCGGACTTGATGATGGAACCATCGCACGGGTTAGCTTGAAGGGGTTCATAGCACACAAAGGACACAGAGAGTTTATACTAGTTCGGCCCCTTCGATGAAGGTAAAAGCCTACGTCTAGTTGGTTTGGTATTGCTTGGGCGTCGGTTTACAGGGAGCGGATCGCTTGCCTGTAGTCTCAACGGGTTGATTCTTGCTTGTCCCTGAACCGTCGCCGGGTCGTCCCTTTATATAGAGGTGACGCCTGGTCCGGTTTACAGAGTCCCGAGTCCGGCTCATACTTGTGTCCGCCTCGGTCTCTGTCCTTTCTTCCTTATCTCTCAAGTTACATCGCTTGGCGGTTTACAAACCATAATTCTATACATGGGCCCTAGGATTTTATGGGCCGTAGCCTTTACTAAATATTACAACCAAGTATAATATAACTAAGCCGGTTTACATTAGCCGGTTCATACCTGCTAGTAATATCCCTGACACATCTCTTCGCCGAACTAGTGCACCTATACATCTAACAAGTGTATTAGGTGTGTTGGGGACACAAGAGACTTCTTGTATCTTAGTTGCAGGGTTGCTTGAGAGAGACCATCTTCAACCTTTACTTCCCTGAGTTCGATAAACCTTAGGTCATCAACTTGAGGGAAATTGATGTGTCCTACAAACCTCTGCGCTTGGAGGCCCAACATAGTCTAGAAGAGTAGAAGCGTGTGTAGACATCATATGGTCAGTGCTTACGTGCCTTGTTTTTCTAGAAATGGAGGAGGACCCCCGGCCTCTGCATCTGGACAATGCATGCATCCACTTTATTAATTATTCACACAAAACCTTGTTGGGCAACGTAGTATTTCAAAAAAAATCGTCGATCACGCAAGATCTATCTACCATATGCATAGCAATGAGAGGGGAGAGTGTGTCTACGTACCCTCGTAGACCAAAAGCGGAAGCGTCTAGTGACGCGGTTGATGTAGTCGAACTTCTTCGCGATCCAACCAATCAAGCACCGAACGTACGGCACCTCCGCGTTCAGCACATGTTGATCTTGATGACGTCCCACGAGTTCTTGATCCAGTTGAGCTTCACGGGAGAGTTTTGTCAGCACGACAGCATGGTGACGGATATGATGAAGTTACCGGCGCAGGGCTTCGCCTAATCACTGCAACGGTATGACCGAGGTGTGTTTCTGTGGAGGGGGGCACCGCACACGGCTGGAGAGATCAACTTATGTGTCTAGAGGTGCCTCCTGTCCCCGTATATAAAGGAGCAAGGGGGAGGCCAGCCGGCCCCCTATGGCGCGCCCTAGAGAGGCAATCCTACTAGGAATAGGATTCCAATCCTATTCCTAGTAGGAATCCACTAAGAGGGAGAGGGGGGGAAGGAAGGAGAGGGGCACTGCCCCCCCCTCCTTTCCTTGTCCAATTCAGACCAAGGGGGAGGGGCGCATGTCCCAGCCCTGGCCGGCCCTATCTCTATACACTAAAGCCCATTAGGGCCCATAGCTTCCCCGCGGGGTTCCGGTAACCCCCCGGCACTCCGGTTTATTCCGAAACTTTCCGGAACACTTCCGGTGCCCGAATATAGTCGTCCAATATATCAATCTTTACGTCTCGGACATTCCGAGACTCCTCGTCATGTCCTTGATCTCATCCGGGACTCGAAACTACCTTCGGTACATCAAAACTCATAAACTCATAATACCGATCGTCATCAAACGTTAAGCGTGCGGACCCTACGGGTTCGAGAACTATGTACACATGATTGAGACTCATCTCCGGTCAATAACCAATAGCGGAACCTGGATGCTCATATTGGCTTCTACATATTCTATGAAGATCTTTATCGGTCAAACCGCATAACAACATACGTTGTTCCTTTTGTCATCGGTATGTTACTTGCCCGAGATTCGATCATCGGTATCTCAATATCTAGTCTCGTTACCGGCAAGTATCTTTACTCGTTTTGTAATACATCATCTCGTGACTAACTCATTAGTCATTTGCTTGCAAGGCTTATTATGATGTGTATTACCGAGAGGGCCCAGAGATACCTCTCCGACACTCGGAGTGACAAATCCTATTCTTGATCTATGCTAACACGACGAACACCTTCGGAAACACCTGTAGAGCATCTTTATAATCACCCAGTTACGTTGTGATGTTTGATAGCACACAAGATGTTCCTCCGGTATTCGGGAGTTGCATAATCTCATAGTCATAGGAACATGTATAAGTCATGAAGAAAGCAATAGCAGTAAAACTAAACGATGATAGTGCTAAGCTAACGGATGGGTCTTGTCCATCACATCATTCTCCTAATGATGTGATCCCATTGATCAAATTACAACTCATGTCTATGGCTAGGAAACATAACCATCTTTGAACAATGAGCTAGTCTAGTACAGGCATACTAGGGACACTCTGTTTTGTCTATGTATTCACACATGTACTAAGTTTCCTGTTAATACAATTCTAGCATGAATAATAAACATTTATCATGATATAAGGAAATATAAATAACAACTTTATTATTGCCTCTAGGGCATATTTCCTTCAGTCTCCCACTTGCACTAGAGTCAATAATCTAGTTCACATCGCCATGTGATTTAATACCAATAGTTCACATCGTTATGTGAATTAACACCCATGGTTCACATCGCCATGTGACCACTACCCAAAGGGTTTACTAGAGTCATCAATCTAGTTCACATCGTCATGCGATTAACACCCAAAGAGTACTATGGTGTGATTATGTTTTGCTTCGTGAGAGAAATTTAGTCAGCGGGTCTGTTACATTCAGATCCGTATGTATTTTGCAAATTTCTATGTCTACAATGCTCTGCATGGAGCTACTTTAGCTAATTGCTCCCACTTTCAATATGTATCCAGATCGAGACTTAGAGTCATCCAGATCGGTGTTAAAGCTTGCATCGACGTAACTCTTTACGACGAACTCTTTATCATCTCCATAACCGAGAAATATTTCCTTAGTTCTCTAAGGATAATTTTGACCGCTGACTAGTGATCTACTCCAAGATTAAAAAAATGTACTCCCTTGCCAAAATCAGGGCAGGGCATACAATAGATCTGGTTTACAGCATGGCATACTTTATAGAACCTATGGCTGAGGCATAGGGAATGACTTTCATTCTCTCTCTATCTTCTACAGTGGTCGGGCATTGAGTCTTACTCAACTTCACACCTTGCAACACAAGCAAGAACTCTTTCTTTGACTGTTCCATTTTGAACTACTTCAAAAACTTGTCAAGGTATGTACTCATTGAAAAAACTTATCAAGCATCTTGATCTATCTCTGTAGATCTTTGATGCTCAATATGTAAGCAGCTTCACCGAAGGTTTTCTTTGAAAAACTCCTTTCAAACACTCATTTATGCTTTCCAGGAAATTCTACATCATTTCTGATTGACAATATGTCATTCACATATATTTATCAGAAATGTTGTAGTGCTCCCACACACTTTCTTGTAAATACAGGCTTCACCGCAAGTCTGTACAAAACTATATGCTTTGATCAACTTATCAAAGCGTATATTCCAACTCCGAGATGCTTGCAGTAGTCCTTAGATGGATCACTGGAGCTTGCACATTTTGTTAGCATCTTTAGGATTGACAAAACCTTCTGGTTGCATCATATACAACTCTTCATTAATAAATCCATTAAAGAACACAGTTTTGTTATCCATTTGCCAGATTTTATAAAATGCAGAAATTGCTAATATGATTCAGACCGACTTAAGCATCGCTACGAGTGAGAAAGTCTCATCGTAGTCAACTCCTTGAACTTTTCAAAAATCTTTCGCAACAAGTCGAGCTTTGTAAACAGTAACATTACCGTTAGCGTCGGTCTTCCTCTTGAAGATCCATTTATTTTTGATTGCTTGCCGATCCTCGGGAAGTCAACCAAAGTCCACCCTATGTTCTCATACAAGGATCCCATCTCAGATTTCATGGCCTCAAGCCATTTTGTGAAATCTGGGCTCATCATCGCTTCCTCATGTTGGGGAACGTAGTATTTTAAAATTTTCCTACAATCACGCAAGATCTATCTACTAAATGCATAGCAAAGAGAGGGGAGAGTGTGTCTACGTACCCTCGTAGACCGGGAGCGGAAGCGTCAAGTGACGCGGTTGATGTTGTCGAACTTCTTCGCGATCCAACCGATCAAGTACCGAACGTACGGCACCTCCGCGTTCAGCACACGTTCAGCTTGATGACGTCCCACGAGCTCTTGATCCAGTTGAGCTTCACGGGAGAGTTACGTCAGCACGACGGCGTGGTGACGGATATGATGTATTCACCGGCGCAGGGCTTCGCCTAAGCACTGCAACGGTATGACCGAGGTGTGTTTCTGTGGAGGGGGGCACCGCACACGGCTAAAACAATTCAACTTGTGTGTCTTTGGGTGCCCCCTGCCCCCGTATATAAAGGAGCAAGGGGGGAGGCCGGCCGGCCCTTCTATGGTGCGGCTAGGGGTGCAATCCTACTAGGAATAGGATTGCAATCCTATTCCTAGTAGGAACTACCAAAGAAGGAAGAGAGGGAAAGGAAAAGAGGGAGACGTGGCGCCCCCCAATCCTAGTCCAACTAGGAACCTTAGGTGGGGCGCCGGCCAGCCCCTATGGGCTGCCTCTCTCTTTTCCATAAGGCCCACTATGGACCATCCCCCCTCATAGGGGGTTTCGGTAACCCCCTCCGGCAATCCCGTTAAATCCGAAACTTTTCCGGAACACTTCCGGTGTCCGAATATAGTCGTCCAATATATCAATCTTTATGTCTCGGACATTCCGAGACTCCTCGTCATGTCTGTGATCTCATCCGGGACTCCGAACTACCTTCGGTACATCAAAACTCATAAACTCATAATACCGATCGTCATCAAACGTTAAGCGTGCGGACCCTACGGGTTCGAGAACTATGTAGACATGACCGAGACTCATCTCCGGTCAATAACCAATAGCGGAACCTGGATGTTCATATTGGCTCCTACATATTCTATGAAGATCTTTTATCGGTCAGAACCGCATAACAACATACGTTGTTCCTTTTGTAATCGGTATGTTACTTGTCCGAGATTCGATCGTCGGTATCTCCATACCTAGTTCAATCTCGTTACCGGCAAGTCTCTTTACTCGTTCCGTAACACATCATCTCGTGACTAACTCATTAGTCTTTTGCTTGCAAGGCTTATTGTGATGTGTGTTACCGAGAGGGCCCAGAGATACCTCTCCGACACTTGGAGTGACAAATCCTAATCTTGATCTATGCCAACACCACGAATACTTTCGGAGACACCTGTAGAGCATCTTTATGATCACCCAGTTACGTTGTGACGTTTGATAGCACACAAGGTGTTCCTACGGTATTCGGGAGTTGCATAATCTCATAGTCATAGGAACATGTATAAGTCATGAAGAAAGCAATAGCAGTAAAACTTAAACGATCATAGTGCTAAGCTAACGGATGGGTCTTGTCCATCAGATCATTCTCCTAATGATGTGATCCCGTTGATCAAATGACAACTCATGTCTATGGCTAGGAAACATAACCATCTTTGATCAATGAGCTAGTCTAGTAGAGGCATACTAGGGACACTCTGTTTTGTCTATGTATTCACACATGTATTAAGTTTCCGGTTAATACAATTCTAGCATGAATAATAAACATTTATCATGATATAAGGAAATAAATAATAACTTTATTATTGCCTCTAGGGCATATTTCCTTCAGTCTCCCACTTGCACTAGAGTCAATAATCTAGTTCACATCGCCATGTGATTTAACACCGATAGTTCACATCGTAATGTGATTAACACACAAAGGGTTTACTAGAGTCAATAATCTAGTTCACATCGCTATGTGATTAACACCCAAAGAGTACTAAGGTGTGATCATGTTTTGCTTCGTGAGAGAAGTTTAGTCAACGGGTCTGTCACATTCAGATCCGTATGTATTTCGCAAATGTCTATGTGTCTACAATGCTCTGCATGGAGCCACTCTAGCTAATTGCTCCCACTTTCAATACACATCCAGATTGATACTTAGAGTCAGCTGGATTTAGTGTCAAAGCTTGCATCGGCGTAACCCTTTACGACGAACTCTTTATCACCTCCATAATCGAGAAATATTTCCTTAGTCATCGAGTTACTAAGGATAATTTTGACCGCTGTACATTGATCTACTCCTGGATCACTATTGTACCCTCTTGACAAACTCATGGCAAGGTACACAACATGTTTGGTACACAGCATGGCATACTTTATAGAACCTATGGCTGAGGCATAGGGAATGACTTTCATTCTCTCTATATTTTTCTGCCATGGTCTGGCTTTGAGTCTTACTCAACTTCACACCTTACAAGTCAGGTAAGAACTCCTTCTTTGACTGATCCATTTTGAACTACTTCAAAATCATATCAAGGTATGTACTCATCGAAAGTCTTATCAAGCGTCTTGATCTATCTCTATAGATCTTGATGCCCAATATGTAAGCAGCTTCACCAAGGTCTTTCTTTGAAAAACTCCTTTCAAACACTCCTTTATGCTTTCCAGAAAATCCTACATCATTTCCGATCGACAATATGTCATTCACATATACTTATCAGAAAGGTTGTAGTGCTCCCACTCACTTCTTGTAAATACAGGCTTCACCGCAAGTCTGTATAAATCTATATGCTTTGATCAACTTATCAAAGCGTATATTCCAACTCCGAGATGCTTGCACCAGTCCATAGATGGATCGCTGGAGTCTGCACATTTTGTTAGCACCTTTAGGATTGACAAAACCTTCTGGTTGCATCATATACAAGTCTTGTTTAATAAATCCATTAAAGAATGCAGTTTTGTTATCCATTTGCCAGATTTCATAAAATGCGGCAACTACTAACATGATTCGGACAGACTTAAGCATCGCTACAGGTGAGAAAGTCTCATCGTAGTCAACTCCTTGAACTTGTCGAAACCCTTTCGCAACAAGTAGAGCTTTGTAAACAGTAACATTACCGTTTGTGTCGGTCTTCCTCTTGAAGATCCATTTATTTTCGATGGCCTGCCGATCATCGGGCAAGTCAACCAAAGTCCACACTTTGTTCTCATACATGGATCCCATCTCAGATTTCATGGTCTCAAGCCATTTTGCGGAATCTGGGCTCATCATCGCTTCCTCATAGTTCGTAGGTTCATCATGGTCTAGTAACATGATTTCCAGAACTGGGTTGCCGTACCACTCTGGTGCGGAACGTACTCTGGTTGATCTACGACGTTCAGCAGAAACTTGATCTGAAGTTTCATGATCATCATCATTAGCTTCCTCACTAATTGGTGTAGGAATCACTGGAACTAGTTTCTGTGATGTTCCACTTTCCAATTCGGGAGAAGGTACAATTACCTCATCAAGTTCTACTTTCCTCCCACTCACTTCTTTCGAGAGAAACTCCTTCTCTAGAAAGGATCCACTCTTAGCAACAAAGACCTTGCCTGCGGATCTGTGATAGAAGGTGTACCCAACAGTTTCTTTTGTGTATCCTATGAAGATTTACTTCTCCGATTTGGGTTCGAGCTTATCATGTTGAAACTTTTTCACATAAGCTTCGCAGTCCCAAACTTAAAGAAATGACAGCTTAGGTTTCTCGTCAAACCACAGTTCATACGGTGTCATCTCCACGGATTTAGATGGTGCCCTATTTAACGTGAATGTATCTGTCTCTAATGCATAACCCCAAAAGCGATAGTGGTAGATCGGTAAGAGACATCATCGATCGCACCATATCTAATAAAGTACGGTTATGACGTTCGGACACACCATTACACTATGGTGTTCCAGGTGGCGTGAGTAGTGAAACTATTTCACATTGTTTTTACTGAAGGCCAAACTCGCTAACTCAAATATTTTACCTCTACGATCATATCGTAGAAACTCTTATTTTCTTGTTACGATGATTCTCCACTTCACTCTGAAATTCTTTGAACTTTTCAAATGTTTTAGACTTGTGCTTCATTAAGTAGATATACCCATATCTGCTCAAATCATCAGTGAAGGTCAGAAAATAACGATACCCGCCGCGAGCTTCAACACTCATTGGTCCACATACATCTGTATGTATGATCTCCAACAAATCTGTTGCTCGCTCCATTGTTCCGGAGAACGGAGTTTTAGTCATCTTGCCCATGAGGCATGGTTCGCAAGCACCAAGTGATTCATAATCAAGTGATTCCAAAAGTCCATCACTATGGAGTTTCTTCATGCGCTTTACACCATTATGAACTAAACAGCAATGCCACAAATAAGTTGCACTATCATTATTAACCTTGCATCTTTTGGCTTCAATATTATGAATATGTGTATCACCACGATCGAGATCCAACAAACTATTTTCATTGGGTGTATGACCATCGAAGGTTTTATTCATGTAAACAGAATAACAATTATTCTATGACTTTAAATGAATAACCGTATTGCAACAAATATGATCAAATCATATTCATGCTCAACGCAAATGCCAAATAACATTTATTTAGGTTTTACACTAATCTCGAAAGTATAGGGAGTGTGCGATGATGATCATATCAATCTTGGAACCACTTCCAACACACATCGTCACTTCACCTTTAACTAGTCTCTGTTCATTCTGCAGTTCTCGTTTCGAGTTACTAATTTTAGCAACTGAACCGGTATCAAATACCCAGGGGTTGCTATGAACACTAGTAAAGTACACATCAATAATCTGTATATCAAAATATACCTTTGTTCACTTTGCCATCCTTCTTATCCGCCAAGTATCTAGGGCAGTTCCACTTCCAGTGACCATTTCCTTTGCAGTAGAAGCACTTAGTTTCAGGCTTGAGTTTTAGCTTTGGGTTTCTTCACGGGAGTGACAACTTGCTTGTCATTCTTCTTGAAGTTCCCCTTCTATCCCTTTGCCCTTTACTTGAAACAAGTGGTCTTGTTAACCATCAACACTTGATGCTTTTTCATGATTTCTACCTTCGCCGACTTCAGCATTGCGAAGAGCTCGGGAATTCCTTTCGTCATCCCTTGCATATTATAGTTCATCACGAAGTTCTACTAACTTGGTGATAGTGACTAGAGGACTTTGTCAATTACTATCTTATCTGGAAGATTAACTCCCACTTGATTCAAGTAATTGTAGTACCTAGACAATCTGAGCACATGCTCACTGGTTGAGCTATTCTCCTCCATCTTGTAGGCAAAGTACTGTCAGAAGTCTTATACCTCTCGACACGGGCATGAGTATGAAATACTAATTTCAACTCTTGGAACATCTTATATGCTCCGTGGCGTTCAAAACGTTTTTGAAGTCCCGGTTCTAAGCCATAAAGCATGGTGCACTTAAACTATCAAGTAGTCATCATACCGAGCTTTTGTCAAAACGTTCATAACGTCTACATCTACTCCTGCAATAGGTATGTCACCTAGCGGTGCATCAAGGACATAATTCTCTGTGTAGCAATGAGGATAATCCTCAGATCACGGAACAATTCCGCATCATTGCTACTAACATCTTTCAACTTAGTTTTCTCTAGGAACATATAAAAAATAAACGGGGAGCAACATCGCGAGCTATTGATCTACAACATAGATATGCTAATACTACGAGGACTAAGTTCATGATAAATTAACGTGCAATTTAATCATATTACTTAAGAACTCCCACTTAGATAGACATCCCTCTAGTCATCTAAATGATCACGTGATCCAAATCAACTAAACCATGTCCGATCATCACGTGAGATGGAGTAGTTTCAATGGTGAACATCTTATGTTGATCATATCTACTATATGATTCACGCTCGACCTTTCGGTCTCCAGTGTTCCGAGGCCATATCTGCATATGCTAGGCTCGTCAAGTTTAACCCGAGTATTATGCGTGTGCAAAACTGGCTTACACCCGTTGTATTTGAACGTAGAGCTTATCACACCCGATCATCACGTGGTGTCTCGGCACGACGAACTTTCACAACGGTGCATACTCAGGGAGAACACTTATACCTTGAAATTTAGTAAGGGATCATCTTATAATGCTACCGTCGAACTAAGCAAAATAAGAAGCATAATAAGATAAACATCACATGCAATCAAAATATGTGACATGATATGGCCATCATCATCTTGTGCTTTTGATCTCCATCTCCAAAGCAGCGTCATGATCACCTTCGTCACCGGCGCGACACCTTGATCTCCATCGTAGCATCGTTGTCGTCTCGCCAACTATTGCTTCTACGACTATCGCCACCGCTTAGTGATAAAGTAAAGCAATTACATGGCGATTGCATTTCATACAATAAAGCGACAACCATATGGCTCCTGCCAGTTGCCGATAACTTTACAAAACATGATCATTTCATACAAAACCGTATAACTCATCATGTCTTGACCATATCACATCACAACATGCCCTGCAAAAACAAGTTAGACGTCCTCTACTTTGTTGTTGCAAGTTTTACGTGGCTGCTACGGGCTTAGCAAGAACCGTTCTTACCTACGCATACAAAACCACAACGATATTTCGTCAAGTATGTGCTGTTTTAACCTTCACAAGGACCGGGCGTAGCCACACTTGATTCAACTAAAGTGAGAGAGACAAACACCCGCCAGTCACCTTTAAGCAACGAGTGCTCGTAACGGTGAAACCAATCTCGCGTAAGCGTACGCGTAATGTCGGTCCGGGCCGCTTCATCTCACAATACCGCCGAAGCAAAGTATGACATGCTGGTAAGCAGTATGACTAGTATCGCCCACAACTCATTGTGTTCTACTCGTGCATATCATCTACGCATAGACCTGGCTCTGATGCCACTGTTGGGGAACGTAGTATTTTAAAATTTTCCTACGATCACGCAAGATCTATCTACTAGATGCATAGCAACGAGAGGGGAGAGTGTGTCTACGTACCCTCGTAGACCGGGAGCGGAAGCGTCAAGTGACGCGGTTGATGTTGTCGAACTTCTTCGCGATCCAACAGATCAAGTACCGAACGTACGGCACCTCCGCGTTCAGCACACGTTCAGCTTGATGACGTCCCACGAGATCTTGATCCAGTTGAGCTTCACGGGAGAGTTACGTCAGCACGACGGCGTGGTGACGGATATGATGTATTCACCGGCGCAGGGCTTCGCCTAAGCACTGCAACGGTATGACCGAGGTGTGTTTCTGTGGAGGGGGGCACCGCACACGGCTAAAACAATTCAACTTGTGTGTCTTTGGGTGCCCCCTGCCCCCGTATATAAAGGAGCAAGGGGGGAGGCCGGCCGGCCCTTCTATGGTGCGGCTAGGGGTGCAATCCTACTAGGAATAGGATTGCAATCCTATTCCTTGTAGGAACTACCAAAGAAGGAAGAGAGGGAAAGGAAAAGAGGGAGAGGTGGCGCCCCCCAATCCTAGTCCAACTAGGAACCCTAGGTGGGGCACCGGCCAGACCCTATGGGCTGCCTCTCTCTTTTCCATAAGGCCCACTATGGACCATCCCCCCTCGTAGGGGTTCCGGTAACCCCCTCCGGCAATCCCGTTAAATCTGAAACTTTTCCGGAACACTTCCGGTGTCCGAATATAGTCGTCCAATATATCAATCTTTATGTCTCGGACATTCCGAGACTCCTCGTCATGTCCGTGATCTCATCCGGGACTCCGAACTACCTTCGGTACATCAAAACTCATAAACTCATAATACCGATCGTCATCAAACGTTAAGCGTGCGGACCCTACGGGTTCGAGAACTATGTAGACATGACCGAGACTCATCTCCGGTCAATAACCAATAGCGGAACCTGGATGTTCATATTGGCTCCTACATATTCTACGAAGATTTTTTATCGGTCAGAACCGCATAACAAAATACGTTGTTCCTTTTGTCATCGGTATGTTACTTGTCCGAGATTCGATCGTCGGTATCTCCATACCTAGTTCAATCTCGTTACCGACAAGTCTCTTTACTCGTTCCGTAACACATCATCTCGTGACTAACTCATTAGTCTTTTGCTTGCAAGGCTTATTGTGATGTGTGTTACCGAGAGGGCCCAGAGATACCTCTCCGACACTCGGAGTGACAAATCCTAATCTTGATCTATGCTAACACCACGAATACTTTCGGAGACACCTGTAGAGCATCTTTATGATCACCCAGTTACGTTGTGACGTTTGATAGCACACAAGGTGTTCCTACGGTATTCGGGAGTTGCATAATCTCATAGTCATAGGAACATGTATAAGTCATGAAGAAAGCAATAGCAGTAAAACTTAAACGATCATAGTGCTAAGCTAACGGATGGGTCTTGTCCATCAGATCATTCTCCTAATGATGTGATCCCGTTGATCAAATGACAACTCATGTCTATGGCTAGGAAACATAACCATCTTTGATCAATGAGCTAGTCTAGTAGAGGCATACTAGGGACACTCTGTTTTGTCTATGTATTCACACATGTATTAAGTTTTCGGTTAATACAATTCTAGCATGAATAATAAACATTTATCATGATATAAGGAAATAAATAATAACTTTATTATTGCCTCTAGGGCATATTTCCTTCACCTCATAGTTTGTAGGTTCATCATGGTCTAGTAACATGACTTCCAGAACCGGGTTGCCGTACCACTCTGGCGCAGAACATACTCTAGTTGATCTACGAAGTTCGGCAGTAACTTGATCCGAAGTTTCATCATCATCATCATTAGCTTCCTCACTAATTGGTGTAGGAATCACTGGAACGAGTTTCTGTGATGTACTACTTTCCAATTCGGGAGAAGGTACAATTACCTCATCAAGTTCTACTTTCCTCCCACTCACTTCTTTCGAGAGAAACTCCTTCTCTAGAAAGGATCCATTCTTAGCAACGAATATGTTGCCTTCGGATCTGTGACAGAAGGTGTACCCAACAGTCTCCTTTGGGTATCCTATTTTTCCGACTTGGGTTCGAGCTTATCAGTTTGAAGCTTTTTCACATAAGCATCGCAGCCCAAAACTTTAAGAAACGACTGCCAAACCATAGTTCATAAGGCGTCGTCTCAACGGATTTAGATGGTGCCCTTATTTAACGTGAATGCAGCTGTCTCTAATGCATAAACCAAGACCATAGTGGTAAATCGGTAAGAAACATCATAGATAGCACCATATCTAATAAAGTATGGTTACGCCGTTCGCACACACCATTACGTTGTGGTGTTCCGGGTGGCGTGAGCTGTGAAACTATTCCACATTGTTTTAAATGAAGACCAAACTCATAACTCAAATATTGACCTCCACGATCAGATCGTAGAAATATTATTTTCTTGTTACGATGATTCTCTACTTCACTCTGAAATTCTTTGAACTTTTCAAATGTTTCAGACTTGTGCTTCATCAAGTAGATATACGCATATCTGCTCAAATCATCAGTGAAGGTCAGAAAATAACGATACCGGTCGCGAGCCTCAACACTCGTCGATCCACATATTATTATGTATGATTTCCAATAAACTAGTTGCTCGCTCCATTGTTCCGGAGAACGGAGCTTTAGTCATCTTTCCCATGAGGCATGGTCCGCAAGCACCAAGTGATTCCAAAAGCCCATCAGCATGGAGTTTCTTCATGCGCTTTACACCAATATGACCTAAACGGCAGTGGCACAAATAAGTTGCACTATCATTATCAACTTTGCATCTTTTGGCTTCAATATTTTGAATATGTGTATTACCACGATCGAGATCCAACAAACTATTTTCATTGGGTGTATAACCATCGAAGGTTTTATTCATGTAAACAGAACAACAATTATTCTATGACTTTAAATGAATAACCGTATTGCAACAAACATGATCAAATCATATTCTTGCTCAACGCAAATTCCAAATAACATTTATTTGGGTTTTACAATAATCGCGAAAATATAGGGAGTGTGCAATGATGATCATATCAATTTTTGGAACCACTTCCAACACACATCGTCACTTCACCTTTAACTAGTCTCTATTCATTCTGCAACTCTCGTTTTGAGTTACTAATTTTGGCAAATGAACCGGTATCAAATACCCATGGGTTGCTATGAACACTAGTAAAGTACACATCAATAATCTGTATATCAAATATACCTTTGTTCACTTTGCCATCCTTCTTATCCGCCAAGTATCTCGGGCAGTTCCACTTCCAGTGACCATTTCCTTTCCAGTAGAAGCACTTAGTTTCAGGCTTGAATTTACCTTTGGGTTTCTTCACGGGAGTGACAACTTCCTTGTCATTCTTCTTAAAGTTCCCCTTCTATCCCTTTGCCCTTTACTTGAAACAAGTGGTCTTGTTAACCATCAACACTTGATGCTCTTTCTTGATTTCTACCTTCGCCGATTTCAGCATCGCGAAGAGCTCAGGAATTACTTTCGTCATCCCTTGCATATTATAGTTCATCACGAAGTTCTACTAACTTGGTGATAGTGACTAGAGAACTTTGTCAATTACTATCTTATCTGGAAGATTAACTCCCACTTGATTCAAGCAATTGTAGTACCCAGACAATCTGAGCACATGCTCACTGGTTGAGCTATTCTCCTCCATCTTGTAGGCATAGTACTGTCAGAGGTCTTATACCTCTCGACACGGGCATGAGTATGAAATACTAATTTCAACTCTTGGAACATCTCATATGCTCCGTGGCATTCAAAATGTTTTTGAAGTCCCGGTTATAAGCTGTAAAGCATGGCACACTAAATTATCAAGTAGTCATCATACCGAGCTTGTCAAACGTTCATAATGTCTGCATCTGCTCCTGCAATAGGTTTGTCACCTAGCGGTGCATCAAGGACATAATAATTCTGTGCAACAATGAGGATAATCCTCAGATCACGGACCTAGTCCGCATCATTGCTACTAAAATCTTTCAACTTAGTTTTCTCTAGGAACATATCAAAAAACATAGGGAAGCTATAATGCGAGCTATTGATCTACAACATAGATATGCTAATACTACCAGGACTAAGTTCATGATAAATTAAAGTTCAATTAATCATATTACTAAAGAACTCCCACTTAGATAGACATCCCTCTAGTCATCTAAATGATCACGTGATCCAAATCAACTAAACCATGTCCGATCATCACGTGAGATGGAGTAGTTTTCAATGGTGAACATCTTATGTTGATCATATCTACTATATGATTCACGCTCGACCTTTCGGTCTCCAGTGTTCCGAGGCCATGTCTGTACATGCTAGGCTCGTCAAGTTTAACCCGAGTATTCCGCGTGTGCAAAACTGGCTTACACCCATTGTATGTGAACGTAGATCTTATCACATCCAATCATCACGTGGTGTCTCGGCACGACGAAATTTCGCAACGGTGCATATTCAGGGAGAACACTTATACCTTGAAATTTAGTGAGAGATCATCTTATAATGCTACTGTCGATCTAAGAAAAATAAGATGCATAAAAGATAAACATCACATGCAATCAATATAAGTGATATGATATGGCCATCATCATCTTGTTCCTTTGATCTCCATCTCCAAAGCACCGTCATGATCACCATCGTCACCGGCGCGACACCTTGATCTCCATCGTAGCATCGTTGTCGTCTCGCCAACTATTGCTTCCACGACCATCAATACCGCTTAGTGATAAAGTAAAGCAATTACATGTCGATTGCATTTCATACAATAAAGCGACAACCATATGGCTCCTGCCAGTTGTCGATAACTTTATAAAACATGATCATCTCATACAATAACGTATCACTCATCATGTCTTGACCATATCACATCCCAACATGCCCTGCAAAAACAAGTTAGACGTCCTCTACTTTGTTGTTGCAAGTTTTACGTGGCTGCTACGGGCTTAGCAAGAACCGTTCTTACCTACGCATACAAAAAACACAATGATTTTTCGTCAAGTATGTGCTATTTTAACCTTCAAAAGGACCGGGCGTAGCCACACTCGATCCAGCTAAACTGAGAGAGACAGACACCCGCCAGTCACCTTTAAGCAACGAGTGCTCATAACGGTGAAACCAGTCTCGCGTAAGCGTACGCGTAATGTCGGTCCGGGCCGCTTCATCTCACAATACCACTGAACCAAAGTATGACATGCTGGTAAGCAGTATGACTATTATCGCCCACAACTCATTGTGTTCTACTCGTGCATATCATCTACGCAAAGACCTGGCTCATGATGCCACTGTTGGGGAACATAGTATTTCAAAATTTTCCTACGATCACGCAAGATCTATCTACCAGATGCATAGCAACGAGAGGGGAGAGTGTGTCTACGTACCCTCGTAGACCGTAAGCGGAAGCGTCTAGTGACGCGGTTGATGTAGTCGAACTTCTTCGCGATACAACCGATCAAGCACCGAACGTACGGCACCTCCGCGTTCAGCACACGTACAGCTTGATGACGCCCCACGAGCTCTTGATCCAGTTGAGCTTCACAGGAGAGTTTGGTCAGCACGACGGCGTGGTGACAGATATGATGAAGTTACCGGCGCAGGGCTTCGCCTAAGCACTGCAACGGTATGACCGAGGTGTGATTTTGTGGAGGGGGCACCGCACACGGCTGGAGATATCAACTTGTGTGTCTAGAGATGCCCCTTGCCCCCGTATATAAAGGAGCAAGGGGGAGGCCGGCCGGCCCCCTATGGCGCGCCCTAGAGAGGCAATCCTAGTAGGAATCCACCAAGAGAGAGAAAGGGGGAAGGAAGGAGAGGGAGAGGGAGAAGGAAAGGGGTGCCGCCCCCCTTCTTTTCTTGTCCAATTCGGACCAAGGGAGAGGGGCGCGCGGCCCAGCCCTGGCCGGCCCTCTCTCTTTCCACTAAAGCCCATTAGGGCCCATAGCTTCCCCGGGGGGTTCCGGTAACCCCCCGGCACTCCGGTTTATTCCGAAACTTCTCGGAACACTTTCGATGTCCGAATATAGTCGTTAAATATATCAATCTTTACGTCTCGGACATTTCGAGACTCGTCGTCATGTTCGTGATCTAATCCGGGACTCCAAACTGTCTTCGGTACATCAAAACTCATAATACCGATCGTCATCAAACGTTAAGCGTGCGGACCCTACGGGTTCGAGAACTATGTAGACATGATCGAGACTCATCTCCGGTCAATAACCAAAAGCGGAACCTAGATGCTCATATTGGCTCCTACATATTCTACGAAGATCTTTATCGGTCAAACCGCATAACAACATACGTTGTTCCTTTTGTCATCGGTATGTTACTTGCCCGAGATTCGATCGTCGGTATCTCAATACCTAGTTCAATCTCGTTACCGGCAAGTCTCTTTACTCGTTCTGTAATACATCATCCCGTGACTAACTCATTAGTCATTTGCTTGCAAGGCTTATTATGATGTGTATTACCGAGAGGGCCCAGAGATACCTCTCCGACACTCGGAGTGACAAATCCTATTCTTGATCTATGCTAACACCATGAACACCTTTGGAAACACCTGTAGAGCATTTTTATAATCACCCAGTTACGTTGTGATGTTTGATAGCACACAAGATGTTCCTCCGGTATTCGGGAGTTGCATAATCTCATAGTCATAGGAATATGTATAAGTCATGAAGAAAGCAATAGCAATAAAACTAAACGATCATAGTGCTAAGCTAACGGATGGGTCTTGTCCATTACATCATTCTCTTAATGATGTGATCCCGTTGATCAAATGACAACTCATGTCTATGGCTAGGAAACATAACCATATTTGAACAATGGGCTAGTCTAGTAGAGGCATACTAGGGACACTCTGTTTTGTCTATGTATTCACACATGTACTAAGTTTCCGGTTAATACAATTCTAGCATGAATAATAAACATTTATCATGATATAAGAAAATATAAATAACAACTTTATTATTGCCTCTAGGGCATATTTCCTTCAAACCTTACAAAGTCATACAACAATAAGACTAAAGCCACCGTCTATGCAACATCTGTCGCTACTCCTATCCAGTTAATTAAGGGGTGTTGATAGTCTGGGCCTAATACCGAACAGAACTCGCAGCCAAACCTATCATCTAAGACTTGAGGTCCCAACCAGGACACCTGCCGGGTATGGGGCACCTACCAGTCCGGCACACTCGTCAACCAGGACGCCTGCCGGGTATGAGGACGCTGCAGCCACCTACCACCAATCCATCTTCAGTGTTGTACTACTGCATCGACCTTGTTTGGTCTTATTGTCGTCGACGCCACCACAACGCCAGATAGCGCCACCTCCCTACGCGAGTAGTCGAGTACATCTCCGCGCATCGAACACTGAATCTCTGCAGTGCCACGTCGTCGAGATGCGCCGCCATCAATGTATAAGATGAAATACCGCTCCACCAAAGAAGCCGTCCTCCGCTCCCCGAGCCCGTGTGTACCTCCATGAATGACGCCCCCAAGGGGGAAATGACACTAGAGCGCCGCCGTCTTCTGATCAACTGATCTAGGGTTTTCCCCCGAAGGTAGCAGAGAGTGGCCTTGAACTTTTCCACGACGATGCCTTCAAGAATGGAACGACACGGACAACGCCGCCACCATCGGCCTTTGCAGTAGTCAAAAGCAAGTTTTCACCAAGATCCGTTCGAAGAAACTCCATCTCTCATGCACGGGCCGCCGCGTCCTGCGATGCCCCCGGGAGCGGGATCCCAAGATCCGCCGCCACCGGCGCCGCCACAAGGACCCACCACCCGGCCGTCATCCCTGAAGGGGACGGCGCCACCAACGTGCTCGGATCCGGCATCACGCCAACGCCTTCGGCCGCCCCAATCACATCAGTGAAGGAGGATAGCCAACGCAAGCGTCCACCACCGCTTAGGATCGCCGGACGACGCCCGAGCCCGACCACCCGAAGGAGAACCGATCTGGGGCGGAAAACCCCAGATCCGCCGCCGCCAGCCCTCGCAGCGCCGCCAGGATCCCATCGAGCCGCCGCTCGAGCGCACCAAACTCCGCCTCCATGTTGTACGCCCAGGGACGCCGACACATCTCAGCGAGAGGATCCCCTCGTGAAGAAAGGTGGAGGGCCCGCCGTCCACCGTCTGCCGAGCGAGCTTCGCTCGCCCGCCTCATTCGGCGGTGGTGGGGAAGAAGGGGAGGAGGGAGGTCGAGGGAGGCGGCCGTTGGGGTGCCCGAGTCGCCCCTTGGAGGCGCCGCGAGCGAGGGTTTTTCTGGGAGGTTCGTGGTTCTGGAGTGCAAGGAGCAAATGAGACACGTATTATCATGCAAAAAAAATGACTCAACTTTGTATTGTATAAAGTTGAGTCACTTTTGAGTCACTTATTTTGGGACGGAGGAAGTAATAAATAAAACGTTGAAATACTAGGGTCGCCGCACACACATGTATTCCCGGACGTGGGAGCAACGGGGGCAATCCTACAGGACGAGGATATGATCAGCTACAGTCCGCTGCACCAGGCCCCCACAGTTCCATTGACCGCAATACAGTAGGCATGCAGATGCCTCGGTGTCGGGACCCCCCCTCGATCGCGCCGGCACCGGGACCGGCCGTGAGCAGGTACCCTCCGTGCGTGTGACGCCTCAGCTTGGACCTTGGAGCCCCTTCCCCCGCGGCTGCCTGAACTTCCCGTTCTTTTTTTACGGCCACGTCGCGTCGGCATTCAATCGGCGGAGCGGAGCGAGCGACGGGACGGGCCGTGCGGGGACAAACGGTGCGACGGGACCGGCGACCCAGCGGCCAAGCGAACCGGAGCGCCGGTCAGAGCGAGGCCCATTGAAAGTCAGTCAAACAAGCTACCCCCAGACCGGACCAGACCAGACCGCCACGCCGCTGCGTCTGCGCGCGTGACTCCCGGCCTCTGACGCCGGCCGGCGCGAATGACGAGGGGAGCGGCAGCGCACGCCCCACGCGTTGCTGACACGGGATGAGCCGAGCTGACCGGGCAGGCCTGACCACCGGGCGAGCTCTCCCTCTGCCGCCCCATGCCGTCCGGGCATCTCACGTCTGACGACGGAGGCGTGTACGGTTCGCCACTGTGCTCGCGCAGCGGACGCCACTACGCAAGCAGCGCGGGGCACAACTCACTAGGCCATCCGTCTGTCCGTCTGAGGTATGACGGCCTGAAGACGCCTCCGCTGTCTCGCACGCCCCTACTGCTGCTGCTGCTGATGGGCGGGTGTCATCAACAGCCCGCTTTGTAGCTAGCTCTTGAAGGAAAGGTTGGAGCTACATGCTGCTGCTGTGTGCAATTTTTTCTATCTTATTTGGACAGTGCAGTGTCTCTGCCCATGCTAGAAGGCGTCACCGTGTGGCCATCGTCAAACTGGTTTCGGTACCGTTGCATTGCATGATGATATGTACTCCTAATATAAAAGGATTTAGATCAATATTTTAATTATTTAAACGCTCTTTATATTAGTTTACAGAGGGAGTACTACTTGGCATGTTGAATTTTGAATTTTGTGTCGCACGAGTATGTGTCACAAGAATATTTTTATCGAGCGAACTTCTCATATATAGCTATAGCAGTAAGAGCAACTCCAACGCGCCTCCCCATTTCGTCCGTGCGTGTTCGTTTAGGTCGTCGCGAACAGAAAAGTCGACCCAACGCGTCGACGCAAACTGACGCGCGTTCGCTTTTCGTCCGTCGGGCGATCTATTCTCGGCCCAAATTTGCGCCTACTCCTCACATGGACCGTCGGTCGGTGACATAGCGACCATCATTTTCCTTCACTTTCCCAAAACACTCCTCCCGCTTGCCATGGACGACGCGCCGACCCTCCATGTCGCCGCTGGCCTCGCATCCCTCGCGTCGTCCGGCCTCACCTCTGTCGCCTCCGCCAAAGGCAAGCCCCACGCGCCCCGCAAGACTGCGACGCCGTCCAAGAAGAAGCAGTTGACGCCCGAGGAGCGGGTCGTGCAGTCGGCCAACGGGAAGGGCCGGAAGCACGCGCAGGACGCAAAGCTCGAAGCAGCAGCCGTCACTGCCCTCTCCTCCGACGCACAGCAGGAGATAACCAATGCCCGAGTCACCGCAGCAACGAGGGAGGCCCTACTCTACCTAGGATTAAACCCTGGCGAGCACGGGCTCGTCGGCATTTCCTCGGATGGTGCTGCCAGAGTCACTGCACGCGTCTGCCACGCGGCCGATTCCCGACTTCCATGTTTATCTGCAAGCCTCCCTTCTCCGGGGAATGCTCCCCAGAGGTGAGCGTGGTGGCGATGTCCACGCCCGTGCTCATGGCCATTGACCTCAACGCCACGCCGCTGGCCGGTGGATCATCCTCCGGAGGGGCAAGGAAACGCCCGCGGGAGATACCAGCCAACATGCTTCCCGGCGTCCGCAGCCTGTTCGACAGAATGCCGACCACCAGTGAGGACGAAATGGCCAATCGTTTCATCATCGAGAACATCATCTTCGAAAGTGGTGCAGGGGCCGCTGCCTCCACTGGCGCTGCCGGCGCGGCTGCCTTCAACCCCGAGGAGACCCAAAGGCAAGACGGCCGAGCACCCTTCATGCCCATCACCTTTGACCAAGCTGGCATGGACGACGCCTTCATGCAAGACCAGGTTGGCATGGGCAGCACCTTCCCGTTCGACCACGAATTCCCGGAGGATTGCGACCTTGAGGAAGATAATGAAATAGACATCGACGAGAAGCCTTTGTTCAAGGACGAGCTCGCCAACCAAGCCGACGCAAATAAGAAGTGGATGAAGGCATACAGGTTGTCGGAGGACAAACTCCTTTGAGAGTTTTGGAGGGACATTGGGCAAGACCCCAAGGTCGGCGCCGAGCAAAAGGCATCAACCTTTTGGCTTTGTGTTCATCGTGGTACCAACAACGCAAGAAGTTTGTGCCATACCAAATGGAGAGTAAGCGTTCATGGATGTCTCTCTCGAAGAGATGGAGGGTGATACAGCAAGAGCGCAATAAGTTTTGTGCCACATGTAACGCCCCGGACACAACCGATCAGTCACCCATCCTGAAATTACTCCAAGCTGAGCACGCTTAATTTTGGAGTTTTGTCTGAATAGGCTTCCGGAAAAGAAGGAATTCCTTATTGATATGAGTAGTATATCATCCCTAATAAGTCAGACTATCACACCACCCTTGAGAGCATCAAGGCACGCCATGTGAGCGGCATCGGCATGAAAGATATGGTATACATGTGCTCCTCTTCTTACTCGTTTCCATTATGCTTGCATGTCCATTTGCCCATATGCTTGCATGTCCATTTGCCCATATGCTTGCCTGCTATTCATTTGTAGGCATTCCAAGCTTTGGAGGCATTCAAGGCTCAACATGGCGGCGAGTCCTTCAACTTCTACCATTGTTGGGTGGGCATCGACGAGGAGGACAAGTCAAGGCGCAATACGCTGCCGCCAAGGAGCAATGTGGGGAGGAGTAAGTCATCGAGGAGCATGGGGAGGGCGAGAAGCCACAACCGCCGAAGAAGACCAACTCCAAGAAGATGGACAAGCGCGATGCAGTGTCGATTGCCTTGCATGCCACTTTGGAGGGCATGATGACCAAGAAGCACACAAGGGATGAGAAGCGCCGACAAGACAGGGAAGAACAAATGAACACCTTGATGGAGATCCAGAGGAGGAGGGTTGAGCTCGATTCAGAGAAACAAGCCAAGATGCTTGAGATGGAGGCGGAGAAGCAAGCGAAGATGCTCGAGATTGAGGCTACCAATGCCAAGACCAAGGCAAAAGAAGTGCCGCTCGCTAGACTGATGACGGGGGTGGAGATCATGAAGGTGGACTTGAACATCATTTCGCCGAGGAAGAGGCCATGGTTTGAGAAGATGCAAGCCGACATGCTCAAGTTCGACGACGAGTGATCCGTTGCGGAGAGTGCCATCCTTTTTTTGTATGCCCACAAGTGTGCTGGAATGACCACGACCGAGATGGCATGGTCGAACTCCCGCCCCTTTTTATGTGTTAGCATGTGTGCGGGCTGCTGACAAGTGCGCCAGCATGAACTGTGTGGTGGGTTTTATGGAGGCTTGCATTGTATGCTGGCTGCTGGCATGATCTATGGCTGCGGGCCTTTTAAATTTTATGCGCAGACATAAAATGGGTCGCGCGCGTTGGGCGCACGACCGGCCCAAACCAAAAACAGGGAGGACGCCGAGCGGGCGACCGACTCAAATGGACTAAAAGTGGACAAAGCACGCGTCCGTGTGGGTCGGTGCAATGGAGTTCCTCTAGTGCCATGCTGAGAGCATCTACATCCGGGCACCCAAAACCCTCCTCAAACAGCCGGGTAGGCCGGCCGATCACTAACCGGTCATGAAATTTAGACCCGGGCGGGCGCCTCAAATGCCCGGGCTGACAGACACCCCTCATAACCAGCCCAAATATGGGGTAGATACGGGTGCTCCGAGGTATGTCCTCCACGTAGGACTGATGATGGGGTCCCACCCGGAATCGCCTGGAAACCCAATGGTCCGACGGACGCCTCCTCCGTCGCTGCGATGTGAACATCGTGTGGTGCCGCTCTGACTCGCCGCCTAAGGCCAAATCCAGCTATTTAAGCCGGCCGGCGTCCCCCAACCCTAGCCCATCCACCTCCTTCATCTCTGCACCGCCCCTCGAGCCCGCTTGCCTCCTCTCCCCCGCTCGCCGGCATCGCCATGGTCCGGCGGAAGATCAGTGCGATTGGAATCGACTGCGATCTGAATCGCTGCGTGTACGACTCCACCAACCGCGTTCTTGTAACGCTTCCGCATTGCGATCTTCAAGGGTATGAAGATGCACTCCCTCCCTCTCGTTGCTAGTAAACTCCATAGATGGATCTTGGTGATGCGTATGATTTTTTTTGTTTTTATGCAACGATCCTTAACACTATGTGCACCAACAACTTATGCTAAGCAAGATAAACAACTAGGTGATAGCAAGGTATATGACAAGAAACAATATGGCTATCACAAAGTAAAGTGCATAAGTAAAGGGCTCGGGTAAGATATAACCGAAGCACGCGGAGACGAAGATGTATCCCAAACTTCACACCCTTGCGGATGCTAATCTCCGTTTGGAGCGGTGTGGAGGCACAATGCTCCCCAAGAAGCCACTAGGGACACCGTAATCCCCTCACGCCCTCGCACAATGCAAGATGTCGTGATTCCACTAAGGGACCCTTGAGGGCGGTCACCGAACCCGTACAAATGGCAACCCTTGGGGGCGGTCACCGAACCCGTACACTTTGGCAACCCTTGGGGGCGGTCACCGGAACCCGCAAAATTGCTCGGGGCGATCTCCACAACCTAATTGGAGACCCCGACGCTTGCCCGGAGCTTTACACCACAATGATTGAGCTCTGAACACCACAAGGTTGGGGCTATCTCCCCAACGACACCACGGAGCTTCACCACAATGGAATATGGCTCCAAGGTGAACTCAACCGTTTAGGGTGCCCAAGCACTAAAGAGCAACAAGCACAAGGGTACCAAGCACCCAAGAGCAATAAGCTTCTCAACTTGTAACTTCCACGTATCACCGTGGAGAACTCAAACCGATGCACCAAATGCAATGGCAAGGGCACACGGAGTGCCCAAGTCCTTCTCTCCCAAATATCACCAAAGCAACGAATGCTAGGGAGGAAATGAGAGGAAGAACAAGAAGGAGAACACCAAGAACTCCAAGATATAGATCCAAGGGGTTCCCCTCACCTAGAGGAGAAAGTGATTGGTGGAAATGTGGATCTAAATCTCCTCTCTCTTTTCCCCCCAAAACTAGCAAGAATCCATGGAGGGATTGAGAGATAGCAAGCTCAAAGAAGGTCAACAATGGGGGAAGAACACGAGCTCAAAGGATAGGGTTCGTTGGGGGAAGAAGACCCTCTTTTATAGGTGGGGAAAAATACAACCGTTATGCTCACAGCCCGCACCAAGTGGTACTACTGCTCCAAGGAGAGGTACTACCGCTAGGGAGGTAGTAGGCCTTTGAAGCAAAACAACGAGGAGGCAAACAGGCCAGAAGAACCGTCGGAGCGGTAGTACCGCTTGACCTCGCGGTACTACCGCTAGGGGTAGCGGTACTACTGCTAAGGGTAGCGGTACTACTGCTTGCGAGCGGTACTAAAAAAATTACATCCCTGCCTACTACCGCTGGACTTGTGACGAGTTTTTGGTCCGGAGCGGAAGTAGCCACGGAAGTAAAAAATTACATCCCCGCCAAGCGGTAGTACCGCTGCAGCCCTTCTGGGACACCAAAACTGACATAACTTTTGCAAACAGACTCCGAATTCAACAAAACCAAGTTTGTTGGAAAGCTAACGACATGGCCTAACACAATCTTGATAGAAATAACAATAAGAAGCAAATGAGAAAATGCCCATGAGAAAAAGGTGAGAACCCTTCCTCGAAAGAGACCGGTAAAACCTCCAACACCGAAAACACAATAGAAGAAGCATGTGAACTCCGTTTTCGATGAACTCAAGCTTGTCAAGAAGATGACCATAAGCTCCAAATCTCATAAGAAGAAAACCAAACAAGAACCAAGAAATATGATGCAAGCATGCAATGGTTTGAGCTCTCTACAAATGATATGATCAAGCTACTCACTTGAGAGCCCCCCTTGATAGTACGACAATCGATCCTATAACACGGTCTCCAAACTACCACCATGAGACCGGTAAAATAGAGAACCTATCAATGGAAAACCTTTGCCTTGCACAAAGTCCACTTGAGCTAGATGTAGACGATCTTGACTTCCTCAAGTTGGACCACCTTTCTTGATTGTGTTGGCTCGGTGAAGACTAGTAGATTGCTCCCCCATACTCCACTATGGGTGAGCCACTCTTCGACATATCTTCACAAGTCCATTGTCACCACAATGGACGGCAAGCTTCAAGCACTTCATCTCCTCGTGAAGCATCCCTTGAACTTGCACACCACAACCTTGATTTGATGTCATCCTCCATGGGTTGCATGTGATCTTCCTCTTGATGCAAGCCTATGGAAGATAACCTAACCCCACATAGAACTCTCACAAAGACCATGGGTTAGTACACAAAATGTAATTGACAATGCTTAACATACCATGGGATCGCTTGATCCCTCTCTGTACATCTTCTACACTTTGTGTGTTGATTAACTTGAAACACTATGTGTACTTAGTCTTGATCAACCTTGAATCTTTCCAACTCTCTTCATTTGGATGATGTCTTGAAGGTAAACATGAATGATCACACACTCTTCTTCTTCAAGACATGCTTGCAATAAGCTCAACATTCATAAGACCAATCCTTGGATAATTCCTTAATAGCACCTTGGTCATCACAAACTCTCCTTGAAACCAACAAATGTACTCCAAGAAAAGCCTATGGACAAATCCTTCAAATATAACTCAAGGCAATCATTATTCCATAGAGATTTTCATCAATTACCAAAACCAAACATGGGGGAACCGCATGTTCTTTCAATCTCCCCCATTTTGGTAATTGATGACAATCACTTTCAAGAGAGTTCATATAAGGAATTATGCATCACCATACCATGCAACAAGAATGTATGCGCATGAGATGCAAAATCTTAGGAACAAAACCAAAGCAAGAGGAGATGACTAGATGACTCTCTAAACTTCTCCTCAAAGCTCTCTGAAACTTCTCCCCCACTGGCATCGATTGCCAAAATGCGTGAAAAGCTTGGATGGCCAATATAAATTATGTTCCTCCATAAATTGTGTATTTCTCAACTAGATAGTGGCATGCAATACGCATATCCAACGGTAAATACTTGGAGGAACACAAATTATATTGAGGCTCAAAGATTTCAAAATAAAGATACGCCACAAAGGCATAACAAAGGGAGAGTCACACAATCAAGCAATCAAAGGATACCAATTGAAGCAAGCTATCAAAAGATACCAATTTAACGAACTAGACCAATGATCCTACCTGCCACATGAATAAAAGATATTATGATATGAGCAAAGGATTGTTCTAGAGAAACTAGAAAAATTTCCCCATGATTTGTGCACAATTTAGTTTTGTATTTGGATACAACGAGCACAAAATAGGATCATCACTCCCCCAAGATCAATAGAACCTCACGACATAGCAACGGAGTGTTCTAAAGACACTAGTGAAGCTCCCCATAATCTGTGCACTCCTTAGAATATTTTCATTAGGATGACAAGTGCACAAAATAGGATCATCACTCCCCCAAAATCAATAGAAACTCTCACCAAGTGCAAGTGAGCATGAAGGAAACAAAGTCTAGCACTTTCAACAAACATATAAAAGATGCAACTTGGAAATAGGCCCAACCAAAAAGATGTGTGTGAGTCATGGCAAAGCACTTGAGAAGACTAATATAAGGATGAGCATTAAGCATCAACATAGTCTTTAATAGTTGAGATACAAGGTGCATGACATGTCCTTCCCACACACACCTAGCAAATGTATTCACAAGCTCACTAAAAAGAGAAATATTAACCAAGCTTGTGACAACCCATGGTGAAGATAGAAAATGAAAGCCTCATCAAGAAGAGGGATACCAATTAAATAGCAAGCTTTGTCAAGACAAGCATGAGGAAAATGATCTTCACCAGAAAAGAGTGCATCAAGATGCAACGATATAACATCCGCACTCAAGACACACACCTTCAGGGAGCCACCAAAGAAATAATACAAGAAAGACAAGGTGGACGTGAAAGAAAAGGATATCTACTAGATATGTAATTTCTCTCAAGTGTATAAGATTCTAGGTAGATGAAAATCATGATGATATCAATCCACAAGAAGGATGTACACACGAAATAATTACAAAACGGTAAGAAAAGGATATCCACAAGGAAGTCATAAATATACCAATAAGATATTTGCTTGAAAGCATAGCACATGGCTAGATATGGTCTTATTGTATACAAATGAATTCCGACCACACGAACATTAAGGACATCACAACTAGCAACAAGAGATCATTGTTGGGATGCTTTGAGAAAGGAAACAAGTATCACTAGAAAGAATGAATTACATGCCATGATACAACCTACACAAGGTTAATGCAAGAAATTTGTGCATGAAGTAGATGGTGATACTTGTTACCGGGATACCATTGGAAGGATGTAGTAGATACCAATTAAAGGTAGATATTAGTTCATTGATCATCCTAGCTTGACTGCAATAAGCACATCGTGACACCACCTTCCTTTTGAATGAGCTGAGCATCCAATGCATCTCCAATTGTTCCTAGAACAACCACAAAAAAAAATGGTACCCAAACTCATTGGGACCAAAGAGTTAGAAACACCAATACATAGGACAAACTCCACATACATATGTGCATATATATATGAAAATTAATTTCATGCACATCTCATCCAAATTGAGACTAGGTGAAGTTTACACTATATATTGTGTCAAAGAAAGAAAGCATGCCAAAGAAACTACATGAAGTAAATATGCATGCTCAAGACTTTCAAGAAACGATACCAAATGAAAAGTAAATACGAAGTGAAGATAGGATACCAAATAGAGAAATCATCACTGGGAAGATATCATTAAATGATACATCAAGGAATGAGATATCCATTGACACACTCAAAAAAAAAAGATATCGAACTCGCAAAAGAGAGGATGGTTCCAAACAAACCAAGCCCTCTATAAAGTTTCATGATGGCACAAAGTACCAAAAAGAAATGGCTCGCCTTCCACCAACACACACTTGAAATGGATCACAAGATGTGTGTTTCAGAGACAATATGATAGCTCCCCCAAGAGTTGTGCATTATAGAGAATTTGCATTTGAATACAAAATGCACAAGATGGGATCACCACTTTCACTATATCTAAAAAACACTAGACAAGATCAAGAAAACAACAATATCCACAAGTGGCACGGAAGGCAATGGGAGTTGACACAATTTTTGCAAGAGATAAGACAAATAAAACCAAAAGACAATGTAAAGATGATCAATAATTTCCACCACATAAAATATTACCAATTGTCAAAGACAAGAGGTATTTGGAAATAATTCCCGGTGATAGATAGCAATGATATAGAACATCATCTTCACGCCAAACACAAGCAAAATGCAACTTGTAGAGCTAACATGTCACCTAGGAACAAGATAATTTACAATATCAACTCTAGGTGACAATATCTCAAATGTACACATTTTCTAGGATAGTAATATGCACATAGCACATTACTCCCCCATAATGTGATACCAAATAAAACTTAAACAAGAGGCAATAAGAGGAACCTACAAGCGATAATTAATGGAAAATTTATAATTTGAATTTCTCATGAGAAGATATACCACATAGTGACTAGATAATCTTGTAATATCAAAACTAGATGATATTCCTCATGTACACACATTTATAGGATTGTGAGGTGCACAAAGCACATCACTCCCCAAAAATGGGATGTTCCACTAATCTCTCACAAGAGCCAACTAAGATACAAACAAGATGCACAAAGGCTCAAACCACTACACACACATACATGATGTGCAAACCAACATACACATACTTGATTTCTCAAGATAAGCAAATTGGAAGCACAACATATACACGCACATGCAAGGTGCAAAACCACAACATGCTAAGGGGGCAAGTAACTTTCAATGTAAAAAATTAAGCACGAGTTACCGCAAGGAGGAACATTGGATATAAGTTAGAAACTTGATAATCCGGATGACTTGGCTTGAGACAATATGAATGACGAAGACCCCTTAATTCTTCATAATGTAACCAAGTCTCCAATGCCCTCCAAAACACCTATTGATCAAGTTTGAGCTAGTTGGTCCCCAACCAAGGTGGGTCCTAAGAGGTTAGTCACAATAGGCTTGGCAACCCAAATGGTTCTTTGCTTGACACCACTTTGAGTACCAACAAACTTGGCACACATATTGCCAACCTTATCCTTCCCAAGAGAATAGATATCATCAATAATATTTGGGTTGGATAAGTTACCACTAGTGCATGAAGAAGCGGCATGACCTTTCTCACGACATAAGTAACAACGTCTACTCTTCATTTTCTTATCACTTGATTTCTGAAAAAGAGAAGCATGAACTTGAGTCTTCTTGGGAAGTGGCCTTTCTTCAACTTGTGGTTGAGCATGATATTGAACTTGTGGCCTCTTCCCTTGTTGCTTGTCATTAATGGGCTTCTTCTTCAATGGGCAAAATCTAACATGATGCCCTTGAATTTTGCACTTGAAGCAAATAATCTTGGCCGAATTCTTGAGTTGTTCTTGGCCCTTCTTCTTATTTCTCTTGGAATTTTTCTTGTTGGAGTTGAATCCAAGTCCACCTTTGTCATTGGGGGATTTTTGCACACTCAAGATATTGTTGAGTGTGGACTTCCCTTCATGACACTTTTCCAAGTCTTTCTTCAAAGAAGTGACTTGGGCCTTGAGCTCTTTGATTTCCTCTACATGGTTAGTATCAACACAAGTACTAGAAGAAGTATACACTTCATCATTAGAGCAACAAGGCAAGGAAAGTAATTCATCGCAGGATGTACCAATATTGTGAGTAGATGAATTACAAGGACTAGCACAAGGTAATATAGCATTTTGACTAGAAGTAGTGCTAGAACCCACACGAGAATCGCTAGATGTTACCTTAGTGATCATAGCCTCATGAGCTATCTTTAACACAATGTGGGATACTAGAAGATCATCGTGAGAGCTTGTGAGCTTTACATGACTTTCTTCCAATTTCCCATACTTGCTAGATAGCAAGTCAAGTTGAGCCCTTAGGTCAACATTCTCCTTAAAAATGGATGCTTCACTAGAAATAGAGTTAGTAGCACAAGCATCATCAATAATAGCAAGAGGAGAAGGCAATTTGGCAAGCTCTTTAGAATATGAAACTTTAAGTTGAGCATGAGTCTCGGTGAGTTTGATGAGCTCACCCTTAATGACCCTTGAGCCATTTTCGAGGTGCTCAAAATCCTCAAGGAGTTTAGCATGCACAACTTCAAGCTTCTCATTTTAGTTTCAAAATCATTAGCCACCTCGAGAGCTTTATCACGGGATTCCTTTATTCTAGATAGTTCTAGAGCAAAAGTATCCTCAAGAGATTCCTTGGTGGTTTGTTCAAGTTCAAGGGCTTGCGAGAGGTCGGCGATCTCATTAGTGTAATCACGCTCATGACCTTCCATTTTCTCACTGGTGACCTCATGCTCCTCTAGATGAGATTCCAACTCCTCTATATATTTCTTGCCCTCAATGGCAATAGACATGATTTCCATGAAGTTGGAACGAGCAATTTTATTCTTATGATGAGCTTTAAAAATCATTTCCCCCTTAATTTTTAAGGAGGCAACATTATCATTCTCTTCATCATTATCAACATCATCATCATTGTCATCATCACTATCATCACAAGATATATTGGGATCCAAAGTGGGAGATACCTTTGAAGCCTTAGCCATAAGGCAAAACGCAATAGATGATGATGTAGGATCCAATGAAGCACCATTCAAGATTACATCTTGTTCCATGGGGTGTTGGGTTTCCTCTCCATTCTTAGCATAACTATTCGAGGAAATAGATGCATTTTTATCATGGCAACAAGATATAGCAAGCATATCATCATGAGTTTTAGTCAAGCAATTTCTACATGATATGCAAGGACTATCAACACAAGCATGTGAAACATGTAGGCTCGAAGTGTTAAAGTCCAAAGAAGATGCATTGCAATAAGATAGTGATAAAGGATCATCCACAATAAGCATACTATCATCATTGCAATGACCAACACTACTCACCATTACCTTGTGGCAAACCACATGTAGGTGAAGTAGAATAAGTTGAGAAGACAACACGGCCGGAGGTGGAGGGAGAACAATCATTCCCACAATTCTTGGACACACCATATTTATCTTGAAGCTTTGTCCACAACTCATGAGCATCCCGGAACGTCATGAGTTGAAATATAACTACATTGCTCAAAGCATCGAAAAGCACATTAGAAGCTTGAGCATTGAGATAAGAGTTTTTCTCATCCTCTAAAGATAATCTTTGGGGATCCTTTGGAGGAGAAAACCCCATATCTACAATTCGCTCTAAATTTGGGTCCATGACCCTAAAGATATTAAGCATGCGAATTACCCAAACATCAAAATTTGTGCCATCGAAACTAAGAGTGTCAGAGAATCCTAAGCCCCTAGTCAACATCCTTACTCTCTAGGCGGTTAAGGCCTATAAAGATAGACGAGGCTCTGATACCAATTGGAAGATCGTGGATGTCGCCAAGAGGGGGGGGGATAGGCACTTTAAAATAATTACGGTTTAGGCTTGAACAAATGCGGAATATACCTAGCGGTTAATTTGTCAAGCACAAAACCTACAACAACTAGGCTCACCTATGTGCACCAACAACTTATGCTAAGCAAGATAAACAACTAGGTGATAGCAATATATATGACAAGAAACAATATGGCTATCACAAAGTAAAGTGCATAAGTAATGGGCTCGGGTAAGATATAGCCGAGGCACACAGAGACGACGATGTATCCCGAAGTTCACACCGTTGCGGATGCTAATCTCCGTTTGGAGAGGTGTGGAGGCACAATGCTCCCCAAGAAGCCACTGGGGCCACCTTAATCTCCTCATGCCCTCGCACAATGCAAGATGCCATGATTCCACTAAGGGACCCTTGAGGGCGGTCACCGAACCCGTACAAATGGCAACCCTTGGGGGCGGTCACCGAACCCGTTTACTTTGGCAACCCTTGGGGGAGGTCACCGGAACTCGTAAAATTGCTCGGGGCGATCTCCACAACCTAATTGGAGACCCCGACGCTTGCGCGGAGCTTTACACCACAATGATTGAGCTCCGAACACCACAAGGTTGGGGCTATCTCCCCAACGACACCATGAAGCTTCACCACAATGGAATATGGCTCCAATGTGAACTCAACCATCTAGGGTGCCCAAGCACTCAAGAGGAACAAGCTCAATGGTACCAAGCACACAAGAGAAATAAGCTTCTCGACTTGTAACTTCCACGTAACACCGTGGAGAACTCAAACCGATGCACCAAATGCAATGGCAAGGGCACACGGAGTGCCCAAGTCCTTCTCTCCCAAATCCCACCAAAGCAACGAATGCTAGGGAGGAAATGAGAGGAAGAACAAGAAGGAGAACACCAAGAACTCTAAGATCTAGATCCAAGCGGTTCCCCTCACCTAGAGGAGAAAGTGATTGGTGGAAATGTGGATCTAGATC
>LR738715.1:187892685-187998671 GCA_902687465.1 Secale cereale | reverse complement strand
GGGGGCCCCAGGGACAAGGGTGTTGCTACCCTATCTCCCCCCACTATATATAGGAGCCAGGGGGGCGCCGGCCCTAGGAGATGGGATCTCCTAGGGTTTCGGCGGCCAAGGGGAAGCCTTGCCCCCCAAGGCAAGGGGGCGCCCCCCACCCCTAGGGTTCCCAACCCTAGGCGCAGGGGGGAGGCCCAAGGGGGTGCGCCAGCCCACTATGGGTTGGTTCCCCTACCCCTACGGCCCATGGGGCCCTCCGGGATGGGTGGCCCCATCCGGTGGACCCCCGGGACCCTTCCGGTGGTCCGGTACACTACCGGTGACCCCCGAAACTCTCCCGATGGCCGAAACTGGACTTCCCATATATTATTCTTTACCTACGGACCATTCTGGAACTCCTCGTGACGTCCGAGATCTCATCCGGGACTCCGAACAACATTCGGGTTACCGTGTGCATATATCTCTACAACCCTAGCGTCACCAAACCTTAAGTGTGTAGACCCTACGGGTTCGGGAGACACGTAGACATGACCGAGACGACTCTCCGGTCAATAACCAACAGCGGGATCTGGATACCCATGTTGGTTCCTACGTGGTCCTAGATGATCTCATCAGATGAACCACGATGTCAAGGATTCACTCAATCTCGTATGCTATTCCCTTTGTCTATCGGTATAGTACTTTCCCAAGATTCGATCATCGGTATACCGATACCTTGTTCAATCTCGTCATGGCAAGTCTTTTACTCGTTCCATAATACATCATCCCGTGACTAACTCCTTAGTCACATTGAGCTCATTATGATGATGTCTTACCGAGTGGGCCTAGAGATACCTCTCCGTCACACGGAGTGACAAAACCCAGTCTCGGTTCGTGCCAACTCAATAGATACTTTCGGAGATACCCGTTGCGTACCTTTATAGCCACCCAGTTACGTTGTGACGTTTGGCACACCCAAAGTATCCCTATGGTATCCGGGAGTTGCACAACCTCATGGTCTAAGGAAAATATACTTGACATTGGAAAAGCTTTAGCATTATGAACTACACGATCTTGTGCTAGGCTTAGGATTGGGTCTTGTCCATCACATCATTCTCCTAATGATGTGATCCCGTTATCAATGACATCCAATGTCCATGGTCAGGAAACCGTGACCATATGTTGATCAATGAGCTAGTAACTAGAGGATTTACCAGGGACACATTGTGGTCTATGTATTCACACATGTATCACTGCTTCCAGATAATACAATTCAAGCATGAATAACACACAATTATCATGAACAAGGAAATATAATAATAACCATTTTATTATTGCCTCTAGGGCATATTTCCAACAGTCTCCCACTTGCACTAGAGTCAATAATCTAGTTACATTGTGATGAATCGAACACCCATAGAGTTCTGGTGTTGATCATGTTTTGCTCGTGGAAGAGGTTTAGTCAACGGATCTGCGACATTCAGATCTGTATGCACTTTACAAATATATATGTCTCCATCTTGAACATAATTCCGGATGGAGTTGAAACGGCGCTTGATGTGTTTGGTCTTCTTGTGAAACCTGGGCTCCTTGGCAATGGCAATGGCTCCAGTGTTGTCACAGAAGAGAGTCATCGGGCTTGACGCGCTTGGAATGACTCCTAGGTCGGTGATGAACTCCTTCATCCAGACTCCTTCCTGCGCTGCTTCGCAAGCAGCTATGTAGTCCGCTTCACATGTAGAATGCGCCACGACGCTCTGCTTGCAACTGCACCAGCTAACTGCCCCACCATTCAAAATATACACGTATCCGGTTTGTGACTTGGAGTCATCCAGATCTGTGTCGAAGCTTGCATCGACGCAACACTTTACGACGAGCTCTTCGTCACCTCCATAAACGAGAAACATATCCTTAGTCCTTTTCAGGTACTTCAGGATGTTCTTGACCGCTGTCCAGTGTTCCATACCGGGATCACTTTGGTACCTCCCTACCAAACTAATGGCAAGGTTCACATCAGGTCTAGTACACAACATGGCATACATAATAGAACCTATGGCTGAGGCATAGGGGATGACCCTCATCTTTTCTCTATCTTCTGCCGTGGTCGGGGATTGAGCCGTGCTCAATCTCATACCTTGCAATACATGCAAGAACCCTTTCTTGGACTGATCAATATTGAACTTCTTCAATATCTTATCAAGGTATGTGCTTTGTGAAAGACCAATGAGGCGTCTTGATCTATCTCTATAGATCTTGATGCCTAATATGTAACCAGCTTCTCCAAGGTCCTTCATTGAAAAACTCTTATTCAAGTAGGCCTTTATGCTCTCCAAGAATTTTATATCATTTCCCATCAGCAGTATGTCATCCACATATAATATGAGAAATTCTACAGAACTCCCACTCACTTTCTTGTAAATACAAGCTTCACCCCAAGTCTGTATAAACCCAAACACTTTGATCACATCATTAAAGCGAATATTCCAACTCCGAGATGCTTGCACCAGCCCATAGATCAAGCGCTGGAGCTTGCATACCTTGTTAGCATTCTCAAGATCGACAAAACCTTCCGGCTGCATCATATACAACTCTTCCTTGAGGAAGCCATTAAGGAATGCCGTTTTGACGTCCATTTGCCATATCTCATAATCATAGAATGCGGCAATTGCTAACATGATTCGGACGAACTTCAGCATGGCTACGGGAGAGAAAGTCTCGTCGTAGTCAATCCCTTGAACTTTTCGATAACCTTTAGCGACAAGCCGAGCCTTATAGATGGTCACATTACCATCCGCGTCAGTCTTCTTCTTAAAGATCCATTTGTTTTCTATGGCGTGCCGATCATCGGGAAAGTCCACCAAAGTACATACTTTGTTTTCATACATGGATCCTACCTCGGATTTCATGGCTTCAAGCCATTTGTTGGAATCCGGGCCCGCCATCGCTTCTTCATAGTTCGAAGGTTCACTGTTGTCTAACAACATGATTTCCATGACAGGGTTGCCGTACCACTCTGGTGTGGAACGTGTCCTTGTGGACCTTCGAAGTTCAGTAGTAACTTGATCTGAATCTTCATGATCATCATCATTAAGTTCCTCCCTCGTCAGTGCAGGCACCTCAGGAACAATTTCCTGTGCTGCGCTACTTTCCGGTTCGGAAGGGGTTACTGTCACCTCATCAAGTTCTACTTTCCTCCCACTCACTTCTTTCGAGAGAAACTCTTTCTCCAGAAAGGATCCATTCTTTCGAGAGAAACTCTTTCTCCAGAAGGTGTACCCAATTGTTTCAATTGGGTATCCTATGAAGACGCATTTTTCCGATTTGGGTTCGAGCTTTTCAGGTTGAAGTTTCTTGACATAAGCATCGCAACCCCAAACTTTCAGAAACGACAGCTTAGGTTTCTTGCCAAACCGAAGTTCATATGGTGTCGTCTCAACGGATTTGGACGGAGCCCTATTTAAAGTGAATGCGGCAGTCTCTAAAGCATATCCCCAAAAAGATAGCGGTAAGTCGGTAAGAGACATCATAGTTCGAACCATGTCCAATAGAGTACGATTACGACATTCGGACACACCATTACGCTGAGGTGCTCCAGGCGGTGTCAATTGTGAAACAATTCCACAGTTTCTTAGGTGCGTGCCAAATTCGTGACTTAAATATTCACCTCCACGATCCGATCGCAAGAACTTTATTTTTCTGTCACATTGATTGTCGACCTCATTCTGAAATTCCTTGAACTTTTCAAATGTCTCAGACTTGTGTTTCATCAAGTAGACGTACCCATATCTACTTAAGTCATCTGTGAGGGTGAGAACATAACGATAGCCTCCGCGAGATTCAACACTCATTGGACCGCACACATCGGTATGTATGATTTCCAACAAGTTGGTCGCTCGCTCCATTGTTCCGGAGAACGGAGTCTTGGTCATCTTGCCCATGAGGCATGGTTCGCACGTGTCAAATGATTCATAATCAAGAGACTCCAAAAGTCCATCTACATGGAGCTTCTTCATACGTTTGACACCAATATGACCAAGGCGGCAATGCCACAAGTATGTGGGACTATCATTATCAACTTTACATCTTTTGGCATTCACACTATGAATATGTGTAACATCAGGTTCGAGTTTCATCAAGAATAAACCATTGACTAGCGGGGCATGACCATAAAACATATCTCTCAAATAAATAGAATAACCATTATTCTCGTATTTAAATGAGTAGCCATCTCGCATTAAACGAGATCCAGATACTATGTTCATGCTCAAAGCTGGTACTAAATAATTATTATTAAGGTTTAAAACTAATCCCGAGGGTAGATGTAGAGGTAGCATGCCGACGGTGATCACATCGACCTTGAAACCATTCCCGACGCGCATCGTCACCTCGTCCTTCGCCAGTCTCCGCTTATTCCGCAGCTCCTGCTTTGAGTTACAAATGTGAGCAACTGCACCGGTAGCAAATACCCAGGAGCTACTACGAGCGCTGGTAAGGTACACATCAATAACATGTATATCATATATACCTTTGACGTTGCCGGCCTTCTTGTCTGCTAAGTATTTGGGGCAGTTCCGCTTCCAGTGACCCGTTCCCTTGCAATGAAAGCTCTCAGTTTCAAGCTTGGGTCCATTCTTTGGCTTCTTCCCGGCAACTGGCTTGCCGGGCGCGGCAACTCCTTTGCCGTCCTTCTTGAAGTTCTTATTACCCTTGCCTTTCTTGAACTTAGTGGTTTTATTGACCATCAACACCTGATGTTCTTTCTTGATATCCACCTCTGCTGATTTCAGCATTGAATACACCTCGGGAATGGACTTCTCCATCCCTTGCATATTGAAGTTCATCACGAAGCTCTTGTAGCTAGGTGGGAGCGACTGAAGGATTTTGTCAACGACCGCTTCGTCTGGGAGATTAATTCCCAACTGAGACAAGCGATTGTGCAACCCAGACAATTTGAGTATGTGCTCGCTGACAGAACTATTCTCCTCCATCTTACAACTGTAGAATGCGTCGGAGACGTCATATCTCTCGACTCGGGCATGAGCTTGGAAAACCATTTTGAGCTCTTGGAACATCTCATATGCTCCGTGGTGCTCAAAACGATTTTGGATCCCCGATTCTAAGCTGTAGAGCATGCCGCACTGAACCAGGGAGTAATCATCACAACATGACTGCCAAGCGTTCATAACGTCTTGGGCTGCTGGAAAAACGGGTGCATCACCTAGCGGTGCTTCAAGGACATATGATTTCTTGGCAGCTATGAGGATAATCCTTAGGTTACGGACCCAATCCGTATAGTTGCTACCATCGTCTTTCAGCTTGGTTTTCTCTAGGAACGCGTTGAAGTTGGGCCATTGGATCTACAAGACATATTGTAAAGATTTTAGACTAAGTTCATGACAATTAAGTTCATCTAAACAAATTTAATGAACTCCCACTCAGATTGACATCTCTCTAGTCATCTAAGTGATACATGATCCAAATCGACTAGCCCATATCCGATCATCACGTGAGACGGACTAGTCATCAACGGTGAACATCTTCATGTTGATCGTATCTTCTATACGACTCATGTTCGACCTTCCGATCTTCCGTGTTCCGAGGCCATGTCTGTACATGCCAGGCTCGTCAAGTGAACCCCAAGTGTATTGCGTGTGTAAATCTGGCTTACACCCGTTGTATGCAAACGTTAGAGCCTTTCACACCTGATCATCACGCGGTGCTTCGGAACAACGATCCTTAGCAATAGTGCACAGTTAGGGGGAACACAATTCTTGAAATTTTTAGTGAGAGATCATCTTATTTACTACCGCCTTTCTAAGCAAATAAGATGCATAAACATGATAAACATCACATGCAATCAAATAAAGTGACATGATATGGCCAATATCATTTCTCTCCTTTGATCTTCATCTTCGGGGCACCATGATCATCTTTGTCACCGGCATGACACCATGATCTCCATCATCATTGTCGGGACCCTGATCCTAAGTCACACCGATCTAGCATGTAACACATCATATCACTTTGCGACCTCACGCACGGTATCCCCACGGGTGCCACCTTACCTGGCCCGGGACCGTTTGCGTATTTTGGCTCACGTATATGATAGTGTCGCTAGCATCCATATGAGAGAGAACCCGGGCCGACATGACTAGTTATAAACCAAAAGTGGCGCTAAATTACAGAGAAAGGCATACATGACCCAGCAATGAACATGTCGATCATCAACGTATGAACCCAAGTCGTAGCAAGCTACAAGGACTTAAAGGAACAACACGTGACATTTCCCCTAAGGGACAGACACAGGAGCGAAGAAGGACACATGCCGGCCAGCCTAAGTGTTTCGGAGCAGTAGCAAGCTACCAAGGCTCAGTGGAAGCACTAGGAGATATTTCCCTGTAAGATAGGCTACCAAGGGTAAACAACTTGGTGTCGGATCCCACACATAGGAATACACATTACACGTACGCATAACATGCAAGTATGTGCTGTACAACATGGCATCACAACATAACTCAACAACTCATATAGATAAGGCCCAGAAGAGCCATCATAGCATTTATTACAAGCAGTGGGTCTCATGACCCAACATATAGAGCATACAGACAACGGAAGCATAACATGTCTGAGTACAGACAACTACAAATGAAAAAGGCTGAGAAGCCTGATGTGATGGCCTGGCTTATTAGGGATGATAGACTACTCATATAAATAAGGAATTCCTTCTTTTTCGGGAGCCCATTCAGATAGAACTCCAAAGTTAAGCGTGCTCAGCTTGGAGTAGTTTCAGGATGGGTGACCGACCGGGAAGTTGCTCCCGGGTGTGCATGAGTGAGGACAAAGTGCGCAGAAAAGACTAGTATTGATATGTGAGGCCAGTCTAGATCCCGCCAGGAGTAACGACCACCGGTGGGTGTGTCCGGGGCGTTACAAGTTGGTATCAGAGCCGACCCTCACGGTTACACGGATGTTTGCGGACAGTTTGCAGTCATGTTGTGCATGACGTTTGTGACCCGTCGTGGCACACGGCATGGCACATGTGCTGTCCTGGAAGCACAGACGTTTGTGCCAAGAGGGAACGTTCCTGTGGCCCGACGAGGACGTCGGTTCCTCTGAGTGAGGGTGTATGTGATGGCCTGGCTTATTAGGGATGATAGACTACTCATATAAATAAAGAATTCCTTCTTTTTCGGGAGCCCATTCAGATAGAACTCCAAAGTTAAGCGTGCTCAGCTTGGAGTAGTTTCAGGATGGGTGACCGACCGGGAAGTTGCTCCCGCGTGCCCATGAGTGAGGACAAAGTGCGCAGAAAAGAATAGTATTGATATGTGAGGCCAGTCTAGATCCCGCCAGGAGTAACGACCACCGGTGGGTGTGTCCGGGGCGTTAAGCTAAACGTCGAAGTCCACGCGGGACCACTAGTGAGACTGAAGTCTCTCCGCAAAACATAAATTAAGCAAACGTGAGTACAAAGGTACTCAACAAGACTTACATCAAAACTATCTACATATGCATCAGTATCAACAAAGGGGATGGTGGAGTTCGACTACAGCAAGCCAGCTTTGACTCGGTGGCTATCCTAAACTATGACTGCAAGTAACTCTTTTGAGGTGGCGCACACGAGTCCACATATTCACCAATCAAAAGACCACTATGGATCCATTCCCGTCTACCTACGAGAAGGCCATCCATAGCACTCACACTTGTCTTGAGCATTTTAGAGTATCCACTTTCACTTGTCTATGTACCACGTAAGCATCCAAGAAGTCCATAACCGCGGACCCGGCTATTCGAATAGATCATGTTAACCCTGCAGGGGTGTACTTCTTCACACACGCTCTCGCCACTTACCGCCATGTACACGTCGTGTATCTCGGCAACCTTCGAGCGGAAGCCTAGCGAGGGTGTCGGCCACGACCTGACTAACCACACAAGACTCTAGTCCATCTTTATAGCCTATTCGGGTTCCATCCGTAAGGAGATCCGGCCGGGGTGTCGCTCACGGCCCCAAACGATGTGCGCAGGGTTCCCAAGCCCACCTCGACAGATGGATCTACGCTTGGAACACCCTGCCACTGCACCTAGTCTGTCCCAAGCTCACCTGTACTGGGTGCCACTTGGTAGACTGCTAGCACTACCTACAAACACCAGAAACTAGTTGCAACTCCTGGACAGAGATCTAGTTGATTAATAAGTCGAGAGGGGTCGAGTTACTGGAACCCAATGTGTGGTAGTAGCTAGTCATTGGACAACTTACACAGAACTCAGTTCTTAAGGATGGTTCCAGTGAGACAACCCACCATGTACTCCTACATGGCCTCTCACCGCTACCTTTACCAAAACGTGTTCACACACTTAGCTCCCAACAGTAGGACATGTTCATAACTTTCCAATTCACCCCCGATGAATCAGACCTGACACAACTCTAAGCAATAGCAGGCATAACCAGAAAGCATGAATGAGTAGGAACAACATGGCTCAAACAACTCCTACTCATGCTAGTGGGTTTCAACTATTTACTGTGGCAATGAGAGGTCATGCAGAGGAAAGGGGTTCAGCTACCGCAGCAAAAAGCAGTTCAAATGTTGTTGTCCTAATGCAGTAAAGGAGAGCAGGAGCAAAAGAGTGGGATTGTATCGGAATGCTCAATGGGGGTTTGCTTGCCTGGCACTTCCGAAGATAGTAAGTTCTTCATCGGTGTCATCGAACTCATAGTCGGAGCTACGTCCACTGAGAGGGGACAAAACCAGCAAAAAGAGAAAGAACACAATCAATGCAATGCGACAATATGATGCATGATCATGACATGGCAATATGCTGTGGTTTGAGCTAATGCAACTAGCAACAATTTAAATGAAGTTGGTTTGAATCCAAGATTCAAATTCAAACTCCACATGTGGTTATTTAAATGTCATTTAATTGATTTGACCTGATCAGCAGGTTTAACTTGTTCAAACATGCATGAAAATGCCATAAACAGATTCCTCATATTTTTCTGATCATTTTTCATATATAAATTATTTTCATCTGAGCTACGGTTGATTTTATATGATTTATAGAAGTTTTGGACTTTTTCTGAATTTCATAAATCATTTCTGATTTACAAAATATCCAGAAAATAGTTATGACGTCAGCACTGCATCATGCTTACGTCATCCAGTCAACATGCTTGGACCAGGTCAACACTGACCTGTAGGGCCCACCGGTCAGTGACACAGAGTCAGCTACAGAGGCTGACACGTGGGACCCACACGTCAGTGTCACGGGCTAAACAGGGGGGTTAATTCTAATCTAACTAAAAGATTAGGGAGCGCCGGGGCCCATCTGTCATTGACCCAGAGGGTCATTAGGTTAGTGCTAACTACTTGTTAGACATAACTAAGCAGTGCCACATCAGCACCGCTGGAGGTCAATCGACGGCGCTAAACAGAGGGCGCCGGAGTTGCCCGTTTGGCCAGCTCCGACAACGGGAGCTCGCGCAGATCGGTGTGTTGGAAAGCTGTTGCTGCGGCGCTTCGGATGGTGGCCGTGGCAAGTGCTCGGGTGGCCGGAAATGGCGGCGCCGACCTCAACGGCGGCGGCCGGAGCATGGCTATGCGCGAGCGTGGTGCTGCAGCTCGAGGGAGAGCGAACGGTGGTACCGGGAAGCACCTAAAGGGCAGCAGGGGCACGCCGGAGCCTCTGGTTGGAGCGGAGGGGCTCGGCAGCACGGAGCTCGCCGGCCATGGCGGACGGCGGCTTCGGGTGCTCGCGGGGCAGCGGCTACGGGGCGTGCGCGAAGGAAAAGGCGGAGGGTAGAGGTTCAGTGGCTCACGGCGAGTCAGCCGGTGCAGACGGAGGGGCTGGGGAGGCGTTGGTTGCCGCGAATCGCCGGTGACGTTCTTTGGGCATCGACGGTGAAGATGGCGATGTTGGCGATGAAGCGGAGCCCTCCGGCTCATTTTCTGCGGCGTGGAGACAAGGTTCTCGACGGCGGGGCTTCTGGACTCGGCGATGCGGCGACAGGAGGACGGTGGCTATGCGTACGCGAGACGACGGCCGGCGGTTTGCTCTCGGATGGAGCTTGGGGAGGAGCTAGGTGGTGAGGGAGAGACCAGAGGGTGAGGGGAAAGAGAGAGGGATTTGCAGCACGTCTCTAGGCGCGGATTAGGACGAAGGAGCGGCCTCCAGCGCGAAGCAGGAGGTGGAGGCCTCCCAGCGCGCGCGTGCGTCTTCGCCTCTGCCTACTGGCATAGGTTGAAGATGGCACGGCTGCCTGGTGGGCTGGGCCGCCTAATGGGCCGGCCAGGTAAGGAGGCCCAGGTAGGATTTCCTCCCTTCTGTTTCCCTTTTATAAATTCTGTTTCTGTTTTTCTTTCTTTGTTTATTTTCTTTTGCCACTGTTTTGAATTAGAACAAATTCAAACAAGTGCCAAAACATCCTCTGAGTATTTTTATGTTTCACATGGACTTTTCCAGGAGCACATAAATTAATTCAAAGTTATTTGGAAATATATTCTATATATTATGAATATAACTCCAAATTCAAATACAATAATGATTTAAATTCAGTGCCCAAAATATTCCTGAAAATGTTCATTATTTTTGGTTTGGTGCAAAAGCCTTGCCAAAAATAACAAACAATTAATAAGAACACTTTGGAAACATTGAATGCAATTTTTTTAACTGGACCTATTTGGAAAGCATTTGTGCTAGGGTTTATCAATCCCCATTTCAAATTTCTCGAAATTGAACATGATGCATGGATGCAAAGCCACTTGGTACCAGCAAACTCTAGGGCAGTGACTGTTGGGGAACGTAGTATTTTAAAATTTTCCTACGATCACGCAAGATCTATCTACTAGATGCATAGCAACGAGAGGGGAGAGTGTGTCTACGTACCCTCGTAGACCGGGAGCGGAAGCGTCAAGTGACGCGGTTGATGTTGTCGAACTTCTTCGCGATCCAACCGATCAAGCACCGAACGTACGACACCTCCGCGTTCAGCACACGTTCAGCTTGATGACGTCCCACGAGCTCTTGATCCAGATGAGCTTCACGGGAGGGTTTCGTCAGCACGACGGCGTGGTGACGGATATGATGTATTCACCGGCGCAGGGCTTCGCCTAAGCACTGCAACGGTATGACCTAGGTGTGTTTCTGTGGAGGGGGGCACCGCACACGGCTAAAACAATTCAACTTGTGTGTCTTTGGGTGCCCCCTGCCCCCGTATATAAAGGAGCAAGGGGGGAGGCCGGCCGGCCCTCCTATGGTGCGGCTAGGGGTGGAATCCTACTAGGAATAGGATTGCAATCTATTCCTAGTAGGAACTACCAAAGAAGGAAGAGAGGGAAAGGAAAAGAGGGAGAGGTGGCGCCCCCCAATCCTAGTCCAACTAGGAACCCTAGGTGGGGCGCCGGCCAGCCCCTATGGGCTGCCTCTCTCTTTTCCATAAGGCCCACTATGGACCATCCCCCCTCGTAGGGGGTTCCGGTAACCCCCTCCGGCAATCCCGTTAAATCCGAAACTTTTCCGGAACACTTCCGGTGTCCGAATATAGTCGTCCAATATATCAATCTTTATGTCTCGGACATTCCGAGACTCCTCGTCATGTCCGTGATCTCATCCGGGACTCCGCACTACCTTCGGTACATCAAAACTCATAAACTCATAATACCGATCGTCATCAAACGTTAAGCGTGCGGACCCTACGGGTTCGAGAACTATGTAGACATGACCGAGACTCATCTCCGGTCAATAACCAATAGCGGAACCTGGATGTTCATATTGGCTCCTACATATTCTACGTAGATCTTTTATCGGTCAAAACCGCATAACAGCATACGTTGTTCCTTTTGTCATCGGTATGTTACTTGTTCGAGATTCGATCGTCGGTATCTCTATACCTAGTTCAATCTCGTTACCGGCAAGTCTCTTTACTCGTTCCGTAACACATCATCTCGTGACTAACTCATTAGTCTTTTGCTTGCAAGGCTTATTGTGATGTGTGTTACCGAGAGGGCCCAGAGATACCTCTCCGACACTCGGAGTGACAAATCCTAATCTTGATCTATGCCAACACCACGAATATTTTCGGAGACACCTGTAGAGCATCTTTATGATCACCCAGTTACGTTGTGACGTTTGATAGCACACAAGGTGTTCCTACGGTATTCGGGAGTTGCATAATCTCATAGTCATAGGAACATGTATAAGTCATGAAGAAAGCAATAGCAGTAAAACTAAACGATCATAGTGCTATGCTAACGGATGGGTCTTGTCCATCACATGATGTGATCCCGTTGATCAAATGACAACTCATGTCTATGGCTAGGAAACATAACCATCTTTGATCAATGAGCTAGTCTAGTAGAGGCATACTAGGGACATACTGTTTTGTCTATGTATCCACACATGTACTAAGTTTCCGGTTAATACAATTCTAGCATGAATAAAAGACATTTATCATGATATAAGGAAATACAAATAGCATCTTTATTATTGCCTCTAGGGCATATTTCCTTCAGTCTCCCACTTGAACTAGAGTCAATAATCTAGATTACAAAGTGATGATCCTCACACCCATGGAGTGCTGGTGCTGATCATGTTTTGCCCGTGGAAGAGGCTTAGTCAACGGGTCTGCAACATTCAGATCCGTATGTATTTTGCAAATCTCTATGTCTCCCTCCTTGACTAGATCGCGGATGGAATTGAAGCATCTTTTGATGTGCTTTGTTCTCTTGTGAAACCTGGATTCCTTCGCCAAGGTTATTGCTCCAGTGTTGTCACAAAAGATTTTCATTGGACCCGATGCACTAGGTATTACACCTAGAACGGATATGAACTCCTTCATCCAGAGTCCTTCATTTGCTGCTTCCGAAGCAGCTATGTATTCCGCTTCACACGTAGATCCCGCCACGACGCTCTGCTTCGACCTGCACCAACTGACAGCTCCACCGTTTAATAAAAATACATATCCGGTTTGTGACTTAGAGTCATCCGGATCAGTGTCAAAGCTAGAATCGACGTAACCGTTTACGACGAGCTCTTTGTCACCTCCATACACGAGAAACATATCCTTTGTCCTTTTCAGGTATTTCAGGATGTTCTTGACTGATGTCCAGTGATCCACTCCTGGATTACTTTGGTACCTCCCTGCTAGACTTATAGCAAGGCACACATCAGGTCTGGTACACAGCATCACATACATGATAGATACTATGGCTGAGGCATAGGGAATGACTTTCATTTTCTCTCTATCTTCTGCAGTGGTCGGGCATTGAGTCTTACTCAACTTCATACCTTGTAATACAGGCAAGAACCCTTTCTTTGACTGATCCATTTTGAACTTCTTCAAAATCTTATCAAGGTATGTGTTTTGTGAAAGTCCAATTAAGAGTCTTGATCTATCTCTATAGATCTTGATGCCTAATATATAAGTAGCTTCACCGAGGTCTTTCATTGAAAAACTCTTATTCAAGTATCCTTTTATGCTATCCAGAAATTATATATCATTTCCAATCAACAATATGTCATCCACATATAATATTAGAAATGCTACAGAGCTCCCACTCACTTTCTTGTAAATACAGGCTTCTCCAAAAGTCTGTATAAAACCATATGCTTTGATCACCTCATCAAAGCGTATATTCCAACTCCGAGATGCTTGCACCAGTCCATAGATGGATCGCTGGAGCTTGCTTACTTTGTTAGCACCTTTTGGATCGACAAAACCTTCTGGTTGCATCATATACAACTCTTCTTTGAGATATCCATTCAGGAATGCAGTTTTGACATCCATTTGCCAGATTTCATAATCATAAAATGCGGCAATTGCTAACATGATTCGGATAGACTTAAGCATCGCTACAGGTAAGAAAGTCTCATCGTAGTCAACTCCTTGAACTTGTCGAAAACCTTTCGCAACAAGTCGAGCTTTGTAAACAGTAACATTACCGTCTGCGTCGGTCTTCCTCTTGAAGATCCATTTATTTTCGATGGCCTGCCGATCATCGGGCAAGTCAACCAAAGTCCACACTTTGTTCTCATACATGGATCCCATCTCAGATTTCATGGCTTCAAGCCATTTTGCGGAATCTGGGCTCATCATCACTTCCTCATAGTTCGTAGGTTCATCATGGTCTAGTAACATGATTTCCAGAACTGGGTTGCCGTACCACTCTGGTGCGGAACGTATTCTGGTTGATCTACGACGTTCAGCAGAAACTTGATCCGAAGTTTTATGATCATCATCATTAACTTCCTCACTGATTGGTGTAGGAATCACTGGAACAATTTTCTGTGATGTACTACTTTCCAATCCGGGAGAAGGTACAATTACCTCATCAAGTTCTACTTTCCTCCCACTCACTTCTTTCGAGAGAAACTCCTTCTCTAGAAAGGATCCATTCTTAGCAACGAATATATTGCCTTCGGACCTGTGATAGAAGGTGTACCCAACAGTCTCTTTTGGGTATCCTATGAAGACACATTTTTCCGACTTGGGTTCGAGCTTATCAGGTTGAAGCTTTTTCACATAAGCATCGCAGCCCCAAACTTTAAGAAACGACAACTTTGGTTTCTTGCTAAACCATAGTTCATAAGGTGTCGTATCAACGGATTTAGATGGTGCCCTATTTAACGTGAATGCAGCTGTCTCTAAAGCATAACCCCAAAATGATAGTGGTAAATCGGTAAGAGACATCATAGATCGTACCATATCCAATAAAGTACGGTTACGACGTTCAGACACACCATTACGCTGTGGTGTTCCGGGTGGCGTGAGTTGTGAAACTATTCCACGTTGTTTCAAATGAAGACCAAACTCGTAACTCAAATATTCTCCTCCACGATCAGATCGTAGAAACTTTATTTTCTTGTTACGATGATTCTCTACTTCACTCTGAAATTCTTTGAACTTTTCAAATGTTTCAGACTTGTGCTTCATTAAGTAGATATACCCATATCTGCTCAAATCATCAGTGAAGGTCAGAAAATAACGATACCCGCCGCGAGCTTCAACACTCATTGGCCCACACACATCGGTATGTATGATTTCCAACAAATCTGTTGCTTGCTCCATAGTTCCGGAGAACGGAGTTTTAGTCATCTTGCCCATGAGGCATGGTTCGCAAGCACCAAGTGATTCATAATCAAGTGATTCCAAAAGTCTATCACTATGGAGTTTCTTCATGCGTTTTACACCAATATGACCTAAACGGCAGTGCCACAAATAAGTTGCACTATCATTATTAACCTTGTATCTTTTGGTTTCAATATTATGAATATGTGTATCACTACAATCGAGATCCAATAAGAATAGACCACTCTTTAAGGGTGCATGACCATAAAAGATATTATTCATAAAAATAGAACAACCATTATTCTCTGATTTAAATGAATAACGGTCTCGCAACAAACAAGATCCAGATATAATGTTCATGCTCAACGCTGGCACCAAATAACAATTATTTAGGTCTAAAACTAATCCCGAAGGTAGATGTAGAGGTAGCGTGCCGACGGTGATCACATCGACTTTGGAACCGTTTCCCACGCGCATCGTCACCTCGTCCTTAGCCAATCTTCGTTTAATCAGTAGTCCCTGTTTCGAGTTACAAATATTAGCAACCGAACCGGTATCAAATACCCAGGTACTACTACGAGCATTAGTAAGGTACACATCAATAACATATATATCACATATACCTTTGTTCACCTTGCCATCCTTCTTATCCGCCAAATACTTGGGGCAGTTCCGCTTCCAGTGTCTAGTCCCCTTGCAGTAGAAGCACTCAGTTTCAGGCTTGGTTCTAGACTTGGGTTTCTCTGCGGGAGCAGCAACAATCTTGCTATTCTCCTTGAAATTCCCTTCCTTGCCCTTTTTCTTGAAACTAGTGGTATTGTTAACCATCAACACTTGATGCTTCTTTTTGATTTCTACCTCCGCAGCTGTGAGCATAGCGAAGAGCTCGGGAATTGTCTTTTGCATCCCTTGTATATTATAGTTCATCACGAATCCATTATAGCTTGGTGGCAGTGATCGAAGAATTCTATCAATAACACTATTTTCATCAACTTGACAACCAAGTTGAGTCATATGATTGTAGTGCCCATACATTGTGAGCAAGTGTTCACTGATAGAACTATTCTCCTCCATCTTGCAGCTGTAGAACTTATTGGAAATCTCATATTTCTCAATCCGGGCATTTGCTTGAAATATTAGCTTCAACTCCTGGAACATCTCATATGGTCCATGACGTTCAAAACGTTGTTGAAGTCCCGGTTCTAAGCCGTAAAGCATGGCACACTGAACTATCGTGTAGTCATCAGACCGCGACTGCCAGACGTTCAAAGCGTCTACATTAGCGGGAGGGGGCTTGTCACCTAGCGGTGCTTCAAGGACATAATTCTTTTGTGCAGCAATGAGGATAATCCTCAAGTTACGGTCCCAGTCCGTGTAATTGCTACCATCATCTTTCAACTTAGCTTTCTCTAGGAATGCATTAAAATTCAAAGGAACGGTAGCACGAGCCATTGATCTACAACAACATAGATATGCAAAAACTATCAGGACTAAGTTCATGATAAATTAAAGTTCAATTAATCATATTACTTAAGAACTCCCACTTAGATAGACATCCCTCCGGTCATCTAAATGATCACGTGATCCAAATCAACTAAACCATGTCCGATCATCACGTGAGATGGAGTAGTTTCAATGGTGAACATCTTATGTTGATCATATCTACTATATGATTCACGCTCGACCTTTCAGTCTCCAGTGTTCCGAGGCCATATCTGCATATGCTAGGCTCGTCAAGTTTAACCCGAGTATTCTGCGTGTGCAAAACTGGCTTACACCCGTTGTATTTGAACGTAGAGCTTATCACACCCGATCATCACGTGGTGTCTCGGCACGACGAACTTTCGCAACGGTGCATACTCAGGGAGAACACTTATACCTTGAAATTTAGTAAGGGATCATCTTATAATGCTACCGTCGTTCTAAGCAAAATAAGAAGCATACTAAGATAAACATCACATGCAATCAAAATATGTGACATGATATGGCCATCATCATCTTGTGCTTTTGATCTCCATCTCCAAAGCACCGTCATGATCACCTTCGTCACCGGCGCGACACCTTGATCTCCATCGCAGCATCGTTGTCGTCTCGCCAACTATTGCTTCTACGACTATCGCTACCGCTTAGTGATAAAGTAAAGCAATTACATGGCGATTGCATTTCATACAATAAAGCGACAACCATATGGCTCCTGCCAGTTGCCGATAACATTACAAAACATGATCATCTCATACAAAACCGTGTAACTCATCATGTCTTGACCATATCATATCACAACATGCCCTGCAAAAACAAGTTAGACGTCCTCTACTTTGTTGTTGCAAGTTTTACGTGGCTGCTACGGGCTTAGCAAGAACCGTTCTTACCTACGCATACAAAACCACAACGATGTTTCGTCAAGTATGTGCTGCTTTAACCTTCACAAGGACCGGGCGTAGCCACACTTGATTCAGCTAAAGTGAGAGAGACAGACACCCGCCAGTCACCTTTAAGAAACGAGTGCTCATAACGGTGAAACCAGTCTCGCGTAAGCGTACGCGTAATGTCGGTCCGGGCCGCTTCATCTCACAATACCGCCGAAGCAAAGTATGACATGCTGGTAAGCAGTATGACTAGTATCGCCCACAACTCATTGTGTTCTACTCGTGCATATCATCTACGCATAGACCTGGCTCTGATACCACTGTTGGGGAACGTAGTATTTTAAAATTTTCCTACGATCACGCAAGATCTATCTACTAGATGCATAGCAACGAGAGGGGAGAGTGTGTCTACGTACCCTCGTAGACCGGGAGCGGAAGCGCCAAGTGACACAGTTGATGTTGTCGAACTTCTTTGCGATCCAACCGATCAAGCACCGAACGTACGGCACCTCCGCGTTCAGCACACGTTCAGCTTGATGACGTCCCACGAGCTCTTGATCCAGTTGAGCTTCACGGGAGAGTTTCGTCAGCACGACGGCGTGGTGACGGATATGATGTATTCACCGGCGCAGGGCTTCGCCTAAGCACTGCAACGGTATGACCGAGGTGTGTTTCTGTGGAGGGGGGGCACCGCACACGGCTAAAACAATTCAACTTGTGTGTCTTTGGGTGCCCCCCTGCCCCCGTATATAAAGGAGAAAGGGGGGAGGCCGGCCGGCCCTCCTATGGTGCGGCTAGGGGTGGAATCCTACTAGGAATAGGATTGCAATCCTATTCCTAGTAGGAACTACCAAAGAAGGAAGAGAGGGAAAGGAAAAGAGGGAGAGGTGGCGCCCCCCAATCCTAGTCCAACTAGGAACCCTAGGTGGGGCGCCGGCCAGCCCCTATGGGCTGCCTCTCTCTTTTCCATAAGGTCCACTATGGACCATCCCCCCTCGTAGGGGGTTCCGGTAACCCCCTCCGGCACTCCCGTTAAATCCGAAACTTTTCCGGAACACTTCCGGTGTCCGAATATAGTCGTCCAATATATCAATCTTTATGTCTCAGACATTCCGAGACTCCTCGTCATGTCCGTGATCTCATCCGGGACTCCGAACTACCTTCGGTACATCAAAACTCATAAACTCATAATACCGATCGTCATCAAACGTTAAGCGTGCGGACCCTACGGGTTCGAGAACTATGTAGACATGACCGAGACTCATCTCCGGTCAATAACCAATAGCGGAACCTGGATGTTCATATTGGCTCCTACATATTCTACGAAGATCTTTTATCGGTCAAAACCGCATAACAACATACGTTGTTCCTTTTGTCATCGGTATGTTACTTGTCCGAGATTCGATCGTCGGTATCTCTATACCTAGTTCAATCCCGTTACCGGCAAGTCTCTTTACTCGTTCCGTAACACATCATCTTGTGACTAACTCATTAGTCTTTTGCTTGCAAGGCTTATTGTGATGTGTGTTACCGAGAGGGCCCAGAGATACCTCTCCGACACTCGGAGTGACAAATCCTAATCTTGATCTATGCCAACACCACGAATACTTTCGGAGACACCTGTAGAGCATCTTTATGATCACCCAGTTACGTTGTGATGTTTGATAGCACACAAGGTGTTCCTACGGTATTCGGGAGTTGCATAATCTCATAGTCATAGGAACATGTATAAGTCATGAAGAAAGCAATAGCAGTAAAACTAAACGATCATAGTGCTATGCTAACGGATGGGTCTTGTCCATCACACCATTCTCCTAATGATGTGATCCCATTGATCAAATGACAACTCATGTATATGGCTAGGAAACATAACCATCTTTGATCAATGAGCTAGTCTAGTAGAGGCATACTAGGGACATACTGTTTTGTCTATGTATCCACACATGTACTAAGTTTCCGGTTAATACAATTCTAGCATGAATAAAAGACATTTATCATGATATAAGGAAATACAAATAACATCTTTATTATTGCCTCTAGGGCATATTTCCTTCAGTGACAACTCACCCCCACTAACAAGAATCCCGTCCCGAGATTCAAGACGTGAGGTAAGAAAACAGAGGGAACACAAAGCCATCACAATCTTCTCGATTCAACTGTCCTCCTCGAAGTTGCTGATTCATTGCATCATGTTAATCTTGGCATCTTTGCTTTCAAAACTTCATCCAACACAACGACAAAAGAATGGATACTCTACAGGATTTGATCTTCTCGAAGATCGAGCAACTCAAGATCAACTCATGGGGTGAGACGTAAGAACACCTCTTGAGCTGAGACACGGAACACACATCTAGAGGGATGGAGTGAAACAAATGATGAAGGTTCACTCGGTAGGCAATAATTCCACACCTAAGAAGATGGTGATCGATGTCACCAAACGGGGCACCTTAGCGAAGGTGACTCGTAGAGTTATTCCCTTAAGTGGCAAAAAGAATTACTTTTGATATAGAGATCTTGAAATTCCCTATACCAGCCTAAGTTAAATCACAATCGATCATTTGGAGGAATTCGATAGAATGACATACTCGGACTAGAAAGAACGATGTGGACTACCTTGTTTAAGACAACATAAGGAATGATTTTGCTTGCGCGTGCTCTTAAGAACTTGAGCATTTCCATATTCATCAAGGTTTTACCAACACCCGTGTCAAGGATCCTGGCAACACAACATACTACCATGATGAATAGTGCTAGACGATGCAGAGGCAAAGGAAGCTAACACCGTCTCAGATTTTACCTTAGCGGAGCCAAGGAAGCAAAATCTGGATGATCGACCGAGAGACATTTAGCACTCCGCTTCTAATGTTCTCCTTGATGTGTTAGCGTAATCCATTCATAGATATGTTTGGTATCTTGAACATCAAGTAAGGTCGGACTTCGGGAGCACAACAATCCATAAGGAACAATTGTTGGAGTAAAGCCTATGAAATCCTTATGGGGAGGTGGCCAACTTCCTCAATCAAGATACTACAACAATAGGTCTTCCGGCTGGGTGTGTTGGCCACGACATCCACTTTACCGATTATCGAGAGACCAATATTATAGTTCTTGGAAAATGCTCCAACCATCATATCTGCCTGAGATTCAGTTCTGGTTGGTGTCAGGATATTCCAGACTCATCGAGTCTAGAAAGAAAAATGAAAGTTTGCAACCCAAATCGACAAGACGACGTTGCGAGATTCTCAGGAAATGGACTGCGGTAGTAAGCTCCAAAACATGAGCTGGTTCTGCTAAAAACATGTGAACACGCTGTTCCAGACAACATGATCACATGGCAGTCTTACAACAAAACACTACCGGGTTCAGGTGGGAAACCATCATCGAGGATATCTAAGTCCTTGCATAAGTCTTGCTCTTAAGAAGGAACTTCTTCTCCTTGAACAAATCAATCAGTGGCTTGGTGTGCTAGGGATACATATAGAACGAAGGTTGCAAGTCTCCAAACCACAGAATACTTCACACATATGCATGACTAACTTGGGATTATTCCAGAGGAAACAAAACAAACTTTCTCAAACTCACGGTGGCAACTTACATCAATTACACAAGAACTAGGGAAAGTCTCTTCTCTCATCCAACACAGACCTCGTGAACGAGACACGAAGGCAATGCTTACAAAGTTTCCAACACTAGCTCAATGTTCAACACGAATCATGGAGGATACAAGATCCTGCTGATGGGCTCAACGGCAACTCATCGAAATTTCCATATCGCTGGAATTTCACCATTATGTGAACAATGTGATAGTATTAGTCAGACCCAAGATATAATGGTGTATGCTCGAGGAAACAACCACAAGTAACACAACATTACGAACATCATTGGTTCTGATCTAATTTGACGATAGCCCGTTCTCAAATCAAAGACTGGATAAGACGATAGGTCCAACAACTGAACACAAAGATCAGTTGATGAAAATATCATCTTTCTTCAACACACACACACACACACACACACACACACACACACACACACACACACACACACACACACACACACACACACACACAAGATATCCCTTCGAAAGGAACTATGATAGATCAAGCTTTTATCTTCCAACTCTCCAAGTTGTTGTTTAGCTTAATCAACCAGTTCAGGGTATCCAACATAGATTCTTGGAGAAAGGGTGGTTTATAAGAAAACCAACTTGATCACGAGCTCAACATAACGGCTAGGGAACAACCTGGTGATACTTCCGAGAAGATATCCGAAGAATCACGAACCACCAATATGTTACTAAGCTCGCAAACAATCTTGCTTTTCAGGGCGAGATGATACGATCACAAGAGTGAGGGATTTATGCAATCCTAACTCATTGATCGAAGAGTGCACCAGAAAATGGACTAGGTAGCACGATCAATCTTAGAATGATGATTCAGTAACCAACACGCTAAGAATGAGATTATCGCCCATTAACTACCAAGCAACGAGGTTGCTAGGAGTACTGATTTCACACATCATGATTCACTTGTCAGTATTCCGGCTATAATAACACGGAGACCGAGTAATGAACGATGATGGCGAGAGGTATCACTGTATTAGGAGTTCATAGGAGGTTGTGCAATTCCCATGGAACTCTTGACATAAAGATGGCAACACTCCAAGGTAGAACAGAACAAAAGCTGGATTGGCATTTTGACTTGTGAAATACAACTACTCTGACCCAATCCTGGAAATGGATGAGATTCTGGAGTTTGTTTCTCCTAGTCATTCCAGAATAGAATGGCTTGACGGACCACAAGAGTAAAAGGCATCGATGAACATGAATGCACAACTACTCCTGACTATGAATTGATAGACTATGGTATGAATAGGCCGAAGAGGGACAACCCAAAAGCACATATGAATTTCTGAGTTGTGGATGCATAGATTAGCATGTCGAACTTTCAATATATTTCTTTTGGATAACCCATGCAGAAAGGTGGAATTGGCAGAGTCACAATGTGGAATGGAGAACTCATCAAGAGCACTCTGGTTGTGATCTTTTGGTTCAGAAGAACTTCTGCCATAACGGTTCATGGTATTGGAAGAACGATTCACCATGGACTTCGAGGACAATGACAAGGTTACTAATATCCTAAGGAACGAGAAACACTATCAACACGAGGTAAGTAGAATGAATCTTGGGTTCAAGAGCCCAGAAATAGAATGCCTACCAACTAAATGGCATCACGGGATGCTTTCGAGAATGATGGCCAGAATCATCACACTGGGAATATAAAGCATTGCTAGATTACTGGGTGATCTTCTAAGCCACCTAGGGTCATAATAATAGCTCCAGCATGTATGTCAAGGCAACAGAGTACCTCAACACACCGACTAGTGTGGTTAATCTTGCCTGAAAGGACATTCATAACAGGGAGGAATGATTTGCAAATGCATCAGATTGTTTAGAGACCTGGGATGACTCGGACAACATAACGGCTGTAAAAGCTCAAAAGATTTTGAAATTCATGCAAAAAATAGCATAACCACTCAACATCATAATGTCAAGGTTCTGAGATCAACTGTTTAACAAACCGAAGTACTTGAAACCTAATAGAGAATTGAATCCACCATTAACGTGATCTTGATAAATAGGATGAGAAGCCTAGTTCTTAATCCCCGTAGAAAGAGGAAGGTGACTCAGATCAGAAGGTCACAAGGTAGAGAAGTAAAAAGAGCCTTACATTCCCTTCCACAATCAATTCCCTTATTATAACTAAAGAGTTTCTAGACACGACTTGGACCAGTTTGGCTTGGTAATCCTACAGGCAGTCAGGCTCTGATACCAAAGCTGTCGGGACCCCGATCCTAAGTCACACCGATCTAGCATGTAACACATCATATCACTTTGTGGCCTCACGCACGGTATCCCCACGGGTGCCACCTTACCTGGCCTGGGACCGTTTGCGTATTTTGGCTCACGTATATGATAGTGTCGCTAGCATTCAAATGACAGAGAACCCGGGCCGACATGACTAGTTATAAACCAAAAGTGACGCTAAATTACAGAGACAGGCATACATGACCCAGCAACGAACGTGTCGGTCATCAACGTATGAACCCAAGTCGTAGCAAGCTACAAGGACTTAAAGGAACAAAGCATGACATTTCCCCTAAGGGACAGACACAGGAACGAAGAAGGACACATGCCGGCCAGCCTAAGTGTTCCGGAGCAGTAGCAAGCTACCAAGGCTCAGTGGAAGCACTAGGAGACATTTCCCTGTAAGATAGGCTACCAAGGGTAAACAACTAGGTGTCGGATCCCACACATAGCAATACACATTACACGTACGCATAACATGCAAGTATGTGCTGTACAACATGGCATCACAACATAACTCAACAACTCATATAGATAAGGCCCAGAAGAGCCATCATAGCATTTATTACAAGCAGTGGGTCTCATGACCCAACATACAGAGCATATAGACAACAGAAGCATAACATGTCTGAGTACAGACAACTACAAATGAAAAAGGCTGAGAAGCCTGACTATCTACAAGACCCTCCCAAGGGCACCAAGATCGTAGCTGAGGTAACAAGCTAAACGTCAAAGTCCACGCGGGACCACTAGTGAGACTGAAGTCTCTCTGCAAACATAAATTAAGCAAACGTGAGTACAAAGGTACTCAGCAAGACTTACATCAGAACTATCTACATATGCATCAGTATCAAAAAAGGGGATGGTGGAGTTTGACTGCAGCAAGCCAGCTTTGACTCGGTGGCTATCCTAAACTATGACTGCAAGTAACTCTTTTGAGGTGGCGCACACGAGTACATATATTCACCAATCAGTACACCACTATGGATCCATTCCCGTCTACCTATGAGAAGGCCATCCATAGCACTCACACTTGTCTTGAGCATTTTGGAGTATCCACTTTCACTTGTCTATGTACCACGTAAGCATCCTAGAAGTCCATAACCGCTGACCCGGCTATTCGAATAGATCATGTTAACCCTGCAGGGGTGTACTTCTTCACACACGCTCTCGCCACTTACCGCCATGTACACGTCGTGTATCTCGACAACCTTCAAGCGGAAGCCTAGCGAGGGTGTCGGCCACGACCTGACTAACCACACAAGACTCTAGTCCAGGTTTATCGCCTATTCGGGTTCCATCCGTAAGGAGATCCGGCCGGGGTGTCGCTCACGGCCCCAAATGATGTGCGCAGGGTTCCCAAGCCCACCTCGCTGGATGGATCTACGCTTGGTACACCGTGCCACTGCACCTAGTCTGTCCCAAGCCCACCTGTACTGGGTGCCACTTGGTAGACTACTAGCACTACCTACAAACACCAGAAACTAGTTGCAACTCCTGGACAGAGATCTAGTTGATTAATAAGTCGAGAGGGGTCGAGTTACCGGAACCCAATGTGTGGTAGTAGCTAGTCATTGGACAACTTACACAGAACTCAGTTCTTAAGGACGGTTCGAGTGAGACAACCCACCATGTACTCCTACATGGCCTCTCACCACTACCTTTACCAAAACGTGTTCACACACTTAGCTCCCAACAGTAGGACATGTTCATAACTTTCCAATTCATCCCCGATGAATCAGACCTGACACAACTCTAGGAAATAGCAGGCATAACCAGAAAGCATGAATGAGTAGGCACAACATGGCTCAAACAACTCCTACTCATGCTAGTGGGTTTCAACTATTTACTGTGGCAATGAGAGGTCATGCAGAGGAAAGGGGTTCAGCTGCCGCATCAAAAAGCAGTTCAAATGTTGTTGTCCTAATGCAGTAAAGGAGAGCAGGAGCAAAAGAGTGGGATTGTATCGGAATGCTCAATGGGGGTTTGCTTGCCTGGCACTTCCGAAGATAGTAAGTTCTTCATCGGTGTCATCGAACTCATCGTCGGAGCTACGTCCACTTAGAGGGGACAAAACCAGCAAAAAGAGAAAGAACACAATCAATGCAATGCGACAATATGATGCATGATCATGACATGGCAATATGCTGTGGTTTGAGCTAATGCAACTAGCAACAATTTAAATGAAGTTGGTTTGAATCCAAGATTCAAATTCAAACTCCACATGTGGTTATTTAAATGTCATTTAATTGATTTGACCTGATCAGCAGGTTTAACCTGTTCAAACATGCATGAAAATGCCATAAACAGATTCCTCATATTTTTCTGATCATTTTCATATATAAATTATTTTCATCTGAGCTACAGTTGATTTTATATGATTTTTAGAGGTTTTGGACTTTTTCTGAATTTCATAAATCATTTCTGATTTACAAAATATCCAGAAAACTGTTATGATGTCAGCACTGCATCATGCTTACATCATCCAGTCAACACGGTTGGACCAGGTCAAACCTGACCTGTAGGGCCCACCGGTCAGTGACACAGAGTCAGCTACAGAGGCTGACACGTGGGACCCACACGTCAGTGTCACAGGCTAAACAGGGGGGTTAATTCTAATCTAACTAAAAGATTAGGGGGCGCCGGGGCCCATCTGTCATTGACCCAGAGGGTCATTAGGTTAGTGCTAACTACTTGTTAGACATAACTAAGCAGTGCCACGTCAGCACCGCCGGAGGTTAACCGACGGCGCTAAACAAAGGGCGCCGGAGTTGCCCGTCCGGCCAGCTCCGGCAACGGGAGCTCGCGCGGATCGATGCGTTGGAAAGCTGTTGCTGCGACGCTTCGGATGGTGGCTGTGGCAAGTGCTGGGGTGGGCGGAAATGGCGGCGCCGACCTCAACGGCGGCGGCCGGAGCACGACTATGCGCGGGCGCGGTGCTGCAGCTCGAGGGAGAGCGAACGGAGGTACTGGGAAGCACCTAAAGGGTAGCAGGGGCACGCCGGAGCCTCTGGTTGGAGCAGAGGGGCTCGGCAGCACGGAGCTCGACGGCCATGGCGGGCGGCGGCTTCCGGTGCTCACGGGGCAGTGGCTACGGGGCGTGCGCGAAGGAAAAGGGGAGGGGAGAGGTTCAGTGGCTCACGGCGAGTCGGCCGGTGCAGACGGAGGGGCCGGGGAGGCGTTGGTTGCCGCGAATCGCCGGTGACGTTCTTCAGGCATCGACAGCGAAGATGGCGATGTTGGCGACGAAGCGGAGCCCTCCGGCTCATTTTCTGCGGCGTGGAGACAAGGTTCTCGACGGCGAGGCTTCTGGACTCGGCGATGCGGCGAGAGGAGGACGGTGGTTACGTGTACGTGAGACGGCGGCCGGTGGTTTGCTCTCGGATGGAGCTCGGGGAGGAGCTAGGTGGTGAGGGAGAGACCAGAGGGTGAGGGGAAAGAGAGAGGGATTTGCAGCACGTCTCCAGGCACGGATTAGGACGAAGGAGCGGCCTCCAGCTCGAAGCACGAGGTGGAGGCCTCCCAGCGCGCGCGTGCGTCTTCGCCTCTGCCTACTGGCAGAGGTTGAAGATGGCACGGCTGCCTGGTGGGCTGGGCCGCCTAATGGGCCGGCCAGGTAAGGAGGCCCAGGTAGGCTTTCCTCCCTTCTGTTTCCCTTTTCTAAATTCTGTTTCTGTTTTTCTTTATTTGTCTATTTTCTTTTGCCACTGTTTTGAATTAGAACAAATTCAAACAAGTGCCAAAATATCCTCTGAGTATTTTTATGTTTCACATGGACTTTTCCAGGAGCACATAAATTAATTCAGAGTCATTTGGAAATATATTCTATATATTATGAATATAACTCCAAATTCAAATACAATAATGATTTAAATTCAGTGCCCAAAATATTCCTAAAAATGTTCATCATTTTTGGTTTGGTGCAAAAGCCTTGCCAAAAATAACAAACAATTAATAAGAACACTTTGGAAACATTGAATGCAATTTTTTTAACTGGACCTATTTGGAAAGCATTTGTGCTAGGGTTTATCAATCCCCATTTCAAATTTCTTGAAATTGAACATGATGCATGGATGCAAAGCCACTTGGTACAAGCAAACTCTAGGGTTGTGACAATCATGATCTCCATCATCGTGTCTTCATGAAGTCGTCTCGCCAAATATTACTTCTACTACTATGGCTAACGTTTAGCAATAAAGTAAAGTAATTACATGGTGTTATTCAGTGACACGCAGGTCATACAAAAAATAAGACAACTCCTATGGCTCCTGCCGGTTGTCATACTCATCGACATGCAAGTCGTGATTCCTATTACAAGAACATGATCAATCTCATACATCACATATATCATTCATCATATCTTTTGGCCATATCACATCACATAGCACATGCTGCAAGAACAAGTTAGACGTCCTCTAATTGTTGTTGCAAGTTTTTTACGTGGATGCTATAGGTTTCTAGCAAGAACGTTTCTTACCTACGCCAAAACCACAACGTGATATGTCAATTTCTATTTACCCTTCATAAGGACCCTTTTCATCGAATCCGATCCGACTAAAGTGGGAGAGACAGACACCCGCCAGCCACCTTATGCAACTAGTGCATGTGAGTCGGTGGAACAAGTCTCATGTAAGCGTACGTGTAAGGTCGGTCCGGGCCGCTTCATCCCACAATGTCGTCGAATCAAGATTGGACTAGTAGCGGCAAGAGAATTGAACAAATCTACGCCCACAACTGTTTTGTGTTCTACTCGTGCAAGATGCTACACAAAGACCTAGCTCAGATGCCACTGTTGGGGAATGTAGAAGAATTCAAAAAAAAAATCGTACGCTTCACCAAGATCAATCTAAGGAGTCATCTAGCAATGAGGATAAAAGAGTTCATCTACATACCCTCTGTAGATCGTGAGCGGAAGCGTTCAAGAGAACGTGGATGATGGAGTCGTACTCGTCGTGATCCAAATCACCGATGATCCCAGCGCCGAGCGGATGGCACCTCCGCGTTCAACACACGTACGTTGTAGCGACGTCTCCTCCTTCTTGATCCAGCAAGGGGGGAGGAGAGGTTGATGGAGATCCAGCAGCACGACGGCGTGGTGGTGGGTGCAACGGAAATTCTGCAGGGCTTCGCCAAGCACCTGCGGGAGGAGGGAGATGTGTAACGGGTGGAGAGGGAGGCGACAGGGACAAGGGTGCAGCTGCCCTCTCTCCCCCCACTATATATAGGGGCCAAGTGGGCGCCGGCCCTAGGAGATGGGATCTCCTAGGGGGGCGGCGGCCAAGGGGAAGCCTTGCCCCCCAAGGCAAGGGGGGCGCCCCCCACCCCTAGGGTTCCCAACCCTAGGCACAGGGGGGAGGCCCAAGGGGGTGCGCCAGCCCACTATGGGCTGGCTCCCCCCCCCACCTACGGCCCATGGGGCCCTCCGGGATGGGTGGCCCCACCCGGTGGACCCCCGGGACCCTTCCGGTGGTCCCGGTACACTACCGGTGACCCCCGAAACACTCCCGATGGCCAAAACTGGACTTCCCAAATATAATTCTTTACCTCCGGACCATTTCGGAATTCCTCGTGACGTCCGGGATCTCATCTGGGACTCCAAACAACATTCGGGTTACCGTGTGCATATATCTCTACAACCCTAGCGTCACCGAACCTTAAGTGTGTAGACCCTACGGGTTCGGGAGACACGTAGACATTACCGGGACGACTCTCCGGTCAATAACGAAAAGCGGGATCTGGATACCCATGTTGGTTCCGATGTGTTCCTCGATGATCTCATCGGATGAACCACGATGTCAAGGATTCACTCAATCCCGTATGTTATTCCCTTTGTCTACCGGTATAGTACTTGCCCGAGATTCGATCGTCGGTATACCGATACCTTGTTCAATCTCGTCATGGCAAGTCTCTTTAATCATTCCGCAATACATCATCCCGTGACTAACTCCTTAGTCACATTGAGCTCATTATGATGATGTCTTACCGAGTGGGCCCAGAGATACCTCTCCGTCAAACAGAGTGACAAATCCCAGTCTCGGTTCGTGCCAACTCAACAGATACTTTCATAGATACCCGTTGCGTACCTTTATAGCCACCCAGTTACGTTGTGACGTTTGGCACACCCAAAGTATCCCTACGATATCCGGGAGTTACACAACCTCATGGTCTAAGGAAAAGATACTTGACATTGGAAAAGCTTTAGCAGTATGAACTACACGATCTTGTGCTAGGCTTAGGATTGGGTCTTGTCCATCACATCATTCTCCTAATGATGTGATCCCGTTATCAATGACATCCAATGTCCATGGTCAGGAAACCGTGACCATCTGTTGATCAACGAGCTAGTAACTAGAGGCTTTACGAGGGACACGTTGTGGTCTATGTATTCACACATGTATCACTGCTTCCGGATAATACAATTCAAGCATGAATAACAGAAAATTATCATGAACAGAGAAATATAATAATAATCATTTTATTATTGCCTCTAGGGCATATTTCCAACATCCACTCATCGTGAGAATAACCCACCTAGCATGGAAGATATAGACAGCCCTAGTTGATACATGAGCTGTTCGAGCATACAAAACAAAATTTCATTTGAAGGTTTAGAGTTTGGCACATACAAATTTACTTGGAACGGCGGGTAAATACCGCATATAGGAAGGTATGGTGGACTCATGTGGAATAACTTTGGGGTTTATGGAAGTGAATGCACAAGCAGTATTCCCGCTTAGTACATGTGAACGCTAGAAAGAGACTGGGAAGCGACCAGCTAGAGAGCGACAACAATCATGAACATGCATTAAGATTAATCAACAATGAATGCAAGCATGAGTAGGATATAAATCACCATGAACATAAATATCGTGGAGGCTATGTTGATTTGTTTCAACTACATGCATGAACATGTGCCAAGTCAGACCACTTGAATCGTTCAAAGGAGGATACCACCCCATCATACTACATCACAACCATTTTAATATCATGTTGGCACACAAGATAGACCATTATAAACTCTCAGCTAATTAAGCATGGCATAAGCAGCTATGATCTCTAATTGTCATTGCAAGCATGTTTCATTCATAACAAGCTGAATCCGGAGCGATGAACTATCATATTTACCAAACAAGAGAGGTCGAGTTCATACCAGCTTTCCTCATCTCAATTAGTTCATCATATATCATCCTTATTGCCTTTCACTCGCAACGACCGAACGGTGTGGATAATAATAATAGGGCACATGCATTGGACTAAGCTGGAATTTACGAGCATTTAATGCAAGAGAGAAGACAAGGTAATATGGCTCAAGGTTAAATCAACAATAAAGCAGATGAGAGCCACTAAGAATTTTAATCATGGTCTTCTACTCTTGACCCCCAAAGAAAAGAAAAGAATTTATTTACACGGGAAAGCTCCCAACAAGCAAAAGAAGAACGAGAAATCTTTCTGGGTTTTCTTTTAATTACTACTACTACAAGCAAGGAAAGTAAACTAGCTAGAAGCTACAACTAATATTTTTTTTTTCTTAAGGTTTCTGTTTTTATAGCACACGAGAAAAAGACTAAGAAAAAGAATTGAAATTTAGCATGGATGGTACAATGAAAGAGTGTGAGCACCGACAACTAGAATAAGTGTGTGAGCATTGAATGTAATGTCGGTGAGAAACACATACTCCCCCAAGCTTAGGCTTTTTAGCCTAAGTTGGTTTATGGCCACGGATCGAAGCTACTCCCTACAGTGTACTGAGATGTGTCCTCTGGGTGCCACTGGTTGGCAAGCTCATCCAGATCCCACCCATAAACAGACTGACGGTAAGGATCGAGTGGTGGCTCCGGCTCAGGCTCTGAAGCTCGTGCATGGCTCTGGTGCTTGTAGAAAGCACCTGACGTAACAAGATATATGCCTGTAGACAGATCAAACAGAGATGGTGCAGGCAAGGTAACAATCTCACAATATTTTTCATCAAACCTTAATTTATAATTAAGCAACCTATCCTTGTCTTTAACAATAAAATCATGTGCTATCATGCTCTTGTAATCTAGATAAACAGGGGCAAGCAATTTTTCTTCCTTCTCATGATGCCTAATAGGTAATCTAAAATGTTCAGCAAGGCGAGAGGCAAAGATGCCTCCAAAGACGGGGCCCTTTGAGCGGTTCAAACTCAGTCATTTAGCAACAACAGCACCCAAGCTAAAAGTTGTGTCTTGAAACAAAGCATGGCGTAAAGTGACAATATCAGGGGCACTAAGATTCCCACTGTTCTCGCGACCAATTAAACATCTACTAGCAAATAAAGCAAAGTAGCGTAGAACAGGGAAATGTATACTAGTAATTCTTGCCCCTGAGACTCGTCTAGTTTCCCCTACAGCTATAATGTCAATAAACCCTTCAATGTCTTCACGACGTGGTTCATCAAGTCTACCTTCAAAGGGTATCTTGCATACTTCACAAAATTCTAAGAGTGATATCTCCTTAACCTCATCATATAAACGAAACTCCATTGTAGGTGGTGTTTTCTTAGCATGAAAATGAAAATTTTGCGTGAAAATATTAGTGAGTAAGAGATATTGTTCACGCTGGTCGTGGAGGAAGTCGGTGAGGCCTGCATTATTTGCCAACCAATAAAAGTCTTCGTAAATCCCGGCGGCTCTCATGAACTCATTACAAGGCCATTCACACGGCCGAACTTCCGCCATGCGAGGAAGATTATATTTAGGCTTCTTATTTTCTTCCTTCTTCTTCTCCTCTGAACTTTTACTGGAGGAACCCCTCAACAATCTCTTTATCATTTTCCTCCTGTGAAAATTTCTGAAATTTTTAGTAACTCAAAATAAAAGTTAACCAAACTCAACAAGATTGATAGCAACAAATCCTACAAGTGCCTAGAGACTATATCATGCATTAGAACTACTTGGGACCAAAGAAATTTGACATGCAAGCTCAAGAACAAGGTCGCCACAGCAGCAAAAATTTGCAATAAATAAAGCACTAGAATAAAAACTAATTGGACCAATGGAGGAGTCACATACCAAGGAACTGTTGGGGAACGTAGTATTTTAAAATTTTCCTACGATCACGCAAGATCTATCTACCAGATGTATAGCAACTAGAGGGGAGAGTGTGTCTACGTACCCTCTTAGACCGGGAGCGGAAGCGTCAAGTGACGCGGTTGATGTAGTCGAACTTCTTCGCGATCCAACCGATCAAGCACCGAACGTACGGCACCTCCGCGTTCAGCACACATTCATCTTGATGATGTCCCACGAGCTCTTGATCCAGTTGAGCTTCACGGGAGAGTTTCATCAGCACGACGGCGTGGTGACGGATATGATGTATATACCGGCGTAGGGCTTCGCCTAAGCACTGCAACGGTATGACCGAGGTGTGTTTCTGTGGAGGGGGGCACCGCACACGGCTAAAACAATTCAACTTGTGTGTCTTTGGGTGCCCCCTGCCCCCGTATATAAAGGAGCAAGGGGGAAGGCCGGCCGGCCCTCTATGGTGCGGCTAGGAAGGCAATCCTACAAGGAATAGGATTGCAATCCTATTCCTAGTAGGAGTCCACCAAGAAGGAGAGGGGGAAGGAAGGAGAGGGAGAGGGAGAGGGAAAGAGGGGCCGCGCCCCCCTCCCCTAGTCCTATTCGGACTGCCCCTAGGGAGGGGGCGCGCCACCTCCTGGCTGCTGCCCTCTCTCTCCCCTATGGCCCACCAGGGCCAATCATTCCCCCGGGGGGTTTCGGTAACCCCCCCAACACTCCGGTAAATTCCGAAACTTTCCAGAACACTTCCGGTGTCTGAATATAGTCGTCCAATATATCAATCTTTATGTCTCGGACATTCCGAGACTCCTCGTCATGTCCGTGATCTCATCCGGGACTCCGAACTACTTTCGGTACATCAAAACTCATAAACTCATAATACCGATCGTCATCAAACGTTCAGTGTGCGGACCCTACGGGTTCGAGAACTATGTAGACATGACCGAGATTCATCTCCAGTCAATAACCAATAGCGGAACCTGGATGCTCATATTGGCTCCTACATATTCTACGAAGATCTTTATCGGTCAAACTGCATAACAACATACGTTGTTCCTTTTGTCATCGGTATGTTACTTGCCCGAGATTCGATCGTCGATATCTCTATACCTAGTTCAATCTCGTTACCGGCAAGTCTCTTTACTCGTCTCCGTAATACATCATCTCGTGACTAGACCTGGCCATGGGCAGCCCGGCCCGGTCGGCCCGACCCGGCCCGGCCCGAAAAAGCCCGACCCGGCCCGGCCCGACCTTGTCCACGGGCCGGGCTCGGGCCTAGATTTCAGGCCCGATGGCCGGGCCCGGGCCCGTCATTTTTGCACATTAGCAAAGGAGCCCGGCCCGAGGCCCGAGGCCCGTCGGGCTTTTGCATGTTCGGGCCGGGCTCGGGCCCGATTTTTAGGCCCGACGGCCGGGCCGGGCCGGGCTCGGGCCTGGGTTTTTTGCACCGGGCTTGGGTCGGCCCGGCCCGAAGCCCGGCCCGGCCCGAGGTTTGGCCAGGTCTACTCGTGACTAACTCATTAGTCATTTGCTTGCAAGGCTTATTATGATGTGTATTACCGAGAGGGCCCAGAGATACCTCTCCGACACTCGGAGTGACAAATCCTAGTCTTGATCTATGCCAACACCACGAATACTTTCATAGACACCTGTAGAGCATCTTTATGATCACCCAGTTACGTTGTGACGTTTGATAGCACACAAGGTGTTCCTACGGTATTCGGGAGTTGCATAATCTCATAGTCATAGGAACATGTATAAGTCATGAAGAAAGCAATAGCAGTAAAACTAAACGATTATAGTGCTATGCTAACGGATGGGTCTAGTCCATCACATCATTCTCCTAATGATGTGGTCCCGTTGATCAAATGACAACTCATGTCTATGGCTAGGAAACATAGCCATCTTTGATCAATGAGCTAGTCTAGTATAGGCATACTAGGGACATACTATTTTGTCTATGTATTCAGACATGTATCAAGTTTCCGGTTAATACAATTCTAGCATGAATAAAAGACATTTATCATGATATAAGGAAATACAAATAACATCTTTATTATTGCCTCTAGGGCATATTTCCTTCAGTCTCCCACTTGAACTAGAGTCAATAATCTAGATTACAAAGTGATGATCCTCACACCCATGGAGTCCTGGTGCTGATCATGTTTTGCCCGTGGAAGAGGCTTAGTCAACAGGTCTGCAACATTCAGATCCGTATGTATCTTGCAAATCTCTATGTCTCCCTCCTTGACTAGATCGCGGATCTAATTGAAGCGTCTTTTGATGTGCTTTGTTCTCTTGTGAAACCTGGATTCCTTCGCCAAGGCTATTGCTCGAGTGTTGTCACAAAAGATTTTCATTGGACCCGATGCACTAGGTATTACACCTAGATCGGATATGAACTCTTGCATCCAGACTCCTTCATTTGCTGCTTCTGAAGCAGCTATGTATTCCGCTTCACACGTAGATCCCGCCACGACGCTCTGCTTGGAACTGCACCAACTGACAGCTCCACCGTTCAATAAAAATACATATCCGGTTTGTGATTTAGAGTCATCCGGATCAGTGTCAAAGCTAGAATCAACGTAACCGTTTACGACGAGCTCTTTGTCACCTCCATATACGAGAAACATATCCTTTGTCCTTTTCAGGTATTTCAGGATGTTCTTGACTGATGTCCAGTGATCCACTCCTGGATTACTTTGGTACCTCCCTGCTAGACTTATAGCAAGGCACACATCAGGTCTTGTACACAGCATTGCATACATGATAGATCCTATGGCTGAGGCATAGGTAATGACTTTCATTTTCTCTCTATCTTCTGAAGTGGTCGGGCATTGAGTCTTACTCAACTTCATACCTTGTAACACAGGCACGAACTCTTTCTTTGACTGATCCATTTTGAACTTCTTCAAAACTTTATCAAGGTACGTGCTTTGTGAAAGTCCAATTAAGCGTCTTGATCTATCTCTATAGATCTTGATGCCTAATATATAAGCAGCTTCACCGAGGTCTTTCATTGAAAAACTCTTATTCAAGTATCCTTTTATGCTATCCAGAAATTCTATATCATTTCCAATCAACAATATGTCATCCACATATAATATTAGAAATGCTACAGAGCTCCCACTCACTTTCTTGTAAATACAGGCTTCTCCAAAAGTCTGTATAAAACCATATGCTTTGATTACCTCATCAAAGCATATATTCCAACTCCGAGATGCTTGCACCAGTCCATAGATGGATCGCTGGAGCTTGCATACTTTGTTAGCACCTTTTGGATCGACAAAACCTTCTGGTTGCATCATATACAACTCTTCTTTGAGATATCCATTTAGGAATGCAGTTTTGACATCCATTTGCCAGATTTCATAATCATAAAATGCGGCAATTGCTAACATGATTCGGACAGACTTAAGCATCGCTACAGGTGAGAAAGTCTCATCATAGTTAACTCCTTGAACTTGTCGAAACCCTTTCGCAACAAGTCGAACTTTGTAAACAGTAATATTACCGTCTGCGTCGGTCTTCCTCTTGAAGATCCATTTATTTTCGACGGCTTGCCGATCATCGGGCAAGTCAACCAAATCCACACTTTGTTCTCATACATGGATCCCATCTCAGATTTCATGGCCTCAAGCCATTTAGCGGAATCTAGGCTCATCATCGCTTCCTCATAGTTCGTAGGTTCATCATGGTCTAGTAACATGACTTCCAGAACTGGGTTGCCGTACCACTCTGGTGCGGAACATACTCTGGTTGATCTACGACGTTCAGCAGAAACTTGATCTGAAGTTTCATGATCATCATCATTAGCTTCCTAACTAATTGGTGTAGGAATCACTGGAACAATTTTCTGTGATGTACTACTTTCCAATTCAGGATAAGGTACAATTACCTCATCAAGTTCTACTTTACTCCCACTCACTTCTTTCGAGAGAAACTCCTTCTCTAGAAAGGATCCATTCTTAGCAACGAATATTTTGCCTTCGGATCTGTGATAGAAGGTGTACCCAACAGTCTCTTTTGGGTATCCTATGAAGACACATTTCTCCGACTTGGGTTCGAGCTTATCAGGTTGAAGCTTTTTCACATACGCATCGCAGCCCCAAACTTTAAGAAACGACAACTTTGGTTTCTTGCCAAACCATAGTTCATAAGGTGTCGTCTCAACGGATTTAGATGGTGCCCTATTTAACGTGAATGCAGCTGTCTCTAAAGCATAACCCCAAAACGATAGTGGTAAATCGGTAAGAGACATCATAGACTGCACCATATCCAATAAAGTACGGTTACGACGCTCGGACACACCATTACGCTGTGGTGTTCCGGGTGATGTGAGTTGTGAAACTATTCCACATTGTTTCAAATGAAGACCAAACTCGTAACTCAAATATTCTCCTCCACGATCAGATCATAGAAACTTTATTTTCTTGTTACGATGATTCTCTACTTCACTATGAAATTCTTTGAACTTTTCAAATGTTTCAGACTTGTGCTTCATTAAGTAGATATACCCATATCTGCTTAAATCATCAGTGAAGGTCAGAAAATAACGATACCCGCCGCGAGCTTCAACACTCATTGGCCCACATACATCAGTATGTATGATTTCCAACAAATCTGTTGCTCGCTCCATAGTTCCGGAGAACGGAGTTTTAGTCATCTTGCCAATGAGGCATGGTTCGCAAGCACCAAGTGATTCATAATCAAGTGATTCTTAAAGTCCATCACTATGGAGTTTCTTCATGCGCTTTACACCAATATGACCTAAACGGTAGTGCCACAAATAAGTTGCACTATCATAATTAACCTTGCATCTTTTGGTTTCAATATTATGAATATGTGTATCACTACAATCGAGATCCAATAAGAATAGACCACTCTTCAAGGGTGAATGACCATAAAAGATATTATTCATAAAAATAGAACAACCATTATTCTCTGATTTAAATGAATAACCGTCTCGCAACAAACAAGATCCAGATATAATGTTCATGCTTAACGCTGGCACCAAATAACAATTATTTAGGTCTAAAACTAATCCCGAAGGTAGATGTAGAGGTAGCGTGCCGACGGCGATCACATCGACTTTGGAACCATTTCCCACGCGCATCGTCACCTCGTCCTTAGCCAATCTTCGTTTAATCCGTAGTCCCTGTTTCGAGTTATAAATATTAGCAACCGAACCGGTATCAAATACCTAGGTACTACTATGAGCATTAGTAAGGTACACATCAATAACATGTATATCACATATACCTTTGTTCACCTTGCCATCCTTCTTATCCGCCAAATACTTGGGGCAGTTACGCTTCCAGTGTCCAGTCCCTTTGTAGTAGAAGCACTCAGTTTCAGGCTTGGCTCGAGACTTGGGTTTCTTCACGGGAGTAGCAACTGTCTTGCTATTCTTCTTGAAGTTCCCCTTCTTTCCCTTGCCCTTTTTCTTGAAACAAGTGGTCTTGTTAACCATCAACACTTGATGCTCCTTTTTGATTTCTACCTCCACAGCCTTGAGCATAGCGAAGAGCTCGGGAATAGTCTTTTGCATCCCTTGCATATTATAGTTCATCACGATGCCTTTATAGCTTGGTGGCAGTGATTGAAGAACTCTATCAATAACACTATCCTCGTCAACTTTGCAACCAAGTTGAGTCATATGATTGTAGTACCCAGAAATTCTAAGCAAGTGTTCACTGATAGAACTATTCTCCTCCATCTTGCAGCTGTAGAACTTTTTGGAAATCTCATATTTCTCAATCCGGGCATTTGCTTGAAATATTAACTTCAACTCTTGGAACATCTCATATGGTCCATGATGTTTAAAACATCGTTGAAGTCCCGGTTCTAAGCCGTAAAGCATGGCACACTGAACTATCGTGTAGTCATCAGACCTTTCTGCCAGACGTTCAAAGCGTCTACATTAGTGGGAGGGGGCTTGTCACCTAGCGGTGCTTCAAGGACATAATTCTTCTATGCAGCAATGAGGATAATCCTCAAGTTACGGACCCAGTCCGTGTAATTGCTACCATCATCTTTCAACTTAGCTTTCTCTAGGAATGCATTAAAATTCAAAGGAACGGTAGCACGGGCCATTGATCTACAACAACATAGATATGCAAAAACTATCAGGACTAAGTTCATGATAAATTAAAGTTCAATTTAATCATATTACTTAAGGAACTCCCACTTAGATAGACATCCCTCTGGTCATCTAAATGATCACGTGATCCAAATCAACTAAACCATGTCCGATCATCACGTGAGATGGAGTAGTTTCAATGGTGAACATCTTATGTTGATCATATCTACTATATGATTCACGCTCGACCTTTCGGTCTCCAGTGTTCCAAGGCCATATCTGCATATGCTAGGCTCGTCAAGTTTAACCCGAGTATTCTGCGTGTGCAAAACTGGCTTACACCCGTTGTATTTGAACGTAGAGCTTATCACACCCGATCATCACGTGGTGTCTCGGCACGACGAACTTTGCAAACGGTGCATACTCAGGGAGAACACTTATACCTTGAAATTTAGTAAGGGGTCATCTTATAATGCTACCGTCGTTCTAAGCAAAATAAGAAGCATAATAAGATAAACATCACATGCAATCAAAATATGTGACATGATATGGCCATCATCATCTTGTGCTTTTGATCTCCATCTCCAAAGCTCCGTCATGATCACCTTCGTCACCGGCGCGACACCTTGATCTCCATCGTAGCATCGTTGTCGTCTCGCCAACTATTGCTTCTACGACCTACCGCTTAGTGATAAAGTAAAGCAATTACATGGCGATTGCATTTCATACAATAAAGCAACAACCATATGGCTCCTGCCAGTTGCCGATAACATTACAAAACATGATCATCTCATACAAAATCGTATATCTCATCATGTCTTGACCATATCACATCACAACATGCCCTGCAAAAACAAGTTAGACGTCCTCTACTTTGTTGTTGCAAGTTTTACGTGGCTGCTACGGGCTTAGCAAGAACCGTTCTTACCTACGCATATAAAACCACAACGATGTTTCGTCAAGTATGTGTTGTTTTAACCTTCACAATGACCGGGCGTAGCCACACTTGATTCAGCTAAAGTGAGAGAGACAGACACCCGCCAGTCACCTTTAAGCAACGAGTGCTCATAACGGTGAAACCAGTCTCGCGTAAGCGTACGCGTAATGTTAGTCCGGGCCGCTTCATCTCACAATACCGCCAACGCAAAGTATGACATGCTGGTAAGCAGTATGGCTAGTATCGCCCACAACTCATTGTGTTCTACTCCTGCATATCATCTACGCATAGACCTGGCTCTGATACCACTGTTGGGGAACGTAGTATTTTAAAATTTTCCTACGATCATGCAAGATCTATCTACCAGATGTATAGCAACGAGAGGGGAGAGTGTGTCTACGTACCCTCGTAGATCGGGAGCGGAAGCGTCAAGTGACGCGGTTGATGTAGTCGAACTTCTTCGCGATCCAACCGATCAAGCACCGAACGTACGGCACCTCCGCGTTCAGCACACGTTTAGCTTGATGACGTCCCACGAGCTCTTGATCCAGTTGAGCTTCATGGGAGAGTTTCGTCAGCACGACGGCGTGGTGACAGATATGATGTATATACCGGCGCAGGGCTTCGCCTAAGCACTGGAACGGTTTGACCAAGGTGTGTTTCTGTGGAGGGGGGCACCGCACACGGCAAAAACAATTCAACTTGTGTGTCTTTGGGTGCCCCCTGCCCCCGTATATAAAGGAGCAAGGGGGAGGCCGGCCGGCCCTCTATGGTGTGGCTAGGAAGGCAATCCTACTAGGAATAGGATTGCAATCCTATTCCTAGTAGGAGTCCACCAAGAAGGAGAGGGGGAAGGAAGGAGAGGGAGAGGGAGAGGGAAAGAGGGGCCGCGCCCCCTCCCCTAGTCCTATTTGGACTGCCCCTAGGGAGGGGGCACGCCACCTCCTGGCTGCTGCCCTCTCTCTCCCCTATGGCCCACCAGGGCCCATCATTCCCCCGGGGGGTTCCGGTAACCCCCCCGGCACTCCGGTAAATTCCGAAACTTTCCAGAACACTTCCGGTGTCCGAATATAGTCGTACAATATATCAATCTTTACGTCTCGGACATTCCGAGACTCCTCGTCATGTCCGTGATCTCATCCGGGACTCCGAACTACCTTCAGTACATCAAAACTCATAAACTCATAATACCGATTGTCATCAAACGTTAAGCGTGCGGACCCTACGGGTTCGAGAACTATGTAGACATGACCGAGACTCATCTTCGGTCAATAACCAATAGCGGAACCTGGATGCTCATATTGGCTCCTACATATTCTACGAAGATCTTTATCGGTCAAACCGCATAACAACATACGTTGTTCCTTTTGTCATCGGTATGTTACTTGCCCGAGATTCGATCGTCGGTATCTCTATACCTAGTTCAATCTCGTTACCGGCAAGTCTCTTTACTCGTTCCGTAATACATCATCTCGTGACTAACTCATTAGTCATTTGCTTGCAAGGCTTATTATGATGTGTATTACCGAGAGGGCCCAGAGATACCTCTCCGACACTCGGAGTGACAAATCCTAGTCTTGATCTATGCCAACACCACGAATACTTTCGGAGACACCTGTAGAGAATCTTTATGATCATCCAGTTACGTTGTGAGTTTGATAGCACACAAGGTGTTCCTACAGTATTCGGGAGTTGCATAATCTCATAGTCATAGGAACATGTATAAGTCATGAAGAAAGCAATAGCAGTAAAACTAAACGATCATAGTGCTATGCTAACGGATGGGTCTAGTCCATCACATCATTCTCCTAATGATGTCATCTCGTTGATCAAATGACAACTCATGTCTATGGCTAGGAAACATAGCCATCTTTGATCAATGAGCTAGTCTAGTAGAGGCATACTAGGGACATACTATTTTGTCTATGTATTCACACATGTATCAAGTTTCCGGTTAATACAATTCTAGCATGAATAAAAGACATTTATCATGATATAAGGAAATACAAATAACATATTTATTATTGCCTCTAGGGCATATTTCCTTCAGGAACAATCTCCCAAAACAGTTTGGTGAATGGTGCTTTGAGCAAGGAGATCAAAAATGGCAGGAGGATGAGCTAGAACTCGTGCTTGAGCTGGTTGGCGATTTTTTTTTGGGAGGAAGAAGAAGAGTATGGGTGGAGGAATAAGTGGAGGAGGGCCACGTGGGGCCCATGAGGCAGGGGGCGTGCCCTATGAGGGTGGGCGCGCCCTGGACCCTCGTGGCCAGGTGCTGGCTCCCCTCACTGTGTTTTCTATACAATATATTCTCAAATATTCTAGAAAAAATCATATTAAATTTTCAGGGCATTTGGAGAACTTTTATTTTCGAGGATTTTTATTATTGCACGGATAAGTTTGGAAACAGACAGAGAATACTATTTTTGCTTTATTTATTATAATTAATAGAAAGTAAAAGGAGGGTGCAGAAGGTTGTGCTATCTAGATTCACCTATCTGATGCCCATCAAAAGGAATCTATTAACAAGGTTGATCATGTCTTGTTAATAAACTCTTCCCGAATAACATGAAACCACAGAATTTTCGAATAACACTAGGTTACCTCATTGGGGATATGTATGTCCCCAACAATAAGAATGTCATATGTCTTCTTGACAGTAGGAAGAGGAAATTCAAAACCTCCAATAGTAATAGTTAAATTTTTTCCAATATAATTGATACTGTGGACCTGAGGTTGTTTCCTCGGAAAGTGTACAGTATGCTCATTACCATTGACATGAAAAGTGACATTGCCTTTGTTGCAATCAATAACAGCCCCTGCAGTATTCAAAAATGGTCTACCAAGGATAATAGACATACAATCGTCCTCGGGAATATCAAGTATAACAAAGTCCGTTAAAATAGTAACATTTGCAACTACAACAGGCACATCCTCACAAATACCGACAGGTATAACAGTTGATTTATCGGCCATTTGCAAAGATATTTCAGTAGGTGTCAGCTTACTCAAGTCAAGTCTACGATATAAAGAGAGAGGCATAACACTAACACCAGCTCCAAGATCACATAAAGCAGTTTTAACATAGTTCCGTTTAATGGAGAAAGGTATAGTGGGTACTCCTAGATCTCCTAGTTTCTTAGGTATTCCACCTTTAAAAATGTAATTGGCAAGCATGGTGGAAATTTCTGCTTCAGGTATCTTTCTTTTATTGGTAATAATATCCTTCATATACTTAGCATAAGGATTTGTTTTAAGCACATCAGTCAAACACATACGCAAAAAGATAGGTCTAATCATTTCAGCAAAGCGCTCAAAATCCTCATCATCCTTTTTCTTAGATCGTTTCGGAGGAAAAGGCATGGGTTTCTGAACCCATCGTTCTCTTTCCGTGCCAACAAAGTCTCTCTCATCATAACATTGATTCTTTGATTGTGGGTTAGCAAGATCAACAGCAGGTTCAATCTCTACATCATTATCATTGCTAGGTTGAGCATCATCATGAACATCATCATTAGCATTAGCACTAGATTCATGCTCATTACCAGATTGTGTCTCAGCATCAGAAACATATATATCATTGGGATTCTCAGGTGTGTCAGCTACATGCTCACTAGAAGCATGCAAGGTTCTATCATTTTTATTTTTCTTCTTCTTAGAAGAACTAGGTGCATCTAAATTAGCTCTCTGAGAATCTTGCTCAATTCTCTTAGTGTGGCCCTTAGGATACTAAGGTTCCTGAGTCATTTTACCACCTCTAGTAGCAACTCTAACAGCATAGTCATTATTCTTACCATTTAATTCATTGAGCAAATCATTCCGAGCCTTAAGTACTTGTTCTACTTGAGTGGTAACCATGGAAGCGTGTATACTAATAGGTTTCAATTCTCCTTTAACTCTAGAAAGATAATCACTCAAGCGTTCAATCATATAGGCATTACGTTGCAATTGTCTACCAACATAAGCATTGAAGTTTTCTTGTTTCACAATAAAATTGTCAAACTCATCTAAGCATTGGCTAGCAGACTTATAACGAGGAATATCACCTTCATCAAATCTATAAAGAGAATTTACCTTTACTACCTATGTCGGGTTATCAAGACCATGTATTTCTTCAATAGGTGGTAAATTCTTAACATCTTCAGCTTTAATACCTTTTTCTTTCATGTATTTCTTTGCCTCTTGCATATCTTCAGGACTGAGAAATAGAATACCTCTTTTCTTCGGAGTTGGCTTAGGGGCTGGTTCAGGACGTGTCCAATTATTTTCATTGGCCAGCATATTATTTAATAGTAATTCAGCTTGATCAACTGTTCTTTCCCTGAAAACACAACCAGCACAACTATCCAGGTGGTCTCTGGAAGCATCGGTTAGTCCATCATAAAAGACATCAAGTATATCATTCCTCTCAAGAGGATGATCAGGCAAAGCATTAAGTAATTGGAGAAGCCTCCCCCAAGCTTGTGGAGACTCTCTTCTTCAATTTGCACAAAGTTATATATTTCCCGTAAGGCAGCTTGCTTCTTATGAGCGGGAAAATATTTAGCAGAGAAGTAATACATCATATCCTGGGGACTACACACACAACCTGGATCAAGAGAATTAAACCATGTCTTAGCATCACCCTTTAACGAGAACGGAAATAGCTTAAGGATATAGTAATAATGAATCTTTTCATCGTTGGTGAAAAGGGTGGCTATATCATTCAACTTAGTAAGATGTGCCACAACAGTTTTAGATTCATAGCCATGGAAAGGATCAGATTCAACCAAAGTAATTAACTCAGGGTGAATAGAGAAATCATAATCCTTATCAGTAACAAAGATAGGTGAAGTAGCAAAAGCAGGGTCATGTTTCATTCTAGCATTCAAGGACTTTTCTTTCAGCTTAGCTAATAATTTCTAAAGATCATATCTATCATTGCAAGCAAGAATGTCTCTAGAAGTTTCTTCATCCATAACATAACCCTCAGGAACAACATGCAATTCATATCTATGGGGAGAAGCTTCATCATCACTTTCATAAATATTATTAGTTTCAATATTTGCATTCTCCCTAACCCAATCAATTTGTTCATCTAGAAATTCACCTAGTGACACCGTATTATCAAGCATAGAAGTAGTTTCATCATACATAGCAGAAGTGGCATCATCAAGAACATACGACATATCAGATTCAATAGCATGAGTAGGTGTCGCAAATTTACCCATAACATAAGGAGAATCAAGTGCAGAGCTAGATGGCAGTTCCTTACCTCCCCTCGTAGTTGAGGGTAAGATCTTGGTTTTTTAGTCCTTCAAGTTCTTCATAGTGATCAACGGATATAAATTCCAAGTGAATTAAAGAATAGAGCTATGCTCCCTGGCAACGGCGCAAGAAAATAGTCTTGATAACCCACAAGTGTAGGGGATCGCAACAGTTTTCGAGGGTAAAATATTCAACCCAAATTTCTTGATTCGACACAAGGGGAGCCAAAGAATACTCTTAAGTATTAGCAACTGAGTTGTCAATTCAACCACACCTGGAAACTTACTATCTGCAGCAAGGTAGTTTAGTAGCAAAGTAATATGGAGATAGCGGTAACAGCAATAAAAGTAACGGTAGTGTTTTTGTAGTTTTTGTAATAGTAGCAGCGGAAAAGTAAATAAGCAACAAGCAATATGTGAAAAGCTCGTAGGCATTGGATCGGTGATGGAGAAGCTTCATCATCACTTTCATCATGTAAAAGTTATAACCTAGGGTGACACTAAACTAGCTCCAGTTCATCAATGTAATGTAGGCATGTATTCCGAATATAGTCATACATGCTTATGGAAAAGAACTTGCATGACATCTTTTGTCCTACCCTCCTGTGGCAGCGGGGTCCTATTGGAAACTAAGGGATATTAAGGCATCCTTTTAATAGAGTACCGGACCAAAGCATTAACACATAGTGAATACATGAACTCCTCAAACTACGGTCATCACTGAGAGTGGTTTCGATTATTGTCACTTCAGGGTTGCCGGATCATAACACGTAGTAGGTGACTATAGACTTGCAAGATAGGATCAAGAACACACATATATATTCATGAAAACATAATAGGTTCAGATCTGAAATCATGGCACTCGGGCCCTAGTGACAAGCATTAAGCATAGCAAAGTCATAGCAACATCAATTTTAGAACATTGTGGATACTAGGGATCAAACCCTAACAAAACTAACTCGATTACATGGTAAATCTCATCCAACCCATCACCGTCCAGCAAGCCTACAATGGAATTACTCACACACGGCGGTGAGCATCATGAAATTGGTGATGGAGGAAGGTTGATGATGACGATGGCGATGATCTCCACTCTCCGGAGCCCCGAACGGACTCCAGATCAGCCCTCCCGAGAGAGATTAGGGCTTGGCGGCGGCTCCGTATCATAAAACGCGATAATTCTTCCTCTCTGGTTTTTTTCTCTCCCCGAAAGTGAATATATGGAGTCCGAGGGTACGTCGGTGGAGCATCAGGGGGCCCACGAGGCAGGGGGCGCTCCCAGGGGGAGGGGGTGCGCCCCCACCCTCGTGGACAGGGTGTGGGCCCCCTGACGTAGATCTTTCCACATATATTTTTATATTTTCCAAAATAATTCTCCGTGGATTTTCAGGTTATTTCGAGAACTTTTTATTTCTGCACAAAAACAACACCATGGCAATTCCGCTGAAAACAGTGTCAGTCCGGGTTAGTTCCATTCAAATCATGCAAGTTAGAGTCCAAAACAAGGGCAAAAGGGTTTGGAAAAGTAGATACGTTGGAGACGTATCAGATTTTGCTCGGATTTGATCTTCAGGGTGAAAACCATGATCTGACCTTTGGTGGTTGGATCCGGTGATGGCGATGCATTTACGTTGTTCCCTTCTTAGAGGCATCGCTTTTGGAGAACCCTTCTCATAGTCTTTGTGTTGTCAAGACATGGTTGGCACTGATGGTCACTGCTATATTTCGTGAGTTGTTGTTTTCATTTTATTTTCCTCTCCGTCTAGGCATAGTTTTGGTCTTGTATGACTTTGCTTTTTGCCAGGATGATCATTTTGTGTGTTTGTCATTGGCTGTGTGCATCCTAGTTATGTAGAGGTCGGGTGTGTATTCATTATGATTGTATCCCTTGATGCTACATTATGAGTCAAATAAAGACACCCTTTATCGGGAAAAAGCTAGATGATCTGCGTAGTACGTAGTTTTTTTTTGTTTGCATGCTTTTGTATGTATTTAAGAATCTAATATTATATATTCGGATGTAGCTGTGCTAATTTGAGGAGTGCCCGGTCACTGCCCGCGGAAGCGCTCGGGCGCATCCGCGGGCGTTTGAGGGGTCATATTTGTCATATGCAGATGTAGATGCTTTGATGGCAAAAATCTCAATGTGCACTAACACTCATAGGACGTGTCATGATTCTCGAGTTTGTAGAGTTTATTTGGTTAGGTTTATTGTGGTGCCAACCCACCAGAGTTGATGCTTTAGACTTGACACCGGTGATTGCATTTTTCTGATTTATTTCAGACTTTTCAGTGATATTCGTCGATGGGAGAAGATGCTCCCGTTGGCTACGGCGGCGTCTATGGTGACTTCATCATCTCAATATGTTATGCCAACTCAATATGTCCGAGGTGATCAGAAGGGTAAGGTGTGCGTGCATGCATTTATTTTGGTCAGTGTATGTGTGTGTTTATGAGCATATGTGTTTGCATTGTGTACCAAGAAAAGGGTGGACGGTTGTGTTAGAGCATCAACAAGTGCGTCTGGCAAAAGTGAGCCCCTAAACGTCCACGGTCGCGCACGCGGACAATGACCAATCACCTGTCAAATGCTCGCGTCCACAACCGTCTTCCTCGTAGCAAACCCTCAAAATCCATACACTCAAATTTGGCATGTTCTAAAAATTAGAGCCATGAAGAATCACACATGGTTTCCCTTCTCTTGTCGTCTTTGTTGTTGAAGTAGCGGTTGGAGACACAATATGGATCGATCCAGATCTGCTCATTGTCGGAGTTGTCCGGTCGGACAAGATCATGGACCGCTCGGGTTTGCTCCTTTGCGAGGACACGCACTTTCAGGCTTGCTGCTTCGTGAGGATGAGGGCACGTAGGGCATCCTTGGTCGACACGACGTGCAACTCAGCCTCCGCAACCGCCCTTGCCCTCTCCCTCACACGGCCAACATGCTGGTCATTGGCGCATATGTGGTTGTTGAAAGAGCATGGTGATCCTATGTTTGGATTTGGGAATTGATGACAATCTCTATAATGGTTGCGTTAAGTTATATTTGAAGGGTCTGTCAATAGGCATTTCTTGAAGTCCATTTGTTGGTTTCAAGGAGATTATTTGCAAACCAAGGTGCTATTTAAGGAATTATCCAAAGATTGGTCATGGAGATGTCATGATACAAGGTTGATCAAGACTAAGTCAAAGAGTGAATCAAGTTGATCAACACACAAAGCGCAGAAGATGTACTGAGAAGGATCAAGTGATCTTATGGTATGGTAAGAATTGTCCATTACACTTTGTGCACTAACCCATGGTGTATGTGAGAGTTCGTTGTGGGGTTAGGTTGACACTGAAGAGTTCAAGTGGTCATCACGAAGAGATCACATGCTTGAAGCTTGCCATCCATTGTGGTGACAATGGACTTGTGAAGACGCGCTAAAGAGTGGCTCGCCCATAGTGGAGTATGCAAGGAGCAATCTACTAGTCTTCATAAAGCGAACACGATCAAGAATGGTGGTCCAACTTGAGGAGGACAAGATCGTCATCATCTAGCTCAAGTGCATTATGTGCATGGCAAAGGTTTGACCTTGATAGGTTTTCTATTTTACCGGTCTCATGGTGCTAGTTGGGAGACCGAGCTATAGGATCGATTGTCATACTATCAAGGGGGGGATGTCAAGTGAGTAGCTTGATCATATCATTCATAGAGAGCTCAAACCATTGCACCCTTGCATCATATTTCTTGGTTCTTGTTTGATGTTTCTCTTTGTGAGTTTTAAAGCTTATGGTCATCTTCATGACAACCTCGAGTACATCGCAAACGGAGTTCATAGAATCTTCTATGATGTTTTTAATGTTGGAGTTTTTGTCGGTTCTTCATTCATAGAGGTTTCACATCTCTGTATCATTGTCTTTTTTTCTACTGCCTCTTCTTACTTTGTAGAAGTTATGACAGTTCAGGTTTTATTGTATCCATATGTTTTGCTTGGGCTTCTTTGTAGCACTCCCGTGGTAGTACCGCTCTGGGAAGCGGTACTACCGCTTATAAGTGGTACTTCCTCTGTCCAGTACCACGGCTACTACCGTTGCTTCTAGGGACTCGACTTTTCAAGTCAGGTTGCGCGGCAGTAGAACGGTAGTGCAAGCGATAGTACCGCATATAAGCAGTGGTACCTCCCGCCCACTACCGCTCCACTTCCGCTTATCTAGTTGCTTCCGGATCTGTTGCGCTCTCAGTAGTAGTAGGGCGACAGTGGGTGCACGGTACTACAGCTTATGAGCGGTAGTACCGCTCACACTAGGCAATTGTGCCGCTACACTACCGCACTCCCCTGGCCTGCCCTATCTCCGTAGGCCCCTGAGATGCAACCCCAGTGGTAGTACCGCTAGGGCGAGCTGTAGTACCGCTTCGGTGGCACTATCGCCTCGCGACTCCTCGTCATTGCACTACTATGTGGGTACTACCATCCGAGCGGTAGTACCGCTCTCCAGAGTGATAGTACCGCTTATGTGCGGGCTGTGGGCATAACAGTTGGATTTGGGAGGGCCTATTGAAGGGGGTCTTCTTCCCCAATGGTTCTTATCCTTTTTGATCTTGTGTTCTTCCCCCATTGTTGAACTTCTGTGAGCTTGCTATCTCTAAATCCCTCCAATGATCCTTTCTAGTTCTTAACGGAAAAGAGAGAGGAGATCTAGATCTACGTTTCCACCAATCACTTTCTCCTCTATGTGAGGGGAACCCCTTGGATCTAGATCTTGGAGTTCTTGGTGTTCTCGTTGTTCTTCCTCTCATATTCCTCCATAGATTTCATTGCTTTGGTGGGATTGGGGAATGTGGGACTTGACCACTTCATGTGTTCTTCCCATTGCATTAGTTGCATCAGTTTGAGTTCTCCACGACGATACAGGGAAGTGAAAAGTTGAGAAGTTTATTACTCTTGGGGTGCTTGGTACCCTATAGCTTGTTCCTCTTGGGTGCTTGGGTGCCCTAGACGGTTGGTGGTGCTACGAAGCTCAATCATTGTGGTGTAAAGCTTTGGCAAAGCGTCGAGGTCTCCAATTAGGTTGTGGAGATTGCCGTGAGCAATTTGAACGTGTTCCGGTGGCCGCCCCCAAGGGTTGCCAAAGTGTACGGGTTCGGTGACCGCCCCAAGGGTTGCCAATTGTATGGGTTTGGTGACCACCCTCAAGGGTCCCTTAGTGGAATCATGACATCTTGCATTGTGCAAGGGTGTGAGGAGATTACGGTGGCCCTAGTGGCTTCTTGGGGAGCATTATGCCTCCACACCGCTCCAAAGGAGATTAGCATCCGCAAGTGTGTAAATTTCGGGATACGTCGTTGTCTCCGCGTGCATCGGTTATCTCTTACTCGAGCCCTTTACTTATGCACTTTACTTTGTGATAGTCATAGTGTTTCATGATATATATCTTGCTATCACTTAGTTGTTAATCTTGCTTGGCGTAAGTTCTTGGTGGACATAGGTCAGCCTAGTTGATTTAGGTTTTGTGATTGACAAATTAAACACTACTTTATTCTGCATCTGTTCAATCCTAAACCATAATTATTTGAAAGCACCTTTTCACCCCCCCCTGTAGGCGACGTCCACGATCTTTCAGTTGTGGTTGTGCCGTATGCCAGCGTTAACCTCGAACTCGGAGCACGACACCACGGTGATGAGGCTCGATCGTAGGGGTTGCGCCGCCAGCCCGGGACCGTCCGGTAATGCTCGCCACCTCTGACTCCACCATGGCCACGCACCTCAAACCGTCGGATCCAAACATCACTTGCGTGGATGCAATGGATTCCTGCTGGAGCAACTTCATTTGCGGAGCTGAGGTTCCCTCCCAAGGCCGACAGAGAGTCATTCAGACGCCTAGCTCCTCGTCCTAGGATGGGACAAAGTCCAAATCGACGGATCGAAGTTGTTGGACTCTGATCCTCTGCCTGCCATGCCAAAGAAGGTCGGAGATCATCAGAGGGGAGCTTGGGGATGTGGAGTGGAATGGAGTGGCTAGAATTTAGCCCGAGGTACAAATAGGGATCCATATTTGTGGGCTTAGAGCATCTACTTCTGCGATGGGCAAATCGGGTCTCTCAAACGCCCGCGGACACACCGAGCGTGTCCGCGGGCCCTGACCGGGCGCGCCTCATATTTCCCTCTCCACATCCGTGTATCTCATATCCGACATCCTATGTCCATACTACTCATGCAACGTGATGAACTACTCTACGTGATCAAACAACAGACAAAGAAATCGACATCAAACGGACAACAAAATGCACAAACCCACTTTACATCATACTTTAGAGTGAGAAGAGAACAAGTGCCAACGGAAGCCAAGTTCATCAAAAAGTGATCCTAGCTACTCACGATCAAACATAACCCCACCGTGTTCACTTCCCGAAGCCCTTCGGAAAGAGACCATCACGGTTACTCACACATGTAGTGTATTCTTATGGATATGGTGTCAAGTTATCTACAACTGGATATTAACAAATTCCCATCTGCCACATAACCGCGGGCATGGCTTTCGAAAGTTCATAACCCTGCAGGGGTGTCCCAACTTAGCCCATCACAAGCTCACGATCTGCGGAGTCGCAACTCCGAAATTGGGAAGACCCGAGTATTCTCGGAATCTCGTGCTCAAGATATTTCGACAAAGGTAAAACTAATCCAGCAAGACCTCCCGGCGTGCCGACACCCTGATAGTAGCCGCGCGTATCTCGTCTCAGGCCACAACCGGATGGGTGATGCTACAGGTAATACCACATACCTCGGGTTTTCCCAAGGCGGCCCTGCAGGACCCCCAGTTTGGACCAACACTCATGAGGAGCATTGGCCCGGTTTGTAAAATTAAGTCCTTGGGTTAATTACTCCCTATGCAAGTTTTTAGTTGTTAGGCAAATGGTAAAACCAAAGTTGGGCCTTGCTGGAAAAGCTTTAAGCAGTGCAAATTATCAAGGGGGCCCATAAACCCCAACCGTGTTAGGAACGCAAAATCAAGGAACATAACACCGGTTTATCGGGTCCTAAGGTGGCATGAGTGGAACAAAACACCAAGCAGAAGGCCAAGCCTTCCACCCATTGCCAATATATAGGTGCATTAGTTTATAACAGATACATATTGTGTTATCCCAATAAAAACAAGTCCGAACATGGAGCAATCTTCAAACTTCACCTGCAACTAACAATGCTATAAGAGGGGTTGAGCAAAAGCGTACTTAGCCAATCAACGGTTTGCTAGGAAGGTGGTTAGAGTGTTTCATCGCAACAATAGGATGGCTGACAAACAGGAATAGGCATCGAGGCAATATCTACAGAGCGAGACAACTAGCATAGGCAAAGATAGAGGTGATATCGGGGAATTATCATCTTGCCTGGGATTCCGCAAGGAAGAATAATGAGTCCATGAAGTAGTCGAACAAATCCTCACAACTCCGGAACGAAACCGAAGCTAACGAGAGAAGCATACCGAAAAGAGCCAAACAACACGGTAAACACTCAAGCATAAACATGGCATATGATGCACAACCAAGTATGATGCATGTCCGGTTTAAATATGCATGGCATGGCAAAGTGCACAAACAAAACTACAAGTTAAGTGGAGCTCAATATGCAACGAGTTGCATATTGACAAAACACCACATTTTATTTATTTAGTTGACTCTTGTTTATTTACAAGACAAGATTAAATGTTAATTAACATGACAAGAGGTGAAGCATGAGCAAACTACACTATCTAGGCATTTTAAATGAGGCCGGAAATAACAACAACAATTCCGGAAAATCCCCATGTGCATAATTAGCAATTGTTAAAGCAAAGAACAAATTGAACCATTTAAATGTTGTTATCATGATGCGGATGACATTTGCAAGTTTTATGCAATTTTTACTAAAAGTTGACATGAGCAAGATCTAGAGTATTTGTCACCGTGGTGGAAAGGAAAGGGGTGCCACGGCGATGAATCCGAAAGCGGTGCCACGGCAACGTATCGGTTCCGGTAACTCGTTGAGAGACCGGTGCAAAAGATGACGGAGAGCGTGTGCGAGACATGCAAGAGATAGGTGGGGTGATCCCGGTTACCGTGTTCCCACGGGTTGGTGGCATGGAAACGGGGAACATGCACGAAATAAACGGACACGGTGCAAACAAGTGGTTCAACTCATACAACTCAAGCATTCATTCACGGGCGTCGTCTCGGCGGTATACCTTCGAAGTGTGCATTTCGGGGCGGTTCGAGTCGTTAAGGGAAGTAGTCGTTCAAGGGTCGTCGAGGGTAGTAGTCGTTCACGGGGTCTTCGAGGGTCGACGGTAGTGGTTCACACGTTGTAGAGGGACTTGTCGTTTCGGTCCGTAGTCGTTCGGGCGTAGAGGTACTCGTTTTTGTAGGTGTACAAGTCATCGTGTCGTGGTACTTGGCGATTCTGAAGACCATGGTAGAGGTACTTGACGTAATCCACGCAACCGGTGCTTGTTCGGGCATCGGTCTTCACGAAGGTGTACTTGGCGAAAAATCCTGCAGACGATGCTTGACAGTCCGCGTACGGGTCTCGATCGGGGCAGCAAACCAAAGTCGAACTTGAAGGTGGTCTTGGCGATCCCAAAACGCTCATGCTCGAGGAGGACACGGTCTTGGTCTTCGCCGGTCGTGGAGGTGCAGCGGCTCGGTGTAGAGGCTAGGAGGAGGTCATGGCCATGGTGTCCGAGCCAGCAAGCAACGGCGGCTGCAGGAGTCTGACGAGCCGGACTTGGCACTGGTCGTCATCTTCATGCTCGAGCACGACGGTGGACCTGACCGGGAACAGGTGCCGACGATGGGGAGCTGGGTCGCTCGAGGAGAGGCCGAGGGCAGCAAGCGACGGCGGCTCCAGGCAAGGAACGACGCGGTCGTAGGCGTGGCAGCTCGCGGAGGTAGCGACGGTGGTGCTGATGGAGGTCGTCGCGGGGCAGAGGAAGGAGGTCTGGCGGAGGAGCGATGCGCGGCTGGACTGCGGGGAGGCCAGAGGGGCGGAGCAGGCTGGCGCCATGGCGCGGCGGCGACGTGCTTGAGGTCGGTGGCACGATGAGCAGCGCAGGGGCTCGGGCGATGGAGAAGGGTGCTCGGGGCTCGGGAGGAGGGACGAGAGGGCGTGGGGTCTCGCGCCATGGGTCGGGACAGAGCGCGAGAGCGAGGTGGGGGAACGAGAGGAGGGAGCTGCGGCGCTGGGAGGACGAGAGGGAGAGGGACGAGGGGATCGAGAGGAGATGGGTCTGCGGGCTAGGGTTAGGCGGGTGGAGGGGGCGGCTGGGCCTTGGGCCAGATGGTGCGGTCGGCCTGGCTGGGCTGCCGGCGGCGGCCGGGCCTGGGGCTGCAGAGGATCCCTTCTCCCTTTTATTTCTAACAAAAACTTTTCAGAAAACAGAAAAAGGCAATGAAAGAAAAGGAGAGAAAGAAAGGATTAAAGGAAGGATTTGGGCATGCGGTAAAATTATTCGGACTCACAAAAATGTGAGGAATATAAATAAAATTGTTTGAAGATTTTTGGAAGATGAAAATTCAAACAAGTTTGAATAAAAGTCAAACTGTTTGAATTTGAAGGCAATTTAGATGAGGACCAAAAGAGATGAGATTTTAACTAGTAACCCTACATGAATAACATGACTCAAGGGCGGAAGTGGAATATTTCTAGAGAAAGTAAAATTGCAACTCAATTTCACCAAAAGGCCTTAAAGGAAGATTAGGAAGTTGAGTTCGATATGAAGGAAAATTGAAGAATAGCGCAAATGTGTTATGGGTGATTCCAAGTTAATGGAATATTTATTGTAGCTCCCTAATAATATTGAGAGGATGTGTTATAAAGAGAAATCATTATAAGGAGGTGCATCATCCAAAAGATCACCGCAGTTCATCACCGAACAAGTTCAGCTACTAAAAATGGTAATTAAATATAAGAGGGAGCTTCTTCACCGTTGTCGTCTTTTGCCGGAGGCGGCGAGTGTCTGTCCCCACCATCGTGGGAGACCGACGGTAGACCTCGGCGAGGAGCTGCTCCTCCTCATCGGGCTCCACCGGCATCCCACGCCAACGTCACATGGCCCACTCCGTCGCTTCCCTCTCCCTAGCCAAATATCTCTCGCGGTGGCGGCGCGCGCCTCCGATTTCGAAGCACACGTACGGGCTGGCAGTGCATGGATTAACACCCAGCGCCGCCCGCACGGAGGAGCGGCCAACGGGGGAAGGGGACGACGCGGGGGCGGTGCGGACTGAGCTGTCCTGTCGGAGCCCAGCGCGAGCCGGGAGGGTCCAGCTCCAGCGTCTGCGTTGCCTCATCACGGGAACTGCTCCCGATGTCCATCTGGGACCGCTCCAAGCCAATTCGGGGGGCCAACTCCTCGTCGACATCGAGGTCGCAGCCAGAGTCGCTGCCGGAGCTGGACATTGCGCCGGGGTGAAATGGAATCGGAGAGGGGAGAGGAGAGGACGAAGCTACGGAGGGTAGTGAGTGATCTAGGGTTCCGAGCAAGGAGCCGGATGTTTTTTTTTGTGGGGCATCCATGGGGTCGGTGGTGGGCCGGGCCTGTCAGCTCTGACGTGACAGATGTGTCCGCATGCCCGGGCCATACCGTATTTGGGCTGGATATGTGGGTTCTCTAGAACCCGGACGTTTGAGGCCGGTTTGAGGCGTCCGTCTGGGTCAATTTTTTCTGACTGGTCAGTGATCGGGCGGGATGCCCGGGCGTTTAAGGCTGGTTTGGGCGCCAGGTTGTAGATGCTCTTAGGGTAGGCCAGTGTGGCACCCCGAGCCGCATGGAACAGGGGGCCTTCACACGTCAGCCCAGGAATACACCTGACGCACGATAGGTCCATGATACAGCATTCCAGGTACAACAATATTCATCAAATATCAAGGTATATGATTACATCTTTGATGAATATGATTATCTGGCATAGCCCTAAGGCTATTTACATGGCAGCGGAAGTCTATTGATTGGTGGCGGAAGTCTTGGTTTGGCGGCATAGCAACTCTGGCTGGGCTCCACAACTCACAGGACTAACAATATTACGGCCTAGCGCGAGGGCACAAGCGATCCAACAAGAGTGACCTACAAAACTGGCATGACATGCCAGGTCAGTACATTGTATGTACTTGCAAGACAACCAAATACATAGCATCCAAACAGGCAGAAGACAAGGCAAGAACCAAGCACATGCAACAAACTACCTCATATCAAAACATGGCATGCAACTAAGATAAAGGAGACTGAACCATTAAATAGCATCATGACATGTCCAATTAAATTCAATATGGTGATAGCAGCATAATAAACTATCTTACTCATGGCATAACTTAATGAATAAAACAGAGCATGGCATGGCATCATGAGACTAAAAATAAACTACTATTCATACATAAACAAATGCAGACTTATCATATTACTTTATGCAACAAAATCTTGTACTACCATGGCTCAATGCAAACTATTAAACATGCAAAGATAATCAAAATTGGTACACCGATCCCATTGGACTTTTAGACCAACAGTTTATCTTACCACATAACCGCGATACTCTCGGTGATCGCAACCACGACCAACACTTGGTCTTCAATATTCCCCGAGAACTCATCTCGTGATTACAACTTAGTCTTGACTTCACACGACCATTTCATTCAAGTACCATATTAACAAATTTTATTGTATCGGGTTTATCCTCCAATCCGATCGAGACCCAATAGTGTGACTTACTACGAACTATGTGCTATCGATAGACTTTGTGAACACTCTGCAGAGGTAGCGCACTGTATCCACACCACGGAACCCATGGCCTCGTTATCCCATTCGGGTGGATCAACGGCGTTCCGACGAAACCGAACTACTATCATGACACTCTCCCGGCCACTCCGACTCTTCCCCTACTGGGTTAGTCCTGGGTGGCCTCGTGTCTACCAAAGACACACCGACCACCGTCGTGGTCAAACTGTCCCAAACGGAGAACTCGGTATCATAACAAAAACAACTACGGGCACACAAGGCTTATGTCCGTCTACCTGATCAGGGTAGAACGCGCCCATAACCTTCCCTCGTTGGAGGCACCGGCGAGAGGCACAACAATAGTTCGTGTAAAGGCCTTCCCATAAAGGCCAAATGTGGCTGCACTGAAAAGTTCGATTTGGTGGCACTATGAACCGATCCCATCGATGACGGGGGAGTTTATTATGATTAATTAATTTTTATTAACTCTCCATCATCATGAGCATATTTAACAAGAATGCAACAATGAGCATGCAACATACAAAATCATATACAAACTATCAAACTTCTCAGCTGCACAGGTTATAACATGAAGAATATGACAATACTGAATACTAGCATATTAACGGTGCATTAAAAGCATCATAGCATTATATAACGATGGCATGAACAGCAAGTAGAGTAACAACATGGCATTCTTAATAACAACATCCTAACTAGCATGGCAAGAGATATCATGACAACACAAGCATGCATGAAAATACATAAAGAAAAGATAGCAGCTGAAAACAATAAACAAATGACTTCAACTACACATGCACACGGTACAAGCAAAGTCAACATGAGAGTCCGGAGCTTATGATAAGAGGTTGGCTTGCCTGGGGGCGACAAATACTCCGGGAAAAAGTGCAGTGAAGCCGCGGAAAGAATCACCGGAAACAATACTCTCTCGGAGGGGGCTGTTTACGGCAAGGGCAAAATGGTCATTTTCACAGTGTCAAACCATAGTGAAAATGTTACCAACAGAACGGGCTCGACGAGACGAAGAAGTGAGCTTTGGAATCACCTGATTCGGAGCTACGGGTAAAAAGATATGAATGTTTAACTACCAGGTACTCATCTGTAAGGAAAATCCTTACAAGGTGGCCCCTGACAGAAAAACAGATCGCATCTTTCTCAGAAATACGTTTTCCGGAGAGGAAAGCGCATTCTGGCCCGAAGCAGAGGAGAAATACGCTTTCGCGTGAGGGAGACGGCTTCGAGGCAGGGCGCCGCCACTTATCCACGTCATCTCGTCTGAGTCAACGCCTCAGCGACTGAATGGCGGGGCCCGCGGGCGGGTGGGGTCGACCTGGTCGTCGTCTTTCTTCTTTCTCCCGCTCGAGCGCGCGCCTGGCCGAGGGAGGGGCTCGCCTCGACGACGATCGCCGACGCGTCCGGCCACCTCTCGGGGCGCGCGACCTACCCAGCAGATCAGGGCGGGGAGGCGCATCCCGTGGTGGTGTCATCTGCCGCCGAGGATCACGAGGGAGGGAGCAGCAAGGCGGGCGGAGGAGCGGGGCTTCGGCCTCCGGCGAACAGGGGGCTCCAGAGGGGAAACGGCGGGGCTGAGTCCACGGAGAGGTCCGCCGAACTCCAGGGGACCCAATGGTGGTGAGGGAACAGAGAGAGGGGCGCGGCATCGCCGGAATCGAGCGAAGCCCGAGGCGGCGGCCATGGCGATGGTGGGGGGTCAGGGAGACGCTCCGGGGACGAGAGGAGGGGATGGGGAGGCGCTGTGGCTGCGGACGTGCTCGAGGGCTCTATAAATAGCCGCGGGGACGAGCGGGAGAGGGAGGGGGCGAGTCGACACGCGGCGACCGACGTGTCCATGCGCCGGCGACGCGCAGGTGTCGGCATACGCAGCCAAGGTTCACGAGAAGGCACGGGAAGGCGACGAGGGGGGTCAAGACGAATGCGAGAGAGTCACGGAGACGAGGAAGGCGTGCGGACGAGAGGAGGAAGCGGACACCAGGGAGGAAGAGGACGAGTTCACGGGCACGCACTGTTCGAGCGTTGGCACGGCTCGCCGGAGAAGAAACCAGAGGGGGCAAGAGTTCCAGGGGGAAGTCGACGTCGAGGGGGAACTATTGGGCATTAATGGCGAGGTCAGAGACGGCCGGAGCAGCGATGCCGACGACCACAGTGGCTAGACCACCGTTTTGGCTGGTCCGCCTCGTGGTCACCACTCGCATGGCGTGCTCTCGGGTTTTTACTGCGGTAAGATCATGTCTACCGTGTAGTCTTTCCAGCGTGGAGTATCACCATGGTAAAGAGAGGGGTGGAGGCAAAGTGAGATGAGTGAAACAAGCTTCAGAAGTTTACTGCTGCAAACTTTACCACTCTCCAGAGAGTAAACCAGAGAGGGTAAATAGTAAACTTGATGTCTGGGAGGCTTAGGGTAGGAAGGACCACAATCCTGGGAGTTTTGTGGTAATTTGGACAACTATTTACCATAGTTGTTGTAGAACCACCAAAACTGACCCAGAAACTGAATGATAAACAAGCACTCACTAGGAGTGTTGGGTTGGGCTAAAATTTGGCAAAGCATGATGATTTGGACATACCATGATGCTGTAAAAAGTTCATACCAAATGGACTCACCAAAATGGTACTTCCTTCACAGCTATCATTTTTGTCCAAAAACTTCAGAAAAATCCTCAGGGAAAATGGCTAGATGAAATGAGCCACAATCTTGTGGATAGGGAACATAAAGATAGGAGAAGGCCTGGAAAAATTATGAGCCATAATGGAGCAAGATAAAACATACTTGCTTCACAAACTGAAAATATGGACAAAAAGAAAGAATTGCTCCTGTGCTCACATAGTTCATTGGAATGAACTGAATTTGGGTGGAGGCTAATGATTGGAGGTACTTGAGAAGATGGCAAAGTTTCATCCCATTTGGAAACACTATGAAGGTACTTCCTTCACAAACTTGTGTCCTGGTCAGAAACTTTGAAAAATTGCCCAAGGAGCTAGGATGAAAGGATTGAGTTCATATTTGGTATTCAGGTTTTTTTAACAATGTTAAACACACTACCAAATTACAGCTCATTTGGACTTAGGAATAAAGCACTTCCTTTGCAAAATTTCAGAGAAGGCAGAAACTTGCATTGGATCATGTGCCAAAAATTTGAACTGTGGGACATGATATAATGATGGAACTAATGATTCTATAGCAAGTACAAGCTCCACAATTTATGGGAGAATTTTCTCTGCTATAAAAATAATAGTTCCTTTGGAAAGTGGCAAAAATGCAATATTGGCTAAAAATAGGAAAAGGCAATTTTCCTTATTTTATTGTGGCCAATATTCTTGCCAGAGCTTGGATTAGGCATGAGTATCACCTCCACCAATCCTTATGGATTTTTGAGATGCAAAACTATGCCTCTGGGTTTTATTCCTCAGACAGACAATAGAAGGAATAAATCCCAATTCAAAAATATTGCATAGGACTTAGCAATATTTTTGCATACCCAAAGATTATGAAGACAAGATGGTCTCTGGGAAAGGGTAGAGTGACCAACAGATCAAAGAAAGTGATGGCTCATGTGTAAACACAAGGGCCACCTAGATATTCCAAAAGCTTGGAATTAAGGTTGAGAAAATTTGAGGTGATGCAAATGAGGTCTTGCCCACTGACAAAGACATGAGCAAGGTTTTGAAAGGTTGAAAATGACCAGAAATCTCTGGGTCATCTAGGAATCCTCATGAGAAAATTTGAAAGAGGGTTGCTAGAAAGAAATCACAGCACAAAATTGATAACCCAATTTTGAGGCTGTGACAACTCTTCCCTCCTTAAAAAGAATCTCGTCCTCGAGATTTCTAAGGTTACAGCAACCATAAAAGATAGCCATCCGGGGAAAAACCCCTGGGTTAAATTAACCCTTTGGCTAGATATAGACGAATTGGGGTACCGATAAGTGGTACACCCAAAGAGAGTCATGGGCAAAACAGGGTTACCTCCACGCATAGGGGCACTCAAGATCAGATTCACGACAAATGCTGGATGCACCCAAATGAACAGTGGATTCACCCGCTCACATGTGGGTCCAGGGCCCACTGGCAGCCTCCTTCTTCTACCTCCGGCTGGCTGCTTCATCTTCGTCGCTGCTCCGCGTGCGGCTTAGCGCAGCGCGCATCTAGCCTCTAGGGCATTGAGGACCCTAGTGCCGTAGTGCGCGGCGTGCACGGCGATGGTGCAGCGAGCACTGACGTCGCGGGCCAGCACCTTGTCGGCACTGCTCGTGGATTCGCCTCCTGGACGCCGGTGATCGGGCGACGAGCGATTTCCCTGGACATCGCTCACCGTACACTGGAGTTGGGCTATAAAAACGGCAGCGCGGCTTCTCCTCCAACACACCAACACAATGCCACTCTACTACCTCTTATGCTTGGACGAAATCGAGCCAAGCTCCTTCGGCGAGGCGGTGTTCTTGGTGGCGCTGTGGTGGTTCCTGGCTGCTTTGTTGGGCACACTGATCGGCTCGTCGTTCCTCCTGATGATACTCATTAGGAATGAGCGGGCTCGAGGGAATGCGCGGCTCGGGGTGTTGGATCGAGATGCAGGAGAGGACGGTGCACTCGGTGGTCCTCCGCCACGCTTGGTTCTCCGTCGCTTTGCGCCGGCGGAGTAAGTGTGTGCTGCAGTGGAGCGGGGTGGCGACTTGCCTGCGTTACGCAAGGCAAAGGTGAGGGTGACGGGGTCCAGATGCTTGTGAGGTGGCTGTGCCAACTCAAGATGCATATTGGGGTGCGGGAAAAACTTTCGCGGATGATTCCACGAAAAAGTAGGTGTAGAGGTAGAATCAGAGTGGAAAATGTATTGCAATCGATGTACTGGTGTGAGAGAAATAAAGATGGCAGCATTTTTCTCCGGAAACGAAATCGGAAATGAGAGTTAGACACGGGAACTTACCAGATGGAAAGGCCTCTGCGAGGCTCTGATTTTGGAAAGACGGGCACATGAGATGTGCACCGATAGAGAGAAGATATATGACTTTGCTTGCCCATAAGTACTGCCAAAAAGTACTCATGGGTGAACCAAGTGTGCATGTGACATGCAGCAAAATCCAAACTCTCAAAACAAAACAAATAAAAATGCAAGGAAGAACACACCAGACAAAACATTCTAAAGTGTTTTAATGCTAGCGGGTATATGTAATCCTGGTTCACATATACCTACACCAGCGCGCATTTTATTATTTTAGACTCGGGACGAGTCAAGGTTATTTTAGTGTATGTGATCTACTAATTAAAAGCTGGTTAGCAAAATACCACCAACCCTGTCAAGCACTTCTGCTTGACAGAGCGACAAGAAAAAACCAGACAAAACTCAAAAGCACACAAACATACATATCATACGGATTACACTAGTACAACATCCAACAAAAGCACGAACGCGCTACGCACTACGCGGGACTACTCTCTCCGGAATACAAAAGGCTATCCTCCTATTGAGGATGAACAGACTGACTGACCTACTTGCCGAAACACCTGACTGCGTGACTAAAGTCATGCAAAAGGCTGAGCTTGCCTGGGTTCTCCGGGAGGACGAAGACTGAGCCAATCTCCATCTTCATCGTATGACAGCACTATGGGTGGGGATTCGGCTACTGCAGATGTGGCTGAGGTTGACCCTAGTGAATGCTGTTGGTGGATCCAGTAAAGAGCTTGGTCGAAGGAGATGGGGGTTGGTCTGGGCCACATCACAGGCCGAGAAGGTAACATTGGTTCGGAAGGCATGGGATGAGCAACTTGAGATGCGAACCTACGAGCTTCACGATAATCTTCCTTGACAACTCGTACCGCATCGTTGTCCAGAGTTCTAAACTCGGTAAGAATCTTGGAAATCATGATCCCCTGAGCAGTGATGTACTGCACCAGGCAAGCGATTGTGGGATCATCCCCCTGGATAACAGGAGAAGGTTGCATTACTGCTTTTTCCACAATAGGGAAAAAGCAGAACTCCCGCTTCTCTGCCACTTGCGGGAACTTGGTTCGGAGGTGAAGGATGGCCTCCATAGCAGCGGCTTGAATAGCCAAATCAGTAGTGGGCATGGCTCTGCCCTGGAGAACCAAGGATTGACCATCTGCTGCGGGACCTAGGCAGATGTGCACTCTCGCATCATAGCGATGAAGGTGAGGGACGGGTGATGACTGAAACACCAGATATTCAGGGCTGGCATTACAGCCCAAGGCTGTGCTGAGCATCTCAATGTGAAGAGGTGGAAAGCCAGGGTGGTTGACAGCAAAGGTGCGGGTGTAAAACTTGGAAGCTTTTAGGGCTCTAGTCATGGCTGCAGTGTCACTGGCTAGGCTACTCTGCAGAGACATGGTGGACTGAGGAGTGAGCGGTCCGGCTAGCAGAAAGGGGGGGGTTTTATAGGCAACTATGCGGGGCGTGCCCGCATGGTGCGGCACTTTAACCTGAAGGGTAAGCGGTGCACCCGACCGAAAAAGATAAGGGTGCTATTCGCCCCACGGATGACTAGGCGGGGACAGCGGGGTGAGGACGTGTCGGTCCCGACTACGCCACCTGTTGATTAACAGTGGCCATGCCGGATGCTGGGGACGGGTCAAACCCCTTAGGGTTATTAAGGGTTGATGGTGGTGCTGATCTAAGTCTAGGATAATCTATGCCAGCCTGGCTGCTCTGATAACATGTCCTGTGGCACCCCGATCCGCATGGAACACGGGGCCTTCGCACGTCAGCCTAGGAATACACCTGACACATGACAGGTCCATGATACAGCATTCCAGGTACAATAATATTCATCAAATATCAAGGTATATGATTACATCTTTGATGAATATGATTATCTGGCATAGCCCTAAGGCTATTTACATGGCAGCGGAAGTCTATTGATTGGCGGCGGAAGTCTTGGTTTGGCGGCATAGCAACTCTGGCTGGGCTCCACAACTCACAGGATTGGCAAGATTACGGCCTAGCGCGACGGCACAAGCGATCCAACAAGAGTGACCTACAAAACTGGCATGACACGCCAGGTCAGTACATTGTATGTACTTGCAAGACAACCAAATACATAGCATCCAAACAGGCAGAAGACAAGGCAAGAACCAAGCACATGCAACAAACTACCTCATATCAAAACATGGCATGCAACTAAGATAAAGTAGACTGAACCATTAAATAGCATCATGACATGTCCAATTAAATTCAATATGGTGATAGCAGCATAATAAACTATCTTACTCATGGCATAACTTAATGAATAAAACAGAGCATGGCATGGCATCATGAGACTAAAAATAAACTACTATTCATACATAAACAAATGCAGACTTATCATATTACTTTATGCAACAAAATCTTGTACTACCATGGCTCAATGCAAACTATTAAACATGCAAAGATAATCCAAATTGGCACACCGATCCCATCGGACTTTTAGACCAACAGTTTATCTTACCACATAACCGCGATACTCTCGGTGATCGCAACCACGACCAACACTGGGTCTTCAATATTACCCGAGAACTCATCTCGTGATTACAACTTAGTCTTGACTTCACATGACCATTTCATTCAAGTACCGTATTAACAAATTTTATTATATCAGGTTTATCCTCCAATCCGATCGAGACCCAATAGTGTGACCTACTACGAACTATGTGATATCGATAGACTTTGTGAACACTCTGCAGAGGTAGCGCACTAGACCCACACCACAGAACCCATGGCCTCGTTATCCCATTCGGGTGGATCAACGGCGTTCCGACGAAACCGAACTACTGTCATGACACTCTCCCGGCCACTCTGACTCTTCCCATACTGGGTTAGTCCTGGGTGACAACACAAGCATGCATGAAAATACATAAGGAAAAGATAGCAGCTGAAAACAATAAACCAATGACTACAACTACACATGCACAAGGTACAAGCAAAGTCAACGTGAGAGTCCGGAGCTTATGATAAGAGGTTGTCTTGCCTGGGGGCGACAAATACTCCGGGAAAAAGTGCGGTGAAGCCGCGGAAAGAATCGCCGGAAACAGTACTCTCTCTGACGGGGCTGTTTACGGCAAGGGAAAAATGGTCACTTTCATAGTGTCAAACCATAGTGAAAATGTTACCAACAGAACGGGCTCGACGAGACGAAGAAGTGGGCTTTGGAATCACCTGATTCGGAGCTACGGGTAAAAAGATATGAATGTTTAACTACCAGGGACTCATATGTAAAGAAAATCCTTACAAACTGGCCCCTGACAGAAAAACAGATCGCATCTTTCTCGGAAATACGCTTTCCAGAGAGGAAACTGCATTCTGGCCCGAAGCAGAGGAGAAATACGCTTTCGCGTGAGGGAGACGGCTTCGAGGCGGGGCGCCGCCACTTATCCACGTCATTTGGTCCGAGTCAACGCCTCAGCGACTGACTGGCGGGGCCCGCGGGCAGGTGGGGTCGACCTGGTCGTCGTCTTTCTTCTTTCTCCCGCTCGAGCGCGCGCCTGACCGAGGGAGGGGCTCGCCTCGACGGCGATCGCCGGCGCGTCCGGCCACCTCTCGGGGCGCGCGACCTACCCAGCAGATCAGGGCGGGGAGGCGCATCCCGTGGTGGTGTCATCTGCCGCCGAGGATCACGAGGGAGGGAGCAGCAAGGCGGGCAGCGGAGCAGGGCTTCGGCCTCCGGCGAACAGGGGGCTCCGGAGGGGAAACGGCGGGGCTGAGGCCACGGAGAGGTCCGCCGGACTCCAGGGGACCCAATGGTGGTGAGGGAACTTAGAGAGGGGCGCGGCATCGCCGGAATCGAGCGAAGCCCGAGGCGGCGGCCATGGCGATGGTGGGGGGTCAGGGAGACGCTCCGGGGACGAGAGGAGGGGATGGGAAGGCGTTGTGGCTGCGGACGAGCTCGAGGGCTCTATAAATAGCCGCGGGGACGAGCGCGAGAGGGAGGGGGCAAGTCGACACGCGGCGACCGACGTGTCCGTGCGACGGCGATGCGCACGTGTCGGCATGCGCGGCCAAGGCTCACGAGAAGGCACGGGAAGGCGACGAGGGGGCTCAAGACGAACGCCAAAGAGTCACGGAGACGAAGAAGGCGTGCGGACGAGAGGAGAAAGCGGACACCAGCGAGGAAGAGGATGAGTTCACGGGCATGCACTGTTCGAGCATTGGCACGGCTCGCCGGAGAAGAAACCAGAGGGGGCAGGAGTTCCAGGGGGAAGACGACGTCGAGGGGGAACTATTGGGCATTAATGGCGAGGTCAGAGACGGCCGGAGCAGCGATGCCGACGACCACAGTGGCTAGACCACCGTTTTGGCTGGTCTGCCTCGTGGTCACCACTAGCATGGCATGCTCTGTTTTTTTTACTGCGGTAAGATCATGTATACCGTGTAGTCTTTCCAGCGTGGAGTATAACCATGGTAAAGAGAGGGGTGGATGCAAAGTGAGATGAGTGAAACAAGCTCCAGAAGTTTACTGCTGCAAACTTTACCACACTCCAGAGAGTAAACCAAAGAGGGTAAATAGTAGCTTGATGTCTGGGAGGCTTAGGATAGGAAGGACTACAATCCTGGGAGTTTTTGTTGGGGAACGTAGCAGAATTCAAAAAATTTATACGCTTTCACCAAGATCCAACTAAGGAGACATCTAGCAACGAGCAAATAAGAGTGCATCTACATACCATTATGTAGATCGCGTGCGGAAGCTTTCGAAGAAGCGTGGATGAAGTAGTCGTACTCTTCGCGTTCTTCGTCACCGATGATCTAGCGCCGAACGGACGGCACCTCCGCGTTCAACACACGTCCGGTACAGCAACGTCTCCTCCTTCTTGATCCAGCAAGGGGGGAGGAGAGGTCGTCGGAGATCCAGCAGCACGACGGCGTGGTGGTGGATGCAGTGGTGATTCCTGCAGGGCTTCGCCGGCGCCCTGCGGAGGGAGTATGGAGGTGTGACGGGAGGGGGAGAGGCGCCAGGAGCAAGGGTGCTGCTGCCCTCTCCCCCCCCACATATATATAGGGGGCTAGGGGGGTGCGCCGGCCCTGCAGATGGGATCTGCAGGGTGGGGCGGCGGCCAGGGGGGAATCCTTGCCCCCCAAGGCAAGGTGGCGCCCCCTCCCCCTAGGGTTTCAACCCTAGGCGCATGGGGAGGAGGGCCCATGTAGTGCGCCAGCCCATTAGGGTTGGCTACTTCCCCCTTGCGGCCTAGGGGCCCCACCGGGATGGGTGTCCCCACGCGGTGGATCCCCGGGGCCCCTCCGGTGGTCCCGGGACACTCCCGGTGACCCCCGGAGATTACCCGATGGCCGAAACTGGACTTCCTATATATCATTCTTTACCTCCGGACCATTCCGGAACTCCTCGTGACGCCCGGGATCTCATCTGGGACTCCGAACAACTTTCGGGTTTCCACGTGCATGTATCTCTATGACCCTAGCGTTACCGAACCTTAAGTGTGTAGACCCTACGGGTTCGGGAGACACGTAGACATGACCGAGACGACTCTCCGGTCAATAACCAACAGCGGGATCTGGATACCCATGTTGGTTCCCATGTGTTCCTCGATGATCTTCATCGGATGAACCACTGTGTCAAGGATTCACTCAATCCCGTATGTTATTCCCTTTGTCCATCGGTGCGGTACTTGCCCGAGATTCGATCGTCGGTATTCCCGATACCTTGTTCAATCTCGTCATGGCAAGTCTCTTTACTCGATCCGTAATCCATCATCCCGTGACTAACTCCTTAGTCACTTAGAGCTCATTATGATGATGTATTACCGAGTGGGCCCAGAGGTACCTATCCGTCATACGGAGTGACAATATCCCAGTCTCGGTTCGTACCAACCCAATAGATACTTTCGGTGATACCCGATGCGTACCTTTATAGCCACCCAGTTACGTTGTGACATTTGGCACACCCAAAGTATTCCTACGGCATCCGGGATTTGTACAACCTCATGGTCTAAGTAATAAATACTTGACACCGAAAAGCTTATGCATTACGAACTATACGATCTCGTGCTATGCTCAGGATTGGGTCTTGTCCATCACATCATTCTCCTAATGATGTGATCCCGTTATAACTGACATCCCATGTCCATGATCAGGAAACCGTGACCATCAGTTGATCAACGAGCTGGCAACTAGAGGATTGCCATGGACTCAATTGTGGTCTATATATTCACACATGTATCGCTGTTTCCGTACAATACAATTAAAGCATGAATAACAGACGATTATCATGAACAAGGAAATATAATAATAATACTTTTATTATTGCCTCTAGGGCATATTTCCAACAGTTTTGAGGTAATTTGGACAACTATTTACCATAGTTGCTGTAGAACCACCAAAACTGACCCAGAAACTGAATGATGAACCAGACACTCACTAGGAATGTTGGGTTGGGCTAAAACTTGGCAAAGCATGATGATTTAGACATACCATGATGCTGTAAAAAGTTCATACCAAATGGACTCACCAAAATGGTACTTCCTTCACAGCTATCATTTTTGTCCAAAAACTTCAGAAAAACCCTCGGGGCAAATGACTAGATGAAATGAGCCACAATCTTGTGGAGAGGGATCATAAAGATAGGAGAAGGCCTGGAAAAATTATCAGCCATAATGGAGCAAGATAAAACATACTTGCTTCACAAACTGAAAATGTGGACAGAAACAAAGAATTGCTCCTGTGCTCACATAGTTCATTGGAATGAACTGAATTTGGGTGGAGGCTAATGATTGGAGGTACTTGAGAGGATGGAAAAGTTTCATCCCATTTGGAAACACTATGAAGGTACTTCCTTCACAAACTTGTGTCTTGGTCAGAAACTTTAAAAAATTGCCCAAGGAGCTAGGATTTAAGGATTGAGCTCATATTTGGTATCCAGGGTTTTTTAACAATGTTAAACACCCTGCCAAATTACAGCTCATTTGGACTTAGTAATAAAGCACTTCCTTTGCAAAATTTCAGAGAAGGCAGAAACTTGCATTGGATCATGTGCCAAAAATTTGAACTGCGGGACATGATATAATGATGGAACTAATGATTCTATAGCAAGTACAAGCTCCACAATTTATGGGAGAATTTTCTCTGCTATAAAAATAATAGTTCCTTTGGAAAGTGGCAAAAATGCGATATTGGCTAAAAATAGGAAAAGGCAATTTTCCTTATTTTATTGTGGCCAATATTCTTGCCAGAGCTTGGATTAGGCACGAGTATCATCTCCACCAACCCTTATGGATTTTTGAGATGCAAAACTGTGCCTCTGGGTATTATTCCTCAGACAGACAATAAAAGGAATAAATCCCAATTCAAAAATATTGCATAGGACTTAGCAATATTTTTGCATACCAAAGATTATGAAGACAAGATGGTCTCTGGGAAAGGGTAGAGTGACCAACAGATCAAATAAAGTGATGGCTCGTGTGTAAACACAAGGGCCACCTAGAAATTCCAAAAGCTTGTAATTAGGGTTGATAAAATTTGAGGTGATGCAAATGAGGTCTTGCCCACTGACAAAGACATGAGCAAGGTTTTGAAAGGTTGAAAATGACCAGAAATCTCTGGGTCATCTAGGAATCCTCATGAGAAAATTTGAAAGAGGGTTGCTAGAAAGAAATCACAGCACAAAATTGATAACCCAATTTTGAGGCTGTGACAGCCAGATCCTACGTGACGAACGTGACAGGGCATCCCCATACTTACTGCACATACGGGCTATGTATGGGAAGTATCAACACACACCATTGGGGCTAATTATGCGAGGTCCGATTGGCGAAAAATTACTTTCCTAACAGTTACCCATCTCTGGTTGTAGATGCTCTTACAGTCTTACCACATACTACCTTCGTCCCAAAATAAGTGTCTCAAGTTTAGTACAAGTTTAATTGCTAGGCCGGGAAGGCTGGTGTTGGTGAACCAAGTGATGCGGGTGAGACCCACACATCATATGATCGTTACCGAATCTCCTAAGTCGGCTTTAGACAAGGTGGATAAGGGTACGGTGCCATGCCTTTTTCTGGGCTGGATCCAAAGAAGTCAGTGTGGGAAAATGTGTGGTCCCCTAGCAAAGATTTTGCAAGCCTAAATACCTTGGAGGGCTAGGAGTGATGGACCTGGGCAAACATGGACTTGTGCTATGTTTGCGATGGGAGTGGTTAAGAAGAACATATAGCACAAGTGAGAGGATCAAAGAAGAGGTGTCTAGAGGGGGGGTGATTAGACACTCAACAAGAAAAGTAGCAGTTTTTAAGTTCTTCAAGTTGAGGTGGAGTTTTTAGCACAATTTCAAACATTCACAGTATGTTTCAAGAAAGCATGGCAAGAGTATATGAGCAGCGGAAAGTAAAACATGCCACTTGCAAGAAAGTAAAGGGATGGGATTGGAGTGTGCAAACACAATTGGAGACACAGATGTTTTTGGCGTGTTTTCGATAGGTGGTGCTATCGTACATCCACGTTGATGGAGACTTCAACCCACAAAGGGCAACGGCTGTGCGAGTCCATGGAGGGCTCCACCCATGAAGGGTCTACGAAGAAGCAACCTTGTCTATCCCACCATGGCCATCGCCCACGGAGGACTTGCCTCACTAGGGTAGATCTTCACGAAGTAGGCGATCTCCTTGCCCTTACAAACTCCTTGGTTCAACTCCACAATCTTCTCGGAGGCTCCCAAGTGACACCTAACCAATCTAGGAGACACCACTCTCCAAAAGGTAATAAATGGTGTGTTGATGATGTACTCCTTGCTCTTGTGCTTCGAGTGATAGTCTCCCCAACACTCAACTCTCTCTCATGGATTTGGATATGGTGGAAAGAAGATTTGAGTGGAAAGCAACTTGGGGAAGGCTAGAGATCAAGATTCTTGTGGTTGGATTGGAATATCTTGGTCTCAACACATGAGCAGGTGGTTCTCTCTCAGAAAATGAATAGTGGAAGTGTAGGCACATTCTGATGGCTCTCTCCCTGACGGAGAAGGGGTGGAGGGGTATATATAGCCTCCACAGAAAATCTAGCTGTTACACACATTTGACCCAACTCGGTCAGACCGAAGCAGTTCAAAATGTGAACGTTAGACATTTCGGTGGGACCGACAGTACCAACTCGGTGAGACCGATGCGTTAGGGTTAGGGCAAAACCTGAACTCGGTTTGACCGATTACACAAACTCGGTGAGACCGATTTTGGTAATAGGCTAACAGAGTGTTGGTCAGGCAAACTCGGTGAGACCGATTCGCTCATCTCGATTAGACCGGAACGTTACGAAGAGAAAACAGAGAGTTTGCATTGCCAACTCGGTGAGACCGAGATCCCTATCGGTGAGACCGAATTGATTAGGGTTTGTGGCAGTGGCTATGTCAAGTGAACTCGGTGGCGCTGGATAGATCAAATCGGTGGGGCCGAGTTTGACTTTTAGGTTTAGGATATATGTGGAAATGAGAAAGTGGTTGAGGGATTTGGAGCATATTACTAAGCATTTTGAGCAAGTAGACCATTAAGCAACACCTCATCCCCTTTTAATAGTATTGGCTTTTCCTATGGACTCACTGTAGTCTTGGATCACTAGAGTGAAAATGTAGAGTCTTGAGATTTTGGCAATCTTTGTCCCTAGCTTCTTAAAAAGGGTTCCACATCCTCTTGTCTTGCCACTCCACTATTGAACTCATCTGAAATATACTAGATGGAAATATTTGTCCAGCAAGAGATATGTTGTCATTAATTACCAAAATCACCCAGAGAGCACTTGTGCTTTCAATCTCCCCCCTTTTGGTAATTTATGACAATCATACATCAAAGCTTCAGATAAAGATATGAAGGATAACAAGTAAAGCTTTGGAAAAACATGTAACAAGCATATGCTCCCCCTACATATATGCAATAATGTGAATACAGAATATAAGAGCATGTGAATGCATAAGCATGTCAGAGCAAGCAATGAGTTACATGTATCTTGGCTATATGCATCAGAGCAAATGATGTTGAATGTGGAAAATATACCTTCATATTTATGAGTCCTTCTTGCAAACAATATGTACAGCAGCAAGAGATCATCATGCACATGGATGTGATGCATATACTTACCTTGTGGTCTTGAGTTGGCTTTGGAAAGGGTGAACTTGAGAAAATAGGGTTAGATAAAACAACATCACCTACTAAACAAAGCACAATGAGTAACCACAAAAGTACCAAGATTGGGATGACATGTAGAGAGTGAGTACTTAGGCAAATAAGATCTCACAAAGATTTGCAGGGAATTAACTGAAGGATTTGCAATGAATTTGATGCAGAAAATAACAGAGAAAAGAAAAGAAATCTAGATGAAGTTTTTTCTGAAAGGGGAACACGCATGCAAAAGATGAATGCAAGAACATAGTGAAACACTAGAGAACTTCATCTAGAAAGGGTCGGCGACAGATTCACCTATGTTAGAGTATATTGACTTAGGAGTGAAGTGAGAACACTTGATCATAGGTCATACTCATCGTTTGAGCTCAAAATGGGGTTGCCATTTTTCATTTAAGCATTTTGATGTATTAAAATCTTGTTGAGCTGCTTTGACCCATGTCTTGGGGTAAAGCTTCTCTAAGATGGAGTAACATACCTTGGGTGGTGGTGTTGATCTTGATCATGTAGTTGAACTTGTGTTGGATGCTCAAGGTTGATGTAGTTCATCAAGAGTTGGGAGCACCACTTATAATTTGAGTTCATCTACCTACATGGGTTAGATTTGCAAGGAAGAGCACTTGTGTATCCAAAATGCAATCATGAAAATTTGATACCAAATGAAATTTGATATATAGAAATTGTCAAAGGATATGTTGAAAGGATTCACGCTCTCTTGACTTCAACGACCATATTGTTGAGACTTGGTGATGTAAAGATTGCTTAGGATGTGAGTGAGTTGCAATCTCATAGATTTGGGCTCATCCAAGTACCTAAAAGGGTTAGATAGAATGCAAGGGTAGAAGTATAGATCCAAGACATATGATCATCATCATAAGAGAAATATCAAGTATTAGTCAAGGAATCATGCCTTGCATACATTCAAAGGAGTTACTACTCCAAGTTTGAGACATCAATAATGTTCAATTCACCTCTCAAATGACAAAATACTTCTCATCAAGTGGTTTGGTGAAAATATCCGCCAATTGCTTATTGGTACGAACATGTTTAAGATCAATGTCTCCCTTAGCAACATGATCTCGAATGAAATGATGACGAACTTCAATATTCTTAGTTCGAGAATGTTGCATGGGATTGTGAGCAATCTTAATAGCACTTTCATTATCAAAAAGTAATGGAACATGTTTCACATAGATTCCATAATCTTTAAGAGTTTGGTTCATCCAAAGCAATTGAGCACAACATGAAACGGAGGCAATGTATTCCGCTTCGGCGGTGGATAAGGATACTGAGTTTTGTTTCTTGGAGGACCAAGATACAAGAGATCTACCAGGAAATTGACAAGTACCCGAAGTGGACTTTCTATCTACCTTGTCTCCGGCATAGTCCGAATCGAAGTAGCCAACAAGATCAAAAGAAGACATCTTCGGATACCAAGTGCCAAAGTTTGGTGTGTGCATTAAGTATCTCACAATCCTGGTCACAACCTTAAGACGACATTCTTTGGGGGGCGCTTTATATCGTGCACACATGCACACACTTAGCATAATATCAAGACGGGAGCACATAGATATAACAATGAACCAATCATAGAGCGGTAAACCTTTTGGTCAACCGGTTCGCCATCCTTAGTCAAGTCAAGATGTCCACTAGTAGGCATGGGTGTATTCATACCTTTGCATTCTTGCATGTTGAACTTCTTGAATAAGTCCTTGGTATACTTTGTTTGAGAAACAAAGGTACCCTCCTTAGTTTGCTTGATTTGCAAACCAAGAAAGAACTTGAGTTCACTCATCATAGACATATCAAACTTCTCCGACGTTAGTCTTCCAAACTTTTCTCTAAAATGAGGGTTAGTCGAGCCAAATATGATATCATCAACATAAATTTGGCACACAAATAATTCACCATTGACTCTTTTAGTAAAAAGTGTTGAATCAATTTTCCCAATTTCAAAGCCTTTTTCAATAAGGAACTTGGTCAAGCATTTATACCACGCTCTAGGAGCTTGTTTAAGACCATAAAGAGCTTTGTGAAGTTTGTAAACATGATTGGGTTTCTTGGGAATAACAAAGCCGAGAGGTTGTTTAACATAAACTTCCTCCTCAATTTCACCGTTAAGAAAAGCACTTTTAATGTCCATTTGATATAAAGTGATATCATGATGGTTGGCATAAGCAAGTAAGATGCGTATGGACTCAAGTCTTGCAACTGGGGCATATGTCTCACCATAATCCATACCTTCGACTTGAGTGTAGCCTTGGGCGACGAGACGGACCTTGTTGCATACAACATGTCCATCTTCATCTTTCTTATTGCGAAACACACATTTGGTACCGATGATGATGTGGTTGTTGTCAGGCTTCTCAACCAATGTCCAAACTTGGTTTCTCTCGAAGTTATGTAGTTCCTCGTGCATAGCGTTCACCCAATCCGGACCATCAAGAGCGTCTTCAACCTTCATAGGTTCAAGGTTATATATAAAGGAGTAATGTTCACAAAAGTTAGCTAAATGAGATTTAGAACGAGTGATTCTTCCGGTTTGGATATCATTGTAGATTTGCTCTACGGGATGATCTCTAGCAATTCTTGCTCTAACTCGTGAGAGCTTTTGCTTGGGTCGGGGTGGATCGTCCTCTTCATTTTCTTCTTCTTCGTGTCCTTCTTCATTGTTGTTGGCGTTGTTGTCCTCTTGTGGAGGTGGAGAAGGAGGTTGATGAGGTTCATCTTGATGCACTTCCTCGTTTCCTTCATCTTGACGTGTCCCACTTGCGGATGCCTCCAAGTCAACTTGTGGTTCACCTTGACGTGAAGTTGAGGCTTCCACTTGAATGGATGAAGTATTCTCCTTCACCTTCGTTGGGCGAATCTTGCCAATAGGCAAGTCTTGTATTGCTTCCGAAGGGTCTTTGTCTCGTACATCAATTGGCAATTGCTCTACTTACGAGCCGTTAGATTCATCAAACTTCACATCTACCGTCTCTTCAACCTTTCGGGTGAAATTGTTGTAGACACGGTAACTGTGAGAGTTTGAGCCGTAACCGAGTAGAAAACCTTCATGAGATTTAGGAGCAAATTTCGAACGATGATGCTTGTCAAAAATGTAACACTTTGAGCCAAATACTCGAAAGTATCCAACTTGGGGTTTGTTACCGGTGAGAAGATCGTATGGCATCTTGCCGAGAAGTTTGTGAAGATATAGTCGATTTGTAGCATGACAAGCTGTCTCAACCGCTTCCGCCCAAAAGTGTTTTGGTGTCTTGTACTCATCAAGCATCGTTCTCGCCATTTCGATGAGTGTCCGGTTCTTCCTCTCAACAACTCCATTTTGTTGAGGTGTTTACGTAGCCGAGAACACATGTGAAATCCCTTCTTCGTCAAGAAAGGTATCCACATTGGCGTTCTTGAACTCCATTCCATTGTCGCTCCGAACCTTCTTGATCTTCACTTCAAATTGGTTTTGGGCCTTTCTAGCGAAGTTCTTGAAGATCTTGGACCTGCGATTTATCATCAAGAAAGAACACCCACATAAATCTTTAAAAATCATTAACAATGACCAATCCATAAGAGTTACTGTCGGATATTGGGACGACACCTATGGGATCACAAGAATCCCTACTACGGTTAGCGGGGCGCGGGGTTTAGAGAAGATCGGATCAAACAGATAGCACACGGTTCGTTTATCCAGGTTCGGGCCGCGAGGATGCGTAAAACCCTACTCCTGCTTTGGTGGATTGTATATATGTGTTCTTCAGCTAGCTATGGGGCGTGAGGAGCTCCAAAAAGCTGAATCCTCCTCCTGGTCGCCTCGGGCCTCCTTTTATAGAAAAAGGGGTTGCCACAGTGGCACACAGGAGGTTGAAAGGGTACAGTGATGCAAATTTATCCCTCACATTACATGACAAGGTGCATTTAATGCATCTTGCTTAGGTGTCCTTGCTTTATCGGGGACGGGGGAGAGATCTGTCTCGTCCGTCGCCGCTCCTTCTTGTGTCAACACGCGCCCTGCCAGCGATGCCTGAGATGCCATGTAGGTAGGCAAGCAGCTGAGGTGGCGCAATGGTGGGTCTTCACGAAGATCTGCATGCCGCCACGCAGGTGCCTGCCCAGCTGGTTGGGTCGGCATCTGCATAAGGTGGGGGAAGTTTAGTCAGCGTGGGCCTGATGGTGGCCCTGCGGATGTCCTTGGCAAGGGCCTTGCCGGGGCCCCGGCAAGGGTCTTGCCGTGGCGCCTGCTGCCATCCCCGGCAAGGTGCTTGCCGGAGGTCTTGTGGTCCCGGCAAGGGTCTTGCCGCGACGCCTGCTGCCATCCCCGGCAGGGTGCTTGCCGGAGGTCTTGTGGTCTTCCTTGGCTGGGATCCCGCCAAGGGTCGTCGTCTTCTTAGTGCGTATCTGGTCTTGAATGTCTTCACAAAGATCTACATGCCACTACGGGGATGTCTCCTAAATCCTTGCCCTATGGGGGCAGCGGACTCAAGGGTGATTTGCTCCGTAGGCGTGGGGCGAGTTGCCGCGGCAAGGGTCTTGCCGGGGCTGCCAAAGCCGGCCCCGGCAAGGATCTTGCCGGGGCTGCTAAAACCGGCCCCGGCAAGGATCTTGTCGGGGCTGCTAGAACTGGCTCCCGACAAGGATCTTGCCGGGGGAACCCGCTTCGTCCCTTTGCTCTTTGTGGTCTTGTCCTTGGTGTCGCTCCAGTTCCCTCGAGCTTCGGTCTTATCCTGGCTTACCTCCCTTGCCTTGCTTGGTGCGGCGGTGCCCGTGGCTCAGACTGCCCATGCACAGTCATAGGGGTACAAAAACTGTACCCCCCGTTTTGTACACCGACAGGAGCCCCCGGGCCTGGGCCACACATAAGCGCGACGCGTTGTTGGGCTAGGCCCAGAACGGTGCGGCCAGGTGGGACAGTTTTTACCGCGATAAGATTTTTCGCGTGATGCGTCTCCCACGATCCGCGCGCGTGGCGCGGTGTGGAGGGGTGTGCGTGACGTGGGCAGCATGCGTGGGGTTGGTTCCCGCAGGCATGCGTCACGTCGCAGTTAATGTGAAAGGAGGCGGCCCGCGTTTTCCCCCATAAGAAGGAATAACCGCGGGCGCGCTGCTCACTTTCTCCTCTTTCCTCGCGCCTTCTCCAATCTCAGAGCCGCCGTTTCCTCTCTTCCTTCCTTCCTAAGCTTCCGCCATTGCCTGTCGTCGTTGCTTCGCCATCCCCCTCCCTCAGTCCTCTAACTTTCTTAGCCGCCATGGCGTCCAAATCCATCAAGGGCAAGGGGGTGGCCAAGGGCGCTGGGACTGTGGAGCCGCTGGAGAATGCGCTATTGGGGGACCGGACGAAGTCCGCCTTCTTCTTCCCCTCGACGGTTGATGTCCACAAGCTCCGGGCCTCCTTCAAGCCTCTATGGGGAGTGAAGACGGGGGGGAGAGAATTCGGGACATCCGGCGACGCGCGTCATTCATGCCGCTTGTGCCGATCCTGGCCCAAATCGGTATCCCTTTTTCGTCGATTATCTTTCTTGCAGGTTATGTCCCCCTTTTTCCGATTTCTTCTGTGACATTATGCATACCTTCGACTTTAGCCTCTTGGATTTTACTCCGAATGCGGTGGCGTTCATGGCTTTCTTTGCGCACCTTTGCGAAGGCTTCGTAGGGGTGCAGCCCAACACGGCGCTTTTCCGCCATTATTTCTCCCCTCGGATCCAGCCGGGAGGTGTCGTCTCTGGATGCATCACCTGGATCCCAAGATCCAAGGGGGCGTACCCGGACGGTGTCGTGAAGGAGAGGTGGGATGAATGGCGTGGCCGGTGGTGCTGGATTGAAGACGAAGACCCGGCAAAATTCTGCAAGGTCCGCCGAGTGCCGCCGGTCCGTGGCAGTGATTGGAGTGATGTCGATGTCGCCGACGGGAGGCTCACTGTCGCCACTACCAGGATTCTCCGGCTCACCCAGGCTGGACTCACCCTTGAGATGATCGGGGCGGACTTTATTCGCCGTCGGATCGCCCCGTTGCACAACAAGGGGAAGCCAGCGTGGCTCTTTACGAATCCGGCTGACATTATGCGACTCCGTCCTGGCCTTGACCACAATTTCACGGTGATGGCACATGCCCATTTCTACCAGCGGCTTTTTCAGCTTGATGTGGGTCATGATGGCGAGGTCGAACGGACCGGCAAGGCCGCGAGGGCTGCCGCAAAGGCCGGCAAGGCCCTCAAGGGACCGTTTTTCAAGTTGCCAGTGGGGGTGGTCCCATTGTGAAATAATTCACGTCGGTCCGAGACCATCGCTATGATGCCGGACTGTAACACGCACGGCCCTGTCCCGAGCTGGAAGGAGCCGACGGACGCGGATGTGCAGCAATTCTTTGACACCCTGACTGAGGTATATGTCAATGCTGACGCCGAGCGGTGGCTTGTCATGGACACCACCCAGGCAGAGCTGGACTACATCGCCTCTAGGGCGAGGGAGACGCAGCTTGCCATGGAGGCCAACAGTGCCGGGGGTGTGGAGGACAAGGCCGCAACGGCTGCGGAGGAGGAGCTCACCCGGTGGGCGGCGGTCGCCGGGGAGGCTAGCAGCGCCGGCACTGGAGCTCCGCTTGTCGAAGATGCGGTGGAAGAGTCGTCGTCGGAGGAGGACGTGGCGGCGGGCTCGACGCCAGCCAGGGGAAGAGGGCGAGTCCTGCGGTGGGCTAGCTCCGGCGAGCCGGTCCGGCCCGGCAGGGCTACGTGGCCTCAATTGGCCCTGGAGGGGGTCCGGGCGTCACACGAGGGCCACGGAAGCGAAGAGGCTGACGAAGGCCGCTGAGAAGAAGAAGACAACAGCCCCTTCCCCATCTGGGTGTGCACAAACCCCGCCTTCTTCGCCTCCTCCGGTAGATGTCGACTCAGATGTTGACGCGGAGCTCCCTTTTGATCTTGGGCCTCTCAGCCCGAAGAGGAAAAGGAAAGTGGTGGAAGAGGAGGAGATGGATGACGAGTAAGTACTCTGTTCCTTACTGCCATTTCCATTCCCGTGAATTAAGTCACTCATCTTGATCTGTTTTTGCTTTTGCAGGGATGCAGAGACGTTGGGCCAGAGGGTGAAGAGGGCGAAGGCCTCGGCGAGCAGTCAACCCTCGGCTGGGGCTTCAGAGACGCCACTGGTAGTGTTGAGCAACCCGGACAGTAGCCCCCGGCACAGCCCAGCGTAAGTTCGTCACCCTCCTCTTACTCGACATGTGGTAGGTGTTCGATGCTATGGTGTTGACCTTGTCGGGTTTGTAGGAAGGGAGCGGCAGCAGGAGGAGCCGCAGAGGGCTACCCCCAACACACCACCCCCATCGACTACGCCGCCGCGAGGGGCGTCCCCGGCAAGAGCATCAAGCACGGAGCCCACACCCATGGAGGAAGAGGGGAACTTGGGCGCTGGTGACTCTGCCACGGCGCCAAATACTGGCGGGAAGGGGACTTCTGCTTCACAGCCTGGCACTGGTGAGTCGCCTGTCCTCCGTCTCTGTTTTTCCCTTATTCTTTTTCTTGGCTTCATTGCTCCCATTCCTGCTCAGGCCCTCCTTCAGCAGATATGGAGGACGTGGATACCGTTGTTGGGAATATTGCTGAGGAGGCCGCGGCGGAGGCCGACAGGATTGTCGCCGAGGAGGCCGCCAAGGATACTGACGAGGCCGCCGCCGATGAGGCCGCCAAGGATGCTGCCGAGGACACCGCTGCGGGGGCCGCCAAAGTGACCGGCGAGGCTTCTGCCGAGGGCGCCAGCGGTGGGCCTGCCGGGGAGGCCGGCAAGGCCACAGCCGAGGAAGAGGTGGTTGATGATCAGCCGCCTTCCTCCACAACCTCGGGCCCCAGCAGTTATCTAAAGGTGGGCGACGATCTTTTCGTCCATCTTCTAGGGGCGTCAAGTTCCCGAGCGCCCGCCGAAGGGGAAGTCTTCGATGGCGAGGTGCTCGCCGCCACTGGGCTCGAGGTGGTCGATGAACCGGGTGTTGGCGGCGATGGTTCTCCAGAAGAGCAGTTTTTTCGTGCTATGGGGGCCAATTTCCGAAAGCTCCATGTGCTCTACCGTGCCCGTCTGGACAAGGTTAAGTCCAGGATGGCAACGGTGAACAAGGCGGAGGTGGACTTCAAGGCGCGTGTTGCTGAGACGCAGGCCTGGTTTCACCAGACTCGCGAGGAGCAGAGGGCCTTTCAGGGGGAATTGGCCAAGCGCGATGTAGAGCTCACCATGAAGATGGCTGACATCGAGAAGGCCCAGGAAGAGGCAGCGAATTTGGCTGCCGCGGCCGAGGCCGCCCGGAACCAGCATCAAGCCGCATTGGATTCCCAGGAAGAAGACCTCTCCGCGTGTGAGGCGAAGCTTGCTACAACGCTCCGTGGCAAGGATGAGGAGCTCGAGGCCCTTGTCGCACGGTGGACTCGCGAGCTGGAGCAGAGGCACAAAGAGGCACTCGATGCCCAGGCTCTGGCCCATGCCGGCAAGGTGAAGGAGTTGGAGGTAGAGCGGGACGAGCTGAAGGAACAGGCCCTCAAGCTGTCCAGCGAGAAGAGCACGCTCAACTGCGCCTTGGTTGAGGCACAAGGAGCGGTCATCAGCAGGGCTGGGGAGCTCTCTGAAGCGCAAAACTCCATCAGAGATCTCAAGCTAAAGCTGGAGAATCTCGAGAAGATGTTGTTGCAGAGCACGGCTCGGGAGGAGACCTTGACCAGGAGCCTGGAGGAGGAGAAGCAGCTGCGGGCGAACGAGGCCGCCTCCCACCAGGAATATGTGGCGGGCGAGAACAGATGGATCAGCCGCCTGGAGGACGTCGCCGGCAAGGTCACCTCGCAGTTGGCCATTATGGGGATGCCAAACGTGAGGTATGCCCCTGAGCGCAGCGGGACCGTCAACGCCAAGTTGACCCAGTTCTTCGAGGGCATCCTTGGAGCCTTGGCTTCTCTTCACTCCAACAGAGCGGCCACATTGGCCGGGGAGGCCCGGCGACTTTGCCGGGGGGTCGTGACTAAGGTCTTCACCAAGATGGCGTATTGGAATCCCGACCTTGACTTCGAAGCCGTGATGGATAGCTTGCCGGATGGTACTGACCTCACGGTGCTCAAGGAGCGCATCAAGCCCGTCATCAGCCGCATCGACGAAATCAAGAGGGTGGAAGGCCAGCGCCGGGATTAGGCATCCCGTTCTTCTTCGCCGCTGCGGGTTCCCGACCAAGACAAGTTTTATCTTTAGTTAGAACCGTAGCAATGATGTGATGTAACATAACTTTGAAGTATTTTTGGGATTATGCATGCTATTTCCCTGTTTGTTGCCTCTTTGTACGTCCACCCTACGCTAGCTGGGTAGGCTTGCCGGTGCGGAAACCCAGGGCGACGTTTTGGGGACGGGTCCCCATTGGCCTGTCGGGTGAACGTGCTACCGGGTGAGCCACCTTACCACCCTTAATGCAGCCGCTCGAACTGTCGAGTTTGACTCGAGTCAGGGTCGAGAGCCTTGCCAATTGCGGAAGGCTACCCTACCGTTTCCAACTCAGCCATTTGAACTGTTGAGCGGACTCGAAACAGAACAAAGGCATTGCCGATCGGGGAGGGCCCCATTTGCGTACAGGTTTCTTTTTGTACAAAGAACGACAACTCCGAGGATAATAACTTTATATAATAGAATGGAAATATCCGGGGTTCAATGCAACTTAGCTCCTGTTTGTAGTTGTTCGAGTGTTGATCTTCCGGCCTCCTTCCTTCTCAAAGATCCACGAAGACGAAGGAGTGCTGGGCTAACTGCTAGAGCCGATTCTCACAACGGCGCCCCCACCTGGCGCGCCAAAGATGTCAGATATTGGGACGACACCTATGGGATCACAAGAATCCCTACTACGGTTAGTGGGGCGCGGGGTTGAGAGAAGAGCAGATCAAACAGATAGCACACGGTTCGTTCATCCAGGTTCGGGCCGCGAGGATGCGTAAAACCCTACTCCTGCTTTGGTGGATTTTATATCTGTGTTCTTCAGCTAGCTATGGGGCGTGAGGAGCTCCAAAAAGCCGAATCCTCCTCCTGGTCGCCTCGGGCCTCCTTTTATAGAAAAAGGGGTTGCCACAATGGCACACAGGAGGTGGAAAGGGTACAGTGATGCGAGTTTATCCCTCGCATTACATGACAAGGTGCATTTAATGCATCTTGCTTAGGTGTCCTTGCTTTATCGGGGACGGGGGAGAGATCTGTCTCGTCCGTCGTCGCTCCTTCTTGTGTCGACACGCGCCCTGGCCAGCGACGCCTGAGATGCATGTAGGTAGGCAGGCAGCTGAGGTGACGCAATGGTGGGTCTTCACGAAGATCTGCATGCCGCCACGCAGGTTCCTGCCCAGCTGGTTGGGTCGGCAACTGCATAAGGCGATGGAAGTTTAGTCGGCGTGGGCCTGATGGTGGCCCTGCGGATGTCCTAGGCAAGGGCCTTGCCGGGGCCCCGGCAAGGGTCTTGCCGCGGCGCCTGCTGCCATCCATGGCAAGGTGCTTGCCGGAGGTCTTGTTGTCCCGTCAAGGGTCTTGCCGCGGCGCCTATTGCCATCCCCGGCAAGGTGCTTGCCGGAGGTCTTGTGGCCTTCCTTGGCTGGGATCCCGCCAAGGGTCGTCGTCTTCTTAGTGCGTATCTGGTCTTGAATGTCTTCACAAAGATCTGCATGCCACTACGGGGATGTCTCCCGAATCCTTGCCCTATGGGGGCAGCGGACTCAAGGGTGATTTGCTCCATAGGTGTGGGGCGAGTTGCCGCGGCAAGGGTCTTGCCGGGGCTGCCAAAGCCGGCCCCGGCAAGGATCTTGCCAGGGCTACTAAAACCGGCCCCGGCAAGGATCTTGCCGGGGCTGCTAGAACTGGCTCCCGGCAAGGATCTTGCCGGGGGAACCCGCTTCGTCCCTTTGCTCTTTGTGGTCTTGTCCTTGGTGTCGCTCCAGTTCCATCGAGCTTCGGTCTTACCCTGGCTTACCTCCCTTGCCTTGCTTGGTGCGGCGGTGCCCGTGGCTCAGACTGCCCGTGCACAGTCATAGGGGTACAAAAAGTGTACCCCCCTTTTTGTACACCGACAGGTACCACCGAGACTCTTGTAAGCATTGGGACCAAAAGGATCTATGTGAAGTAGATCAAGCGGTCTTCTCGTGGTCATGATGTTCTTCACATGATGACTTCCTCCAACTTGTTTTCCTGCTTGACAAGCACTACAAAGTCTATACTTGTCAAATATAACATCTTTAACACCAAGGATATGATCACCTTTAATAAGCTTATCAAGATTTCTCATGCCGACATGACCTAACCTTCTATGCCACAACCAACCTTTAGAAGATTTAGCAATAAAACAAGTGTGTGGTTGGGCTTTCTTAGTGAAGTCAACAATGTATAGGTCACCTCTACGAATGCCGGTAAAGACCATATTATGATTATCTCTATGAAAGACTTGGCAATCAACATGAGTGAGTAGCACATTTAAACCAAAATCACCTAATCTAGACATGGAAAGAAGGTTATAGCCGAGATATTCAACAAGCATGACATTCTTGATAGAGCTATCGTTGGATATGGCCACCTTACCAAGGCCAAAAACTTTACCCTTAGAGTTGTCACCAAAGGTAACATACTTTTGTGGATCATCGTTTCTAGCAAGCTCATCAAACATGTCCTTATCTCCGGTCATATGATCCGTGCATCCACTATCCAGAACCCATTCCTTTCCTCAGGCTGCGTAACCACGAAGATTAGCCATAAGACCAAAGTGTCTCATTTGTTCATCAAGGTCAAAGTAACTATCATCATCCTCATCATAATATCCATGTTCAATATCATCTTGTGATTGATCAACACCTAGAGAGAGTGATTCATTAGTTCTGTGATCATGACAATGTTCATCTTTACGAATTATAATGACTTTCGAGATGATATTACTAATGATTCCTACATCTCCATTGGCACGCATAAGGTCACGAAGCTCAAATAAACATTCATCAAATTTGGGATCACTAGTTTTCATTTTATTTAAAGCAATGTACTTTTGAAGGATCACATCTAGATTTTCCAAAGAGTAGTCCAGAAATCGTTCCTCGAGGAATTTCCATATAGTGTAAGCACATCTGAAAGTTGGTAAGCAAAGAAGCAAATTTCTAGGCAATCCTCTAGTGATAAGATCAACAGTTCTAAGATTGCGAACCATGTCAAGATGTTCATCGGAAGTTGGATTGAAAGGGTCAATGGGGGGCACATAAGGGCTAACAATATACTTGTTCAAATGATATTCATTGAAGATCTCAAGCATGTCATTTTCCATTCCTTATAAAACTCTCCATCAAGCATAGGCACTATACGTCTAATACTCCCAATCGTAGACTCATCCATCTTCCTCCAATGGTGATTAAACCAAAGCAATGGAGACCAAAGCTCTAATACCAATTGAGAGGATCAAAGAAGAGGTGTCTAGAGGGGGGTGATTTGACACTCAATAAGTTGAGGTGAAGTTTTTAGCACTATTTCAAACATTCACAATACGTTTCAAGCAAGCATGGCAAGAGTATATGAGCAGCGGAAAGTAAAACATGCAAGTTGCAAGAAAGTAAAGGGATGGGATTGGAGTGTACAAACACAATTGGAGACACATATGTTTTTGGCGTGGTTCCGATAGGTGGTGCTATCGTACATCCACGTTGATGGAGACTTCAACCCACGAAGGGCAATGGCTGCGCGAGTCCATGGAGGGCTCCATCCACGAAGGGTCCACGAAGAAGCAACCTTGTCTATCCCACCATGGCCGTCGCCCACGAAGGACTTGCCTCACTGGGGTAGATCTTCATGAAGTAGGCGATCTCCTTGCCCTTACAAACTCCTTGGTTCAACTCCACAATCTTGCCGGATGCTCCCAAGTGACACCTAACCAATCTAGGAGACACCACTCTCCAAAAGGTGATAAATGGTGTGTTGATGATGAACTCCTTGCTCTTGTGCTTCGAGTGATAGTCTCCCCAACACTCAACTCTCTCTCTCTCACGGATTTGGATATGGTGGAAAGAAGATTTGAGTGGAAAGCAACTTGGGGAAGGCTAGAGATCAAGATTCTTGTGGTTGGATTGGAATATCTTGGTCTCAACACATGAGCATGTGGTTCTCTCTCAGAAAATGAATAGTGTAAGTGTAGGCACATTCTGATGGCTCTCTCTCTGATGGAGAAGGGGTGGAGGGGTATATATAGCCTCCACACAAAATCTAGCCGTTACACACATTTGACCCAACTCGGTCAGACCGAATGAACAAACTCGGTCAGACCGAAGCAGTTCAAAATGTGAACGTTAGACATTTCAGTGGGACCGACAGTATCAACTCGGTGAGACCGATGTGTTAGGGTTAGGGCAAAACCTCAACTCGGTTTGACCGATTAAACAAACTCGGTGAGACCGATTTTGGTAATAGGCTAATAGAGTGTTGGTCAGGCAAACTCGGTGAGACCGATTCGCTCACCTCGATTAGACCGGAACGTTACGAAGAGGAAACAAAGAGTTTGCATTGCCAACTCGGTGAGACCGAGATCCCTATCGGTGAGACCGAATTGATTGGGGTTTGTGGCAGTGGCTATGTCAAGTGAACTCGGTGGCGTCGAATAGATCAAATCGGTGAGGCCGAGTTTGACTTTTTGGTTTGGGATGTACGTGGAAATGAGAAAGTGGTTGAGGAATTTGGAGCATATTACTAAGCATTTTGAGCAAGTAGACCATTAAGCAACACCTCATCCCTTTTAATAGTAGGCTTTTTCTCGAACTCAATGTGATCTTGGATCACTAAAATGAAAATGTAGAGTCTTGAGTTTTTGCCAATCTTTGTCCTTAGCTTCTTGAAAAGGGTTCCACATCCTCTTGTCCTGCCACTCCACTGTTGAACTCATCTGAAATATACTAGATGAAAATATTAATCCAACAAGAGATATGTTGGCATTAATTACCAAAATCACCCAGGAAGCACTTGTGCTTTCAACAAGGCCTTGGCAGGGCCTCAACTTGACGGCGGATCGCCACGTTCTCCAGGCGCTCAACCATTTAGCTAAATGGCGGCTTGGGGACGACACTCGGATCTTGTTTTGGAAGGACAAATGACTAAACGGAGCATGCATAGCTAAGGTCGCACGTTTGATCGCTCACAAGGTAAAGACCCGGGTGAAAAATAGGAGAATGGTACATGAGGGTCAGCTGTCCCACGCTTGGACTATGGATATTATAGGTGAGCTCTCCACGGAGGAGCTGGCTCGATTCATTCGTCCATGGGAGGTGCTGATTGAGGTGCAGCTAACTCTGGGTCGAGAGGATACTGCCGTCCAGGCGTGGTGCGTCGAAGGAAAGTACACAGCATCCTCGGCATATAAAATGCCCTGCGAGGGAGGGATCCGGTTCCAGTCGTCAACAACCATTTGGAAGAGTTGGGCTCCGCTGTCCTGCAAGATCTTCATGTGGCTGGCTGGCCAATACTGAGTCTAGACATCAAAGAGGAAATTTAGACATGGGTTACAAGATCATACCTCACCATGTTTCTTTTGCGATCAGGAGGAGGGAAAGTATCGGATGATACCATCCCTTACATGATACCATGATACCAACTTGCAAAACTCAGATTTAAACATGTCAAAAAATTGTGAAAAAACATAGATGTTCGCAATACATATGTCGACAACCTCTAAAAAATCCAGATCAAAATTCCAAATAGAGAAGGAGAAACAAAAAAGACAAATCCATCATGGATAGTGTCAAAAGAAGACAAAAGCTAGAATGACACTATTCATTTCTGAATTTGTCTTTTTTGTTTCTCCTTGCGCATTTCGAATTTCAATCTGAATTTTTTAGGGGTCTTCACATATGTGATGTAAACATCCATGATTTTTTTCAAAAAAATTTGACATGTTTAAATTTAAGTTTTGCAATTTGGTATCATGATATCATGTGAGGGATGGTATCACCTGATACTTTCCCAGGAGGATACGGTGGATCATCTGCTGCTGGAGTGTTTCTTTGCAAGACATGTGTGCTACCTATGCGTCGCTAAGGTTGGTTTGGATCTGGCGCTTTTACCCTCACCGCGGTCTAAGTTGGAAGAGTGGTGGACGACGAGACGCAAGCTGCTTCCCAAAGCAAATCGAAAGGGCTTTGATTCCTTTGTTATGATCGTCTGTTGAATTCTTTGGAAGCAACGCAATGCACAAGTATTTGGGAATGCCAATGCGAGGGACGTTTAGGGCACAGTAGAAATTATTTTTCAATAGTTAAAAATGTGGACCCTAGGCGGAGGTTCTAGAAATTATCTTCCAAGAGTTAAATATGTGGGCCCTAGCTGGAGGTTCGGGAGTGTCAATGTATTGTGAGTAGTTGACTTAGAGAGTTGGAGTGGAGTGGCATGGAGCGCCGACGTGTGGTGATCCGGCCTTATGTAATCTCTTGTACATATTTTCTGTCTTCTACTCCCTTCGTTCCTAAATATAAGTCTTTTTAAACATTTCAAACAGACTACAACATACAGACATATGTAGACATATTTTGAAGTGGGGATTCACTCATTTTGCTTTGTATATAGTCACTTGTTGGAATCTCTAGAAAGACTTATATTCAGGAACGGAGGGAGTATAAAGCTAAGGTACGCCTTTGAAGTGCTCTCGGAAAAAAAGTTTAGTACAACGTTGTATTAAAGATAGTACAAAATCGAGACACTTATTTTGGGATGAAGGAAGTACTAGTACATGAGTATCCAGTCCAGTGAACATGTGATGCATCTGATATGTTCAGGTTTCAGGACCAACGATGTGTACAGTGCGTGTTGAGACAAGCATGTTTCTCGTCAGGCGCTGGTTTCCAATGGATGAAACAAAAACTGGCTGTGAAGCTATCCCCGCCAAGATGCCATCACACTTTTTGGCCCTTGTTCTTTTTTACATTTACTATGAAAACAAGAACTTGCTGTAACAACGAGCTAGTGTGTTCACCAAGATGCCTTCACCATGCTACATTTACTGGCGCAATAATCCGCTGAAGGTACGTCCAAGAAACGGGCTGAGAAAATGCCAGTAGTCAGTGCCTCTGAATCTGTGCAGTATTGGTGTTACTGACATATAGACATTGAAACTAGTAGTACAGAATGGAGATTAAGGGAAACAACAGCAGCAGTTACCATGCAGAAGGCTTGATCACATCAGTACAGCAGGTAACAGAGAAGGCGCTTTTGTTATCCTGCAATCAGTCCCAGCTGGGTTTGTTCCTCCTCAATTCTTTCTTCTGTGAGAGTACCTTCTTGTTTTGCATTCTGTTCCTCTCAGCGGCTGCAGCACTACGATGACACGTACGTCAACTGAGTCAACGACTGTAGTTTGACAATTTTATCTTCTCATGTGTTATTCAGAGATGAAACGGCAAATATTTCAGACCCGTTTTGGTGGCCCATTTATCGCCACAAGTTAGAGGCAAAAAAATTGGCTAAGCAATATGCCTATGGCGAGCAGAGTTGTGGAAGCAAACCAAATAGCTGACATAGTAGGGCAAACAAACAACCAAACATGCCTGACTCCACGAAACATGGACCTTGGGCCTAAGAAAGTGTGACAAGTCATAGTTGCAACAAGTAACTAATATGGAGAACGAGAATAAGGTTAGGGTCATGTTTGGTTTGAATCCTCACATTCCAAGAACAAAAGCATGCCAGAGATTTGTGGTGAGCAAATCATCTACCAGAAGTGTTGGTGTGTGGCAGGTTTTGGCACAGATCAGAAATGACGAGAGGCCAAGGAACTGTACCCATGGCATGTACATTGGTTTAGACAGATGGTGTCTACAATACCACTCCAGACAAGTTTGTTCTTGTAACTTGTCTATTTTTTTAGACATAACTACCTGTGAGTATAGATTAAAGACAATGTCCATATAATGGCAAAATCACCGTTTGTATGTTGTCTGAAAAAACCCTACACACCATCTGTAGAGACAAACTATTTCTCTTCTCTCCACATCACTAAAATTCCAACGTGGCACCCCTTACAGACGGCTGACTAGATACTGTTGCACGTGCCCTAATAGGCAGGACATGACACAAGGCCCAGGGGCGGAGCATCGTGGCGACCAAACTGGGCCCTGGCAGGGTTTCCTATATATGGCCAATTTAGTGCTATGGCCCGTGATCTACTGATTGGTTTTGTAGCCCGTGTGTTGCTTTGGCCCATTAGTTCAGCAACTAGCCCGGTCTTTGTTGTGGTTGACGCTCCGCCACTGAGTGTGGCAACAAGTGAAACAGCAGCCTAAAAAAGTCAAGCTTGCCTAAGTGAGCTGTGGCAAGTTGTGGCTTCAAATCAAGTATACTTAGCAAATAGCAAGTGAACCAAACAGCCCCTTAGAGTATACATGCACAGAAGGTTACAACGATATCTACACTACATAACACCGTTTACGATTTCCTTAAATGACTTGCACTTATATAAACAAAAGAGCTAGCTCAGTTAATATTAGCTCATCAGTTGCTACTTGTGTGGAGTATTGGTGCCTAAATAAATTTGGAGGAAGCAAATGGCCAGAAAAGCAGCTTACATTTTTTCAATTTTCTTCTTTTGCTCTTCTGAAGGCGGTGGAGGAACATATGATGCAGCATCAATGATCGCCTGTTATCAAATATTTATTGAGTGCGCTATATGGAAAAAGGGCAACAGTTACATGAACCCTATGCAAATTGCTTCTAGACAAAGATTTGAAATGGATGAGGCGTACCTGTATTTTCTGCAAAGCATCTTCAATGTTGCCCCTACGGTGATAAACATGTCAATTGCTGTCCAAACAAGACAACAAAAAGAAATAGCTAAGTGATATTTACTTCTGTGTCCTAGTTTTCGTAGAAGACATCACAAGTTCACCATCCTTATTTATCCTGTTCTTTTCCTGGGCGTACAAAAACTTAAAGTGTAATGACGTCTCTAAATATGAAATATGATACAAAAATGCATACAAGAGAAAACAGATAATAAGATGCATCCATTTAAAGGTAAACAACATAATACAGAATCGTCCTCAGACATGATAGCAACATAAACAAATAAGATGTACAAATTAAGGTTTTCAAACCGTTTGCAATATCCGTTCCTTAATCCTCTCTCCGAGCCAATGAGCTTTCTCAACATTGAACCGCATGTCAACCTTTGTATTAACTGCAAAATAGTGGTGCACATTTTAGCATGAAGTGGTAACATCAACATCCTTAAGTAATCACTATCTGGACATCCTTAATATAAAGAAATGGAGAATCTGGTTTGAGGGACTGGACGGTTAATGGATGGTACCATCCTAGCTCTGAATCCGACCCACTTGTTTGGTTTGAAAAATGGAATATATTTGGCAAATTTAATGGACCATCCCATGATGGACTCGCCCCATCCTAGGACAAGGTGATCCCTCAGATAAAACACCCCATCGATGGGCCAATAGCAATTATTTGAACATGACAAATGATGAAACAAAACATGCTACTTCTGAATTGGAATTGTTCAACAAAACAGATCAGTCACTAGTTTCACAATGCTGAACCAACAACAATTCAGATATACTAAGCAATGCGGTGATAAATAAGGATTTTGTACAGACAGCAAACCTTTATTAACATTCTGACCACCCGCACCCCCACTTCTTGCAAAGCTAACAGTAACATGATCTGCACACATAAAGTGGGTTATTTCAGAACAGCTTGGCAACCAAGGTAACGGTTGGATACATAGTCATCAGGAATCAAACGTTTAGAAATTTCACTGGGATAAAGAATGCAGAACTAATACTGCTGCCTGTTGACATAAATACTTGTACTGTATGCTATATACATGATCGCAGTTTAGCGGAATCTTCAAACTATTTTCCTTATTCCAGTTCATAGTCAAATACCTGCAACAAGCCGTGACAAGAATGTGCATTTTACTTGCAACTTGCAACAATCAGGCCAGATGTTCCATTACCTCTTACATGAACTTACAGGTTAGATAAAGCAATTTATTAAACAAAAGTTCACTATTACCTCACATATGTACCTAATATTTACTCTCTTTTTTTTTGCTTCGAGCTATAAGGCAATCAAGCCTAGCTACTTCTCAAGCTTAATTAACTTGCTTTCTACAGTATCAGTTTCTGCTCAATAAAAGCAGATTGGCAAAAGAGCAACCAAATCAATTTCATAGCTAGCATTCACCACACCGCCAGCTTACAAATTCATTGCGCTACGTAAATGCCAGCAGAACGATGTCCTTAGTATGATGTATGCATGAGTAGCAGATACACATACACTTGAATGAGCAATCAGGAGGAACAACTCCGTAGTGGCAGACGGCTAGGTAGGATGGACTTATGGACCCAAATCAGATGCCAATTTCTCACTCCATAAATAGCATCGTTACTGCGAAGGCATCGCAGTCCTCCTTAGCAAATATGGCACCTCGTGATCCCCATCTTCTATGTTTCTAGTCATAAGCTACAACTTTAAAACTCTAAATCTCAATACAGGCTATTTCCTAATATTGGAACATAACTACTTACTACTCCATTTCTAAAGCATGCAGCAATCAATTTGGATTTATATACCAATGATAGTAGTACTACGCCAATGGGGCAAATTAGGGCGGTTGGGGTGACTGGGTGAGTTACCCATGGTGATCTTGGGGGCGGGATCAGAGCCGGCTGAGGCCGCGCGCTCCTCGGCGTCGCGCATCACCTGCTGTGCCAGTGCTAGTCGCGCTGACACCTTCTTACCCCTGCCGTCGCCGGCCTCGGCCGCCGAGCATCGGAGATGGACCAACCCGACCCTGCCAACGCTCAGGCCAAGGCCCGGGCTCGGGGAGGGGAACAGGGGCCCTCGGAAGAGGAGAGCAGGGACGTGACGGAAGCCGAGCCGTAGGAGGCGGGTGCTCCGCAAGGCGGTCGCCATTAGCCTTTCTGTGGAGGGAGCCGAGCGTCGAGCGACGAGGCGACCGGAATGGCACGGGGGCATACGGCAGCAAGGTGAAGAAGAAGAGGTAGAAATTTATTTGGGCTTAAAGGGCTTCGGTGGTCATCTGCGTCCGCTCATGGGCCGACATCAGAGGTAGCCCAAAAAAGAAGGAAATAAGTCAATTTTTCACCCTCAAATGTGGCCCGAGGGAAGAAGAAAAAATGTGGCCCGAGGGACAAATACCCCCTGAACTTGAATTTGGTACGATTTTCACCCCTAGGCATTGTTTGGTTTCGTCGAATCCCCCGGGACCCTCGTCTAAGAGCATCTCCAGCCGCGTCCCCAACAAGGCCCCCCAAGCGATTTTTTTGCGAGCGGCGCCGAAAAATCGGCCCAGTCGCGCCCCAAATGCCCTTTTTTCGCCGGCTCGAGCCGAAATTGGCGCCGACGGACCTAGGCCGAACCCGGCACGCTGGGGCGCTTGGGGCACCGGCCGAAGCGTTTTTGGCGCGAAAATCGCGGGCCCTCCTTGGCAGCGACTCGACTGTTCTCGTCGCTTCATCATCCTCATCGCCTCGGTTCCCGCGGGGAATCACTGCCAAAGTTGTCGCGCGCTACCGCGCCGGTCAGCCTCCATTGATGCCTCATGGGCGGCACAGTGAAGGCGCAGCGACGCGCGTCCCTCGCCCACCACGCGTACACACGGCGGCCACGCGGGCGCCGCCTAACCGTGGCTATATATAAGCCCCCCCTCCCGCACCGGTGAGCCACGCACATACCTCGCTCTCCACCGCCGACGCCCCGTTCCTCCCTCTCTTCTCGTTGTTTCCATTTCACCCAATGGCCGAGCGCTACCCAGGCGATGGCGCGGCGGCGAACGGCTTCGGCCGCCGCCACCTTCACGAGGACGAAGCCCGGCTCTCTATGAGGCCGAGTACCCGGTCCCGCCGGACATGCGGGTGCCCGGGACATGGAGGATAAACGCCGGCGGGGTCCCGGTGCCACCGCCGCCCACCGGGGCGGCCATGCGTGCGGAGATCGCCCGCATCCGCTCCTCTCTGCCGCAGGCGGCGAGAGAAGGGCCGAGGTACACCCCCGACAGCACGCTGTGGGAGCCGTACTTCCGTCGTCGTCACGCCGAGCAGCTCGAGGCCACCAACAGCATCGTGCCCTCCAGGAACTACAACGCCGACGGGCGCCGCCGATGGTGGGGCGTGCCTGGCCGCACGCTGGAGGCCATCCTCGAGTACATCGAGGGTGGCAACACGACAAGGCTGGAGTACCCCACTCCCCCACCTTCTCTCGCCGGTGTGGGGGCTCGTGGACACCGAGACACATGGACCCCGCGTCCTCCTCCTCGTCCGGCCGCTCGTCCGGCTCTCCCTCCCTCCTCCCCGTCAAGCCAGAGCCCCAGGACAAGCCGATCAGCCGGCTCACCCGCAGCTACGGCGTCCGCATCTCTGAGTCCTCCGCCACCTCTGCCCGGCTCGTCAGGCCGAAGGTGGAGTCCGGCCTTCCCGCGGAGTACGAGGCCATAGCCCGGTCCGGCTTCTCCGACGAGGCCGCCCTACAGTGGGCGTGGGACGACTACCTCCGCGACGAGATGGTCGGTGATCCTCGAGAGCGACGACGATGAGGACGCCCCCGGGCCGTCCAACCCGCCGCGCCTTGGCGACCCTGGGCAGGGAGCAGCAGGGAAGGCGGCCGCGGAGGAGACGACGACGACGACAACGGCGATGACTACACGCAGTTCCATAGGCTCCTCGGCATGTACAACTTCAGGGCGGCGGGCGGCGAGGAACGGCGAGGGCGAGGGCGACGGCGGGTCTAGTAGTGTCTTTTTTTCTTGTTTTGTAAAATATTTGATGAACTCGCCAAAGTTTGGTTAAATTTGCGCCTTGTTTGTGCGAATGTGGGGCCGGGTTTTGTTTTTTTTAAAAAAAATCGCCGTGGAGCGGCGACTGGGGAGCATCACGCCCCCAACACGCGGTTAGCGCCGGTTCGCCCTCAGACGACGATTTTACGCGCCCCCTTAGGGGCCAACGGCTGGAGATGCTCTAACCACTTGGGAGCGAACCCACGAGCTAATCCTGCCTCGGACAGGCCGCCGACGCATTTGGTTGTCCCCGATGACAGGGTTTTTCAGCCATATCCCCCTCACTTCCATGGGCGTCAAATCCACACCTCCCGACGTCGGGGAAGAAACCCGCGCCTTCCTCGCACCCTCCCTCGTGAGTAGCGGCAGGCTCAGTCTCATCATGGTCGCCTCTTCTTCTCTCTCGCACTAGTAGCCACGCCTCAGGTGGTGACCTCCATCCTGCGACCTCCACCTCCCTGCGGATCTGCTCCTCTTCCAGCCTTTCTCGAGCAGATCTGGTGGCTTCTCTCCAAGTAATTGGTTGATTTGATGTCTCACTAGTTCCTCTAATTTACGGTGAGACTCCCAGATACAGTGAAGCCGATGCGTGGTGCCGAGACGAGCTCCAGATCTGCCAAGTGATCACAACGAGAAGCAGATATGGTGGAACCGAGGCCTGGTGTATGTAAAACTACAGACCACGGCTCGATCTGGGTGCTTGTTCACCTCTCCACCAGTGGTGGCTGCACCAACACATCGGAAGGATGCATCGAGTAGCTATTATCCCCGTCTCTCCCAAAGGTTCACCTGAATTTTCCACGGATTTTTTATTTTTTCAAGAATATTCCGCCCAGGTTGTCTTTTCCTTGGAAATTGCTACCCCCGAATCCAAACAAGGACAAGTGATTTTGCTTTGATTTAGTTTTTTTTAGTTTGTGACATTGCATGTAGGTAGAGGGAGTAAAGGGCCGCTAATGTGGCATGATTGGAAGGGGGCTTTTGGTCGGCACGCTGTTGCGACAACTTTAAGTGTTGTCCGCTCCGGTCACAAGCGCCCAGTGCCCCGTGTCAGGCGCGGCCGTCAGCCTGCGAGCAGCGGTTCTGTCCAGCACTATGTTGTGGTCCTGAACCATCGGCTAGCTGTGAGTCTCCATTTAGCGACCAACGAGTGAGGTTGATTTTCGTGTTTTGACCCATTTTCGTTACAAAATCGGGATCTAATCCACGTTCGTTTTTTTTAAATCTGACACTTTTGTTATCGCCAGACCCCTCGGCGGTAGCTCTACACATGCTACCGCCATGGACGTTAACTGCCCGCAACGGACGTTAAGTGCGGCTGACCTGGACAAGGGCTCACCGCCGCACACCCCGGCGATAGGGCGTACAACCCTACCGCCAAAGCCTTCGGCGGTAGGGTGTGCAAACCTACCGCCGGGGCACCCCTCTTTTTGGTCACAGTACCTTTGGCCGTGGGGGTGGGCCACCCTACCGCCACGGGCCTTGGCGGTAGGTTACATAACCCTATCACCAGCCTTCTCGGCGGTAGGATCTGTTGGGGATCGTAGCAGAAAATCAAAAAATTTCCTACGCATCACCAAGATCTATTTATGGAGTAATCTAGCAACGAGGGAGAGGGGAGTGCATCTACATACCCTTGCAGATCGCGATGCGGAAGCGTTGCAAGAACGCGGATGAAGGAGTCGTACTCGCTGCGATTCAGATCGCGGTTGATTCCTATCTAAGCGCCGAACAACGGCGCCTCCGCGTTCAACACATGTGCAGCCCGATGACGTCTCCCACGCCTTGATCCAGCAAGGAGAGAGGGAGAGGTTGGGGAAGACTCCATCCAACAGCAGCACGACGGCGTGGTGGTGGTGGAGGAGCGCGGGACTCCAGCAGGGCTTCGCCAAGCACTGCGAGAGACGAGGAGGGAGAGAGGTAGGGCTGCGCCAAGCGACAGAGGTCAAAACCGTGTTATGGGCAGCCCCAAAACTCACATATATATAGGGGGAAGGGAGGGGCTGCGCCTCCTCTAGGGTTTCCCACCCCTAGGGGTGCGGCCACCCCAGATCCCATCTGAGGGTGGCGGCCAGAGGGGGAGAGGGAGAGGGGGGCGCACCAGATTGGGCCCTAGGGCCCATCTGCCCTAGGGTTTGCCCCTCTCCCCTCTTGGAGGCGCCTTGGGACTGGTTGGGGGGGCGCACGAGCCCACCTGGGGCTGGTCCCCTCCCACACTTGGCCCACGCAGCCCTCTGGGGCCGGTGGCCCCACCCGGTGGACCCCCGGGACCCTCCCGGTGGTCCCGGTACGCTACCGATAGCGCCCGAAACTTTTCCGGTGACCAAAACGGGACTTCCCATATATGAATCTTTACCTCCGAACCATTCCGGAACTCCTCGTGACATCCGGGATCTCATCCAGGACTCCGAACAACATTCGGTAACCGCGTACATACTTTCCCTATAACCCTAGCGTCATCGAACTTTAAGTGTGTAGACCCTACGGGCTCGGGAACCATGTAGACATGACCGAGACAACTCTCCGGCCAATAACCAACAGTGGGATCTGGATACCCATGTTGGCTCCCACATGTTCCACGCTGATCTCATCAGATGAACCACGATGTCAAGGATTCAATCAATCCCGTATACGATTCCCTTTGTCTATCGGTATAGCACTTGCCCGAGATTCGATCGTTGGTATACCGATACCTTGCTCAATCTCGTTACCGGCAAGTCTCTTTACTCATTCCGTAACACATCATTCCGTGATCAACTCCTTGATCACATATTGTGCAAATTATGATGATGTCCTACCGAGTGGGCCCAGAGATACCTCTCCGTCATACGGAGTGACAAATCCCAGTCTCGATTCGTGCCAACCCAACAGACACTTTCGGAGATACCTGTAGTGCACCTTTATAGCCACCCAGTTACATTGTGACGTTTGGTACACCCAAAGCATTCCTACGGTATCCGGGAGTTGCACAATCTCATGGTCTAAGGAAAAGATACTTGACATTTAGAAAAGCTTTAGCATACGAACTACACGATCTGTGCTAGGCTTAGGATTGGGTCTTGTCCATCACATCATTCTCCTAATAATGTGATCCCGTTATCAACGACATCCAATGTCCATGGTCAGGAAACCGTGACCATCTGTTGATCAACGAGCTAGTCAACTAGAGGCTTACTAGGGACATGGTGTTTGTCTATGTATCCACACATGCATATGAGTTTCCTATCAATACAATTCTAGCATGGATAATAAACAATTATCATGAACAAGGAAATATAATAATAACCAATTTATTATTGCCTCTAGGGCATATTTCCAACAGTCTCCCACTTGCACTAGAGTCAATAATCTAGTTCACATCGCCATGTGATTAACACTCATAGGTCACATCGCCATGTGACCAACATCAAAAGAGTTTACTAGAGTCAGTAATCTAGTTCACATCAATATGTGATTAACACTCAATGAGTTCTGGGTTTGATCATGTTATGCTTGTGAGAGAGGTTGTAGTCAATGGGTCTGCAACATTCAGATCCCTATGTACTTCGCAAAACTTTATATCATATCGTAGATGCTGCTACCACGTTCCACTTGGAGCTATTCCAAACTGTTGCTCCATTATACGTATGCGTTATCTCTACCCAGAGTTATCCGGACATGTGTTAAGCTTGCATCGACGTAACTCTTTACGTCGAACTCTTTATCACCTCCATAACCGAGAAAAATTTCCTTATTCCTCTAAGGATAATTTTGACCACTATCTACTGATTCACTCCTGGATCACCTTTGTACCCTCTTGCCAGACATGTGGCAAGGCACACATCAGGTGCGGTACTCAGCATGGCATACCGTATAGAGCCTATGACAAAAGCATAGGGGACGACCTTTGTCCTTCCTCTTCCTTCTGCCGCGGTCAAGCTTTGAGTCCTACTCAACTTCACACCTTACAACTTAGGTAAGAACTCCTTCTTTGACTGATCTATTTTGAACTCCTTCAAAATCATGCCAAGGTGTGTGTTCCTTTTGAAAGTATCATTAGGCGTCTTGATCTATCTCTATAGATCTTGATGCCCATTTATGTAAGCAGCTTTATCCAGGTCTTCCGTGTTCCGAGGCCATGTTTGTACATGCTAGGCTCGTCAAGTCAACCCTAAGTGTATCGCGTGTGTAAATCTGGCTTACACCTGTTGTATGCGAACGTTAGAACCTATCACACACGATCATCACGTGGTGCTTCAGAACAACGAACCTTAGCAACGGTGCACAGTTAGGGGGAACACAATTCTTGAAATTTTAGTGAGAGGTCATCTTATTCACTACCGTCGTTCTAAGCAAATAAGATGTAAAACATGATAAACATCACATGCAATCAAATAGTGACATGATATGGCCAATATCATCTTGCTCCTTTGATCTTCATCTTCGGGGCTCCATGATCATCATCGTCACCGGCATGACACCATGATCTCCATCATCATGATCTCCATCATCATGTCTTCATGAAGTCGTCTCGCCAAACATTACTTCTACTACTATGGCTAACGTTTAGCAATAAAGAAAAGTAATTACATGGCGTTATTCAGTGACACGCAGGTCATACAATAAATAAGACAACTCCTATGGCTCCTGCCGGTTGTCATTCTCATCGACATGCAAGTCGTGATTCCTATTACAAGAACATGATCAATCTCATACATCACATATATATCATTCATCACATCCTTTTGGCCATATCACATCACACGACACATGCTGCAAGAACAAGTTAGACGTCCTCTAATTGTTGTTGCAAGTTTTTACGTGGCTGCTATAGGTTTCTAGCAAGAACATTTCTTACCTACGCCAAAACCACAACGTGATATGCCAATTTCTATTTACCCTTCATAAGGACCCTTTTCATCGAATCCGATCCGACTAAAGTGGGAGAGACAGACACCCGCTAGCCACCTTATGCAACTAGTGCATGTTAGTCGGTGGAACCTGTCTCACGTAAGAGTACGTGTAAGGTCGGCCCGGGCCGCTTCATCCCACGATGCCGCCGAATCAAGATAAGACTAGTAACGGCAAGAGAATTGACATGATCTACGCCCACAACTACTTTGTGTTCTACTCGTGCAAGATACTACGCATAGACCTAGCTCATGATGCCACTGTTGGGGATCGTAGCAGAAAATCAAAAAATTTCCTACGCACCACCAAGATCTATCTATGGAGTAATCTAGCAACGAGGGAGAGGGGAGTGCATCTACATACCCTTGTAGATCGCGATGCGAAAGCATTGCAAGAACACGGATGAAGGAGTCATACTCGCTGCGATTCAGATCGCGGTTGATTCCGATCTAAGCGCCGAACAACGGCGCCTCCGCGTTCAACACACGTGCAGCCCGATGACGTCTCCCACGCCTTGATCCAGCAAGGAGAGAGGGAGAGGTTGGGGAAGACTCCATCCAACAGCAGCACGACGGCGTGGTGGTGGTGGAGGAGCGCGGGACTCCAGCAGGGCTTCGCCAAGCACCGCGAGAGACGAGGAGGGAGAGAGGTAGGGCTGCGCCAAGCGACAGAGGTCAAAATCGTGTTATGGGCAGCCCCAAAACTCACATATATATAGGGGGAAGGGAGGGGCGGCGCCCCCTCTAGGGTTTCCCACCCCTAGGGGTGCGGCCACCCCAGATCCCATCTGAGGGTGGCGGCCAGAGGGGGAGAGTGAGAGGGGGGCGCACCAGATTGGGCCCTAGGGCCCATCTGCCCTAGGGTTTGCCCCCTCCCCTCTTGGAGGCCCCTTGGGCCTGGTTGGGGGGGCGCACCAGCCCACCTAGGGCTGGTCCCCTCCCACACTTGGCCCACGCAGCCCTCTGGGGCCGGTGGCCCCACCCGGTGGACCCCCGGGACCCTCCCGATGGTCCCGGTACGCTACCGATAGCGCCCGAAACTTTTGCGGTGACCAAAACGGGACTTCCCATATATGAATCTTTACCTCCGGACCATTATGGAACTCCTCGTGACGTCCGGGATCTCATCCGGGACTCCGAACAACATTCGGTAACCGCGTACATACTTTCCCTATAACCCTAGCGTCATCGAACCTTAAGTGTGTAGACCCTACGGGCTCGGGAACCATGTAGACATGACCGAGACAACTCTCCGGCCAATAACCAACAGCGGGATCTGGATACCCATGTTGGCTCCCACATGTTCCACGATGATCTCATCGGATGAACCACGATGTCAAGGATTCAATCAATCCCGTATACGATTCCCTTTGTCTATCGGTATAGCACTTGCCCGAGATTCGATCGTCGGTATACCAATACCTTGCTCAATCTCGTTACCGGCAAGTCTCTTTACTCGTTCCGTAACACATCATCCCGTGATCAACTCCTTGATCACATATTGTGCACATTATGATGATGTCCTACCGAGTGGGCCCAGAGATACCTCTCCGTCATACGGAGTGACAAATCCCAGTCTCGATTCGTGCCAACCCAACAGACACTTTCGGAGATACCTGTAGTGCACCTTTATAGCCACCCAGTTACGTTGTGACGTTTGGCACACCCAAAGTATTCCTACGGTATCCGGGAGTTGCACAATCTCATGGTCTAAGGAAAAGATACTTGACATATGGAAAAGCTTTAGCATACGAACTACACGATCTGTGCTAGGCTTAGGATTGGGTCTTGTCCATCACATCATTCTCCTAATGATGTGATCCCGTTATCAACGACATCCAATGTCCATGGTCAGGAAACCGTAACCATCTATTGATCAACGAGCTAGTCATCTAGAGGCTTACTAGGGACATGGTGTTTGTCTATGTATCCACACATGTATCTGAGTTTCCTATCAATACAATTCTAGCATGGATAATAAACGATTATCGTGAACAAGGAAATATAATAATAACCAATTTATTATTGCCTCTAGGGCATATTTCCAACACGGATACACCTCAAATGGATTTCAGCAACGAGGGATATCGTGAATCCGGCTTCCAGGGTAACTTGCTCGCGCCCACGAGCCATTTTGCGCCACTCGAAATGGCCTATTATTTTCGAACAGTACGAATGTAATGTAGAAGAGCTGGTATGCACAGTTTTGTCCAAGAACAACACATGTGCATGGACAAAAATGTGGGTTGTAGCGGTATGGGTGATAAACCATGCAAAACGGCAAGTTTTTGGGTGTTCGGTGCACCGAAGAGGCTTCTCCTTCCATCCAGACTAGCATGTAGGGCTTGCTGGTGCAGAAATAGAGTCATGTAACATTGTTCTGCACGTCATTGTCGCAGTATCTGTCCGTGGGTGAGCTCACGGTTGGGTGGTAGACGCTAGAAGAGTGCACGCCAACCACTAAATCATCCGAAACTCAATTCTGCAAGCCGTTTTCGGCCTCCGAAATTATTCCGAAACAGACGAAGTTTGTGACAGAAGGATACGAATTTTCGCTGCGGTCGTTTTGGCAGGTCATGGAGCCCAAACGGAGTTCGTATGGCCAGGGTACGGTCGTTCTACGGATACACCTCAAATGGATTTCAACAACGAGGGATATCGTGAATCCGGCTTCCAGGGTAACTTGCTCGCGCCCACGAGCCATTTTGCGCCACTCGAAATGGCCTATTATTTTCGAACAGTACGAATGTAATGTAGAAGAGCTGGTATGCACAGTTTTGTCCAAGAACAACACATGTGCATGGACAAAAATGTGGGTGGTAGCGGTATGGGTGATAAACCATGCAAAACATCAAGTTTTTGGGTGTTCGTGTTGGGGAACGTTGCATGGGAAACAAAAATTTTCCTACGCTCACCAAGATCAATCTAGGAGATGCATCTAGCAACGAGCATAAAGGAGAGTGAGTGCATCTACATACCCTTGTAGATTGCGAGCGGAAGCGTTCAAGAGAACGGGGATGATGGAGTCGTACTCGTCGTGATCCAAATCACCGATGATCCTAGCGCCGAACGGACGGCACCTCCGTGTTCAACACACGTACGGAGCGGGGACGTCTCCTCCTTCTTGATCCAGCAAGGGGGGAGGAGAGGTTGATGGAGATCCAGCAGCACGACGGCGTGGTGGTGGAAGTAGCGGGATTCCAGCAGGGCTTCGCCAAGCGCTGCGGGAGGAGGGAGATGTGTCACGGGAGGGAGAGGGAGGCGCCAGGGCTTGGGGTGCAGCTCCCGTGCGCCTCCCCACTATATATAGGGGTGGAGGGGGCTGGTTTCTTGCCCTCCAAGTCCATTGGGGCGTTGGCAAAGTTGGGGGAAAGAAATCCCATCATTTCCTTTCCCCACCGATTGTTATCCCCCCTTTTTAGGGATCTTGATCTTATCCCTTCGGGATATGATCTTATTCCTTCTAAGGGGGGATCTTGGTGCGCCTTGACCAGGGGTGTGGGGCCTTGCCCCCACTACCCACGTTCATGTGGGTCCCCCCATGCAGGTGGGCCCCACTTCGGAACCTTCTAGAACCTTCCCGGTACAATACCGAAAAATCCCGAACATTTTCCGGTGGCCAGAATAGGACTTCCTATATATAAATCTTTACCTCCGGACCATTCCGAAACTCCTCGTGACGTCCGGGATCTCATCCGGGACTCCGAACAACTTTCGGGTTTCCGCATACTTATATCTCTACAACCCTAGCGTCACCGAACCTTAAGTGTGTAGACCCTACGGGTTCGGGAGACACGCAGACATGACCGAGACGACTCTCCGGTCAATAACCAACAGCGGGATCTGGATACCCATGTTGGCTCCCACATGCTCCACGATGATCTCATCGGATGAACCACGATGTCAAGGATTCAATCAACCCCGTATACAATTCCCTTTGTCTATCGGTACAGTACTTGCCCGAGATTCGATCGTCGGTATCCCGATACCTTGTTCAGTCTCGTTACCGGCAAGTCTCTTTACTCGTTCCGTAACACATCATCCCGTGATCAACTCCTTGATCACATTGTGCACATTATGATGATGTCCTACCGAGTGGGCCCAGAGATACCTCTCCGTCACACGGAGTGACAAATCCCAGTCTCGATTCATGCCAACCCAACAGACACTTTCGGAGATACATGTAGTGCACCTTTATAGCCACCCAGTTACGTTGTGACGTTTGGTACACCCAAAGCATTCCTACGGTATCCGGGAGTTGCACAATCTCATGGTCTAAGGAAAAGATACTTGACATTTAGAAAAGCTTTAGCATACGAACTACACGATCTGTGCTAGGCTTAGGATTGGGTCTTGTCCATCACATCATTCTCCTAATGATGTGATCCCGTTATCAACGACATCCAATGTCCATGGTCAGGAAACCGTGACCATCTGTTGATCAACGAGCTAGTCAACTAGAGGCTTACTAGGGACATGGTGTTTGTCTATGTATCCACACATGTATATGAGTTTCCTATCAATACAATTCTAGCATGGATAATAAACAATTATCATGAACAAGGAAATATAATAATAACCAATTTATTATTGCCTCTAGGGCATATTTCCAACAGGATCTTATCATTAGTTCTGTTTTATTTTGTCTTATAGTAAAAAACATATGCAACTCCATATGAACAATATAGCAAAAACAAATATTTTTGCCATGACAATTTCATAGATTAAAAAACAACAAGCATTAGCAACTCCATATGAACAATAGCACAAGCAAATGATTCAACTAAGAAACATAGCTCACATCCACAAATGGTTCACGAAGTTCAGCAAAACGAAATAGTTTCACTAGCAAATAGTTCACGGAGCCAACATAAAAAGTTTAACTAGTTGAACGGAAGCAACTTCACGCCCTCCTTCCCTTCTTCGACGTATGGTCCTCGTTGTTCTTTGACCGCTTCTCAGCTGCCGCCTTCTTCTTGCGAGGAGGAAGCGGTTTCTGAAATGGGGACGGACTTTTACAATCCTTCTTCGGCGCCTGCCTCTTCTCAAGCTGGGTTGTCTGGGTTGCTGGAGGTCCATCATCGTCGTCGTATTCCTCCTCCTCCTCATCGCTCTCTTCCTCCTCTTTACCCCGATCTTCTTCTGCTCCCTCCTCCCCTCTTCTTCTGCCCCCTCCTCGTCTCGTTCTTCGTCCTCGTCCTCCTCCTTGTCATCTTGAACCACCCTAGACAACAAGGCGGCCTGGCTCGATGAAGCAAGGCTACGCATCGTGGCCTCAGGAGCAAAAGCATCAACTAAGGTGCTGGCGCACCCAAGCAGGCCCACAAGCTTGCGACATTTGTTGACGAACTTCTACAATAATAACGAAACAAGAACATAAGAAAATGAAAATGAACTTAAGAAAGAATGTAATTGTAGGAGGTTCGATGTTACCTTCACTGTGTCCCTCATCTTCTTCTCACTATCTCGAGTCCCGGGGATAGAACTTAGCGCATCTGAGGCTTGAAAAATGAAGGAAATATGCCCTAGAGGCAATAATAAAGTTATTATTTATTTCCTTATATCATGATAAATGTTTATTATTCATGCTAGAATTGTATTAACCGGAAACTTAATACATGTGTGAATACATAGACAAAACAGAGTGTCCCTAGTATGCCTCTACTAGACTAGCTCATTGATCAAAGATGGTTATGTTTCCTAGCCATAGACATGAGTTGTCATTTGATCAACGGGATCACATCATTAGGAGAATGATCTGATGGACAAGACCCATCCGTTAGCTTAGCACTATGATCGTTTAAGTTTTACTGCTATTGCTTTCTTCATGACTTACACATGTTCCTATGACTATGAGATTATGCAACTCCCGAATACCAGAGGAACACTTTGTGTGCTACCAAACGTCACAACGTAACTGGGTGATTATAAAGGTACTCTACAGGTGTCTCCGAAGGTACTTGTTGGGTTGGCGTATTTCGAGATTAGGATTTGTCACTCCGATTGTCGGAGAGGTATCTCTGGGCCCACTCGGTAATGCACATCACTATAAGCCTTGCAAGCATTGCATCTAATGAGTTAGTTGCGGGATGATGTATTACGGAACGAGTAAAGAGACTTGTTGGTAACGAGATTGAACTAGGTATTGAGATACCGACGATCGAATCTCGGGCATGTAACATACCGATGACAAAGGGAACAATGTATGTTGTTATGCGGTTTGACCGATAAAGATCTTCGTAGAATATGTGGGAGCCAATATGAGCATCCAGGTTCCGCTATTGGTTATTGACCGGAGACGTGTCTCGGTCATGTCTACATAGTTCTCGAACCCGTAGGGTCCGCACGCTTAAGGTTTCGATGATAGTTTTATTATGAGTTTATGAGTTTTGATGTACCGAAGGAGTTCGGAGTACTGGATGAGATCGGGGACATGACGAGGAGTCTCAAAATGGTCGAGACGTAAAAATCGATATATTGGACGACTATATTCGGACATCGGAAAGGTTCCGAGTGATTCGGGTATTTTCGGAGTACCGGGGAGTTACGGGAATAGAGGAGAGAGGCCAAAAGGAAGGAGGCGTGCATCCCCCTTCTGGTCCGAATTGGACAAGGGGTGCAGCCCCCTTTTCCTTCTCCCTCTCCCCCTCTTTCCTTCTCTCCTACTCCGGAAAGGAAAGGGGAATCCTACTAGGACTTGGGAGTCCTGGTAGGACTCCCCACACTTGGTGCGCCCCCTCTAGGGCCGGCCTCTCCCTCCCTCCTTTATATACGGGGGCAGGGGGGCACCTCTAGACACAACAATTGATCTCTTGATCTCTTAGCCGTGTGCGGTGCCCCCCTCCACCATAGTTCTCCTCGATAAATATTGTAGCGGTGCTTAGGCGAAGCCCTGCGACGGTAGAACATCAAGATCGTCACCACGCCGTCGTGCTGACGGAACTCTCCCTCGACACTCGGCTGGATCGGAGTTCGAGGGACGTCATCGAGCTGAACGTGTGCTAGAACTCGGAGGTGCCGTAGTTTCGGTGCTTGATCGGTCGGACCGTGAAGACGTACGACTACATCAACCGCGTTGTTCTAACGCTTCCGCTTTCGGTCTACGAGGGTACGTAGACTCACTCTCCCCTCTCGTTCTATGCATCTGGTAGATAGATCTTGCGTGATCGTAGGAAAATTTTAAAATACTACGTTCCCCAACAAAAAATACTTTTGTTGAGCTCCGAAGACTACAAAACATTAAATGAGTCACACTCACTAAAGTAGATTTCATCCAATCATCGGTAGAAAACAACTTACCACTCAGTTCATGATGGGTGCGTACTCCCTAAATCCGCCTTTTAGCTCTCTGATGATGTAATTGTAGGCTTCATTCTCGGAGTCGTCGTCGTACAGATCTCCAGCATCTTCTTGTGACGCCCGAGACCGACGTCCCAGAAGATTCCAGAAGGTTCCAGAAGATTCCAGATGTTCCGGGTTGCCCGTGGATTTCTTTTGAGTTTGTGTTATTTATTTTTGCATTGCATCATGTCATCATGCCATCATGTCATATTTTATTTTGCATCTCAACCTAATAAATCGTGTGGGCCTTCGGTCCATTTAAATCGAGGGAAGGTGACTTCTCTTTAAAACATATAAAAGCCTCTCAATATTTAGGGAGCTATATTTAAAATATTCCATTGTTGGAATCACCATAACACACTTGCATAATTTTTCCCCATGTCTCTTAATTCTAGTTTCACCTTCAAAAATCTTGCCAATAATTCTTTTCCTATTTATCGAGGTTCCTCCGAAAATTCGAACATTTTTGGACACTTCAATAATCTCGTCTTAGTTCAACCCTATTTGAATTATATTCAAATATGTTTGAATT
>LR738715.1:187848704-187889550 GCA_902687465.1 Secale cereale | reverse complement strand
GGTGGGGTTATGTTTGACCGGCTTTAGTTAGGATCACTTCGTGATCATCTTTCGACCGATGCTCTTCTCTTCTCGCTCTCTTTTACGTAAGTTAGTGCTAGTTGCTGCTGCAGACTCTTGTTTGTTCCTTCACCTCTTATTCTTTCTTCAGCCTTGTCCTCACCCAAGGCTTAAATAGTCTTGTTACCCGGGAACGGGATTGCTGAGTCCTCTGTGGCTCACAGTTACTTCACCACACCAGATGCAGGTTCAGCCGAGTTTGATGCAGGAGTTGGATCAGTCCTTCACCAGGAGTTCGTTGAAGAGTGTGGCCGTTTGCTTGTGACGTTTCGATGTTCAGTAGTGGTTTCTACTAGGATTCGTTCCTGTCCTGTGGCTTTTGTTGTTTTGGTATCTTTCTTTTGGATCTTCACCCGTAGTCGGGTTGTGATGTTCTGTATGATGATTGCTTATGTAATGTATTGTGTGAAGTGGCGAGTGTAAGCCAACTATCCCCTTTTGCATTTTAATCCCTCTTTTACATGAGTTGTGCAAAGATACCAAACTTGAGATCATTCTAGGATGGACTTATGCCTTTAAGTCGTGCCTCGACACGTAGGAGGTATAGTTCCATCCTGGGCATTACAAGTTGGTATTCAGAGCCTTCTCCGACCTAGAAGCCCCCACTGATTGATCGAATCGTTGACGGTTGAGTCTAGGCACACACTGAAAACTTTTTGAGTCCTATATTATATCGGAGAGTAGGATTTCTTTGCTTCTCATCCCTTTTCTCTGTGGTGAGGACTCCTGACGATTACTCTTTTCTCTTCTACTTTCAAAAATTGCACCAAATTTTTTTTTAGGATCCCACGAGTATTCTGGGATTGTTTCGATGTTCTTGTGACAAGGATATTGTTCTCGATGCCTCCTGTTACCGAGGAGTTGAGCTTCGGGGTATCTTTGACACAAGCATATCGCGGCAGTACTAAATACTTAAGACGTCCGACATCGAAAATCTCTCCTATACGGCCAGTGGCAAGATAACCCCGACATCACCCAGTACTGGGGAGGTAGTTCGAGAGTATTGCCATAGCTTGTTATAGTGGATGCTTTTCGAAGGTCCGAGGTACACAGTTTCCGAGAAAGACTGGTTATGTGTTGAAGGATGGATACACCTGGATGTAGGTTTAGAGTTGATTGTGCGGTGCTTCCCGTGTATCCCCAACACCTGATTGCATAACTGGAAACTTTCGGAAATCTATAGGTGGGTTCATCTAGTAGTTCTAGGCATTCTTCCAACGGATGCTCGATATGAAGTTTGGGGTTCTACATTGAGTGAAGTGGTTTTATGGACTTGTTCTGATCGGGAGTTGCATCTTAAAGGGTCCTTGGCTATGCTGATCCGGGGATTGCAAAACCCTTTTGTAACACGTTCCATGAGCTTTCAGCACGAAGATGTCGAACGAAACTTCTATCTTGTATTTGTTCTGTCTGATCCTTGTTCCTTTTTATTTATCTTTTGCTCTCCAAGTGGCTTCTCGTCAAGTTGATGTACCTACGGAATTCATTCGTTCAATCCTCTGTTCGAATGATATTGTGAAGATTAGGCTGCTACATATCTACCCTTTGTTTTCGTTTTGATTCTGGTATTCGAGTTGCTTCGATGTCAAATGTTGATTCCATACCTTCCTAATCGGTGTTCTCATATGTCTATGAGAGTGCTAGTCCTTCTTGATCATCGAGATGGTCATGTTAATTCTTTTCAACCGGTGTCCATTTTGTTCGTCTCAAGTTGTCTTTGTTTTTCCCCACCCTCCCACCCTTCTTCTTCTCGGAGCAAGAAATTCTCAAATGAAGTATCCATTTTATTCATGTGATGTTTCTTCATTCTTTTCCTTCAATGTCTTATCCGGTGATTTATCGTGAAGATGCTCAAGAGCTTCAAGTTCGTCATTCTTTTGTTCTCTAATTCTGCCGGTGGATGTAATTCAAGATTTCGGTGTTGATCTTATCCTTTTTTCCTCTTTTCACAATGCTTTCTTATTCCGGTGCTCCAATTAATCATTCTCCTCTTGCTATTCATATCCGGAGTGCTGAAGATTCATAATTCCATTCTTAATCCGTTCAAACTATTTTGAGGTTGTTATCTTATTCAAGCCATTTAATTCAACCGGTGCTATATCTTTTTAGCAATCTTTTTCTAACGGTGATTTCTTTTGAGTGGGCCTTAACCCACAGGTCTTTTCCCAGGATCTTACCTGACTCTTCTAATTATTCCGGAGATATACTTAAATTCTTTTCAAAGTGTGACGTAAGAATGATCCCCATCAGTCACATGCCTTCCCCAAGATCGCTTTCAAATTCTTGTTCATCATTGGTTCAACCTTCTAATTCTTCATTCCGGAGTGCTCAACAATTCTTATGGCATTTCTCGTCTTCATTCTTAACATTTGGAGACCGGAGAAGTGTTTCTCTTAAACCTTAGCCCGTTCTCTTGAGAAGTGTGGTTCTAGCTTCATGCCATCCTCATTATCGTTTGATTGTGAGGAATTCTTTTATACCCATCCAAAGCATTTCATGAATTCTTTTCTTTGTGATCCTCCGAAGGCCATCATTTCAGAATATTTCTTCGTTCTCAGTTTTCAACTTCGTCCTTCAAATATTCTTCATTGATGTCTCTTCGTTCGTCTCCATATTCTTACGGTGGTTCTTTCAAGTTTACTCTTCCGTTGTTATCGTATCAATTCATTTGTTCTTTTCATAATCCTACCGGTGCTTTGTTGAAGATTTATCCAAGCTTGTGCTAGATCTCTCGTTAATTCTTTCCAACGGGAATAAGTAGTATGCCAAATCCTTTGGTTGTCATCAATTTATATTGGTGAAGGAGATGCATGACATAATTCTTATTCTTATTCCTTTAACCTGTTTTAATTCTTTTCTCTGGAGCTTGTTCATCATATCATATTCTCGGTTCTAAATTCTTCATCTTGTTTTTCCGAAGCTCCATGTTATTTCAATTATTATCATTTCAAGTTCCATCTAATTCATCGCAGGCCTTGAATCTTATTCTTTTCATCTTTCACTTCTAATGCTTTCATTACCGGAGTTCTCTTGGTGGTTCATCATGTTTTAATTCATCCTTGAAGTCTTCATCAAGATTCTTGTTGGAGCTCAAGCATTCTTCATCATGCTTCCAATTGCAATTCGTCCTACCTTATCTTTTCAGATGGTGTTATGTCATTCTTGTTAATTCCTTCATGTTTCATGATTCACGGGTTATCAAGAATGAGATAATTAAAACCATCATTTTTCCTTGTCCAGAAGATCTTTTCAACTTCAATTTATTCATTGGAATTATCTTGGGTTGTATTTCACCTAAAGTTTTCCCTAAGGATTGTTGCAATTATGGTGCTTATAAATGACCCAAGTTCTTCATTTATCATTCCGATGAATAAGTTTTTCATCTCCTTGTTGATCTCAATCCAATCTAATGTTTTCGTCAGTGGCTGGTTGTCACCTCTTAATTTTTGAGATGTTTTCCATAAGCCCACATCAAGCTTATTCTTTCGTTGTTGAAATTCCAACAACTCTATTCAACCCTTCTTCGTAAGATGCTCTTTCAAATTTAATTTTGAGAGATGTTGTCATTTTCTTCTCCGTTCAATTCTGTCTTTCATTTATATGCTATTCTTTCATTCCGGAGGCATTGTGATATTGCTCTCTTTAACCATCATCTCGTTTTTTATCAAAATCATATTCTCCCTTGCTTGTCTTTTAACCGGAGTGTTGTATTCTTCATTCAAATTCTCTCATCTTATCTAGTTTTGCCTCTCTTTTCAACCGGAGTGCTGTCTGAATCTTTCTTAACCTTGTGCCATTCTTTCAATTGTTTCGGAGGCAATGTGTTGTTGTTTTCGTTAAGTATCATTCCATCTCCTCAAGTTCTTGTTCAATTCCTTCCATTTTCAGACGGAGTGCTGTCCAAATTCTGTCATTCTTATTCCTTGGCTATACCATTGCGGTTTCTTATTCTTTTGGTTCGTAAGCTCTTAATTCTTGTCTTCTAACCTCAAGGTTCTCATATTGTTCCTTGTCCCTCCTGCTTACCGGAGTGCTCTTAACTTCGTTCATCTCCATTCTATTCTTTCTTTCAAGTTTGTTTAACCTCTCAAGGTTCGTGGTTTCACTCGTCTGTCAAAGAAGCAACTTTGTTTTACCTCTTCCTCTTTCGTTTTTACCCGGTGATATCTCTAGGATCTCGGGTCGAGATCCTCTGTTAGTGTAGGAGAGTTGTGACGCCCGAGACCGACGTCCCAGAAGATTCCAGAAGGTTCCAGAAGATTCCAGATGTTCCGGGTTGCCCGTGGATTTCTTTTGAGTTTGTGTTATTTATTTTTGCATTGCATCATGTCATCATGCCATCATGTCATATTTTATTTTGCATCTCAACCTAATAAATCGTGTGGGCCTTCGGTCCATTTAAATCGAGGGAAGGTGACTTCTCTTTAAAACATATAAAAGCCTCTCAATATTTAGGGAGCTATATTTAAAATATTCCATTGTTGGAATCACCATAACACACTTGCATAATTTTTCCCCATGTCTCTTAATTCTAGTTTCACCTTCAAAAATCTTGCCAATAATTCTTTTCCTATTTATCGAGGTTCCTCCGAAAATTCGAACATTTTTGGACACTTCAATAATCTCGTCTTAGTTCAACCCTATTTGAATTATATTTAAATATGTTTGAATTATTTTTTTTTCCGTTCATGCCTTTCTTATTTTTCTCCGGTCGTGCTTATTTTTACGAGCCCGGGAAAAATTACCTTTGTCCTAATTCTTGCCCTAACCCCCTCCTTTTTTTCCTCTTCTTCTCTTTTGTTTCTGCGAATAAGAGAAGAATAAGAGCAGCAGCCCACCTTCAGCCCCTCTCCTTCCTTGGCCCAGTCCGCCGGCCTTAGGCCCATCTGGCCCGACTCAGTTCCCTAACCCTAATCCCACCGAGCGTTCGCTCCCTCTCATTCCCTGCCCGCCGCCGCACTCTCCTTTTCCCTCGCCTCGCTCCCTGTCCCGCGAACCCTCCTTTTTCCCTCGAGCGCTGGAGTTTCGCTCCTCTGCCCGAGCCTCTCCCTTCCCCAGCCTCGATCTCCCAGGCCTCCCCTCGCCCCAGGCCGAGCTCCCACGGCGCCCCGCGCCTCGAGCCTTGCAGCCTCCTGCGCCCTATCCCTTCGGTCCCGTTGGCCACAGCCAGCGCCGCCCTTCGCCCCGCAAGAGAGCCGCGCCAGCGCCGTCCTCCGTGGCCTCTCCAGCGCCGCGGCCAGGCCCGCCTCGCCGTCGTCCAGCCCGGATCCCGCCGCGCCCGGCCTCGTCCCTCCGGCCCCGACGCCGTCCGCCCTGCGGTCTTCTTCTCCTCGCCAGGAGCAGCCCGCGGGCCGGCCAGAGCCGTCACCGGCGCCCTTCGCCTCCAGCAAGCACGGCGCCCCCCCGAGCTTCCTCTCCAGCCGCCTTGGAGCCGCGCCCCTCCAGCTTCGACCGCCTCCAGCGGCCCGTCCTCAGGCAGCAGGTCGCCCCCGTGCGCCTCATCCTCGTCGCGTCGACGCCAGGACCGCTGCGCCTCTTCTCCAGGGCGCCGGCCGCACCTCTACCTGGCCTCGTCCAGCCCGACGCTCCAGGCCGTGACCTGCGGCCTCCTTCGTCCAGCGCCGCGGCCATGAGCAGCGCCGAGCCGCGACCCGCACCTCTCCGTCACCCGCTGTTTTCCCTTTTTTTTGTAGTTTTGTTGCTGTAGTGTTGTTTTGTATTGTGTTGCTGTGTTGATGATTTGTCAGATGACCCGAACGAGTATACGGCGACCCGAACAAGTACCTCTTCGAGACAAGTACCTCTACGTATACGACCCGAGTACATCTACAAAACGAACCGTGTACGAGATCGACGCCCGAACAACTACCGACGCCCGGAAAACGACCAAGTTCCACTATGTCCACGACGACTCGAACGACTACCGATGACCGTGAATAACTACCGCCGTCGTGGAACCGCCAAGACGAACGGAACAACTACTTCCCACTACGAACGTGTACCCCTACGTCGACGACGATCCCGACAAGTACCTCTACACGCGGCATGAACATCTACGATACAAAAACGCCGACACAAGATGATGACAAGTACCCCTTCGGAGAAGTACATCTACGAACTCGACGCCCGAACGACTTCTTCCACTACGATCTCGAACCGTCCCGAAACGAGTGTTTCGAAGGTATACCCCGAGACGTGACCCGTGTGATGCTTGCTTGCGTTGTATGAATGTCTCTCGTGAGTGCTTCGTGCCCGTTCCACCTTTTTTCATGTTCCTCGGTTGCCTCGTCACCGACTCGTGGGAACCCGGCAACGGGATCACCCACTTTCATCTTGTTCGACTTGCTCACGTCGATTCTATCTTTTGCACCGGGCTCTCAACGAGTTACCGGTACCGATATGTTGCCGTGGCATCATTTTCGGAATCGTTGCCGTGGCACTCTTTTCTTTCCACCACGGTGACAAACACTTCATGTCTTCCTCTTAAGTCAACCTTTTAATAAAATTGCTTAAACTTGATCATGTCATCCGCATCATGTTAACAACACTAAAAATGTTTAATTGTTGTTGCTTATAATTATTAAACATGCTCATGGGGATTTTCCGGGATATGTTGTTGTTATCTCCGGCCTCATTTAAAATGCCTTAATAGTGTAGTTTCTTTATGCTTCACCTCTTGCCATGTTAATAACAATTAATCTTGTCTTGTTAATAACTAGAGTCAACTAAATAATTAAATGTGGTGTTTCGTCAATATGCAACTCGTTGCATATTGAGCTCCACTTAACTTGTAGTGTTGTTTGTGCACCTTGCCATGCCATGCATATTTAAACCGGACATGCATCATACTTGTTTGTGCATCTTATGCCATGTTTATGCTTGAGTGTTTACCGTGTTGTTTTCTTCTTTCCGGTTGCTTCTCTTGTTAGCTTCGGTTCCGTTCCGGAGTTGAGAGGTTCCGCTCGACTGTTGCTCCGTCTTCTTCTGGATCCGTTCTTCTCCCTTGTGGAATCCCAGGCAAGATGACCGAACCCGGATACCATTACTATCTTTGCCTATTGCTAGTAGTCTCGATCTATAGTTTTGCCTCGATGCCCATGTTCTTCTTGTCAGCCTCCTACTTGTAACCACTACCATGTTTAACCACCCTACCTATGCAAACCGTTGCTTGGCTATACGTAGGCTTTGCTCAGCCCTCTTATAGCATTGTTAGTTGCAGGTGAAGATTGAAGATGCTTACTTCATGTTGAAGTTTGGTTGGGTTATATCACACTATATAAATGCTTTAAATGAAATCATCTATATACTGGCAGGGTGGAAGGCTAAGCCTTTTGCTTGGTGTTTTGTTCCACTCATGCCGTTAGGAACCGTATAAACCGGTGTTATGTTCCTTGATTATGCGTTCCTAACACGGTTGGGGTGTATGGGACCCCCTTGATAAACCGCTAAGTGCTAAGTCTTTTCCAGCAAATCCCAACATTGGTACTATTTGCCTAATAACAAACTAATAAAAACTTGCATGTGGACTAGCTATCCCTTTTATTTTAATTCAACAACCCTGGGCCAGTGCTCCACATGAGTGTTGGTCCGAAACGGGGGTTACGCGGGGCCACCTCGAGGAAACTCAAGGTTTGGTAAAAACCCGTGGGATCGCCCATCCGGTCGTGTCCTGAGACCTAGATACGCGCGGCTACTATCAGGGTGTCGACACGCCGGGAGGATTTGCTGGATTAGCCTTACCTTAGTTCGGTTTAACTTGAGCACGGGATTCCGAGAATACTCGGGTCTTCCCACCTATGGAGTTGCGACTTCGCGGATCGTGGGCTTGTAATGGGTCAAGTTGGAACACCCCTGCAGGGTTTGAACTTTCGAAAGCCGTGCCCGCGGTTATGTGGCAGATGGGAGCTTGTTAATTTCGGTTGTAGATAACTTGACACAATGTTACTAATACACTACCTGCGTGTGTACCGTGACTGTCAATTTCCGAATAGGGATTCGGGAGTTGAACATGGTGGGGTTATGTTTGACCGGCTTTAGTTAGGATCACTTCGTGATCATCTTTCGACCGATGCTCTTCTCTTCTCGCTCTCTTTTACGTAAGTTAGTGCTAGTTGCTGCTGCAGACTCTTGTTTGTTCCTTCACCTCTTATTCTTTCTTCAGCCTTGTCCTCACCCAAGGCTTAAATAGTCTTGTTACCCGGGAACGGGATTGCTGAGTCCTCTGTGGCTCACAGTTACTTCACCACACCAGATGCAGGTTCAGCCGAGTTTGATGCAGGAGTTGGATCAGTCCTTCACCAGGAGTTCGTTGAAGAGTGTGGCCGTTTGCTTGTGACGTTTCGATGTTCAGTAGTGGTTTCTACTAGGATTCGTTCCTGTCCTGTGGCTTTTGTTGTTTTGGTATCTTTCTTTTGGATCTTCACCCGTAGTCGGGTTGTGATGTTCTGTATGATGATTGCTTATGTAATGTATTGTGTGAAGTGGCGAGTGTAAGCCAACTATCCCCTTTTGCATTTTAATCCCTCTTTTACATGAGTTGTGCAAAGATACCAAACTTGAGATCATTCTAGGATGGACTTATGCCTTTAAGTCGTGCCTCGACACGTAGGAGGTATAGTTCCATCCTGGGCATTACACTTCTGTCGTCCACCAGGGCCTCAGGCGCAGACGATGCTTGCTCCCGTCATCGTACCACCGCAGGTGATGCTCGTAGTCATTCCAGTCCAGCACGATCCTCTCCACATCCTTGCGACTTTTCCACTCATTCCATTTCTTCACGTATTTTGCATGTTGCTCTCCCCAATCAGAGATAGACTGATTATTTTTTCTGCTCATCATGCAAGGCATAAGAAAGATTGTAAAAAACCATTAGAAAGAATGTAAAGTATGAAAACAAAAGTAGGTATCGATGAGAACGGGCGGTGGTACTCACAAGTGTAGGTTGTGGCCACCGATATCTAGGATGCCGCCTGGTGGTGTATGTTGCGCCTTACCAAATTGCGCGCAATGCGCTGTGGCAAGTGGTACTCGACGACATAGACACAAATCATGGGCACGATGCACCGCCAGAGAAGCTTGTCTTGACTGCACATCTCATTCAGCTCGAACCCCCACTCTCGGTCATCACCATACGGCCGCCGGTTAACCTAGTACCAAACAATGGTAAGCTCAAGTGAAAGTGTCGTTGAAAACGTTCGAAATCTAGTTCTTATACCTGGAAAGGCGTCAGAGCATCAAGCTCGTTGGTGAAGATCTTGTACAGGGGCACAGGGCCTTGTTTTCTCTCGAGTAGAGACCCACCACGTCCCAAGCGTATGCGACGGTCGGGTATCGAGCATCGTCGTCATCTTCGCCATAGTCAGTCCAGTCCCGCACTTTAAGCTTCTCTGGATGCCCCACTGGGATTCGCTCCCACATCCAAATGGAGAGGCCCCATACACATCCACACATACCGGACTTGGGTTCCGTCCTCTGGGTTGCCTCGTCAAGCTACAAAACAAGTGATATTTGAAACACGCTACAAAACAAGATACATAATCTAAAGCAGCACACGTCCATGATATTTGAAACAATGTGATATTCACTTACCGAACGGTATAGGTAGGCGAGGCCGGCGGCCCCCCAACTGTAACCCGCATCCCAGTCCGCCAGGAAGTCGAGGTACATCCATAGGGCAGTGTTTCCAGAGTAGTATGTAAACACTATCTCCGTGAGAAGATACCACAGGTAGGCCCTGGCGTACTGCTCCACCACCCGGGATTCGGCATCTTTCAGGCACTTGCTCCGATGCTCCAGGAGCTAGGGCAACGGTATGCCGAAAGTCCGGTTCCTCTTAGCTAGGGGGGGGGGACAGTCACCGATCAGGGCGATAACCCTATCTTGCCAGTTCTTCCTCTCCACTTGTCCGGTGAGAGCACGACCCTCGAGCGGTAGGGCCATAATCACCCCCAATCCTGGAGTGTAACGTTCATCTCCCCACACGGAAGATGGAAGCTACGCATCTCTGGCCGCCATCGATCAACCAAAGTCTTGAGAGCTGAGTGGACGATCGTCAATGGCTTGCACTTGAACTGCAGGACGAAACCCAACAGTCAGGCTCTCCTAAGAACGGTGTGTACCACTCGTCGTACTCCATCTTCATGGTCGTCCCGTGACCCATCATCCGTAGTGGCGAGAGCATCTGTCGAAACGAAGACACAAATAATTAGTAACTTTTTTCATCAGTTCGAAACATTTGGTTCAATAAAGGTAATTACCACTCCATTCTCAATGAAATGGGCACGATGACCCTTGTCGAACGCAGGGTCAAGCATGGTATACTTTATGCTAATTTCATCCGCAAGAGGTGGCCTCCTATTTTTTTTGCATAAACATAAGCATAAGCATATGAAATAAAAATTAACATTCATCAATTATCATATATCCAACCAATATAAATGATCAATGAGAAAGAATCATATTAAAAAAAATGAACTAACTAGGGTTCTGATACGTCTCCAACGTATCTATAATTTTTTATTGTTCCATGCTATTATTTATGAAGTCTTGGATGTTTAATGGGCTTTATCATTCACTTTTATATCATTTTTGGGACTAACCTACCAACCCAAATGCCCAGTCCAGATTGCTGTTTTTTTGCCTGTTTCAGGGTTTTGCAGAAAAAGAATATCAAACGGAGTCCAAACAGAATGAAACCTTCGCGAGAGATATTTTTGGAGAAAATCACGCACGCGGAGCTTGAGAACCACGTCAGGGGATCAAGAGGTGGCCCACAAGGGTGGGGTGCGCGCCCCCCTTCCCAAGGCACACTCCCTTCCTCGAGAGCAGCCCGTGTGGACTATGGAACAAGGAGTAGCGAAGGCCTAAGCTTGGGGATGCCCATGGCACCCCAAGTAAATTCAAGATAATCAAAAGCCTAAGCTTTGGGATGCCCCGGGAAGGCATCCCCTCTTTCGTCTTCATCCATCGGTAACTATACTTGGAGCTATATTTTTATTCGCAACATGAGATGTGTTTTGCTTGGAGTGTCTTGTATAATTTGAGTCTTTGCTTGTTAGTTTGCCACAATCATCCTTGCTGGACACACCTATTTGAGAGAGTTAAATATGGCCTAGAAATGATTAGAACACTCTATGTGCTTCACTTATATCTTTTGAGTTGAATAGTTTTTGCTCTAGTGCTTCACTTATATCTTTTAGAGCACGGTGGTGGTAATATTTTGTTGAAATTGTTGAAATCTCATGCTTCACTTATATCCTTTTGAGAGTCTATTAAAACAGCATGGTAATGTGTTTAGGCTAAAGAAACTAGTCTTCACATGATAAAATCCAATGTCAATGTAGTAAAAAAAATCACACTAAGTGCATTGAATAGAATGAGATGTTGGATGCTTGATAATTGTTTTGAGACATGAGGATAGTGATATTGGAGTCATGCTAGTGGAGTCATTATGAAATTAAGAAATACCTGTGTTAAGGTTAGTGATTCCCGTATCATGCACGTATGGTGAACCGCTATGTGACGAAGTTAGAGCATGAGGTATTTGTAGAATGCCAACCTTTGTGTGGAGGTCGGGGGCGCACGATGGTTAACTCCTACCAACCTCCCCCCTAGGAGCATGCGTTGATTGCTTTGTTTTGATGACTCGTAGATTTTTGCAATGAGTATATGAGTTCTTATGACTAATGTTGAGTACATGGATTATACGCACTCTCACCCTTCCACCATTGCTAGCCTCTCTTGTACCGCGCAACTTTCGCCGGTGCCATAAACCCACTATATATCCTTCCTCAAAACAGCCACCATATTGTTCCTCAAAACAGCCACCATACCTACCTATCATGGCATTTCCATAGCCATTCCGAGATATATTGTCATGCAACTTTCCACCGTTCCGTTCATATGACACGCATCATATTATCATATTGCCATGCATGATCATGTAGTTGACATCGTAGTTTTGGCAAAGCCACCATGCACAATTTTTCATATATGTCACTCTTCATTCATTGCATATCTCGGTACACCGCCGGAGGCATTCATGTAGAGTCATACTTGTTGTAGTATCGAGTTGTAATTTCGAGTTGTAATAAAAAGTGTGGTGATCATCATTGTTAGAGCATTGTCCCGTGTGAGGAAAGGGCAATAAAAAAAGGGAGATGGCCCAAAAAAATAGAGAGGGGCTAATAAAAAAGAAGAGAGAAAGCCCCACCAAAAAAATGAGAGAAAAGAGAGAAGGGACAATTGCTACTATCTTTTTCCACACTTGTGCTTCAAAGTAGCACCATGTTCTTCGTTGTAGAGAGTCTCATGCTTAGTCACTTTCATATACTAGTGGGAATTTTCATTAGAGAACTTGGCTTGTATATTCCAATGATGGGCCTCCTCAAATGCCCTAGGTCTTCGTGAGCAAGCAAGTTGGATGGACACCCACTAGTTTCTTTTGTTGAGCTTTGATTCATATTTAGCTCTAGTGCATCCGTTGCATGGCAATCCCTACTCACTCACATTGATATCTATTGATGGGCATCTCCATAGCCCGTTGATACGCCTAGTCGGTGAGAGACTATCTTCCTCCATTTTGTCTTCTCTGCAACCACCTCTATTCCACCCATAGTGCTATATCCATGGCTCACGCTCATGTATTGCGTGAAAATTGAAAGGTTTGAAAAGATAGATTATGAAAACAAGTGCTTGGCTGAAATCGGGGTTGTGCATGATATGAATATTTTGTGTGATGAAGAGGGAGCATAGCCAGACTATATGATTTTGTAGGGATAACTTTCTTTAGCCATAGTATTTTGAGAAGACATGATTGCTTTGTTAGTATGCTTGAAGTATTATTATTTCTTATGTCAATATAGACTTTTATCTAGAATCTTTCCTAAACATTCATGCCACAAATAAGAGAATTACATTGAAAAACTATATTGGTTAGCATTCCACATCAAAAATTATTTCTTTATCATTTACCTACTCGAGGACGAGCAGGAATTAAGCTTGGGGATGCTTGATACATCTCCAACATATCTATAATTTTTTATTGTTCCATGCTATTATTTATGAAGTCTTGGATGTTTAATGGGCTTTATCATTTGCTTTTATATCATTTTTGGGACTAACCTACTAACCCAAAGGCCCAGTCCAGATTGCTGTTTTTTGCCTGTTTCAGGGTTTTGCAGAAAAAGAATATCAAACAGAGTCCAAACGGAATGAAACCTTCGCGAGAGATATTTTTGGAGAGAATCACGCACGCGGAGCTTGAGAACCACGTCAGGGGATCAAGAGGTGGCCCACGAGGGTGGGGGGCCCTTCGCAGGGCGCGCCCCCTGCCTCGTGCCCCCCTCGAGCGTCCCCCGGTTCCCTCCTTCTTCCTATATATGTCTACGTAACCCAAAACCTCCATGAACAGAGAGAAAACCCTAATTCCACCGCCGTACCTTCTGTTCCCGTGAAGATCCCATCTTGGAGCCTGTTCCGTAGCTCCACCGGAGGGGGATCCATCACGGAGTTCTTCTTCATCATCATCATCGCCCTCACCATGAATTGTGAGTAGTTTACCACATACCTTCGGGTCCATAGCTAGTATCTAGATGGCTTCTTCTCTCTCTCTGGATCTCAATACAAAGTTCTCCTCGGTCTTGGAGAAGATCTATTCAATGTAATCTCTTTTTGCGGTGTGTTTGTCGAGATCCGATGAATTGTGAGTTTATGATCAAGGTTATCTATGAAAGATATTTGGTTCTTCTCTGAACTTTTTATGTGTGCTCATAATATCCTTGCAAGTCTCTTCGAATTATTGGTTTGGTTTGGCCTACTAGATCTATAGTTCTTGCAATGGGAGAAGTGCTTGGCTTTGGGTTCAATCTTGCGGTGTCCTTTCCCAGTGACAGTAGGGGCAGCAAGGCACGTATTGTATTGTTGCCATCGAGGATACAAAGATGGGATTTATATCATATTGCTTGAGTTTATCCCTCTACATCATGTCATCTTGCTTAAGGCGTTACTCCGTTCTTATGAACTCAATACACTAGATGCATGCTGGATAGCGATCGATGTGTGTAGCGACCACGATCCGAATGGACCGAAGTCTCTGTGTTCTGTGTCATCCCTGGATCGATATGCTGACACACACAGTACTCGAGGATTTATAACAGAGGTAAATCACATGAATTAAGTAACGTAAGTACTATTACCTCAATCGATCATAGCGGAAGCAACAAAGGTTGTGGATTCCCATCAACACCAACGGCAAAGTTGAGTGTAGAAATCGTAACCCTAACGTATCACTTACTCGTCGTAAGATAAACCTGCAACATGAGACGTTGCAGCCACAGAGGGGCAGTACATTGAATGTACTGGCAAATTCACACTGTAATGATAATGATGAACAAAGCCTACAACTACATGCATATTTGGCTGGTGGAGGCTGTAAGGTTAAAGTTTTTGCGTAAAGCCAATTTTTCCCTACTACAAAGGAATATATTTTAATTAACTATCATGGTAGTTGAAAATCATTGAGAAGGTACCTCCAACTCAATCCCAAATTAAAGTTATCATTAACCCAACAAATTAAATTATAGAGTGATGAGATCAACAAATAATCCACTTCTAGATACTCAAAGATGTCCATAACCGGGACACGGCTACTCATGAATAGTTTGTACACTCTGCAGAGGTTTGTGCACTTTTCCCACAAGACTCGATCGCCTCCGTTTGGTTTCTCGCACTGCAAGGTGTTTGAGAAACGGATGACTGAGACACAGTCTTTCCGAAGAGGTCCCCTTAACCAGATAGATAGGCTGTACCACCTACAATCCCCCTACATCTGCTAGCCCATCATGGAAAGGTTTCCCACAACTTACTCAACTATGCCAGAGCCCATATTGGCATGTGGCTGCACATGGAAGTTTCTAGGCATGAAATACTATATGATCCCTTTGAGCCTGGGTGGAATTCCAATAGGATAATCACACGGAACCCCGGGATTTCCTAGGACAACACTAGCATCACCAGGTGTCCGGGCATGTCCACTGGTTCACTCCCAGGGTGCCCCAACCAATCCACCCAGATGTGTATTCAAGTAGCCACCTTAAGTTGAACCATTAATTAACAACTCACATCTGTCATGGATTTCACTCAAACCCAAACCACGTCTACGAGCATAGCATGGCAACCTAAGCATAACATAGAAGTAACTCCCAGGGGTTTGAAAATAATGCAGGTAATAGGTTCTACCTCAAACTACTTCCCAGTCCCACAAGTTAAGAGATCCTACTGATGCAATGTGTTTGAGAATATAACTAATGCAATGAAAACTGGGTATTGGAAAATATGATGAAAGTGTGAACTTGCCTGCAATGTTGATGAAGATGATTCACACTCAAAACTCTTGATAGATCTATCGTCACACTCCGGTCAATCTATCGTAAGCAAGCAATAGTAACCACACATAAGCAATCACTCAGAAAGATCACACAGAGCAAATAAACACTTCGAAAAAAACTTCGAAAACAAATGAATGACTCTTTAAACATAACACAATTTCTAATAGTACCAAAATTATTTGAATTTGGCCTTATCAGAAAGTTTAGGTCAAGAGCTTCGATTTGCAAAAAGAATCAACTGAAACGGAGTTACAAAACTCAAGTTATGATCAAACGAAGTTCAAATCTAAAACTAGTTGAATTCAAATATTAAAAAAAATTCAAAAACATGTTTAAGTTGTTTTACTGGATAGGGGGCTTCGTAACGAAGACATGGGCGTTGGTTTCGTTGTATTTGGAGTAACCGGTAAAAAGTTATGGCCTAATGAAGTTTAGGGGCTAATCTGTAAAAATAAGATACTACAACTAGGTCCCTGACTACTAAACAGACTTTAAAAGAAAACCGTTCACTAATGAGACTAAACTAATGAATTCGTCCACTACTATTGCCAAACGAACGAACGTTCGTTAACTAACCTAACTATAGGAAAAAAACGGGTTTTTAACAAGAACCAAAGAAAACCGAGATCTAAACCGGACCGGGGCGGTTTTTCCCTTACCGGTTCTTGGATCGGGGCGGATCGGTTTCGGGCGGACGTCGGCCGGCGGCGAACTCCGGCGACTCCGGCGGCGGAAGCAGCGCGGCGAGAGGTGAGGCGAGGGGCGGCGGCACGACGCGGCTCGGGGCGAGGGGAGGCGCGGTGCGAGGGGCGAGGCGAGGCAGCAGCAGCCTGCAGCGGCGGCAGTAGCAGTCAGCGGCGACGGCGGCGAGATGCGGAAAGAGGGGAGGGAGAAGAGGGGCAGCGGCGACGGCTTTATAGGGGGCGGGGAGGGGCGAGTTTTCTTGGAATAGGGGGCACGACACGGTGGCCTGGCGCAGCATGAACGCCGAGGCGGCGGCGGTGTCTGTCGTGCGGGAGGAGGAAGGGGTCGGGCGAGCGGGCTGGGCTGGCCTGGCAGTGGCGGGGCCGGCCCAGTACGGCGGAGACTATTTTTTTTAACAGACAAGAAAACAAATAAAAGCAAAATAAATAAAAATATCCTATAGGCATATAATATATCAAAATTTGCAGAAAAATAAGCCCTACAACATGAACATTTTACTACTGTCAAATAAAATGCCCACAAAATCTAATAAATCAAAAGGTCCTACTGTTGCAATAAAATCCAATAATAAATCATTCTAAAATACCAAAATGACTTCAAATTTATTTCTCTCCAATTTTCTGCTGTAGGGAATCATGTTACCCTATTTTCCATGTAATTTATTTTTGGAGAAAAATAATTTGAATAAAACCCAAATAACTCAATATTGGAAATTGAGTTCCAGAAAATTTCAGAAAAACTTCCAACTCATATTTCCTATAATTTGAAGAAGTCATTTTATCTTCTCTCGGGAAAATCATTGAGTTGCTTAAAGTTTCTGAATTGAAAAGATTTCGAGGATGAAATTCAAAATCCTTTCAAAGCCCTTTATCATTTTAAAATAAATGGAAGAAGTCATATTATCTTCACTCTAGGGTTTTGTGTTGAAAAGAATTTGGATTCCCTCGGAGATCAAAAAGCAAAGTGAAAGTTTTGGGAAAGTCATTTTATTCCCTCTCATTTAACTTTCAAAAGTTTCAAATTTCACTCAATTTCACACAGCACATCAAATAGCAATCAAATCTATCTATTTATTATAACATTCCAAAATTTAGAATTTTGGGATGTTACAAACCTACCACACTTAAAATGAATCTCGTCCTCGAGATTCGGAGAGGCTAGTAAGAAATAGGTTAGGGTTTGGGGGTATTCTAACAAATCCACTGACGGGTATTGTCTAGTGTGCTACCACACTTAGTAACATGGATATGGTTCCATCAAAACTCAGGTACTCCTTCCTTTGGGTTGACAGTATCGGTCTTCTCTGATCTTCAGGGTAACTCCTTCTCCGGGGCTCTTTTGGTAGTGGCATAACCTTTGTCCTCAATTATTGGGTCCTTTCATCTTTATTGGGTCCTTTCATCTTGGCAAGGTTCCTCTGAGACTACTTCTCCTTAGCCGACAGGTCTGGCACCAATTCTATACAATATCGATATCTCATGGGGGTCATCAAACAATTTGTTGGGTCCCTGCAAAAAACGGGTCTGGGCTTCATCCTCACCGTATATCCTACGGTTGGCAACAACATGCCGTGTACAAGGGAAAAAAATTCTATACCATTCTAAGGTTTAAACAAAGTTTTGACATCGTCGTCTCTCTACTATAGGTAAGTCACTCAGATTTACCATCCCGTATAACAGAGGCGAATAGTAAGAGTAAGTCGGTATGGTGATCAATCTATCCCGCACCCAAATCATTACCTTGTATATGGTTTAGTGAATCTCGCATTCTAACACTCGGTCATCCTCACAAGCATTGCAGAATTTCTCTTGTCGATGAACTGAGTTAGGAGAAATCCATTGATTCTACAAGCCAAACAAAACATCTAACGTTTCTTCACAACCCTCGGGTTTAACGTAACCACCTATAAAAGCGTCTGTTGATAAGGTCGTCACTTCTACTAGGGGTTTTCCTTCAGTAAGAGTGTGCTTGCTTTCTTGACAGGTCCTGGGGCCTGTGGGTTATGGCTCATCTCATCACTAGCAACACTTGGTCTCATTCTCGGGTTGCAACCGATCATTCTTCCAACATCCAACTTCCTTGACTTTCATAAATCCATCCAATTATACCTTACTTCTCTGTGGGTAAAACTACGATGTAATTACTCAGACTCTTCTTTGGGCAATCCACTCCAAGTCTGACGTAACCAACCACTAGTTAGTGTATTCGGGTAACGGTGTTGGATTCTACCACACTTAAAATGAATAACACTAGTTTTCTTCAAAATCTTATTCCATGCATCATGTCTTCACTCATTACCATAGAGTAACAACTCATAAAATCCAAAATCAATACTAGGCTGCTAACTTCATCGATTCTCAACTTACTACAGTTTACTGCATTTCCATTGCAGGCTTCAACTCAACTTCTTAGCACAAGTCTCCTTCTCCTTGGTACAATCTATAGAAAAATGCACTGCTTTACTACAGCAGATACACATAACTATTAACAAGTCTCGTGGTTCCCTTGTGATTATGTAGCCTCCTTAGGTCCTTGGCTTACGGGTCCACTTCACAACTTGTATATCTTAATTCATCCTTGGAGTCACTATTGCTCCATACTCCAGCATTACACCCTCTTTAAATCCAATTGTGCTTATTTACTTCATACTCTTGGGGTAAGCCTCATATCAAAATAAACTCCAACTTATTTGTGCAAACTCTACTTCTTGGAGCAACACTATCCTTTCTATTGGTCCAGAGTTCACTCAGTAAGGTTCAACTAAACAAAATGCACTGGTTCATCCAAAATCCATATTCTCCTCATATCAAATCTTGTATTACTACTTGAACCAGTATCAACACTCCAGTTACAAAGGTGCTTCACTACTGTTGCCATCCACATAGTGGGGTATGGTCAAACATTCCTCCCATCTTTATTCCTTTGTCCTAGCTAAGGACGCTTCAGTCCCACTGGAATTGTGCAATGTGAGTCTTGAAATCATCAATCTTTTGCTTCGTCCTATTGGTCGTGTGCTTCATCTCCACCATCTCTGCATGCATCGTACTCAGGCATCTATGGGTATAACGAAGTCTTGCTTCGAGTATTTCTCCAATTTGACGTATGGCCTCCATAGCAGCTTCACGAACAGAGTCGAAGAATGTTGGTCGTGGTACTCGAGAGATGAAAAAGTATTGACCCATAGTCTTTGGGCAAACTCCTTTCACACGATGGAGGTGTACCTCCACGTACCAAAGTTCAACTCCATTCTCCATGAAGGGATAACCCTTGTAAACTGCATCTCCTTCCAGGTGAATATGCTTCATCATGTCCTTCAGGATCTTTGGATAATCTTGATCGCTAGTCGGGGTCATGATGGTTTCCGGGCCTTTGATAAAAGACTCGTAAAGGGTTGTCATCTGTAGGCATAAGACAGAAGGGGTTCTCAAGACAACATACAGATATCCTCGGGTAAAACGGGGTCGTTTTGTCCGAGAAGGTTTGGGTTAACTGGTCCATGGGTTCTGGGTTTTGGTCGGGGTGAGATAGCAAAAGAGACACTCATCATCATCCAACAACTCATAACATCTCCTTCTTAGATTCCTAAGAAATATCAACTTCTATTGCTTCACGAACTATTACAATGTTTCTTTCCATAACTCAACTCAACATCGTAATAAAGTGTATTCCATATTTAGCTACATGTTTCATTCTAATATCCAGATCTCAACTACTCTGATCATCCTTCCTGCGGTCTGAAACTTCTCTGGCAAAATGCCCTACTTCCTTGTAATGTAAACTAATGGCATAAGACCAATCTAAAGACTTCATGGTGGCTGTCCTGGTTCACTGGGTTCTTCGCTTCCTGGTTGGGCATTTGATATCATAATGACCTAAATCCTTGCACCGGTAACATGTGATGTGACTCAGGTCCTTTTCCGTAGAAATTGGGTTGTTCTGGGGACACATGTTCTTTCTCTTCCTTGACTTCTTCGTTCCAATCAATTCTTCTATCTTTTGTGGATCAAACTCCTCTTCTTCTGTCGGGAAGTCTCCCAGATACTCATGGCTTTCCGTTGTGCAATACTGTGAAAGGTGTCCTTCTTTTCCACATGAGTAGCAAGCACGTGAGTAATATCTGTCTAGTCCTTCTCCATCAGGGTCGTCAATATCTTCCTCCATCGCGGATTCCCTGTTTCCTCGAGAACTTCTTTCATTGCTTCTTTATTTTGCTGGATTGTTCGTTGCACCATGGGGAAAATGTGGCACTAAGCAGGGTAGTGGGTAGTCCCTTCACACAAGAAACAAGTAATCTACCTAGTTGGGCATTCTTCATCTAGGTGATTTCCTTCACAATTAGGGCATTCATCCTTGTGCTCCTCCTGGGTGTGTCCTATTTCTCCACAAATCCTGCAGGCACAACATTTCGGGTTGTCACCACGCTCTCGGATGAGACGGGATCCTAACAAAGTCTTCTTGAATTCCTCCCAATTTTCTACTCTATTACATCCTTGTATGTCTTGATGCATCTTCCACCATGTTGCAACACTATTTGTAAAGTACTTAAGAGCGTATTGAACTTCATACTTCCTTTCAACTAAATTCTTCCTGAAGTGATCCTCCATGTTTTGTATCCATAACTCTGCCTCCGGCTGGGTCATTGGTCCAGAGACTTCAAGTCTATCTTCAGTCATCCTCTATTGGGTCCAAGGTTTTGGGATGAGATTCGGAAGGTGGGGAGAGATACACTCAAAACAAACGATGATTTTGAAAAGACGGGTTTTATGTTGTGGCCGTCGGAAAACATCAAACAAACGATGGCTCACAATCGTCGCATCTAACGTAAGTACATATTAGGGGTTTGGTCTTCTAAAGGTTATCATCTCTTCAAAGTTGTCAACTCTTCAAACCTTCAGAGTATCCATTGTTGTAGCTTCAACACTTCCAATGCATAGTGAACTCATCTTTACTCTGAAGTGGTCCAAATGGTAAAGGGTATTGTCTAACTATTTGAGGTAAGAGGGAAGATTTTGACAAAGCTCCTAAAAGAAGAGTGATAAGAGTCTTTTGAAAGAGATAGTTTTAGAGAAATCCTTTCCTATGGGCTTGCTAGTTTCTAGGGTCACGTCCTACAGTCAACATGTGCTCTGATACCATCTTGTAGCGACCACGATCCGAATGGACCGAAGTCTCTGTGTTCTATGTCATCCCTGGATCGATATGCTGACACACACAGTACTCGAGGATTTATAACAGAGGTAAATCACATGAATTAAGTAACGTAAGTACTATTACCTCAATAGATCATAGCGGAAGCAACAAAGGTTGTGGATTCCCATCAACACCAACGGCAAAGTTGAGTGTAGAAATCGTAACCCTAACGTATCACTTACTCGTCGTAAGATAAACCTGCAACATGAGACGTTGCAGCCACCGAGGGTCAGTACATTGAATGTACTGGCAAATTCACACTGTAATGATAATGATGAACAAAGCCTACAACTACATGCATATTTGGCTGGTGGAGGCTGTAAGGTTAAAGTTTTTGCGTAAAGCCAATTTTTCCCTACTACAAAGGAATATATTTTAATTAACTATCATGGTAGTTGAAAATCATTGAGAAGGTACCTCCAACTCAATCCCAAATTAAAGTTATCATTAACCCAACAAATTAAATTATAGAGTGATGAGATCATCAAATAATCCACTTCTAGATACTCAAAGATGTCCATAACTGGGGACACGGCTACTCATGAATAGTTTGTACACTCTACAGAGGTTTGTGCACTTTTCCCACAAGACTCGATTGCCTCCGTTTGGTTTCTCGCACTGCAAGGTGTTTGAGAAAAGGATGACCGAGACACAGTCTTTCCGAAGAGGTCCCCTTAACCAGATAGATAGGCCGTACCACCTACAATCCCCCTACATCTGCTAGCCCATCATGGAAAGGTTTCCCACAACTTACTCAACTATGCCAGAGCCCATATTGGCATGTGGCTGCACATGGAAGTTTCTAGGCATGAAATACTATATGATCCCTTTGAGCCTGAGTGGCATTCCAATAGGATAATCACACGGAACCCTGGGATTTCCTAGGACAACACTGGCATCACCAGGTGTCCGGGCAAGTCCACTGGTTCACTCCTAGGGTGCCCCAACCAATCCACCCAGATGTGTATTCAAGTAGCCACCTTAAGTTGAACCATTAATTAACAACTCACATCTGTCATGGATTTCACTCAAACCCAAACCACGTCTACGAGCATAGCATGGCAACCTAAGCATAACCTAGAAGTAACTCCGAGGGGTTTGAAAATAATGCAGGTAATAGGTTCTACCTCAAACTACTTCCCAGTCCCACAAGTTAAGAGATCCTACTGATGCAATGTGTTTGAGGATATAACTAATGCAATGAAAACTGGGTATTGGAAAATATGATCAAAGTGTGAACTTGCCTGCAATGTTGATGAAGATGATTCGCACTCAAAACTCTTGATAGATCTACTCGTCACACTCCGGTCAATCTATCGTAAGCAAGCAATAGTAACCACACATAAGCAATCACTCGGAAAGATTACACAGAGCAAATAAACACTTCGAAAAAAACTTCGAAAACAAACGAATGACTCTTGAAACATAACACAATTTCTAATAGTACCAAAATTATGTGAATTTGGCCTTATCAGAAAGTTTAGGTCAAGAGCTTCGATTTGCAAAAAGAATCAACTGAAACGGAGTTACAAAACTCAAGTTATGATCAAACGAAGTTCAAATCTAAAACTAGTTGAATTCAAATTTTAAAAAAATTCAAAAACATGTTTAAGTTGTTTTACTGGATAGGGGGCTTCGTAACGAAGACGTGGGCGTTGGTTTCGTTGGATTTGGACTAACCGGTAAAAAGTTATGGCCTGTAAAAATAAGATACTACAACTAGGTCCCTGACTACTAAACAGAATTTAAAAGAAAACCGTTCACTACTGAGATTAAACTAATGAATTCGTCCACTACTACTGCCAAACGAACGAACGTTCGTTAACTAACCTAACTATAGGAAAAAAACGGTTTTTTAACAAGAACCGAAGAAAACCGAGATCTAAACCGGACCGGGGCGGTTTTTCCCTTACCGGTTCTTGGATCGAGGCGGATCGGTTTTGGGCGGACGTCAGCCGGCGGCGAACTCCGGCGACTCCGGCGGCGGAAGCAGCGCGGCGAGAGGCGAGGCGAGGGGCGGCGGCACGGCGCTGCTCGGGGCGAGGGGAGGCGCGACGCGAGGGGCAAGGCGAGGCAGCAGCAGCCTGCAGCGGCGGCGGCAGCAGTCAGCGGCAGCGGCGGCGTTTGTTGTGCGGCGGCGGCGAGATGCGGAAAGAGGGGGGGAGAAGAGGGGCAGCGGCGGCGACTTTATAGGGGGCGGGGAGGGGCGAGTTTTCTTGGAGTAGGGGGCACGACACGGTGGCCTGGCGCGGCACGAACGCCGAGGCGTCGGCCGCGGTGTTCGTCGTGCGGGAGGAGGAAGGGGTCGGGCGAGCGGGCTGGGCTGGCCTCGCAGTGGCTGGGCCGGCCCAGTACGGCGGAGACTATTTTGTTTTTTTAACAGACAAGAAAACGGATAAAATCAAAATAAATAAGAAATATCCTATAGGCATATAATATATCAATATTTGGAGAAAAATAAGCCCTACAACATGAACATTTTACTACTGTTAAATAAAATGCCCACAAAATCTAATAAATCAAAAGGTCCTACTATTGCAATAAAATCCAATAATAAATCATTTTAAAATACCAAAATGGCTTCAAATTTATTTCTCTCCAATTTTATGCTATAGGGAATCATGTCACCCTATTTTCCATGTAATTTATTTTTGGAGAAAAATAATTTGAATAAAACCCAAATAACTCAATATTGGAAATTGAGTTGCAGAAAATTTCAGAAAAACTTCCAACTCAGATTTCCTATAATTTGAAGAAGTCATTTTATCTTCTCTCGGGAAAATCATTGAGTTGCTTAAAGTTTCTGAATTGAAAAGATTTCGAGGATGAAATTCAAAATCCTTTCAAAGCCCTTTATCATTTTAAAATAAATGGAAGAAGTCATATTATCTTCACTCTACGGTTTTGTGTTGAAAAGAATTTGGATTCCCTCGGAGATCAAAAAGCAAAGTGAAAGTTTTGGGAAAGTCATTTTATTCCCTCTCATTTAACTTTCAAAAGTTTCAAATTTCACTCAATTTTACACAGCACATCAAACAACAATCAAATCTATCTATTTATTATAACATTCCAAAATTTAGAATTTTGGGATCTTACAATGTGTGGAGTAATAGTAGTAGATGCAGGCAAGAGTCGGTCTACTTGTCTCGGACGTGATGCCTATATGCAATTATCATGCCTAGATAGTCTCATAATTATTCGCTTTTCTATCAATTGCTCGACAGTAATTTGTTTACCCGCTGTAGAATATCGCTATCATGAGAGAAGCCACTAGAGAAAACTATGGCCCCCGGTTCTATTCTCAACATATCAATCTACATCTACTTTACTTTTATCGCTTTTATTTGCTCTTCTTATAAACTAAAAATACCAAAAAAAAAACTATCATCTCTATCAGATCTCACTTTCGTAAGTGACCGTAAAGGGATTGACAACCCCTTATCGCGTTGGCTGCGAAGTTCTTATTTGTTTGTGCAGGTGCGAGGGACTCGCGCATGGTCTCCTACTGGATTGATACCTTGGTTCTCAAAAACTGAGGGAAATACTTACGCTACTGTGCTGCATCTCCCTTTCCTCTTCGAGGGAATACAACACAAGATCGAGAAGTAGCAGGTTCATCTATAGGGTTCACCATTTTTTCTCCAACAGGATCCACTACTTGCATCATATAACCTCCACATGCATCATATATCAAAACAAATTTCTCCAATATTCATGGACTAGGGTTCATGTTGAGGGGTTAACCTCCACATGAACTAGGGTTCATCATGAACTAGGAAACATATAGATGCATCATATCATATTGTTTTGAAAAACAAAAACCATGAACTAGGGTTCATCTTGCGGGGTTAACCATTTTTACTCCAACAATATCCACTACTTGCATCATATAACATCCACATGCATCCTATATCAAAACAAATATCTCCAATATTCATCATATCATAATTTTTTTAACACAACAAATTATGAACTAGGTTCATCTTGAGGGTTCAACATTTGTTCTCTAACTACATCCACTACTTGCATCATAGCATATCAACCTGCATCATCATATCACATCAAATTCCTCCAACATGCATCATATAAAAAAACCTTCAAAAAATATGAACTCGAGTTCATCTTCACACAATCATACCAACTAGGGACTAGAGTTCATATGTAACACAACTAGTGACTAGAATCAACCTAAATCAATCCTAGGGTTCAAAAAAATCTAGGTAAAAAAGGGGAGTGATTTGAATCAAATAATGCAACGAATCAGAAGCTATTTGACTAAAACTAATTGGAGGGATCGAAGGAGCTTACTTTCTCTCTTCGGGGCCGTCTCGATCCGCAAAATGGTGAAGAAACGACGAAGATCGGAGGGGGGAGTGGAGGAGATGAGAGAGGGGGCGAGAGGAACAACTCCCTTGTTCTTGGGGCGGCTGGCTGGGGGACAAGGGGGTGGGAAGGCCGGCATGTGGGCTTATAACTACCCACACCCTAGCGCCAGGGACCCTGGCGGTAGGGAGAGACAGACCACTGCCTGGCCCGGAGGCGATAGAGTCGGACGGAGGGGGGACGAGGGCCGTTTAGCCTGCTGACGTGGATAAGTTTCCTACCGCCATGGTGCCTGGCGGCAGGTTGTCTAACCCTACCGTCGAGCATGTTGGCGGTAAGAAAAATGGTCAGATTTCAAAAAAAAATCGAATGTGGGTCAGACCCCGAATTTGTAACGAAAAAGGGTCAAAACACAAAAAATTGCCAATGAGTGACGGCAACACTCAACTTCCTAGCACAGAGGCGTCATGGCCTCGACGATCATGACGACGTCCGGCTGCAGCTCCTGCACAATTCCCATCGCGAACATCACGAAGCTGATGTCCTTGTCGTCGGTGCCCAGCAACGCCTTCTCCAGCACGCACATCTTTCAAGCGCCGCAGCGATGTAGAGTGCGTGTGTGTCCTCCCGAATGCCTATGGTGCCGATGACGAAGGTCAGGCCAGCGACCCGGGTGCCCTGGGTGCAGAGCACCTCGATGGTCCTTGAGGCCAACTCCAGCGCACGACCCCAAATCGTCCGGGGCTGTCCGTTTGGGGTTAAACAGACATACGAGATGTCCCAACGCGCGACCCCATCCGCAAAAAACATCAGTTTCTGGTCTGACTCACCCTATCCTGGGCGCAAACTTGGTCTGGTTTGTGTCTGAAACGGATACGAGCAGATGTTTTTTGCGTGGTCCTCATCCGCCCCTATCCCTTTGCATGTGAGGCCTGGCCCGCTAGTCATTGAAACAAAGGGGCCCACCCACCCACCCACCCACCCATCCCCTTTCTCTCCTGTTTTTCTGTGCTTCTTCCCCACTGTGCCGGCGCGACCCCGGCAGCCGCGACTAGCCGACGACCTGCGCCATCCTAGGATCCGGCGGTTTCCTACCCGCATGCAGTGGCGCGTCAGAAGGATGGGGCGAGTGCGTGGCATGGCAAGGCGCGCTAAACGGCGGGCGCGAGCAGGGGAGCACGGGCGTGCGTGGTTCGAGCTCAGAGAACACGGCACGCGCAGGCGATGACTGCTGCTGCGGCGGTGCGTGAGCGCGAGCGGGCGCGGCGATCTCCGCAGCGGCGACGGTCGGGCGCGCGAGCGGGCGCGACGACTAGGCTCGGCGGCGGGCGGCAGGGCGAAGCATGCGCGCATGCCCTGGCAACGCGTGCTAGCTGTTGGAAATATGCCCTAGAGGCAATAATAAAATGGTTATTATTATATTTCCTTGTTCATGATAATTGTCTATTGTTCATGTCATAATTGTATTAACGGGAAACCGTAATACATGTGTGAATACATACACCAAAACATGTCCCTAGTGAGCCTCTAGTTGACTAGCTCGTTGCTCAATAGATGGTTATGGTTTCTTGACCATGGACATTGGATGTCATTGATAACGGGATCACATCATTAGGATAATGATGTGATGGACAAGACCCAATCCTAAGCATAGCACAAGATCGTGTAGCTCGTCTGCTAGAGCTTTTATAATGTCAAGTATCATTTCCTTAGACCATGAGATTGTGCAACTCCCGGATACCATAGAAATGCTTTGGGTGTGCCAAGCGTCACCACGTAAATGGGTGGCTATAAAGGTACACTACGGGTATCCCCAAAAGTATGTGTTGGGTTGGCACAAATCGAGACTGGGATTTGTCACTCCGTGTGACGGAGAGGTATCTCTGGGGCCACTCGGTAAGGCATCATGATAATGAGGTCAATGTGACTAAGGAGTTGGTCACGGGATGATGTGTTACGGAATGAGTAAAGAGACTTCCCGGTAATGAGATTGAACAAGGTATAGGGATACCGACGATCGAATCTCGGGCAAGTATCATACCGGTAGACAAAGGAAATTTAATACGGGATTGATTGAATCCCCGACATCGTGGTTCATCCGATGAGAACATCGTGGAACATGCAGGAGCCAACATGGGTATCCAGATCCCCCTGTTGGTTATTGGCCAGAGAGATGTCTCGGTCATGTTTGCATGGTTCCCGAACCCGTAGGGTCTACACACTTAAGGTTCGGTGACGCTAGAGTTGTTATGTGAAATTGTATGTGGTTACCGAATGTTGTTCAGAGTCCTGGATGAGATCTCGGACGTCACGAGGAGTTCCAGAATGGTCCGGAGGTGAAGATTTATATATGGGAAGTCACCATACGGTCACCGGAAGTGTTTGGGGGGATTGTCGGTATTGTACCGGGACCACCGAAGGGGTTCCGGGGGTCCACCGGGAGGGTCAACCTGCCCCGGAGGTCCCTATGGGCTGTATGTGGAGGGGAACCAGTCCCTAAGTGGGCTGGGCGCCATCCCCCTAGGGCCCATGCGCCTAGGGTTGAGGGGAAACTCTAAGGGGGCGCCCCCTCTCCCTGGCCGCCACCCCCCTTAGATGGGTCTGAGGGGGCAGCCCTACCCCCTCCCAACTCCTCCCCTTCCTCCGTAGAGCTTGGCGAAGCCCTGTCGGAAAACTGCAAGCTCCACCACCACGTCGTCGTGATGCCGGAGCTCTTCCCCAACTTCTCCTCCCCCCCTTGCTGGATCAAGAAGGAGGAGACGTCCTTGGGATGTACGTGTGTTGAACGCGGAGGTGACGTTGTTCGGCGCTTAGATCAGAATCGACCACGATCTGAATCGTTGTGTGTACGACTCCACCAACCGCGTTCTAGTACGCTTCTTCTTTGCGATCTTCAAGGGTATGAAGATGCACTCCCCCTTCTCGTTGCTAGTTTCTCCATAGATTGATCTTGGTGATGCATAGAATTTTTTTGATTTCTACAACGATCCCAAACAATGGCATCATGAGCTAGGTCTATGCATAGTTTCTATGCACGAGTAGAACACACGTTGTTGTGGGCGTCGATTTTGTCAATTTGCTTACCGTTACTAGTCCTATCTTGATTCGGCGACATTATGGGATGAAGCGGCCCAGACCGACCTTACACGTATGCTTACGTGAGACAGGTTCCACCGACTGACATGCACTAGTTGCATAAGGTGGCTAGCGGGTGTCTGTCTCTCCCACTTTAGTCGGATCGGATTCGATGAAAAGGGTTCTTATGAAGGGTAAATAGAAATTGGCATATCACGTTGTGGTTTTGGCGTAGGTTAGAAACGTTCTTGCTAGAAACCTATAGTAGCCACGTAAAACTTGCAACAACAATTAGAGGACGTCTAACTTGTTCTTGCAGCATATACCATGTGATGCGATATGGCCAAAAGGATGTGATGAATGATATATGTGATATGCGATTGATCATGTTCTTGTAATAGGAATCACGACTTGCATGTCGATGAGTATGACAACCGGTAGGAGCCATAGGAGTTGTCTTAATTTACTGTATGACCTGCGTGTCAATGAAAACGCCATGTAATTACTTTACTTTATTGCTAACCGTTAGCCATAATAGTAGAAGTAACAGTTGGCGAGACAACTTCATGAAGACACGATGATGGAGATCATGATGATGGAGATCATGGTGTCATGCCGGTGACGATGATGATCATGGCGCCCCGAAGATGGAGATAAAAAGAAGCAAAATGATATTGGCCATATCATGTCACTATTTGATTGCATGTGATGGTTATCATGTTTTTACATCTTATTTGCTTAGAACAACGGTAGCTTAAATAACATGATCTCTCACTAAAATTTCAAGAATTGTGTTCCCCCTAACTGTGCACCATTGCTAAGGTTCATTGTTCTGAAGCACCACGTGATGATCGGGTGTGATAGGCTCTAACATTCGCATACAACAGGTGTAAGCCAGATTTACACACTCAATACACTTAGGTTGACTTGACGAGCCTAGCATGTACATACATGGCCTCAGAACACGGAAGACCGAAAGGTCGAACATGAGTCGTATAGAAGATATGATCAACATGGAGATGCTAACCATTGATGACTAGTCCGTCTCATGTGATGATCAGACACGGCCTAGTCGATTCGGATCATGTATCACTTCGATGACTAGAGGGCTGTCTATCTGAGTGGGAGTTCATTAAATAATTTGATTAGATGAACTTAATTGTCATGAACATAGTCTAAATATCTTTACAATATGTCTTGTAGATCAAATGGCCCACGCTAATGTTGCCCTCAACTTCAACGCGTTCCTAGAGAAAATCAAGCTGAAAGACGATGGTAGCAACTATACGGATTGGGTCCGTAATTCGAGGATCATCCTCATAGCTGCCAAGAAAGCATATGTCCTTGAAGCACCGCTAGGTGACGCACCCATTTTCCCAACAACTCAAGACGTTATGAACGCCTGGCAGTCGCGTAGTGATGATTACTCTCTGGATCAGTGTGGCATGCTTTACAGCTTAGAATCGGGGCTCCAAAGGCGTTTTGAGCAACACGAAGCATATGAGATGTTCCAAGAGCTGAAAATGGTTTTCCAAGCTCATGCCCGGGTCGAGAGATATGAAGTCTCCGACAAGTTCTACAGTTGTAAGATGGAGGAAAACAGTTCTGTCAGTGAACATATACTCAAAATGTCTGGGTTGCACAACTGCTTGTCTGAGCTGGGAGTTAATCTCCCCGATGACTCGTTCATTGATAGAATCCTCTAGTCGCTCCCACCTAGCTACAAGAGCTTTGTGATGAACTACAATATGCAAGGGATGGAGAAGTCCATTCCCGAGTTATATTCAATGCTGAAATCAGCGGAGGTGGAGATCAAAAAGGAACATCAAGTGTTGATGGTGAATAAGACCACTAAGGTCAAGAAAGGCAAGGGTAAAAAGAACTTCAAGAAGGATGGCAAGGGAGTTGCCACGCCCGGTAAGCCAGTTGCTGGGAAGAAGCCAAAGAATGGACCCAAGCCTGAGACTGAGTGCTTTTATTGCAAGGGAACGGGTCACTTGAAGCGGAATTGCCCCAAGTACCCAGCGGATAAGAAGGCCGACAACGTCAAAGGTATATGTGATATACATGTTATTGATGTGTACCTTACCAGCGCTCATAGTAGCTCCTGGGTATTTGATACCGATGCAGTTGCTCACATTTGTAACTCTAAATAGGAGTTGCGGAATAAGTGCAGACTGGCGAAGGACGAGGTGACGATGCGCGTCGGGAATGGTTCCAAGGTCGATGTGATCGCCATCGGCACGCTACCTCTACATCTACCTTCGGGATTAATTTTAAACCTCAATAATTGTTATTTAGTGCCAGCTTTGAGCATGAACATTGTATCTGGATCTCGTTTAATGCGAGATGACTACTCATTTAAATCTAAGAATAATGGTTGTTCTATTTATATGAGAGATATGTTTTATGGTCATGCCCCACTGGTCAATCGTTTATTTTTATTGAATCTCAAACGTGATGTTACACATATTCATAGTGTGAATGCCAAAAGATGTAAGGTTGATAATGATAGTACCACATACTTGTGGCACTGCCGCCTTGGTCATATTGGTGTCAAGCGCATGAAGAAACTCCATGCAGATGGACTTTTGGAGTCTCTTGATTATGAATCATTTGACACATGTGAACCATGCCTTATGGGCAAGATGACCAAGACTCCATTCTACGGAACAATGGAGCGAGCAACCAACTTGTTGAAAATCATACATACTAATGTGTGCGGTACGATGAGCATTGAGGCTCGCGATGGCTATCATTATGTTCTCACCCTCACTGATGACTTAAATAGATATGGGTATGTCTACCTAATGAAACACAAGTCTGAGACGTTTGAAAAGTTCAAGGAATTTCAGAATGAGGTAGAGAATCAACGTGACAGGAAAATAAAGTTCTTACGATCAGATCATGGAGGAGAATATTTGAGTCATGAATTTGGTACGCACCTAAGGAAATGTGGAATTGTTTCACAACTAACGCCGCCTGGAACACCTCAGCGTAATGGTGTGTCTGAACGTCATAATCGCACTCTGTTGGATATGGTGCGATCTATGATGTCTCTTATCGATTTACCGCTATGATTTTGGGGTTATGCTTTAGAGACTGCCACATTCACTTTAAATAGGGCACAGTCTAAATCCGTTGAGATGACACCGTATGAATTATGCTTTGGGAAGAAACCTAAGTTGTTGTTTCTAAAAGTTTGGGGATGCGATGCTTATGTCAAGAAACTTCAACCTGAAAAGCCCGAACCCAAATCGGAAAAATGAGTCTTAATAGGATACCCTAAGGAAACGATAGGGTATACCTTCTACCTCAGAACCGAAGGCAAGGTCTTTGTTGCCAAGAATGGATCATTTCTGAATAAAGAGTTTCTCTCGAAAGAAGTAAGTGGGAGGAAAGTAGAACTTGATGAGGTGATTGTAACCCCTCTTGAACCAGAAAGTAGCACAACACTTGACGATGTTTTTGTGGTGCCTGCACCGACTAGAGAGGAAGTTAATGATAATGATCATGAAGGTCCGGATCAAGTTGCTACAGAACTTCGTAGGTCCACGATGACACATTCCGCACTAGAGTGGTACGGCAACCCTGTCCTGGAAATCATGTTGTTAGACAACAGTGAACCTTCGAACTATGAAGAAGCGGTGATGGGCCCGGATTCCAACAGATGGCTTGAAGCCATGAAATCCGAGATAGGATCCATGTATGATAACAAAGTATGGACTTTGGTGGACTTGCCCGATGATCGGCAAGCCATAGAAAACAAGTGGATCTTTAAGAAGAAGACTGACGTGGATGGAAATGTGACCATCTATAAGTCTCAGCTTGTCGCTAAAGGTTATCATCAAGTTGAAGGAATTGACTACAATGAGACATTCTCTCCCTTAGCGATGCTGAAGTCCGTCCGGATCATGTTCGAAATTGCCACGTTCTATGATTATGAGATCTGGAAAATGGACGTCAAAACAACATTCCTTAACGGTTTCTTTAAGGAAGAATTGTATATGATGCAGTCGGAAGGTTTGGTCGATGCTAGTTTCGACACAGATCCGAATGACTCCGAGTCACAAACCGGATACATGTATATTTTGAATGGTGGGGCAGACAGCTGGTGCAGTTGCATGCAAAGCGTCGTGGCGGCATCTACATGTGAAGCGGAGTACATAGCTGCTTCCGAAGAAACACAAGAAGGAGTTTGGATGAAGGAGTTCATTACCGACCTAGGAGTCATTCCAAGTGCGTCGGGCCCGATGACTCTCTTCTGTGACAACACTGGAGCTATTCCCATTGCCAAGGAGCCCAGGTTTCACGAGAAGACCAAGCACATCAAGCGTCGTTTCAACTCCATTCGTGGTTATATTCAAGATGGAGACATATATATTTGTAAAGTACATACGGATCTGAATGTCCTATATCCGTTGACTAAACCTCTTCCACGAGCAAAACATGATCAGCACCAGAACTCTATGGGTGTTCGATTCATCACAATGTAACTAGATTATTGACTCTAGTGCAAGTGGGAGACTGTTGGAAATATGCCCTAGAGGCAATAATAAAATGGTTATTATTATATTTCCTTGTTCATGATAATTGTCAATTGTTCATGCTATAATTATATTAACCGGAAACCGTAATTCATGTGTGAATACATAGACCAAAACATGTCCCTAGTGAGCCTCTAGTTGACTAGCTCGTTGATCAATAGATGGTTATGGTCTCCTGACCATGGACATTGGATGTCATTGATAACGGGATCACATCCTTAGGATAATGATGTGGTGGATAAGACTCAATCCTAAGCATACCAGAAGATCGTGTAGTTCATCTGCTAGAGATTTTCTAATGTCAAGTATCATTTCCTTAGACCATGAGATTGTGCAACTCCCGGATACCGTAGGAATGCTTTGGGTGTGCCAAACGTCACAACGTAACTGGGTGGCTATAAAGGTACACTATGGGTATCCTCGAAAGTATCTGTTGGGTTGGCGCGAATCGAGACTGAGATTTGTCACTCTGTGTGATGGAGAGGTATCTCTGGGCCCATTCGGTAAGACATCATCGTAATGAGCTCAATGTGACTAAGGAGTTGGTCACGGGATGATGTGTTACGGAACGAGTAAAGAGACTTTTCGGTAACGAGATTGAACAAGGTATAGGGATACCGACAATCGAATCTCGGGCAAGTATCATACCGGTAGACAAAGGGAATTGAATACGAGATTGATTGAATCCCCGACATCGTGGTTCATCCGATGAGAACATCGTGGAACATGCAGGAGCCAACATGGGTATCCAGATCCCGTTGTTGGTTATTGGCCGGAGGGATGTCTCGGTCATGTCTGCATGGTTCCCGAACCCGTAGGGTCTACACACTTAAGGTTCGGTGACGCTACAGTTATTATGAGAAATTGTATGTGGTTACCGAATGTTGTTCGGTGTCCCAGATGAGATCCCGGACGTCACGAGGAGTTCCGGAATTGTCCGAAGGTGAAGATTTATATATGGGAAGTCACCATACGGTTACCGGAAGTGTTCGGGGGATTGCCGGTATTGTACCGGGACCACTGAAGGTGTTCCGGGGGTCCACCTGCCCCGGAGGGCCCTATGGGCTGTATGTGAAGGGGAACCAGTTCCTAAGTGGGCTGGGCACCACCCCCCTAGGGCCCATGCGCCTAGGGTTGAGGGGAAACCCTAACAGGGGCGCCCTGTTGGGGAACGTAGTATTTCAAAAATTTCTTACGACCACGCAAGATCTATCTAGGAGAAGCATAGCAACGAGTGGGGAGTGTGTGTCTACGTACCCTCGTAGACCGAACGCGGAAGCGTCTAGTGACGCGTTGATGTAGTCGGACGTCTTCCCGATCAAACCAATCCAAGCACCGAACGTACGACACCTCCGCGTTCAGCACACGTTCAGCTCGATGACGTCCCACGAGCTCTTGATCTAGTTGAGCGTCATGGGAGAGTTTCGTCAGCACAACGCTGTGGTGACGGTGATGATGAAGCTACCGGCGCAGGGCTTCGCCTAAGCACTGCAACGATATGACCGAGGTGTGTAGCTATGGGGAGGGGCACCACACATGGCTAAAATCAAGTTGTGTCTCCATGGGGTGCCCCTAGCCACGCATATAAAGGATGTAGGGAGGAGGAGGCCGGCCCTCATAGGGCGCGCCCAAAGTGTGGAGTCCTACTAGGACTCCCTAGTCCTAGTAGGATTCCACCTCCCACATGGAATAGGAAAAGGGGAAGGGAGAAGGAGAAGGAAGGAAGGGGGCGCCCCTTTTCCCTAGTCCAATTCGGACCAGTCCATGGGGAAGGGGCGCGGCCACCCTTGAGGCCTTTCTCTCCTTTCCCGTATGGCCCATTAAGGCCCAATACGGATTCTCGTAACTCTCCGGTACTCCGAAAAATACCCGAATCACTCGGAACATTTCCGATGTCCGAATATAGGCTTACAATATATCGATCTTTACGTCTCGACCATTTCGAGACTGTTCGTCATGTTCGTGATCTCATCTGGGACTCCGAACAAACGTCGGTCGTCATATGACATAAGTCATAATACAAATCATCATCAGATGTTAAGCTTATGGACCCTACGGGTTCGAGAACTATGTAGACATGTCCGAGACACATCTCCAGTCAATAACCAATAGTGGAACGTGGATGCTCATATTGGCTCCTACATATTCTACGAAGATCTTTATCGGTCAAACTGCATAACAACATACATTGTTCCCTTTGTCATCGGTATGTTACTTGCCTGAGATTCGATCGTCGGTATCATCATACCTAGTTCAATCTCGTTACCAACTAGTCTCTTTACTCGTTCTATAATGCATCATCCCGCAAATAACTCATTAGTCACATTGCTTGCAAGGCTTGTAGTGATGTGCATTACCGAGAGGGCCCAGAGATACCTCTCCGACAATCAGAGTGACAAATCCTAATCTCGATCTATGCCAACTCAACAAACACCATCGGAGACACCTGTAGAGGATCTTTATAATCACCCAGTTACGTTGTGACGTTTGATAGCACACAAGGTGTTCCTCCGGTATTCGGGAGTTGCATAATCTCATAGTCATAGGAACATGTATAAGTCATGAAGAAAGCAATAGCAACATACTAAACTATCAAGTGCTAAGATAACAGAATTGGTCAAGTCGATCACATCATTCTCTACTGATGTGATCCCCTTCATCAAATGACAACTCATGTCTATGGCTAGGAAACTTAACCATATTTGATTAACGAGCTAGTCAAGTAGAGTCATACTAGTGACACTCTGTTTCTCTATGTATTCACACATGTACTAAGTTTCCGGTTAATACAATTCTAGCATGAATAATAAATATTTATCATAATATAAAGAAATAAATAATAACTTTATTATTGCCTCTAGGGAATATTTCCTTCACGCCCCATTGGCTTGGGGGGCAAGCCCCCTCTCCGTGGCCGCCCCCCTTAGATGGGATATGAGGGGGCCGGCCCCCCTCTCCCTTGCCCCTATAAATAGTGGGGGGTGGTAGGGCAGCCGCACCCCTTACCTGGCGCAACCCTTGCTACCTCTTGAGCTTGCGTTGTATTCCCTCGAAGAGGAAAGGGAAATGCACCACAGTAGCGTAAGTATTTCCCTCAGTTTTTGAGAACCAAGGTATCAATCCAGTAGGAGACCACGCGCCAGTCCCTCGCACCTGCACAAACAAATAAGAACTTCGCAACCAACGCGATAAGGGGTTGTCAATCCCTTTACGGTCACTTCCGATAGTGAGATCTGATAGAGATGATAGTTTATATTTTTGGTATTTTTGGTTTAGTAAAACAGAAAGTAAAGAAAGCAAATAAACAACGATGGCAGAAATTGACGGGAAAGTAATATGATAAAGATAGACCCGGGGGGCATAGTTTTCTCTAGTGGCTTCTCTCATGATAGCGATATTCTACGGCGGGTAAACAAATTACTGTCGAGCAATTGATAGAAAAGCGAATAATTATGAGACTATCTAGGAATGATCATTGTATATAGGCATCACGTCCGAGACAAGTAGACCGACTCCTGCCTGCATCTACTACTATTACTCCACACATCGACCGCTATCCAGCATGCGTCTAGTGTATTGAGTTCATACGAACAGAGTAACGCCTTAAGCAAGATGACATGATGTAGAGGGATAAATTCAAGCAACATGATGAAAACCCCATCTTTTTATCCTCGATGGCAACAATACAATACGTGCCTTGTTGCCCCTACTGTCACTGGGAAAGGACACCGCAAGATTGAACCCAAAGCCAATCACTTCTCCCATTGCAAGAACTATAGATCTAGTAGGCCAAACCAAACCAATAATTCGAAGAGACTTGCAAGGATATTATGAGCACACATAAAAAGTTCTGAGAAGAACCAAATATCTTTCATAGATAACCTTGATCATAAACTCACAATTCATCGGATCTCGACAAACACACCGCAAAAAGAAATTACATCGAATAGATCTCCTCGAATACTGAGGAGAACTTTGTATTGAGATCCGGAGAGAGAGAAGAAGTCATCTAGATACTAGCTATGGACCCGAAGGTCTGTGGTAAACTACTCAGAACTCATGGTGAGGGCGATGATGATGATGATGAAGGTCTCCGTGATGGATCCCCCTCCCGGAACAGGCTCCAAGATGGGATCTCCACGGGAACAACAACTACGGCGGTGGAATTAGGGTTTTATCTCTTCGTACGGAGTTTCTGGGGTACGTAGGTATATATAGGAGGAAGAGGGGCACCAGGGGCCACAGGGGCTGCCCTCGAGGCAGGGGGCGCGCCCTGGGAAGGAGGGCACGCCCCCCACCCTCGAGGGTGGGCCCCTTGTCCTCTGGCTTGGCCCCGAAGTTTATCTTGCGTGATTTCCTCCAAAAACACCTCCTGCGAATGTTTCATTCCATTTGGACTCCGTTTGATATTCGTTTTCTGCAAAACCTTGAAATAGGCAAAAAACAACAATCTGGACTAGGCCTTTGGGTTAGTAGGTTAGTCCCAAAAATGATATAAAAGTGAATGATAAAGCCCATTAAACATCTAAGACTTCATAAATAATAGCATGGAACAATCAAAAATTATAGATACATTGGAGACGTATCAAGCATCCCCAAGCTTAATTCCTGCTCGTCCTTGAGTAGGTAAATGATAAAGAAAGAATTTTTGATGTGGAATGCTAGCAAATATAGTTTTTCAATGTAATTCTCTTAATTGTGGCATGAATGTTCAGATCTGAAAGATTCAAGATAAAAGTCTATATTGACATAAGAAATAACAATACTTCAAGCAATACTCACAAAGCAATCACGTCTTCTCAAAATACTATGGCTAAAGAAAGTTATCCCTACAAAATCATATAGTGTTGGCTATGCTCCCTTGCTATCACACAAACTATTCATATCATGCACAACCCTGATTTCAGGCAAGCATTTGTTTTCATGCTCTATCTTTTCAAACCTTTCAACTTTCACGGAATACATGAGCGTGAGCCATGGATATAGCACTATGGGTGGAATAGAGGTGGTTGTGGAGAAGACAAAAAGAGGGAGATAGTCTCACATCGACTAGGCGTATCAACGGGCTATGGATATGCCCATCAATAGATATCAATGTGAGTGAGTAGGGATTGCCATGCAACGGATGCACTAGAGCTAAATATGAATGAAAGCTCAACAAAAGAAACTAGTGGGTGTGCATCCAACTTGCTTGCTCACGAAGACCTAGGGCATTTGAGGAAGCCCATCGTTGGAATATACAAGCTGTCGTGGAATTAACACGTCAGATGTGCGGATCACGGACTTAGTGGTGAGGCGCGCATCTATGTAGTAGCTTGAGAGGGGTTGAGCGGAATCGAGAGACGCGATGCAAGACACGGATTTAGACAGCTTCGGGCCCCGGGAAACATCATCCGGTAATAGCCCTACGTGCTGTTTGAGGCTAGGTCTCATCATGATCCTCGTGGTGTCGCCGGTAAACCGGCTCTTGGTGTCTAACCCTAGAAACTTGTCTGCTTGTCTAACTTGTCTAAAAAAACCCCTCCTCTTTGGGGAGCCCTGCCCCTCCTTATATATGTTGAAGGGGCGGTTTACATGACTAGTCCTAGTAGGACTAGGATTGATCTATTACAAGGAGTCCTAGTCTTGCTTCCTTTGTAAGAGAATATTCCTTATGCTTTCTTCATAAACCGGCCCACAATTAATATGAACCGGCCTTCTGGGCCTTGGGCTTTGTCATCCATGATCCGCCTGCCGGGTTACCAATAACTTGCCAAATGTAAACCGTCTTAAGTAAAATGTCCAGTCCGGCCGGGTTATAATTCCGGCCGGTTCATACCGCGGGGTAATATCCCCGACATTAGCCCCCAAGTTTAGCTTGGATGTGTCCATGGTAAACTTTATGCTGCAAAATAACCACAAGAACAAATTGATAGGTTGGGCTCCGGGTTATGAATTCTTGTAAACTGGCACCGGATCATTTTTAAATCCTTGTCCTTCTTATAGAAAATCCGGGTCAACGGACCAGCTTCATAATCAACTTGCTCGTAGAAAAAATATTGCAAATAAAGAATCCATTTGACTCGGCCTTCAATGCTCTGACTTAATATTGGTCTTTAAATATTCAATTGATATCCATCCAACTTGAAGATGTAGAACTTGCCGGTTTATGATTGCTAAAATTGTCGGGTCACACAATTAATCTGATTTGTCAGAACTGAAAATTTGAAGATGTTCCTCCTTTATATGCATATGTTCCTCCTTTATATGCATATTACCTATAGCCCCCAAGTGCCGGGTCATTATGTAATAATGAGCAGGGACTTTGTATATACTTCATTGAAAATAGCCTTGTATAATCTTGAAGAAATCCGGATTGTTCATCCCAATCACTATGAAACTGAATATCCATATTATGTTGCCCCCAAGTGCCGGGTCATTATGCAATAATGAGCAGGGACTTTGAAAATATGATCATGTGAATTTGAACAGCCATATGTAGCCCCCAAGTGCCGGGTTGTAAGCCTGCAGCAACTCGGGACTATTCCTTTGTAGAATAAATCCCTTCCATCGTTGAAATAATATCCATTGCGCTTTAAAGCGACTTTGAAGACCTCAATCATAATATTGATAACCATAATAGGAATCCAGCCATGTTTGGCTATTGAAGAATATAATCCGGTTTTGAAGACCGGTTCCAATGATGTTTGATCACAATCGGGCCGGGTTAATAAACACCGGTCATTATTTTGTCTCATACTGGCGACTTATAGTCAAAACCAGGCCGGTTTAATAAACACCGGTCATTATAACTGATCATGTACTGCCAATATGTATTTAAAAATAAGATACTTCATACCTGCGATCAAGTATGCTTGATATTCTTAATCCGGCGAAATTTGCAATTTCCCGAGGGAGTCTTTGATAGATCCAATAATAATTCCGGGCTTGATAACAGACACCGGTTCATCTTGTTCTGAAAAACTTTGTTCAGAAATTTGTGGCTTGTTGCCTGATAGATGATCCGAGTTATAACGAACACCGGTTTACTGATACTGGTATTCCTGATCCAGACTTTCCATTTCATAGATATGTGGTCAGCTTCTGTAGCTGTTCCACTTCGGTTTAAAAGGGCTATAAAACACAAGCACAAAAAGATGCAAATTTTTCAAATAAGACCATGTAGTCGAGGCTTTTTAAGAGCTACCAGGCTCAAAGCAAGGTTCAGCCAATCAATGGGACGTGGATTGGCCAACACTCCCAAGGGGCCTAGCCAATCACTGAACGTGGATTTATCCAACTTTTCAGAGGGCCGAAAGAACCGCAAATAAAAACTGAGCCAATCAATGGGACGTGGATTAGCCAACACTCCCACAGGGCCTAGCCAATCACTGAACGTGGCATTATCCAACTTTTCAGAGGGCCGATAGAACTATGAAACTGATCCGATCACTGGGAGTAGGTGATACCACTCCCAGAGGGCCTCCAGGGTTCCTCCTGAACCGGTGGGTCAATGTAAACCAATCACTGAACGTGGATTTATCCAACTTTTCAGAGGGTCGATAGAACTAGGAAACTGAT
>LR738715.1:187728820-187848585 GCA_902687465.1 Secale cereale | reverse complement strand
GGGTCAATGTAAACCAATCACTGAACGTGGATTTATCCAACTTTTCAGAGGGTCGATAGAACCGCAAATAAAAACTGAGCCAATCAATGGGACGTGGATTAGCCAACACTCCCAGAGGGCCTAGCCAATCACTGAACGTGGCATTATCCAACTTTTCAGAGGGCCGATAGAACTATGAAACTGATCCGATCACTGGGAGTAGGTGATACCACTCCCAGAGGGCCTCCAGGGTTCCTCCTGAACCGGTGGGTCAATTTAAACCAATCACTGAACGTGGAATTATCCAACTTTTCAGAGGGTCTCCAGGGTTCCTCCTGAACCGGTGGGTAAAATTAAACCAATCACTGAACGTGGAATTATCCAACTTTTCAGAGGGTCTCCAGGGTTCCTCCTGAACCGGATGTGATCTCATGCTTTTTAGAGAGTTTTATTGATTCTGTGTATACTCTGAGTGAATTTGAACCGGTATGTTTGAATAGACCGGATCACAGGTTGGACAGTAAAACGACCGTAGTATCAGAGGCGGCTCAGACAATTAAACCGGCTGTGGGGTTGTAAACCGGCGGAGACGAGCAAGTTGTCCTCCGTGTTGTAAACCGGTGCAGATGCGTGAAACCGGCCGTTCGTTCAACGGGTAGTGTGACACAGAAGAAAAACGCCGTTTGTAGAACATTGCCAGTGCGTGTTTTATATCCGTAATATAACAAGGTTTTTACCTGTATATAGAAAACACCGATAGGCAGTGTAATGATGCTCAGAGGAAATAAAATGTCTTGATAAAATATATAGGAGGGATAACACCTGATTTGCTTGAAGAACAGATGGGCCGGCCGGCGCGGTCGCGAGAGACGGCCGCGTCGTTGTAAACCGGTGCTGTCGCGCGAGACGGCCGCGGCATTGTAAACCGGCGTGGTCGCGAGAGGTGGCCACGACGTTGTGAACCGGTGTGGTTGCGAGAGACGGCCACGACGTTGTGAACCGATGCGGGAGTCCGTTGGGTAACGATGTCCACTTGTGCCAAATGGTGCTGGCGGGCCTTCATCTCCGTGGTATAATATCGCTTTTGTAATGAATGATTTTTCTGCATACAAAATACAGCAGGGCGAGGTATTTTTGCTCGGATGAATTAATATGTATTTAAAATTAAATGGGATAGATATCACCTGATCCGCCCAGACAGTAGATGAGTCGACAGCGGCATTGTAAGCTGGCGCGTGCGGGTGATTTAATTGTAGGCGCGGACAGCGTCGTGTTAATGTGGACCGGACCGTAAAAACGGCGGCGTGCGCTCGTCCATTGGCGAGGGAGTCGGTCGTGGTGTTGGAGCCCGGCGCGCGCGGGTGCGGACTGATGAGTCGGCCGCGGCAGTGGTAGCCGGCGCAGGCACGAGACTTGACCATGACATTTAATCCAGTGTGAGCCTCATATTTATGTTGTCATTTTTGTAGTAGACTTTGTCCTGCATAAAACATATTGAAAGACAGAATAATTGTTTCTAGAAGAATTAATATGTGCTAAAGATACTGAGAATAGATAGCACCTGGCAGTAATGGGCAGGGACTTGCGATTGATGGTGGCCAGCAAAGGGACGTACTAGTACTCCGTACTAGCACCTTTCACGTGAGGATGTGACGGATCAAAGCGGCTGATTTTTTGTCTCAGCTCATCGTGATACAGCGACAGAAAACTGATAAGATTAAATGTGGTGGCAAGGCTGAGGTGAGGCCGAGGCGATGGCAGGAAAAAGCTCTGCACAGATACGACTCGGAGCGAGACCAGATCCTCGTCAGCAGGGGCGGGCGTATCCTGCGGGCGTGACCCGGCCGAGTAGAAAACGGAATCTGCGGGCGGAACATAACCGTCGAGACCAAAAAATAGAGCCAACGTGGGCATCTCTGCATGCAGCAGAAACCGGCGGCTAGGAAAAAAATACTTTGAGGCGGCAACTCGCGGCAGTCAGAAGCAGAGCCGAGGCGGAACAACAGTCGCGGCAGTAACTCGGGTTTAGCTCTGGGCGTTTCTCGTGCTTGCGGGTTTCCGAAGCTATCTGTATGTAGTACAGTCGCGGGTGCCAGGCGGGTCAAGGCCGTATTGGCCCCAGGTCTTGACTCTTGTTCTGGTTTGACTTGGACGTATTTACATGCCTCCTGCGGTTCCCGGGACTTGCTGATTACATGACGTGGCAGCTATGTTTTGGCGAGTCTTGATTCCAGTGACTTTTGGAGGAGTAGACGACACGGCGAGATCTCTGTCTCGGCCTCGGACTCGGCATATAGAACAATGATTGATACAACAGTTTTTTTTTTCCGTCTTGGAGCACCTGATAGATTATACGAGGCTGCTACCACCGAAGGAAAATTTCTCATCACGGATTCCACGGATCACCATGGATCACTTTGTCTTCAACTTCAATCTCACGGATTGTAGAATCTTTATCCGGAAATTTACAAACTCCTCGATCCCTGAAGAGGTCCCTCCAAGAACTCCTCACCACCGTGCGCGGGCCCCACGGTGGGCGCCAACTGTCGTGGAATTAACACGTCAGATGTCCGGATCACGGACTTAGTGGTGAGGCGCGCATCTATGTAGTAGCTTGAGAGGGGTTGAGCGGAATCGAGAGACGCGATGCAAGACACGGATTTAGACAGCTTCGGGCCCCGGGAAACATCATCCGGTAATAGCCCTACGTGCTGTTTGAGGCTAGGTCTCATTATGATCCTCGTGGTGTCGCCGGTAAACCGGCTCTTGGTGTCTAACCCTAGAAACTTGTCTGCTTGTCTAACTTGTCTAAAAAAAAACCTCCTATTTGGGGAGCCCTGCCCCTCCTTATATATGTTGAAGGGGCGGTTTACATGACTAGTCCTAGTAGGACTAGGATTGATCTATTACAAGGAGTCCTAGTCTTGCTTCCTTTGTAAGAGAATATTCCTTATGCTTTCTTCATAAACCGGCCCACAATTAATATGAACCGGCCTTCTGGGCCTTGGGCTTTGTCATCCATGATCCGCCTGCCGGGTTACCAATAACTTGCCAAATGTAAACCATCTTAAGTAAAATGTCCAGTCCGGCCGGGTTATAATTCCGGCCGGTTCATACCGCGGGGTAATATCCCCGACACAAGCCAAGTTCTATAACAAAAAATCCCACTAGTATATGAAAGTGACTAAACATGAGACTCTCTATAATGAAGAACATGGTGCTACTTTGAAGCACAAGTGTGGAAAAAGATAGTAGCAATTGTCCCGTTTTTCTTTTCTTTTCCTTTTTTTCTTATTCCTTTTTTTTGGGCCTTTTTTTTCTTTGGCCTTTCTTCTTCTTTTTTCTTTTTTTTTGCGGAGGGGCTTTATAGATTCAGCCTTTCCTCCCATGGGACAATGCTCTATAAATGATGATCATCACACTTTCATTACAACACAAGATTACAACTCGATACTACAACAACAAAGTATGACTCTATATGAATGCCTCCGGCGGTGTACCGGTATGTGCAATGAAACAAGAGTGACATGTATAAAAATTATGCATGGTGGCCTTGCCACAAATACGATGTCAACTACATGATCATGCAATGGCAATATGACAATATGATGCGTGTCATATAAACGGAACGGTGGAAAGTTGCATGGCAATATATCTCGGAATGGCTATGGAAATGCCATGATAGGTAGGTATGGTGGCTGTTTTGAGGAACAATATGGTGGTTGTTTTGAGGAAGGATATATAGTGGGTTTATGGCACCGACGAAAGTTGCACGGTACAAGAGAGGCTAGCAATGGTGGAAGGGTGAGAGTGCGTATAATCCATGGACTCAACATTAGTCATAAGAGCTCATATATTTATTCCAAAATCTACGAGTCATCAAAACAAAGCAATCGACGCATGCCCCTAGGGGGGAGGTTGGTAGGAGTTAACCATCACGCGCCCCCGATCTCCACACAAAGATTGACACTCTACAAATACCTCATGCTTTAACTTAGTCATGTAACAGTTCACCATACGTGCATGCTACGGGAATCACCAACCTTAACACAAATATTTCTCAATTTCATAATTACTCCACTAGCATGACTCTAATATCACTATCCTCATGCCTCAAAACAATTATCAAGCATCCAACATCTCTTTCTACTCAATGCACTTGATGTGATTTTTTTTACTACATTGACATTGGATGTTTATCATGTGAAGACTAGTTTCTTTAGCCTAAACACTTTATCATGCTGTTTTAATAGACTCTCAAATAGATCTAAGTGAAGCATGAGAGTTCAACAATTTCTACAAAATATTACCACCACCGTGCTCTAAAAGATATAGGTGAAGCACTAGAGCAAAAACTATTCAACTCAAAAGATATAAGTGAAGCACTAGAGCAAAAACTATTCAACTCAAAAGATATAAGTGAAGCATATAGAGTGTTCTAACAATTTCTAGGGCATATTTAACTCTCCCAAATAGGTGTGTCCAGTAAGGATGATTGTGGCAAACTAACAAGCAAAGACTCAAATTATACAAGACGCTCCAAGCAAAACACATAACATGTTGCGAATAAAAATGTAGCTCCAAGTATAGTTACCGATGGATGAAGACGAAAGAGGGGATTCCTTCCCGGGGCATACCCAAGCTTAGGCTTTTGATTATCTTGAATTTACTTGGGGTGCCATGGGCATCCCCAAGATTAGGCCTTCACTACTTGTCGTGGTTTTGTCACGACAGATGTCCTAGCAAAAGGACTTAGTCGTGAGGCCATCGCTACGGGTTAGCTTAAAGGGGTTAAAGCGGAAAAGGACACAGGGATTTTATACTAGTTCATCCCCTTCGATGAAGGTAAAAGCCTACGTCTAGTTTGGTGTGTATTGCTAGGGTTTCGATGACCAGGGAGCGAATCCGCTTTGCCTGTGTCTCGAGCTGTCGTTGTCTCTCTTGAACCGTCGCCGGGTCGTCCCTTTATATAAGAGGTGACGCCCGGTCCGGTTTACAGAGTCCCGAGGCCGGCTCATAAACGTGTCCGCCTTGGTCTCTGTTCTTTCTATCTTACACCCCAAGTTAAATAGTATGACGGTTTACAAATCATGGGCCCTAACACTTGGGCTCTAAACCCCTTGGGCTGAAATCTCCTACTTCATGCTCCACTAGGCCTTTGGTAAAATAATCTTGATCACGTAAACCGGCCCCTCCTGGGCGGTTTATACCTGATAGTAATATCTGTGACATTAGGCCCCATATTGATTTGAACATGTTCATGTCAATCCTCAAAGTCTTGTACAGATTTTCCTTTCTGCAACTTCAGTATGCTTTGTAAACCGGCATGACGTCATCTCTTTAAACCGTCGCGATGCCATCTGCGCATTTAATACTTGTACCTGTTTTTCACCTTTATTCATTAAAATTCCGAAGATCGAGGCGACATCATCGTCCATATCCGCTTTTTGGAGTCCTCGATTCCCGCGCCTGCCGTTTTATCCCTTTGGCTTATAAATAGGGCCGAGGGGCATCTCTTTTCCCCACTTGCTTCTTCTTCCTCTGTCCTCCAGCGCTCGAGCTCCGCCGCCGTCCGTCGAACCCGTCGTCTTTGTCAAGCCTGGCCGCTGCATCAACCTGAACGCTTCCAGAAACTCAGCGGCGCCTCTCCGCACCCGTCGCCTCGGGTACGTTTACTTCTTTCCTTCCCGTAGATCTCAGTTCTAGGGTTTCCTCGTGCGAGCTCATAGATGAGTCTCTGTTCTTAGCGGTTCTTCGCCATAAACTGTATTTAGCCGTGGATCTCAAACTTTTAGGCCAACCACCGTAGACATAGCTCCGCTCCGTCATTGTAATTTTATCTCTCCCAATACTGCTATTCAAACTGAATCTGTTTAGGGCTTTCACTGTTTCCGCTGAACATAACTTGAATTGTTTTTGAGTTTTCCATATGTTGTAGATCTATATCTTACTACTGCTTGTATGAAAGTTGTTTCTCCACACTTTAGATCTGCATCTTAGCTGCCTGTGTTGGCGGTTTAACTATAGATCCACGTCTTACCTGCCTGTGTTGGTGGTTTAGCTTTTTCCAAACTTTATAATCCGGTAGACACCATTAGGCCCCTGCTTAAACCGCCATTTAGACCGATACTTTCGTATAACATACCGGTTTAACTCTGCTTAGATTACCAAATCAGATCTTTATTGTATTTACAGCCTTCCCTTTTGAAAAGATGACCTCCGCAGCCAAACAGTTTGTCTCCTGCAACTGGGTCCCATCCCGGATCACCGAAGACGATTTAGAAAAGATGGCCTCAATTGGCGCCTTAGGTCCAAAGGATGTCCTTCACTGGAGGGCTCCCGGAAAAGAATGTCCTCCCAAGCCCAAGGAAGGAGAAATTGTTGTCTTCTTTGATCACTTGGCCCGGGGATTCAACCCTCCTGGGTCAAAGTTTTCCCGTGACGTATTGGCAAACTTTCAGCTTCACCCACAAGATATCGGTCCCAATTCCGTATCCAACGTTTGCAACTTCCAAGTTTTCTGTGAAGCATATCTGCAAGAGGAGCCAACAGTGGAGCTATTCCGGGACTTCTTCCATTTAAACCGTCGGACTGAATTCCATGATGGCCCAAATACTGAGCTTGGCGGAATGACTATTCAGAAGAGGAAGGATGTTAGCTTCCCTCATGCCACTCTCCACAGCCATCCCAAGGACTGGAATCAAACTTGGTTCTACTGCATAGACACTTCTCCGGAGGGTGAAAATCCACTGCCAGGCTATCGCCCCCACCGTCTTCCGGAGGACCATCATTTTCCACAGCGCTTGAGTGCCCAGGAGCGAGCTCAATATGCCCCTCAGCTTTCAAAGCTCAGGGCCTTTGTAGCCAACGGATTGACAGGAGTCGATTTCGTCCGCTGCTGGCTTTCTTGGAGCATTCTCCCATTAAGCCGGCATTCCGGTTTAATGTGTGAGTATACCGGGAACCCCAAGGATCCTTTGCGCCACATATATATGGTGCTATCAGAAACTGAGGTGAACGAATCCGTCAAGAAATTGCTGAATATTCCTCTAGAAGAGTGCAGTCAAGCCGGCTTGGCACCTTTCTGTGTAACCAACAAACCGCCATCGGTAAGAAATTCTTCTATCTCTTTACTTTGTTTTAATCCGTCCATATTGCTTGGCCTAATATGCTTTTATTCCCTTAAACAGGACAATGATCCTTTCTGGAAAAGGAAAACTCAGGACAAACCGACGAAGCCAGCTCGCAAAAAGACCCTGGCCATGAAGAGGAACAAGAAGAAGCCTGCTGCCACCTCAGGCTCCAATGCGGAGGAAGATGATCTGGCCTCTGAGGTACCACCCAATTCTTTTGATTCCTTAGCCTTTCCTTTCGTCTGCATTTTTATTAATAATGACTGTTCCCAGGGTCTTGCTGAAGGCAGTAAAGCGGATGACGTTGAGGTAATCTCTCTTTCCTCCGACTCAAAACCACCGCCACAAAAAATTCGTCGGGTAGTTCGGAAATTTCAGTTTTCTCATCCTTATGCTCAACTGGATCCAAACTTTCTTTTGAAGAAGCAGCAACATGAAGCTCGCAGCACTACTCTCCACAGTGGTCATGTGGTTGAATCCACCGGATTACCCCACACTCCGGCCCAAAGGCGTCGTTCTGAGGTTTTACTTACTCCAACTGCTCTTTTCCCCAAAGCATGTTTTATTTGTCAACCCCTTAATCCGTCTGACTCAAATTATCAGGAAACTCCTCTCTCCTCTTCTGGCGAATCAACCGCCACACAAGTTCCTGTCCTTAAGACCGTTCACGGGTAAGCTGTCTTTTACCCTGTCCGGTTTAACTTTTCATCTTTGATTTATGATTTTCACTATTTCTTTTAATCTTTTCACAGGATGCCCAAGCCTAGCAAAAAGGCCAAGTTGAGTAAACCGACAGTCGATAATACCACTTCTGGACCGGCAGATGATCCTGAGATTGCCAACCCCTTAGAATATAATGTTGAAATTCCACATGATGATCCTTCTCCTATGGATCGAGAAGACCTTGCTGCTCTGGGGGACGACCCCATGGACCATACTGCTGAACTGGCCAGCCCTGCCCGGTTTAGCCCTGCTCGGGCTAGTACGGTTCCTGCGAGTCCTGCTTACGTCAATCCGACTGCCGCCAATCCTTCTAGGCCAACTGCTGCTTCAAATGATGACGTTGAGATTACCGGGACCGGTTTTACCACCCCAGGAGAGCCTATTACTTTGGCCAAACACACTGCCAAGGAAGAGTTTCTTTACAAGGACAAGGGCAAGTGGAACACCGACCTGTCCAGCTATTAGGGCTGGGCAAAAAATTCAACGAACCGAAAATCGAACCGAAGCCGAAACCGAAAAAACTGAAAGTTCGGTTTTTACTATTCCTACAGAAAAATTCGGTTTTTATCTATGCTAACCGAACTTAAATTGTTCGGTTCGGTGTTAGCACGGTTAACCGAATAGGAAACCGAACACATGCGAGGGTACGCACACGTACAACCAAAGGAATTGCTCCCGCGCTAGGTAGCCTCGTCAGCGCGTGCTTTCGTGGTAAAAAAATCCATGGGCTAAACCGACGACCTGCATGCTCGGACCATGGTGGCAACCTGTTGTGGGCTTCCTTTTCTGGACACGTGAACGTAGTGGTGTGGCGCTGTTGTTTGGTTGTTTAGTCCCACCTCGGCCTGCCACACAAACAAAGATGGGTAGCTAGGCTATATAAGAGCCCATGTGGCAAGGAAGTTAGGCACGCAGCTGACTCTCTCAAACAGGGAGCAAATACGGTATAAACCGACTACCGAACCGAATAACTCGGTTAACCGAATTTCCGGTTATCTGTTTTGAGGTGTTCTTTTCGGTTTTCAATTTTCCTAACCGATTTCCCAAAAAAACGATTGGTAGAAACCAAATTTTCGGTTTATACCGAATGCCCAGGCCTACCAGCTATGTGCAGCTCAGTGCTCAGGAACTTCATTCTGGGTACTTAAACCAGTTACATACCAGCCGTGACTATGAAGCCGGCTTGGTGAATTTAATGAAGGAACGCTATGAGGTAACTTCTTTCCCTTTATCTTAGTCTTTTATCTACTTGTGCCTTGTAATTGTACCTTTAGTCCATCGTAGCCCCCAAGTGCCGGTTTATCCTTTTAGGGTGAACCAGGACTTCAATAGATCAAACACACAACTTTGACTTTGCACATGTATCCCCCAAGGGTCGGTTTACTTCATTGAGGGTAAAACCGGGACTTTTCCTATGTTTAGAACAATGTCACATTAGCCCCCAAGTGCCAAGTATATAACTTGTTATGTGCTTGGGACTTGTCTGAAAAAATGTGCATGTTTTCACTGCAAATGTACATTAGCCCCCCAAGTGTCAAGTGCATAACTTGTTATGTGCTTGGGACTTTGACTGAATTGCTCCATGATTATCTGATATACTTTGTCTTTGACAGACTGACTTGAACCGGAGGGCTTCTGAAATATCTGAACTCCGAGGTAGCTTAAAATTCCAAGAGACTGCTTCTGTTAAAGTCAAGGAGGAGCTTACCCTTGCATTAACTAATATGGAGAAGCTAAAGAAGGATTTTGAAGCGGAGCGGTCAGCTTGGGAGGTGGAAAAGGCTGCTTTGGAAAAAAGAGCCATTGATGCTGAGGCTGCTCTTAACCCGGTGACAGAGGAGCTATCCGGGTTGAGGCAACAAATAAATTATATGACATCTGCCATCTTCGGTAAGTTCTCTTGACATAAGCTTGCTGTTGCAATCCAGTACTGTTCCGGTTTAACTCATAATGCTTACGCAGGGAGACGCATCACTCATCTTGGCGATGACGCGCGGAAGAAACTGAAAGCTGCGTACACTTTGGTGGAGCAGCTTTATTCCGGCGCACAGAGGGCCATCAGCGCTATCTCACACAATAAACCGGCTCCTACCACCATCCAAGGTACCTTACAAAAGTTGTCAATTCTGCCTGCCTGCATTGTCGAAGTGAAGAAGTCCGCCGCAAGAGCTGGCTCTCTGATGGCTTTAACCCGAGCCAAGGCGTGGGTTCCTGATTTTGATCCGGCTGAGGCAATGAACGGTTATCCAAGCATGAAGGAAGATGGATCAGCCTTCTCTAGTGATGATCTGCTTGCTTTAACCAAGGATATGCGGCCTCTTGCCAGTAAACTTGCTGATAAAGCGGACTTATCAAGATATCATCCGGGTTATGATATGGAAAACGTACGGGTGGAGCGTCCGTCCTATGATATCGAAAATCTTATTCCACCCGTCCGTAAGCACACCTTCGCTCCTAACGTTGATCCGTCAGAACTTATAAATGATGAAGTTTATTTCCGAGCCCTTGCCAAGATTGACTGGAGCACCACTGATTTCCAACAGCTGGAAGAAGCCACCAAAGATCCGGAGCAGGCTGACCCTCAATCGTCACGACGGGTTGATGCAGAGTCTTAAACCAGTGCCGGTCTAACCTTATGTCCCAGCAGTTTGAGAAAAAAACTAATATTCTTTTGGGCCTTCCAGTGCCTTGTAATAGGATAGCTGAGATACTTTATCTGTGAGATTGCTTTGATTGGCAATTTCTGAAATATATCCTGTTTGCAATGCTTCGACGGTTTATTCTACCTGTTTCTACATAAAACAATGTTCAAAGTGTCCTGGCGGTTTACCGCCGGACGGGTCATACTGCCCAAGCACTTGATCTAAGTTGATAACTTGAACTGTGTATAAATTATAAGTATGTACCATACATGTGATTAAGTGGCAAACCTTAATCCGTCAGGAACGATCCAAGGTATAAGTGCTGATGACTCCCTTGATTATTTGTTGGCTCGTCATGAAGGCCGAACTGGGTTACAATGAACTCCGGTTTAACTATAATTTAGTACTGGTGTTTATCACCCAGACTATAACTCTGTAAATACAGATGTAGTGGCAACTTTTGTAGTCATCCACTCTTGAATCAATGGACTTCGTTGAAAAACCAATGACCTTGAAGATAAAGATTTGAGAAAACATAAAAAATAAAAAATAAAGTTTTTTGGGCAAATAAGACCATGTGGTCGAGGCTTTTTACGAGCTATCAGGCTCCAAATTCGAGGCTTTTTATGAGTTGCGAGGCTACTATCATTAAACATTTTTGCAAAGCCTGTTAAGATGGTCTGCAATCCTTAACCAAATCATCAATGTCAAATGCTACCAATGTTCAAAATCTTATAAAGATTTGACTTGTATAATCACTTGATGATTGCCAATTTAACGTTACCAAGTTCAGGGTCCATAAGGATTGACTTGTGTGTACGTTCGACGGGTCATACCAGGTTTACCTGGGCGGCGTGACTTACTTGATGCAGGCAGGTTAATCCGGGATTTTAGGTGTATACACCAAGCTTCCAAGCCGTGTTTACTACAAGAGTTTTCAACTCGCTGATGACTTGCATCAGGAGCCCCCAGGTAGCATTTGAGCATTGCTCGTCGGGGCCTATGCTTGAGTTGTGCTAGGCATCAAACTCGCTTTTGCCCCTCATCATCATGTGGAAATTGCCGAAGCAACCAGAGTTGTGCCCTTATGATGGTCTTGATGTGGTCGCCGGTTTAAGAGGCCATAGGAACTCCCTTGGCCGCAGAAGCCCCCATGTGATACTCTTATGGAAAATGCGGCTGATACCCCGGTTTACCGGGGGCGCCGGTTTATTATATTAATCATAGTATATATAAAAGATATGTACATAAAGCGGAGCCTATGGCTCAAGCATAGTAAGGTCGAAGAAGAGCAATGTTCCATGGTCGCTTGGTCTCCTCCTCCGCCGTACGTGAGTCCTTATGTTTTCGAACGTCGATGAGGTAGTATGATCCGTTGTGCATGTTCTTGCTGACCACAAAGGGTCCCTCCCAAGGTGGGGATAGCTTGTGCATGCCCGTCTGGTCTTGGATGAGCCAGAGCACCAAATCTCCTTCTTGAAATGTCCTGGTTTTAACCTGGCGACTGTGGTACCGGCGCAGATCTTGCTGATAAATCGCCAATCGAGCTGCTATCGTGTCCCGTTCTTCGTCTAGCCGGTCCAACGCGTCTTGCCTTGCTTGTTCATTATCCGCTTCAACATAAGCCGCCACCCGCGGCGAGTCATGACGGATATCACTAGGGAGGACCGCTTCAGCTCCATATATCATGAAGAAAGGCGTGTACCCTGTGGACCTGTTAGGTGTAGTATTGATGCTCCATAGTACAGAAGGTAATTCCACCACCCAACAACCCGGTGTTCTCAGCAAAGGAACCATAAGCCGGGGCTTGATGCCTCTCAAGATCTCTTGATTGGCTCTTTCAGCTTGACCATTAGACTGAGGGTGAGCTACTGATGATACATCAAGGTGGATGTGCTCTCGTTGACAGAACTCCTCCATAGCCCCCTTGGATAGATTGGTGCCATTATCAGTTATAATGTTGTGTGGAAAGCCAAACCAGAAAATCACCTTTTAACTGAACCGCTGTTACTGCATCACACTTACTGACAGGCTCTGCTTCAACCCATTTTGTAAATTTGTCCACTGCCACCAAAAGGTGGGTTTTCTTATCTTGAGATCTCTTGAAGGGTCCAACCATATCAAGCCCCCAAGTCGCAAATGGCCAAGTAATTGGAATCATCCTTAACTCATGCGCCGGTATATGAGCACGCCATGAGAATTTCTGGCAAGCATCACATTTTCTGACCAAGTCCTCTGCATCGGCATGAGCCGTCAACCAGTAGAACCCATGACGAAAAGCTTTAGCCACCAAATATTTTGAACCGGCATGATGACCACAATCCCCTTCATGAATCTCTCTAAGAATATCACAGCCTTCTTCTGGTGATACACACCGCTGAAACGCTCCAGATACGCTGCGATGATGAAGTTCTCCATTGACAATAGTCATTGACTTAGACCGCCAGATTATCTGCCGAGCCAAGACTTCGTCCTCTGGTAACTCACCTCGGTTCATGTACGCTTGGTAAGGGAGCGTCCAATCCGGAATGACATGAAGTGTTGTGACCAATTGCGCCTCCGGATCAGGAACAACCAAGTCCTCTTCTGAAGGTAACTGCACCGACGGGTTGTGCAACTCATCCAAGAAAGTATTGGGCGGAACCGGTTTACGCTGAGAACCCAGCCGGCTTAACGCATCAGCCGCTTCATTCTTTCGCCGGTCTATATGATCCACCTGATAACCTTTGAAGTGCCCAGCCACATCGTCTACTTCTCGTCGATATGCTGCCATGAGCGGATCCTTGGAATCCCACTTGCCAGATACTTGCTGTGCCACCAGGTCTGAATCGCCAAAGCATTTAACCCAGCTTAAGTTCATCTCATTGGCCATCCGCAGACCATGGAGGAGAGCCTCATATTCAGCAGCATTGTTAGTGCAAGGGAACATTAAACGGAGGACATAACAGAACTTATCACCTCATGGGGAAGTTAACACAACTCCAGCCCCCGAGCCCTCCAATTGCCTTGAACCGTCAAAGTGAATAGTACAATATGTGTGATCCGGTTTTTCCTCAGGTGCTTGCAACACTGTCCAATCATTGATGAAATCCACCAATGCCTGGGACTTTATCGCAGTACGGGGCACATACTTTAATCCGTGCGGGCTAAGTTCAATGGCCCACTTTGCAACCCGCCCAGTAGCTTCTCTGTTTTAGATTATATCCCCTAACGGAGCTGAACTTACAATGGTGATTGGGTGGCCCTGAAAATAGTGCTTTAGCTTCCGGTTTGCCATGAAGACTCCATACACCAGTTTCTGCCAATGCGGATATCTCTGCTTTGAATCAATGAGCACCTCACTGATGTAGTAAACCGGTCGCTAAACCGGATATTCTTTGCCTGCCTCCTTGCGCTCTACCATAATGGCAACGCTTACTGCACGGGCATTAGCAGCCACGTATAACAACAGCGGCTCATTGTCAACTAGGGCAGCAAGGACTGGTGGCTCTGCCAATTGCCTCTTCAGGTCCTCAAACGCAGCATCAGTAGCATCACTCCAGATAAAGCGATCTGTCTTCTTCATGATCTGATAAAGCAGGATAGCCTTCTCCCCCAAACGACTGATGAACCGGCTGAGCACCGCAATACGGCCTGCTACGCGTTGGACATCATTGATGCACGCCGGTTTAGCCAAGGATGTAATCGCCTTGATCTTCTCTGGATTAGCTTCAATTCCCCTGTTCGATACTAAGAACCCCAAGAGCTTGCCTGCCGGAACACCAAAAATGCACTTCTCCGGATTAAGCATCATCTTATAAACCCAGAGATTATCGAAGGTTTCTTTCAAATCTGTTATCAGTGTCTCCTCTTTCCTGGATTTCACCACAATGTCGTCCACATATGCATGAACATTGCGCCCAATCTGTCCATGAAGGCAATTCTGCACACAACGCTGGTAGGTGGCCTGGGCACTCTTGAGCCCAAATGGCATAGATACATAACAGAAGGCTCCAAAGGGAGTTATGAAGGCCGTCTTCTCCTGATCCTTAACTGCCATCTTGATCTGATGATAACCTGAGTATGCATCCAAAAAACTTAGCCGCTCACATCCTACCGTAGCATCAATGATCTGATCAATACGGGGGAGGGCAAAGGGATCAGTTGGGCAAGCTTTGTTTAGATCTGTGTAATCAACACACATTCTCCAAGTGTCGTTTTTCTTAAGTACTAGCACCAGATTAGCCAACCACTCTGGATGAAACACCTCAACTATAAAGCCTGCTGCCAAGAGCCTAGCCACTTCTTCTCCAATAGCCTTGCGCCTCTCTTCATTGAAGCGGCACAGATATTGCTTGACCGGTTTAAACTTAGGATCAATATTGAGATTGTGCTCAGCGAGTTCCCTCGGTACACCTGGCATATTAGAAGGTTTCCATGCAAATATGTCCCGGTTCTCACGGATGAACTCGATGAGTGCGCTTTCCTATTTCGGGTCTAGGTTAGCACTGATAGTGAACTGCTTGAATGAATTGCCAGGAACAAAGTCCACCTGCTTAGTCTCTTCAGCTGATTTGAACTTCAACGCTGGATCATGCTTTGTGGTTGGTTTCTTCAGCAAAGATATATCTGCCGGATCAACATTGTCTTTATAAAACTTCAGCTCCTCAGTTGCACAAACCGCTTCAGCATAAGCTGCATCACCTTCCTCGCACTCCAATGCAATTTTGCGGCTCCCATGAACCATAATAGTTCCCTTGTGGCCTGGCATCTTGAGCTATAGATAAACATAACACGGCCTAGCCATGAACTTGGTGTAAACCGGCCGCCCAAACAAAGCGTGGTATGGGCTCTTGATCTCTACCACCTCAAAGGTTACGGTTTCTGACCTGGAGTCATGCTCATCTCCAAAGGTAACCTCTAGGTCAATTTTGCCAACTGGATAGGCCGATTTAACGGGCACCACCCCATGAAACACTGTATTGGATTGTTGAAGCTTCTTATCTGTCAGCCCCATACGCCAGAAAGTCTCATAATACAGAATGTTGATGCTGCTGCCTCTGTCCATAAGCACTTTGGTAAATTTGTAGCCTCCTACCTGCGGTGCCACCACCAGAGCCAGCTGACCCGGATTATCAACCCGGGGCGGATGATCCTCTCTGCTCCAGACAATGGGTTGCTCTGACCAATGCAGGAAACGTGGTACCGCCGGTTCAACAGCATGTACTGCCCTCTTCAGAACTTTCTGATCACGCTCGCACAAGCTTGTGGTGAAGACATGATACTCCCCACTTCTCAGCTCCTTTGGATTATTCTGATATCCAGATTGTTGCTGCTGTTGACGCTGTTGATTTCCCTGATTGTTATATCCGCCCTGACCATGCTGCTGGTTATGCTGATTGTGCCCATTGTGGTTGCTGTTATTACCGTGGTACCCTGAACCGGATCCACCACCGTGATAACCCGGACCCTGGAAGCCAGGGCCTGATCCGCCCGAGGGCCCGTGATCATACCTATTTCGGTTCATGAATTCCTGCATAATAAAGTAGTCTTTCTAGAGATGCGTAGCTGGCTTTTCTGGTGTACCGTGCTTTGGGCAAGGTACGTTCAACTGGCGTTCCAGATTAATAGGTGGCCTCCCATTACGCGGAGGCGGTCTACCTTTGCGGCGCTGTTCTTCCTCCTGAGCATTGGTGTTGGTCACAAAGTCTGAATTACCATCTGCCTTGCGCTTACCGTTGTATCCTTGATTCGCCGGATTGGGCTGCGGCGGCTTGTCATTTTTGCTTGCTTTCCCTAACTTGTCCTCATCAGCATCTGGATGTTTGGTGTTATCAGAGTCTCCATATTTCACTAAAGCGCCCATGAGCGTCCCCATGTCATTGCAATCACGTTTAAGCCGTCCCAACTTTAGCCGCAAAGGTTCAAACCGGCAATTGCCCTCCAAAGTTACCACTGATGTGCTCAGGTTGATGCTACTAGAGGAATGCAAGATCTCCGACACCCGACGCACCCAACTGCGTGTAGACTCCTGCTCTCCTTGAATGCAGGCAGCTAAATCGACAACAGACATTGGCTGCTTGCATGTTTCCTTGAAGTTATTGATAAATCGGCGTCACAATTCGGCCCATGATCCAATGGAATTAGGCGGCAGACCCTTCAGCCAAGTTCGAGCTGTGCCTTCGAGCATCATTGTGAAATACTTGGCGCATGCTGCCTCATCCACATCCAGCATCTCCATTGCCATCTCATAACTCTCGACCCACGCCTCTGGAGCCAAATCTGCCGTGTAATTGGGTACCTTGCGTGGTCCTTTGAAATCCTTGGGCAGTTTCACATTCCGTAAAGCGGGGATAAGACAAGGCACTCCCAGGGAACTGGACATGACCCCCGGTTCAACTATGGTGGTGGGACGAACCGGCGTCGCCTGACGGGCTTCGTACTGTGCTGTTACTTCGGCCTCCCGGCGCTGCCTGGCCTGATCCACCATGTTCCGGGCATTCGCCTCTCCTCCTGCCGGATTATCCTGCCTCGGCGGATTACGTCTCCGCGCACTGCTTGACACGGCCGGTTCATCCAGCCGTCTTGTATAACTCCGGCTTGGGCGGGGAGTCGAATGAATCCCCTCTCGGTTGTGAGAATAAGCTTGTTGTTGAGTTAACGCCGTGTCCAACAACTCCCTGGCCCGTCGCGCCTCCACTGCTATGGGGGACGTTCCTTCAATGGGAAGGGCGGCTAGTCGTGAATGGCGGCGACTATGTTATCGAGCGGATTAGAATAATGACCAGGATGGGTGGGCACATGTTGGGATGGCACAACCTGGCGGGTTGGCTCTACGGCCGACGGCTGAACCGACGCTCCCATACCCGGCGCTCCTCCCCGGTTCACCTCCGGCTGATTACTGGTTCCTGCTCCTGGCGTGCTAAAGAGATTCCTTGCCTCATAAGCCGGTGGCAAGCGAGATCGTTGCCTTCTCATCATTACCTCGTGTGAAGCGGTCTGATCCAACATGAGTCGATAGGCCTGAGCATCAAGCTCCGCCTGTTTTGTAGCCATCCTAGCTTTCTCAGCAGCCAGGTCCAACTTGTCCTGTTCAATCCGGCTTTTCACCTGAACGAGCTCCGCATCATGCTGCTCCTTGTTGGCTTGGGCTACCTCTGCTGTCAATAATGATGTCAAAGTATCGACCAAGACGGATAAAGTGTCAGACAGGGACGGGGGAGGATCTCCAGCTCTAGCTCCCATCGCGTCTGATGTCAACGCCGCTGTTGTTGAGGATTGCTGCACAGGTTGTGATCCGGCCATGAAAACAGCCACCCGGTTTGGCGGATCGAGGGGGTCCGGAATACTGTCACCATTGGAACAGCCCTCAGATCGGCCGTCCTGCAGCAGATATAAAGATTATGTCTCTCCGAAAGAAGATTCATCGCCGGAATAGACAACAGTCTCGCCGCCAAAGTCCGACCCGTCCTCGGTTTGAACTCCATGCACTGCTCCGACGAAGACGTGCTTCACGGCGGGCCGAATCCGGGAAGGTGTCGCACGCTGAGCTGGCTAAACGGTGTTGGGGAAGATGTCCGGCTCAGGGCCCGGTTCGCCGATCTTGCCGATGAAGACGTGGATGCCGCCGAAGGGGACCCGGTACCCGTATTCGATTGAATCGACCTCGGGGCCCCAGCCTGCATCGTCGATGTAGATCTTGCCGCGACGACTCTTAGTCATCCGGCCCACTACGTATCCCTTGAGTCCTTCAAAGCTGCCCTTCAAGAACTCGAAACCATCATGTGATAGCCCCATGGTGGGTGCCAACTGTCGTGGTTTTGTCACGGCAGATGTCCTAGCAAAAGGACTTAGTCGTGAGGCCATCGCTATGGGTTAGCTTAAAGGGGTTAAAGCGGACAAGGACACAGGGATTTTATACCAGTTCGGCCCCTTCGATGAAGGTAAAAGCCTACGTCTAGTTTGGTGTGTATTGCTAGGGTTTCGATGACCAGGGAGCGAATCCGCTTTGCCTGTGTCTCGAGCTGTCGTTGTCTCTCTTGAACCGTCGCCGGGTCGTCCCTTTATATAAAAGGTGACGCCCGGTCCGGTTTACAGAGTCCCGAGGCTGGCTCATAAACGTGTCCGCCTCAGTCTCTGTTTTTTCTATCTTACATCCCAAGTTACATAGTATGACAGTTTACAAATCATGGGTCCTAACACTTGGGCTCTAAACCCCTTGGGCTGAAATCTCCTACTTCATGCTCCGCCGGGCCTTTGGTAAAATAATCTTGATCACGTAAACCGGCCCCTCTTGGGCGGTTTATACCTGGTAGTAATATCCCTGACACTACTCCTTGTTCCATAGTCCATCAAAGCAATACTCAAAACTTGAAAACTTCACAACACAAAACTTAGACAAAAATTCTCGTGAGCTCCGTTAGTAAGAGAAAGCAAACCACCACTCAAAGGTACAGCAAGGAATTCATTCATTGTTTATATTGGTGTTACACCTACTGTACTCCAAGTTCTCTATGGTTCATATCCTTCAATATTACTCATAGATGCATCGGAATAAGCAAACAACACACGAAAAACAGAATCTGTCAAAACAGAACAATCTGTAGTAATCTGCTAGGTTCGCCTACTTCTGGAACTCCAAAAAATTCAAACTAAATTGGTAAAATTTGCGCAATTTGTCTACCAATCAGCAGCAAAAAGAATCAACTAAAAAGCACGCTCCAGTAAAATCTGAAGACTACTTTAACGAGCGCTAATGATTCTGTTTTTTCACAGCAAGATCACATAAACTTCACACAAGTCTTCCCAAAGGTTCTACTTGGCACAAACACTAAACAAAAAATTAAAAAACATCTAATCGGAGGCTAGATGCAATATTTATTCCCTAACAGAAACAAAAACAAAAAACTTAAAATTGGGTTGCCTCTCAACAAGCGCTATCCTTTTACGCCCCTAGCTAGGCACGATACAAGATAGATCTAGGTATTGCCATCTTTGGAAGGCAATCCATAAGTGGCTCTCATGATAGATTCATATGGTAATTTGATTTTCTTTCTAGGAAAGTGTTCCATGTCTTTCTTTAATGGAAATTGGAATCTAATATTTCCTTCCTTCATATCAATAATTGCACCAATCGTTCTAAGGAAAGGTCTACCAAGAATAATAGGACATGAAGGATTGCAATCTATATCAAGAACAATGAAATCTACGGGCACATAATTCCTATTGACAACAATAAGAACATTATTAATCCTTCCCATAGGTTTCTTAATAGTGGAATCTGCAAGATGCAAATTTAAAGAACAATCATCAAGCTCATGGAACCCTAGCAAATCACACAAAGTTTTTGGGATAGTGGAAACACTAGCACCCAAATCACACAAAGCATAGCATTCATGATCTTTTATTTTTATTTTGATAGTAGGTTCCCATTCATCATAAATCTTTCTAGGTATAGAGACTTACAACTCAATTTTTTCTTCATAAGATTGCATCAAAGCATCAACTATATGTTTAGTGAAAGCTTTATTTTGACTATAAGCATGCGGAGAATTTAGCACGGATTGCATCAAGGAAATACAATCAATCAAAGAGCAATTATCATAATTGAATCCCTTGAAATCAAAAGTAGTGGGTTCATCACTATGCAAAGTTTTAATCTCTTCAATCCCATTTTTAGCAATTTTAGCATCAAGATCTAAAAACTCCGAATTACTAGGACACCTTAAACCAGAATCATCTCCAATCCTATTTTCATCAAGAGTAATACTAGCAAACAAGGATCTAATAGGAGACACATCAATAACTTTCAGATCTTCATATTTATTTTCATGATAACTAGAAGAACACGATTTAATATAATCTTCTCTTTTAGCATGCATTATAGCGGTTCTTTCTTTGCATTCATCAATGGAAATTCTCATGGCTTTGAGAGACTCATTGATATCATGCTTAGGTGGGATAGATCTAAGTTTCAAAGAATCAACATTAAGAGTAATTCTATCCACACTTCTAGCCAATTCATCAACCTTAAGCAATTTCTCTTCAAGCATAGCATTGAAATTCTTTTGCAAGATCATAAACTCTTTAACACTAGTTTCAAATTCAGAAGGCATCTTTCCATAAGAGTTGTTGTAGGAATTACCAAAATTATTAGAGAAATTACTAGGAAAAGGCCTAGGATTAAAATTACCTCTATAAGCATTGTTACCAAAATTATTCCTACCAACAAAATTCACAGCCAAAGATTCATTGTTATTCTCAGTCAAAGTGGACAAAGGCATATCATTAGGATTAGAAGAAGCACTCTTAGCAGCAAACAATTTCATAAGTTCATCCATCTTCCCACTCAAAACAATAATTTCTTCGATGGCATGCACTTTTTTACTAGTAGATCTGTCGGTGTGCCATTGAGAATAATTAACCATAATATTATCTAGGAGTTTGGTAGCTTCTCCTAAGGTAGTTTCCATGAAAGTGCCTCCGGTGGCCGAATCTAAAAGATTTCTAGAAGCAAAATTCAAGCAAGCATAAAAGTTCTGAATAATCATCCATAGATTCAAACCATGTGTAGGGCAATTACGTATCATTAATTTCATTCTCTCCCAAGCTTGTGCAACATGCTCATGATCTAGTTGCTTAAAATTCATAATATCGTTTCTAAGAGAGATGATCTTAGCAGGAGGGAAATACTTAGAGATAAAAGCATCTTTGCACTTATTCCACGAATCAATACTATTTCTAGGCAAAGAGGAAAACAAAGTTTTAGCACGATCTCTAAGTGAAAACCGAAATAACTTCAATTTAACAATATCGTTATCCATATCCCTTTTCTTTTGCATATTACACAAATCAACAAACTTGTTTAGATGGGTAGCGGCATCTTCACTAGGAAGGCCGGAGAATTGATCTTTCATGACAAGATTCAACAAAGCAGCATTGATCTCACAAGATTCAACATCGTTAATAGGAGCAATTGGAGTGCTAATAAAATCATTGTTGTTGGTTTTGGAGAAGTCACACAATTTGGTATTGTTCTGAGCCATAGTGACAAGTAAGCAATCCAACACACACAAGCAAACAAGAAGCAAGCGAACGAGAAACACACGGCGGAAGAAGGGCGAATAAAACGGCAAAGGTGAAGTGGGGGAGTGGAAAACGAGAGGCAAATAAATGTAATGCGAAGGATAATGGTTTGTAATAGGTACTTGGTATATGACTTTTGCGTAAGCCTCCCCGGCAACGGCGCCAGAAATTCTTCTTGCTACCTCTTGAGCTTGCGTTGTATTCCCTCGAAGAGGAAAGGGAGATGCAGCACAGTAGCGTAAGTATTTCCCTCAGTTTTTGAGAACCAAGGTATCAATCCAGTAGGAGACCACGCGCCAGTCCCTCGCACCTGCACAAATAAATAAGAACTTCGTTGCCAACGCGATAAGGGGTTGTCAATCCCTTTACGGTCACTTACGATAGTGAGATCTGATAGAGATGATAGTTTATATTTTTGGTATTTTTGGTTTAGTAAAATAGAAAGTAAAGAAAGCAAATAAACAACAATGGCAGAAATTGACGGGAAAGTAATATGATAAAGATAGACCCGGGGGCCTGATGTCTACACACGCTTCTATTCTTGTAGACTATGTTGGGCCTCCAAGCGCAGAGGTTTGTAGGACAGCAGCAATTTCCCTCAAGTGGATGACCTAAGGTTTATCGAACTCAGGGAAGTAGAGGTCGAAGATGGTCTCTCTCAAGCAACCCTGCAACTAAGATACAAGAAGTCTCTTGTGTCCCCAACACACCTAATACAACTAGGAGTTGTATAGGTGCACTAGTTCGGCGAAGAGATGGTAAAATATGGATGATAGGAGTGGCAAAACAAAGTAATATAAATCTGTAATAAAAAGTGTAGCAAGCAAACAAGTGGTAAACGTGAGCACAAATGGTATTGCAATGGTGGAAACAAGGCCTAGGCTTCATACTTTCACTAGTGGCAACTCCCAACAACATTAACATAATCGAATCACATGATATTTCCCATAAAACATGCACTCGGAGGTCATTCCTTTGTGGTCAAGAGAGGACGAGAATTATGTAGGGCTACAAAAGCACACCTCTAAGTTCGTAGTTCTCAATCTATGGATTTCCCAATGTCACCGCGGCCATCCAAAGAGAGTACCACAATCACCACAACATATCTCAAGGATAGTCAAATACAAGCACCAAGAGACTCTCAATCTTCAATCAACACACAAAAGAGGAAATCACTCATGAAAATATTCTTCTAATCCATGTCCAATAGACCGCTGTCACCTTGGTCTCGGGGATTATACTAGATAAAGACAAGTGAGTACATCAATCCAATACATAGAGGAAGGGGAAATATCATGGGATCACCCTAGATTAACATAGCATATGATCACAACGAAGATCACATCATGGGAGAGAGAATTGACCACATAGCTACTGGTAGAAACCTCAGCCCCGAGGAGGAACTACTCCCGCATCATGGAGGGAGGAAGCAACGTCGATGGAGATGAATCCGGGGGCACATCCCCGTCCCGGCAGGATGCCGGCACAGGAATTCTGGTCCCCCGAAACTTGGTGGCGATGGCGGCGGAGATCGGAATTGCTTCTGGAGAAAAGGGGTCTGGAATCAGGGTTTCCACGACGGGAGGTAAATATATGCCAAAGGGGTCACCAGAGGCGGAGAGGGGGGCCCAGGCGCCCCCCCCCAGGCGCGGCCAGGGGTGGGGCCGCGTGGGCAGGCCGCCTGGGCTGCCCCTGGCTCCCCTCTGGCCCCACTTCTGGCGCGTGGAAGCTTCTGGAGCGCTGATTTTTTATATATTTTTCCCGGAATTTTTCTGGCAATTTAAGTAATGGGAAAACCTGAAATACAAAAACAGCAGAGAACAGAAACTGGCACTGGGGTGCACTGAGTTAATAGGTTAGTCCAAATATGATCAAAAGTGTATGGAAGTGCATAAATATCATAGCAATATCACACAAAAGAGGCATGGAGCAAGCAAAAATTATAGATACGTTTTGGACGTATCAACATCCCCAAGCTTAATTCCTGATCGTCCTCGAGTAGGTAAATAATAACAAGCATAATTTCTGTGGTGACATGCTACCAAAGAGTCTTTCACAATCACATGACAAATGCTTATTGAGATAATGAATCTTTAGTAATTAAGTTGCCTCATGAGAATATCACAAAGAACTGAAAGTTTACAATATGATACTGAAACACCCAATAGATTTGTAGTGAGCATGGTGTGCAAATATGACAAAGTGATACCTCGCTTGCCCCCTTAAGTGAAGCAAAACATAAATGCAGGAGCACCTCCGAAGTTTAAGTGACGACTAGATACAATGATTTCAGAATAAGCGCTATCACAATCATGCAGAAGACAATGGTACTTTGGGACAATGCACATTACACTCAGAATGACAATCATGCTCTCAATAGTTGGTGCTTTGAAGAAAGAAGGTGGAGACTCTCGAACCGTGGATTTTGATGGCAAGGTTGAAAACCCGTGGTTGGAAGCAAAGACTAAACATGTACCAGAGCTCTTGGTTTTGAAAATAGAGGTAAAAAATGATTTTTGGGAGGTGCATATTTCGTCAAGGAATGTTAGTAGACAACCCAATCACTTCTCGAACTGGACAAGTTTCGAGGAACGGCTCCCGCACGGGGACGATCACATCCCCTTAATCTCCTTTGTTTATCACTGCCAAAAGTTTTCTGATTTCTCATGAACAAAGCGTGAAGGAGGGTTTGTTTGTTGTATTATCTTTTATGAGCCGGGCGCACTCATGCCAGTTCCTCCTCGTATTAGGGGTTTGCAGATTAGACATGCAATCCCGGGGTAAAACTTGTCCAACTTAAAAAGATCATGAATTAACTACTACTTCCTCATGAGCTAAAACAGAGGCACAAAAGAGAAATGCTTTTGAATAATTTTGAGATGGTACAAGAAAGTCTTCGTTAGGAATGGCAAGTAAATACCATATATAGGAAGGTATGGTGGACTCAGTCCGCTTAGTACAGGTTAAGGCTAGCAAAAGACTGGGAGCGACCAACTAAGAGAGCAATGAAGGCCATAATCATGCAGAGCGACAAAGCAACATTGAATCGAGCATGGAAGTTATATCACTACTCAGAAATTAAAGATCATCAAGGCTTGATAGACTTTCTTTACAGTCTTAAATATGCGTGAGCATATGCCAAGTCAATCAAAATAAATTCTTGGAGGAAGATATCACTAAACCATACCACATCATAGGCAAACAAATCATGCTGGTACTTCAATAACACATTAAGAACCCCCAGCTATTTGAGACCAACCATAAGAAAACATGAACTACTAAGCACCATTATGCACATAGCATTTTTATCATAGACATATCAACCAGTGCCACAGAAGCCAACTCTCTTAACAAGATAAGCATGATAACTCAAGAGAGTTCCAGAAGCAACAACCTAAACAAGAGCTCTTAAAAAGATAAGCATGAAAACTAAGAGCTAAGCATGACAGCAGCTATGAAAAGATAAAGAACACACACAAGAAGATGCGCATGCAAGCCTATGTTGTGTTCTACAGTGGAGTGGAGCGTGTTTCTCTCCCAAACGATGAAGGCTAGGATCCAACTTGTTATGAACAGCAAGCAAAGCTAAAGAAAACTAAAAAGGAAACTAAGAGCAAGACGCTCCAAGCATAGCACATAACGCATGAAGTGATTAAAATATAGTGGAACGAAAGACGAATTGATAATTGTTGATGGAGAAGGGGATGCACGGGGGCATCCCCAAGCTTAGACGCTTGAGTCTTCTTGAATATTCCTTGGGGGTGCACGGGGGCATCCCCATGCTTGAGCGTTTGACCCTCCTGAATCTTCTTTTATCATCTTCCCTCGCACACTTGAAAACTCCCTTCATACATAACTCATCATAATCTGATTAGCGAGGTTAGTACCCACAATAAAATAATTTTTCCCTACTGGAAATAAGGATAATCTTGAAGAGCTACTGTTTCTCAAGATTGCCAAAAGGTTTTTGCAAAGAAAAAGCAAGCTCAAGGTTTGCAAAACGAAGAAAAGGCAAAACAGGACAGAATCTGTGAAAAACAGACCAGCAGGTAGTAAATAATTTTTTCGGGGCACTTCTACAACTCAAATCAAAAAACTCAGAACAGACGCTCGAAATCCAATTGTATAGAACACGCTGTCAAAAAAATTCAGGTCAAAAAGATGATCTGGTGATTTTATACGAATTTTTCTGTCCAAGGACAGAATGTGTTTTCTGGACAGCACGTCACAACTTTTGAACTTTCTTGCAATCGGAGGCTAAACTTGGCACAAAGCTGAAAAATAAAGATACAATGATGTTGCTACAGTAGTAACAAACATTAAGACCACTAAAAACTGAAAGAACAAACTGAAAGCAAAGATAACAAGGGTTGTCTCCCTAGAGCTCTTTCTTTATAGCCATAAAGATAGGCTTAAGACTTTAATGATGCTCTCGTAGGAATAAGAGTTGAAGAACAAAAGAGAGCATCAAGAAGCAAATACCAAACACATTTAAGCCTAACATGCTTCCTATGCATAGGAATATTGCAATAGAATAATTCATTGAAGCACAAAGCAATAAGCATAGGAAGACAAAACAAGTGCAGCTTCAAAACCTTCAACATAAAGAGAGGGAACTTGATATTATTGAAATATCTATAAGCATATGTTCCCTTCTCATAATAATTTTCAGTGGGATCACGAATAAACTCAACAATATAAGCATCACATAAAGCATTGTTACCATGATCCACATGCAAAAAGGTATTCTTACTCTCCACATAAGCATAATCTTTCTCATTGGTAATAGTGGGAGTAGGACTATCATAAACAACTTGAACACTATAGATTAATTGTGTATTAGGAAGATGGTGTTCAACAAGGGAGTAATTCCCTCCATGATTATGACAAGTTTCATAAGGATAATTTCTCCTTATGTCATAGGTACCTTTATAATCACTATAGATTGGAGTTATAACATCATCATAGTAGAGAAGAGCATTATCATTGCTAGCAACTATATTTGTAAACATGTTGTCTTCATTCTTACTAGCAAAAGAATTATCAATTATCACATCACTAGTGGGTAAAGGATTTGCAATCCTATCATCCCCAAGCTTAGAGCTTTCCATATCATCACTTTCAGAGTTGGTACCAAAAAGATTTTCAAGATCATAAGTAGCATTATCATCATTTTCCCAATCACAATAAGTAACATGCATATCATAATCAAAATCATCTTCAATAGTACCTACGGACGTATCATCAAGATGATAATTAAGGCAATAAACTTCACCTTCTTCTTTAAACTTACAACCGTTAGGATAAAAGTTGATGGGAGGAATATGCTCATGCCAGGTTGATACCCATTCTTCTTCCTTCTTGATCCTCTTCCTCCTCCTCTTCTTTTTCTTCTTCTTCACCTTAGGAGGGAGTGGTTGGAGATGAATCTTCTCCACATATCCTTGTTTATCATTAGAAACATTAGGGGAAACTTGGGAGAAACTCTCCTTTTTATTAGCAGAAATATAAGAGACATGTTTATACTTTGGTAAAGTTCCCTCCTTTCTAATCTTACTTATGTAATCATTTTCATGGCAATTAACAACACAATAGAGATGGCAATTTTGCAAAGTGTTTTTTATTCCTATGGCATTAACATCTAGCCAAGAAGTCTTTTCTGATAACTCTTCACACATCAAAAATAACATAAGCTCATCATAAAGATCAGAGGTGATCATGTTATCACACAACTGGTTAACAGTTATGTTTTGAAAGTGCATGCATTGAAAATTAAAGTGACCCTCTATACAGCAAAGTTCACAAGTAAAAGGATAAAGGTCACACAATTCTCTAGCAATTTCATTTAAATCTTTGACCCCAAGTGATTGTTCTTTCATGCTTATGTTGCTTACAATACTTCTCTTCTTCAATCATAGGCCTTTCACAAGGTCTATCCACTCCACAAAAATTAACATGCTTATATAAAACTTCATTTTTAGGAATTGGATCATGCATGTTGCAATCATCATGAACAATTTCATTTTCTATGCAAATCTCTTTAAAAGGTTCATGATGCTTGATCCAATCCTCCTTAGGCATATTAAGATGTGAAGCAAAAGATTTGAGGAAATCAACAAGGAGTTGAGAATCCAGCCCAAACTTAGCACTAAACTTATTAAAACTTGTAGTTTCAACAAAGGACTTAATGCAATCATACTCATAAATTATACCTGACTCTTTACCTTTGTCGATCTCCCAATCTTCAGTGTTGCGTTGAATTCTTTCAAGGAGTTCCCATTTAGCATCAATCTTTTCGTTTGTGAAAGAACCCATAGAGGAAGCATCGAGCAAATCTTTATCCTGTCGAGATAGCCTCGCATAGAAATTAGTAATAATCATATCTTTGGGGAGCCCATGGTTAGGACATTTTAGCATTAACGTTTTCAGTCTCCCCCAAGCTTGAGCTATGCTCTCTCCGTCATGAGGATAGAAATTATAAACATAATTCCTATTCTCATGGACTTCATAAAGAGGATAAAACTTGGAGTAAAAGAGAGACTGGATCTCTTCCCAATCTAGCAGGTGAGAGTCATCTAGTAGCCTATACCATTCCAATGCTTTTCCTTTCAGTGACAAGGCAAATAATTTCCTCATGACTCCATCTCTTGTCAAACCTGAAATCTTAAACAACTCACAAAGTTCTGTAAGTTTCGACAAATGAATACTAGGATTGACTGTCCCATCATAACAATCATTCCTAATTATTTCAATTATCCCATGTGGTATTTGGAACGGGATACATTCAGTAGGTGGAGGAGACTTCTCTACCACGGGTGTGGTAGAGCGGCCTTCCCCAAGCAGCGAACTAAGAGTGCGGTTTTCCATAAACATAACTAGTGAAACTAAAAACAAGAAACGAAAAGATTTAATTGCAAGATCTAAAGATATACTGTCGGGAAAACTGGTCGCCCACGAACACCTATGGGACCGGAGCCCCTTTTCGGTACGGTGAGAGAGCGGAGGGAGCACAAAGAGCAGATCGAGGGGCACACGCGGGCAGTTTACCCAGGTTCGGGCCGCACGGATGCGTAAAACCCTACTCCTGCCTTGGTTGTATTGAGTTCTTGAGCTCGGGAGCTTGAAGATCTACAGTACTAGCTACACCGAGCGAGGGAGTGATCAAGTTTCTGGAAACGAACCCCCTCTACGTTGTGCATGGGCCTCCTTTTATAGCTCAAAGGGGTCACCGACAGGTGTCAACGTAGATGAGGGTAAAAACGTAAAATCGGTGGTAGATGGAACCGTGCATGAACAGTGGTCTATACCTAACCCTGACGGTGGGGGACAAGGGCATTGAATGCCCGTCGCCGTCACCCCAAAAGCGTCCGTCCATGCGTCTCCGTTCGCCACGGCGATGGCCTTGTCACCGCGGCTTGCCACCGTGTACCCTAGGCTGCACAGCCACCTGCCACGTGCCCCTGGAGGGGCCCCAGGGCGACGCGTGGCCAGATGAGCTGGAGCGCAGGCACATAGTGTAAGCCTCCCCTGGCAAGCACCTTGCCGGGGTTGCTATCCTGCCGGGCCCGGAAGCTTGTCGCTCTCCGGGTCCTGCCGGGGTGCATGATGCGCCACGATATGTCTTCTGAGATGCTGATCTTTGGCCTTCCTCGCAAGCTCCTCTTGCCAGGGTCTTGTGCTGGAATGATAACCTTGAGCCTGGTGCGGCCTTCCCGGCAAGCTCCTCTTGCCGGGGTCTTGTCTCTTAGCTTGAATACTTTGTTCTTGAATGGCTCCAAAGGATCTAGAGTGGGCCTTGGCGGGCGCGTGGCGAGCCTGGCCACGGGACGCTGCTACTGCCCGTGCACAAGTCGGGATACTAAGGTACCCCTACTTTAGTACACCAACAGGAGCCCCCGGGCCTGGGCCACACACGGTGCCGAGCGCTGTTGGGCCAGGCCCAAAACAATGCACGGGCACACGCGGCCCACGGCACGCCTTTTCCCACTCCAGATTCGCCGCATCCCTAACGGCACGCGTCGATCGCGGCGTCGTGGGAGAGATCGTGGCATGTTTCTTTAATGGGAAAATGCGGAACGTCCCCCACTTCCCCCTTAAAAGCAGAGGAAGCAGAGGCAGTTTCCCCCCATTGCTTTCATTGTGTCTTCAATCTCCAGAAACCCCCGGCGCCCTCTGCCTCCCCAAAGGTCGACAGAGAGCCGAGCTCCACCACTCTTCCGCCGCCGCCTGCCTCTCCGGCACCGCCGACCCTTCCCGCCGTCCCCGCCATGGCCCCGAAGAGCAGCAAGGCGAAGAGCGACAAGTCCGACAAGGCGGCGAAGCTGGCAGCCATGCGGAAGAGGATGGTGGTCTTCCCGCCGAGGCTTGGCGCGAGGGAGCTGCGGGACAAGTATTACCTGTTCTGGGCGAGGGAGACGAAGGCTCACCCGCGCACCAGAGTCCTCCTCGCCCAAGCCGTCGACATGTACCCGGGAGGTTACTACTTCTTTGCTCTGTTCTTCCACTGCGGTCTTTGTCCTCCGTACTCAGAGTTTTTCTGTGATGTGATGAACACATACGGATTCCACTCTTAGATTTCACCCCGAATGCCGTCCTCACTTTGGCTGTTTTCTCACATCTGTGCGAAAACTACGTCGGGGTCTATCCAAACGTAGCTCTCTTCCGCCACTTCTTCACACCTAGAGTAGAATCTGGATCCCCACTCTTTGGCGGCATCTCCTGGATCTTTAGGCTCAACAAAAAGGAGGCATACTTGATTGGAGAGCTCCGCGGAAAGTGGGAGGAGTGGAGGGCTGATTGGTGTTGGGTTATGGAAGATGAACCCCAGCAGTTCACCTCGCCGCGCCGGACTGCAGTAGTGCGCGGCAAGGATTGAAGTGACTTGGCCCCGGAGGACGACAAGCTGCAGATTGCCCTTACTAGGATCCTTCGCCTCCGGGCCGCCAACCTTACCGTAGGCGAGGTTGGGGCTGATTTCCTTCGCCGCCGCATTGCTCCCCTGCAGGAAAGGAAGAGGCCTGCTTGGGAGTTCGGCAACGCGGCAGACCGCATGAGGCTGCGCCCCGGGCTGAATTATAACTTCACCGTTTTGGAGCTCAGGGGAATGGTCCACTCGCTGTTTAAGCACGACCCCAAGCACAAGGAGTGGTTCACCCGTCCCGGGGAGTAGTTCCATTGTGCAACAATACTGCTCTTAGTGCCATCCGCGCGGCAATGCCTGAGTGTGACTCCCACGGGGTTGTTCCTACTTGGCTGACGCCTTCAAAGGAGACCGTGCAGACCTTCTTCGACAGCCTGGTTGAACGGCCACGCAACCCCGAGGAGAAAAAGGGCCTCACCCGGGAGACCACCGACCGGGATGTGGCATATATAGCCAGAAGGATGGAGGAGGCCGCCGCAGCGGCGGCCGCGGGTGAGTTTGGGTACACCGTGGAGGAAGCGGAAGCGGCGGACACGGTGAGTCAGGCCGAGGAGGAAGAGATCCTCAAACTGCTGGGGCCCGCGGGAAAGCTTGCCGCGGAGCCTGCCGGGGAGCCTGTCGGGACGAGCGAGGCCGTCGGGCAGGGCACCGAGTCTAGTGAGCCCGCTGAGGAGGACGCCGAATCTGGCGATTCTGACGAAGACTCCGGCGGGTCTCTGAACCTCGACGACGCCTCCTCATCCTCAGAGAACTCTCCGCCACCACCAAGTCCTCCGCCACAGCCGAAGAAGTGCCTCCGCAAGACCACTGAGACGGCGAGGCCACCGGCGCCCCGACAGCAGCCGAAGCGTCGTGCGACGCGTGCCACCACGACGAGCAAGGTCATCAAGGAGGCACCCCGTGTCCCAGCGCCGAGCGGAGGGGGATCTTCCCGAAGCAGTTCTGGTGTTCCTTCTGCCCCTCGGTCCTCGGCGACGACCGGAGCGGGGTCTTCGCAGCCCATGGCTCCGGAGCCCGCCAAGCGTCCGAGGGAGCCTACTCCTCCAGCTCCTCGCGCTGGGGCGCGCGAGGCGGAATTTGACTTCTCCGCCCTTAGCTCTGACGAGGAGGAGGAAGAGTAAGCACTTGCAACTTTCATTTCTTCTGACTCTTGTTGCTCTTGTCTTGATTTCTCTTTGCTTAACTCTGATCTTGTTTGGCTTCCAGGACCTTGACCCAGAGGATGGCGAAGAGGGCCAAGATCCCTGTGGTTGACCTCGAGGACGACGAGCCTGTCGGAGCGACGGGGGATGTGCCCGCGACAAGCTTGCCGGACCAGCCTGCTGCTCCGGAGAGCAGCCCCCAGCGCAGCCCCCAGCGTAAGTCTTGTGTTCATTTTTCTGCTTGACGGGCGCGCTTGAGGTTGTTATCCTTACTAATGTTTTGTTGTCTTGTGCAGAAGTGGAGCCGCAGCCGCAGGAGCACCAAGAGGCCGCCCCCGACGAGCCGCTTGTTCCACCCTCCCCGCCAAGGAGGAGCTCCCCGGCGAGGGACAGCGCTCCGCCAAGGATGGGTACTCCGCCAAGGGCGAGCACCCCGCCAAGGGCGAGCACCCCGACGAGGGTGGGCACCCCACCAAGGGAAGGCGCAAGCGGCCCTCCGCCAGCAGGGGCCACTACTACGCCGCCAAGGGAGAACTCCTCGGCGAGGGACCCCGTTGCTGAAGAGGCCCGCGCAGGTAAACCCTTGTTCTTTCCTTCTTTTGAACTCTTCTTTTTGGATATTTGCTTGACGATTCTTTCTTTTCTTCTTCTGTTGTTAGATCCGCCCGCCCCGGAGCCGATGGAGACGGAGACCATCACCGAGGAAGACGTGCGCGGCAATGCTGGCGACGCCACCACCACTGAAGGAATGGCTGGTGCTGACGAGCCAGCCGCCGAGGAGACCGCCCCGACCGCTGACACGGCAGCTGGGGAAGGGACCGGCGACCGCACTGCTGGCCCTGAGGCCGCAGGAGCGCCGGACGTTGCGCCGGCCGCCGACCCCTCCGCCCCCACGGCTGGGTCGGGTGTCTATCTGGAGGCCGCCAACGGGGTCTTTATCCAAGTCCCGTGGGCGTCCTCATCAAGGGCACCCGCGGAGGGGGAGACCTTCGATGGAGAAGTTCTCGCCTCCGTCGGGCTGAGGGTTGTCGACGCGCCCGGCAGCAGCAATGAGGCCGAAGAGGAGCAACTCCTACGTCGACTCCTGGGCTTGTACCGGGCCAGGCAAGCCAAGCTGGAGTCCCGAGAGGCTCTGGCTACCAAGGCCGGTGCTGATCTGGAGAAGCGCGCCGCGGAGCTCCGTGCCGCCAACCAGGTGGCCCTCCGGAACTTGGCGGAGGAGCGCGAAGAGCTTGCCGGAGCACACCAGGCGTTCCTCCTCGAGAAGGCCGAGGTGGAGGAGCAGCAGCGACTGGCCGCCGAGGATCTGTCTCGGCGATAGGGAGAGCTCAACCAGCGAAAGGTCGACCTCAATAGCCACGAGGATGACCTCACCGCTCGCGAGCAGGCCATTGGCGGGGCTCTGCAGGAGGCGAGGGACGCCGCTGTCGCCGCAGAGACCGCCAAGAGGGATCTGGAGGCCAGGGTGGCGCAATTGGAGACGATCTTGAAGGCGAGCGAGGACAGGGTTGCCGCGCTCAACGTGGCGCGGGAGAAGGACGCCCATACCAACTCGGAGCTGCAAGTCCGCCTCTCCGAGAAAGGCAAAGAGCTCGACGACGCCAAGGACTCCATTGCAGACTTGGAGCTGAAGGTTTCCACCCTCACCGACTCGCTTGACGCCGCCCGGGATCGCGAGACGAAGCTGAAGGACGATCTCCGTGCCGAAAGGGCCTTGCTGGACAGTGCCGCCGTCTCGCAAAACAACTTCCAGCGAACGGTGGAGCAGTGGACCGAGGAGCTGGTCGCCTCCGCCGCCAACATCGACAAGGAGATGGTGGCGCTGAGGGCGGAGCACCTCGTGTACTCCCCCGACGAGAGCCTCCCCCACAGCGCCAAGCTGAGCTTGTTCTTCAGAGGGGTGGCACCGGCCCTCGCGCAGCTACGGGAGAAGATCCCCACGCAGCTGGCTAACGAGGCGCGCCGGCTTTGCATGGGTACTATGGAGCGGGTGCTGACGAAGATCGTCTACCGCAACCCCGGGATTAATCTTGAGAACGTCCTCCGGACCTTGCCGCCCGAAGCTGACATGGAAGCGTTGAAGGGACAAGTTGCCCACATCGTGGCCAAGGCGGGCAAGATCAAGAGGGTTGACGGAGATCGTGTAGACTAGGCTCCCTTCTTTCTGCTTCTCTTGCCGCTGTCGATTAAGTCATGGGTAGTAGTTGGTTAGAACAGCGGCAAGTTATCTTGTAATACAACTTTATGTTGGATAGTCAATGCAGTGTTATCTCCCTTGCTTGGTTCCTTCACTTTGTATACTTTCCACCCTACGCTTTTAGGGAACTTGCCGGCAAAGGGACCCTTGCCGCGAGCGCTGAGTACGGGACTCTTAGCAGCTTGCTGGCAATGCCCTCGCCGGCAAGAAACCTTGCCGCAGCTAGTCGCAGCACACTTAGATTGCTGAGCGAACTCGAAAACGAAGTAAGGGCGCGACACTTGTCGCAGCTCACTTAAGCCGTTGAGCGTGCTCGAAACAAAGTAAGGGTGCGGCTAGCCACGGGCAGGTTCCTCCGCGCACAGGTTTTCCATACAAAGTGTGGTCGTTCAAGGAAGATAACTAAGAATTTTAAAAATTTGAATGCTCAAACTTTGGCAACTTAGCTTTCATGGATTGTTTGCTTCCCGGCAAGGCTTTCCTTTCTTGAACAGCACTTGGTCCATACCACTGTCTCCTTCCCCCCCGACAAACTTGTGTGCGAGGAACACTTCTTCTGCTTGAGAGAAAAAGGGAAGAAGGGAGGAGACATAGATATGGAGCCTTGCGGCTTGTTATTGCTTACCGGGATCGTGTGCTGCACAAAGTGTCAGGTAATGCATGCAATGAAAACAAGAATGCATGAAAAGTCAAGCTGTGCGAAGCACAAAAGTTTTACTGATGCACGGGGTCTGCGCCCGGCTTTGTACAAAGGTTTACATGCAACAGCGGCAAGACTTGTACAAAAGGTGGTTGCCGGAACGGATCACGGCAACCGCGCCTTATGGGTGAAACTTGCGAAGATGCTCTATGTTCCAGGAGTTGCTCACCGGTAGGCCTTCTTCGGTCTCAAGGCGGACAACGCAGGGCCTTGTGACTTGTCTCACCCGATAAGGGCCTTCCCTCTTCGGCGTCAACTTGTTGGAATTCTTGGCGGACTAAACGCGCCGAAGAACAAGGTCGCCTTCCTCGAGACTCCTGGCCTTGACTTTGCGGCTATGATAGCGACGCAAAGCTTGCTGGTATCGAGCAGCTCGTACAGCAGCCTGGAGACGGTCTTCCTCGAGGTGCAATGCATCATCTTGCCGCAACTGCTCTTGCTCGAGCTCATCGTAAGCGAGCACTCGAGGAGACCCGTATACGAGTTCCGTGGGGAGAACTGCCTCTGCTCCATAGACAAGAGCAAAAGGTGTCTGTCCGGTGGCTCGATTTGGTGTCGTCCTGATTGACCAAAGAGCCGCCGGCAACTCCTCAATCCAGTTTCTTCCACACTTGTGCAGCCTGTCGAACGTTCTTGTCTTGAGCCCGTGCAGCACTTCAGCATTTGCCCTCTCCGCTTGACCATTGCTCCTCGGGTGAGCAACAGAAGCGAAGCAGACCTTGGCGCCAAGGTCTTGGTCGTACTGCATGAAGGTGCGACTCGTGAACTGTGTGCCGTTGTCGGTGATGATCCTGTTAGGGATTCCGAAACGGCAAACAATTGACCTGAAGAACTTCACTGCTGACTGTGCGGTCACCTTTCTCACTGGTTCCACTTCCGGCCATTTTGTGAACTTGTCGATAGCAACGTACAAGTACTCAAAGCCCCCGACGGCACGGGGAAAGGGGCCGAGGATGTCGAGCCCCCAGACCGAGAAGGGCCAGGACAAAGGGATCGTCTGGAGAGCTTGAGCTGGCTGATGTATTTGCTTGGCATGAAACTGGCACGCTTCACACTTGGTTACTTGTGCAGTTGCATCTTGGAGGGCTTCTGGCCAAAAGAAACCTTGCCGGAATGCCTTCCCGGCAAGTGCTCTTGCGCCAATGTGTTGGCCACATATGCCTCCGTGTATCTCTGCCAACAGCTTCTGTCCATCTTCCCGGGAAATGCACTTCAATCTGACACCATTGAGTCTTCTTCTGTACAGTTCATTGCCGACGAACTGGTACATACTTGACTGCCTGGTTATCCTCTCTATCTCTTCTGGTTCTTCGGGAAGTTCTCCAGTTTGAAGAAAACGGACGATTTGTTGTGCCCATGTTGGAGCCTGAGGCTCAACAACAAGGACTAAAGGCATCAGGGCTGCTGCGGGAACCTCAGCTTCTATGGCAAGAGCCTGCGGCTCTGCCGGAGCTGAGTGTTCCCCGGCAAGCTTGCCGGGGCAAGACTTGTCGGGAACGCCTGCTTCAACTGTACCGACCCTTGGATCCGCAGGAGCAGATTGTTCCTCAGCATTTTGGTTGTTGATCTTGGGGACCTTGGCGGCGGCTTCAGGAAGATCCACCGGCAAATAGTCGCCGGAGACCAACTTCCTCTTCTTGCTTTTCCCAACTGATGGTGTAACGGATGGTTGAGTTAGCTTGAGCACGAAGACCCCTGGTTCCACAGGTAACTTAATTGCAGCACACTTTGAGAGGCCATCTGCGATATCATTTTGAGCTCTTGGGACATGCTCCATCTGCAGGCCTGTAATGCCCAGGATGAGACTATACCTCCTACGTGTCGAGGCACGACTTAAAGGTATAAGCCCATCCTAGAATGATCTCAAGTTTGGTATCTTTGCACGACTCATGTAAAAGAGGGATTAAATTGCAAAAGGAGATAGTTGGCTTACACCCGCCACTTCACACAATACAATACATAAGCAATACATCATTCAAAACATCACAGCCCATCTAAGGGTAAGATCCAGAAGCAAGATACCAAAACAACATAAAGCCACAGGTCAGGATCGAATCCTAGTAGAAACCACTACTAATCGTCAAAACGTCACAAACATACGGCCACTCTCTTCATGGAACTCCTGGTGAAGAACTTGAACCAGCTCCTGCTTCATACTCGGCTGAACCTGCATCTGGTGTTGTAGTATCTGTGAGCCACAGAGGACTCAGCAATCCCATAACCATGGGTATCAAGACTAGCAAAGCTTTATGGGTAGGAAGAGGTAAAGTGGTGAGGTTGCAGCAGCGGCTAAGCATAATATATGGTGGCTAACTTACGAGTACCAGAATAAGATGAGCATCTATGCAAACGGTCGCAAAAGTAGTGATCGCTAAAGATCCTAACTACATACGAGTCAAACATAACCCCACCGTGTTCTCTTCTCAAAATGAAAAGAGACAGTCACGGTTACTCACACAGTTGTGTGTTTTACTTCGGATCATTTGTCAAGTTTTCTACAACCGGACATTAACAAATTCCAATCTGCCACATAACCGCGGGCACGGCTTTCGAAAGATCATAACCCTGCAGGGGTGTCCCAACTTAGCCCATCACAAGCTCTCACGATTAGCTGAAGTGATAAATATAAGATCGTCACTCCTTATCTTAGGGAAAATCCGATCAGGCTCGGCATCCCGGTAGCACAAGTCATTTTGACAATGGTAAAACAAGTCCAGCAAGACCTCCCGGCGTGCCGACACCCTGATAGTAGCCGCGCGTATCTCGTCTCAGTCCACGACCGGATAGGTGAGCCTACGGGAGTCAATCCTCGAGTTTCCCCGTGGTGACCCCGCAGTCTCCCCGTTTGGGACCAACACCATCAGCACTGGCCCCCCCTGCTATGTTGAATTAAGAATCCTCGGGTAGCGCTAACTCCCTATGCAATTTAATTAATTAATTAAGTTGTTATTATGAGCAAAATAAAACCAATGTTGGGCCTTGCTGGAGGAGTTTTATTCAAAGTCGAACTGTCAAGGGGTCCCCATTTCACCCATCGTGTAAGGAACGCAAAATCAAGGAACATAATGCCGGTTTATCGGCGCCTAAGGTGGCATGAGTGGAACAAAACACCGAGCAAAAGGCCAAGCCTTCCACCCATGCCCAGTATATAGGTGTGTTAATATATATTAATAGATATTGTGATATTTCCAACAACAAGTTCCCTCCTGGAACAAACTTCATCTTCACCTGCAACTAACAACGCTATAAGAGGGGCTGAGCAAGCGGTAACATAGCCAAACAGTGGTTTTGCTAGGAAGGTGTCAAGGTTAGAGGTTTCATGGCAACAAGGAGAGGCTGACATAAAAGATGGGTAGCGCGACATGTAACGATAGCATCGAGACAACTAAGCATGGCAATGGTAGTAAAGGTATCCAAGGGTATGATCATCTTGCCTGGGAATCCACAAGGGAGAAGAACGGATCCATGAAGTAGGCGGAGCAACACAGACGAGAGATCCCCACAACTCCGGAACGAAACCGAAGCTAACAAGAGAAGCAACCGCAAAGAAAGAAACAACACAGTAAACACACAAGCATAAACATGGCATACGATGCACATCCAAGTATGATGCATGTCCGGTTTAAATATGCATGGCATGGCAAAGTGCACAAACAACACTACAAGTTAAGTGGAGCTCAATATGCAACGAGTTGCATATTGACGAAACACCACATATTAATTATTTAGTTGGCTCTCGTTATTTACAAGACAAGATTAAATGTTTTTAACATGGCAAGAGGTGAAGCATAATAAAACTACACTATTTAGGCTTTTTAAATGAGGCCGGAAATAATAACAACATATCCGGAAAATCCCCATAATTATGTTTAGTAATTATAAGCAAACAACAATTAAACATATCAATGTTGTTAAATGATGCGGATGACATGATCAAGTTTATGCAATTTTTATTAAAAGATTAACAAGAAGATGATATGAAGCACTTGTCACCGTGGTGGAAGAAAAGGGTGCCACGGCAACGATCCGAAATGATGCAACGCAAGATGTCGGTTCCGGTAACTCGTTGAGAGTCCGGTGCAAAAGAAAGATGGCGTGAGCAAGTCGAACAAGATGAAAGTGGGTTGATCCCGTTACCGGGTTCCCACGAGTCGGTGACGAGGCAACCGAGGAACAAGACAAAAGATGGAACGGGCACGAAGCACACACAGGAAACATTTCATACAACCACAAGCAAGCATCACACAGGTCATTGTCTCGGGTTATACCTTCGAAACACTCGTTTCGGGATGGTTCGAGATCGTCGAGGAACGTAGGGGAAGTAGTCGTTCACGTTCCGTCTCGGAGAGGGAAGTAGTGGTACACGGCCGAAGAGGAAGTAGTTGTTTCGTTCGTCTTGGCGGTTCCACGACGGCGGTAGTTGTTCACGGTCATCGGGGTACTCGTTCCGTAGTTGTACTTGAGGGTCTTCGGTGACGTAGTCGTTCACGGTTCGTAGACGTACTTGCGTCGGAGGGGTACTTGTCATCGGGGTACTTGTCGGTCCGGTCTTGGCGACGAAGGGGTACTTGTCGCGTCGATCGTCGTGGTACTTGTCGGTCATCAACTCGCCGGTCTTGACAAAATGAAGGGGTACTTGATGATCTCTCGAGTAGTCGAACTTGCCGAAACTTGGGGTCCTCGTGCACTTGGCGAAAAACAAAACAAAAACAGCAGCAGGTCTAGGCGAACATCATCAGCAACAAAACGACGGCAGCACGGGGCGTCGAGGCCGTGCAGCGGCAAGATAGCACCGAAGGAGGCCGGCGACAAGGGGCCACGGGGCGTGCGCGGTCCGGCGCTGGAGATGAAGGCGAAGAGGAGGGAGGCCACGGTCGGAGTAGTGCTGGGCGCCATGGCAGGGGCGGCTCCGCTGGGACTCGGGGAGGAATGCGCTGGGGTTTCCGTTGCTGGAGGACGGAAGGCAGCAGGGCGAGGAGGCCCAGGCGGGGCAGTCCTGGCCGGCCCCGGCGTGCAGGAGCCTGGAGGAGGGGCGCAGGGCCTGGCCGCGGCGTGCGTCCTGGAGGCGACGGCCTGCGGGGAGGAAGGCCGAGGGGAAGCCTGGGGACGGAGGCCACAGCGCCTGGCGATGGAGCAGAGGCCACGGTGCCTGGCGATGCGCTGGGAGGACGGGGCTCGGCGGCGGAGGAGCGCGCTGGAGAGAAGGGAGCCGCGGCCGCCGGCGTGGGAGGCGATGGAGCCTGGCCGCGGCGTCGCTGGCGCAGAGGAGAGGGGCCGCGGGCGCCATGGACGAGGAGACGCACGGAGGGCACGGCGCTCGTGCTGGCCGTTGGCTCGAGGGGGTCGCTCGAAGGGGCTGTGTTGGGGCGTCGCGAGGGAGAGATCGAAGCACGGGGTCTCGGGGAGAGCGGGGCAGAGAAGAGCGAAGAGTGGGGACGAGGGTCGATGCGAGAGGCAGAGGGGAGAGGCTGGCGGCGGCATGAGGGAAGGAGAGGGAGTGAGCGACGGGTCGAGGGGATCGCTAGGGTTCGGTCGAGGGAGTGGGCCGGATGGGCCGAAGGGACTGGGCCAGGGAGGAGAAGTAAAGGCCAGGAGGGAAGGGAGGCTGGGCTCTCTCCTGTTTTTAATTTTTCTGCCACTTCCAAAACAGATAAAAAGCCAAGAAGAAAAGAGAAGAAGGAGGGTGTTAGGGCAAAACTAGCACAAGGGACTATTTTACTCGGGCATCATGAAAAGAGCACGGTCCGAGAAAAATATAAAAGGCATGATCGGAAAAATAATTCAAACATATTTGAATTTAATTCAAATAGGTTTGAACTAAGACGTGATTATTGAAGTGTCCAAAAATGTTCGAATTTTCGGAGGAACCTCGATAAATAGGAAAAGAATTATTGGCAAGGTTTTTGAAGGAGAAACTCAAAGTGGAAAAGGCATGGGGAAATATTGCAAGTGTGTTGCGGGTAATTCCAAACAATGGAATATTATTATATAGCTCCCTAATAATATTGAGAGGCTTTTATATGTTTTAAAGAGAAGACATTCTTACCTCGATTTAAATGGACCGAAGGTCCACACGGTTTATTTAGGTTGAGATGCAAAAATAAATATGACATGATGGCATGATGACATGATGCAATGCAAAAAATAAATAACACAAGCACAAAAGAAACACACGGGCAACCCGGAACATCTGGAAACTTCTGGAATCTTCTGGGACGTCGGTCTCGGGCGTCACAACTCTCCCACACTAACAGAGGATCTCGACCCGAGATCCTAGAGATAGCACCGGGTAAAAACGGAAGTGGAAGAGGTAAAACAAAGTTGCTTCTTTGACAGACGAGTGAAACCAAAGAACCTTGAGAGGTTGAACAAAATGAAAGAAGAATGCAACGGAGATGAACGAAGATGAAAGCACTCCGTTTGAAAAGAGGAACAAGGAACATTACAAGAACCTTGTAGGTTAAAAGACATGAAACAAGAGCTTACGAACCAAAAGAATGTGAAACTGCAATGGTATGGCCAAGGACTAAGAATGACAGAATTTGGACAGCACTCCGTCTGAAAATGGAAGGAATTAACAAGAACTTGAGGAGATGAGATGGTACTTGATGAAATCAACAACATATTGCCTCCGAAACAATTGAAAGAATGGCCCAAGGGGTAAGAAAGATTCAGACAGCACTCCGGTTGAAAAGATAGGTAAAACTTGATAAGATGAGAGAACTAGAATGGAGGACACAACCTCCGGTTAAATAGACAAGCAAGGGAGAATATGATCTCGATAAAACGATATGATGGTTTGGAGAAAGCAACATAACAATGCCTCCGTAATGAAAGAAATAGCCTATAATCAAAGAAAGACTTGAACGGAGAAGAAAATGACAACTTCTCCCAAAATTGAATTTGAAAGAGCATCCTTACAGATAAGGGTTGAACAGAGCTGTTGGAGTATCAACGACGAAAAGAAAGTTCGATGTGGGCTTATGGAAAACATCTCGAAATTATGAGGTGACAACCAGCCACTAACAGAAACGACTTGCTTGGATTGAGATCAACGAGACGAAAAACTTAATTCACCGGAATGATAAATGAAGAACTTGGATCATTTATAAGCACCATAATAGCAACAAACCTTAGGGAAAGCTTTAGGTGAAATACAACCCAAGATAACTCCAATAAATATATTGAAGGGTTGAAAAGATCTCCTGAACAAGGAAAATGATGGTTTTAAATAACTCATTCCTGACAACTTGTGAATCATGAAACATGGAGGAAAATTATCAAGAATGACATAACACCATCTGAAAAGATAAGGTAGAAAGAATTACAATTGGAAAGCATGATGAAGAATGCTTGAGCTCCAACAAGAATCTTGATGAAGACTTCGAGGATTAATTAAAACATGATGAACCACCATGAAGAACTCCGGTAACAAAAGGATGAGAAGTGAAAGATAAAAAGAATAAGATTGAAGCCTGCGATGAATTAGATGGAGCTTTGAAATGATATAATTGAAATAGCTTGGGGCTCCGGAAAACAAGATGAACAACTTAGAACCGAGAATATTATATGATGAACAAGCTCCGGAAAAGAGATTAAACACTTCGAGGAAAAATAAGAATAAGATTTACTGTATGCTTATCCTTCATCAAATTAAATTGATGACAAGCAACGGATTTGGCATACTACTTATTCTCGTTGGAAAGAATTAAGAGAGATCTCGCACAAGCTTGGGTAAAACTTCAACAAGGCACCGGTAGGATTATGAAAAGAACAAATGAATTAGAACGATAACACCGGAAGGGTAAACTAGAAAGAACCACCGTAAGAATATGGAGACAAACGAAGAGACATCAATGAAGAATATTTGGAGGACGAAGTTGAAAACTGAGAACGAAGAATCTTCTGAAATGATGGCCTTCGGAGGATCACAAAGAAAGAATTCATGAAATGCTTTGGATGGTATAAAAGAATTCCTCACAATCGGAACAATAAAGAGGATGGCATGAAGCTAGAACCACGAATCTTGAGAGAACGGTCCAAGATTTAAGAGAAACACTTCTCCGATCTTGAAATGTTGAGAATGAAGACGGAAATGCCATAAGAATTGTTGAGCACTCCGGGATGAAGAATTAAAAAGGTTGAACTAATGATGAAAAGAATTTGAAAGCGACTTGGAGAAGGCATGTGACTGATGGAAAACATTCTTACGTCACACATTGAAAAGAATTCTCCGGAAAGAAGAGTCAGGTAAGATCCTGGGAAAAGACATGTGGGTTAGGGCCCACTCAAAAGAAATCACCGTTGAAAAAAAAGGTTGCTTAAGAGATATTGCACCGGTTGAATTAAATGACTTGAATAAGATGAGAATCCTCAAAATAATTTGAACGAATTAAGAATGGAAACACGAATCTTCAGCACTCCGGATATGGATAGCAAGAGGAGAATGATTAATTGGTGCACCGGAATAAGAAAGCATTGTGAAAAGAGGAAAAAGGATAAGATCAACACCGAAATCTTGAATTACATCCACTGGCAGAATATTAGAATTAAGAATGATGAACTTGAAGCTCTTGAGCATCTTCACGATAAATCACCGGATAAAACATTGAAGGAAACGAAAGAAGAAACCTCACATGAATAAAATGGATACTTCATTTGAAAACTCTTGCTCTGAGAAGAAGAAGGGTGGGAGGGTAGGGAAAACAAAGACAACTTGGGATGAATGAAACAGACAAATCGTCAGATTTCTCCACGGCGTCTGTATGGAATAACTTGAAGAGAAGGCACACCGGTTGAAAGGATTAACATGAAGATCTTGATGATTAAGAAGGACTAGCACTCCCATAGAAATATGAGAACACCGATTAGGAAGGTATGGAATCAACATTTGACATCGAAGCAACTCGAATACCAGAATCAAAACGAAACAAAAGATAGATATTTCGCAGCATCATCTTCACAATATCATCCGAGCAAAGAATTGAACGAATGAATTCCGCAGGTACATCAACTTGACGAGAAGCCACTTGGAGAACAAAAGGTAAATAAAAAGGAACAAGGGACAGATGGAACAAATACAAGATAGAAGCTTCGTTCGACATCTTCGTGCTGAAAGCTCATGGAACGTGTTACAAAAGGGTTTTGTCATCCCCGGATCAGCATAGACAAGGACCCTTTAAGATGCAACTCCCGATCAGAACAAGTCCATAAAACCACTTCACTCAATGTAGAACCCCGAACTTCATATCGTGCATCCGTTGGAAGAATGCCTAGAACTACTGGATGAACCCACCTATTAATTTCCGAAAGTTTCCAGTTATGCAATCAGGTGTTGGGGATACACGGGAAGCACCGCGCAATCAACTCTAAACCTGCATCCAGGTGTATCCATCCTTCAACACATAACCAGTCTTTCTCGGAAACTGTGTACCTCGGACCTTCGAAACGCATCCACTATACAAGCTATGGCAATACTCTCGAACTACCTCCCCAGTACTGGGTGATGTCGGGGTTATCTTGCCACTAACTGCATAGGAGAGTTTTTCGATGTCGGCCGTCTTAAGTATTCTAGTACTGCCGCGATGGATTTGTGACGACAACACCTCGGAGCTCAACTCCCCGGGACACTGCCACAACCCCTAATGACAGGAGGCATCGAGAACAATGTTCTCGTCACAAAGACATCGGAACAATCCAAACAATACTCGCGAGATCCTAAAAAAAAATTGGTGCATTTTTTAAAGTAGAAGAGGCAAGAGTAATCGTCAGGAGTCCTCACCAGAGTGAACGAGATGAGAAGCAAAAGAAATCCTACTCTCCGATATAAATATAGGACTCAAAATATTTTCAGTGTGTGCCTAGACTCAACCGTCAACAATTCGATCAATCAGTGGGGGCTTCTAGGTCGGAGAAGGCTCTGAATACCAACTTGTAATGCCCAGGATGGGACTATACCTCCTACGTGTCGAGGCACGACTTAAAGGTATAAGCCCATCCTAGAATGATCTCAAGTTTGGTATCTTTGCACGACTCATGTAAAAGAGGGATTAAATTGCAAAAGGAGATAGTTGGCTTACACTCGTCACTTCACACAATACAATACATAAGCAATACATCATTCAAAACATCACAGCCCATCTAAGGGTAAGATCCAGAAGCAAGATACCAAAACAACATAAAGCCACAGGTCAGGATTGAATCCTAGTAGAAACCACTACTGATCGTCGAAACGTCACAAACATACGGCCACTCTCTTCATGGAACTCCTGGTGAAGAACTTGAACCAGCTCCTGCTTCATACTCGGCTGAACCTGCATCTGGTGTTGTAGTATCTATGAGCCACAGAGGACTCAGCAATCCCATAACCATGGGTATCAAGACTAGCAAAGCTTTATGGGTAGGAAGAGGTAAAGTGGTGAGGTTGCAGCAGTGGCTAAGCATAATATATGGTGGCTAACTTACGAGTACCAGAATAAGATGAGCATCTACGCAAACGGTCGCAAAAGTAGTGATCGCTAAAGATCCTAACTACATACGAGTCGAACATAACCCCACCGTGTTCTCTTCTCAAAATGAAAAGAGACAGTCACGGTTACTCACACAGTTGTGTGTTTTACTTCGGATCATCTGTCAAGTTTTCTACAACCGGACATTAACAAATTCCAATCTGCCACATAACCGCGGGCACGGCTTTCGAAAGATCATAACCCTGCAGGGGTGTCCCAACTTAGCCCATCACAAGCTCTCACGATTAGCTGAAGTGATAAATATAAGATCATCACTCCTTATCTTAGGGAAAATCCGATCAGGCTCGGCATCCCGGTAGCACAAGTCATTTCGACAATGGTAAAACAAGTCCAGCAAGACCTCCTGGCGTGCCGACACCCTGATAGTAGCCGCGCGTATCTCGTCTCAGGCCACGACCGGATAGGTGAGCCTACGGGAGTCAATCCTCGAGTTTCCCCGTGGTGACCCCACAGTCTCCCCGTTTGGGACCAACACCATCAGCACTGGCCCCCCCTGCTATGTAGAATTAAGAATCCTCGGGTAGCGCTAACTCCCTATGCAATTTAATTAATTAATTAAGTTGTTATTATGAGCAAAATAAAACCAATGTTGGGCCTTGCTGGAGGAGTTTTATTCAAAGTCGAACTGTCAAGGGGTCCCCATTTCACCCATCGTGTAAGGAACGCAAAATCAAGGAAAATAATGCCGGTTTATCGGCGCCTAAGGTGGCATGAGTGGAACAAAACACCGAGCAAAAGGCCAAGCCTTCCACCCATGCCCAGTATATAGGTGTGTTAATATATATTAATAGATATTGTGATATTTCCAACAACAAGTTCCCTCCTGGAACGAACTTCATCTTCACCTGCAACTAACAACGCTATAAGAGGGGCTGAGCAAGCGGTAATATAGCCAAACAGTGGTTTTGCTAGGAAGGTGTCAAGGTTAGAGGTTTCATGGCAACAAGGAGAGGCTGACATAAAAGATGGGTAGCGCGACATGTAACGATAGCATCGAGACAACTAAGCATGGCAATGGTAGTAAAGGTATCCAAGGGTATGATCATCTTGCCTGGGAATCCACAAGGGAGAAGAACGGATCCATGAAGTAGGTGGAGCAACACAGACGAGAGAATCCTCACAACTCCGGAACGAAACCGAAGCTAACAAGAGAAGCAACCGGAAAGAAAGAAACAACACGGTAAACACACAAGCATAAACATGGCATACGATGCACATCCAAGTATGATGCATGTCTGGTTTAAATATGCATGGCATGGCAAAGTGCACAAACAACACTACAAGTTAAGTGGAGCTCAATATGCAACGAGTTGCATATTGATGAAACACCACATATTAATTATTTAGTTGGCTCTCGTTATTTACAAGACAAGATTAAATGTTTTTAACATGGCAAGAGGTGAAGCATAATAGAACTACACTATTTAGGCTTTTTAAATGAGGCCGGAAATAATAACAACATATCCGGAAAATCCCCATAAGCATGTTTAGTAATTATAAGCAAACAACAATTAAACATATCAATGTTGTTAAATGATGCGGATGACATGATCAAGTTTATGCAATTTTTATTAAAAGATTAACAAGAATATGATATGAAGCACTTGTCACCGTGGTGGAAGAAAAGGGTGCCACGACAACGATCCGAAATGATGCCACGCAACATGTCGGTTCCGGTAACTCGTTGAGAGTCCGGTGCAAAAGAAAGATGGCGTGAGCAAGTCGAACAAGATGAAAGTGGGTTGATCCCGTTACCGGGTTCCCACGAGTCGGTGACGAGGCAACCGAGGAACAAGACAAAAGATGGAACGGGCACGAAGCACACACGGGAAACATTTCATACAACCACAAGCAAGCATCACACGGCTCATCGTCTCGGGTTATACCATCGAAACACTCGTTTCGGGACGGTTCGAGATCGTCGAGGAACGTAGGGGAAGTAGTCGTTCACGTTCCGTCTCGGAGAGGGAAGTAGTGGTACACGGCCGAAGAGGAAGTAGTTGTTCCGTTCGTCTTGGCGGTTCCACGACGGCGGTAGTTGTTCACGGTCATCGGGGTACTCGTTCCGTAGTTGTACTTGAGGGTCTTCGGCGACGTAGTCGTTCACGGTTCGTAGACGTACTTGCGTCGGAGGGGTACTTGTCATCGGGGTACTTGTCGGTCCGGTCTTGGCGACGAAGGGGTACTTGTCGCGTCGGTCGTCGTGGTACTTGTCGGTCATCAACTTGCCGGTCTTGACAAAATGAAGGGGTACTTGATGATCTCTCGAGTAGTCGAACTTGCCGAAACTTGGGGTCCTCGTGCACTTGGCGAAAAACAAAACAAAAACAACAGCAGGTCTAGGCGAACATCATCAGCAACAAAACGACGGCAGCACGGGGCGTCGAGGCCGTGCAGCGGCAAGATAGCACCGAAGGAGGCCGGCGACAAGGGGCCACGGGGCGTGCGCGGTCCGGCGCTGGAGATGAAGGCGAAGAGGAGGGAGGCCGCGGTCGGAGCAGTGCTGGGCGCCATGGCAGGGGCGGCTCCGCTGGGACTCGGGGAGGAATGTGCTGGGGTTTCCATTGCTGGAGGACGGAAGGCAGCAGGGCGAGGAGGCCCAGGCGGGGCAGTAATGGCCGGCCCTGGCGCGCAGGAGCCTGGAGGAGGGGCGCGGGGCCTGGCCGCGGCGTGCATCCTGGAGGCGACGGCCTGCGAGGAGGAAGGCCGAGGGGAAGCCTGGGGACGGAGGCCACAGCGCCTGGCGATGGAGCAGAGGCCACGGTGCCTGGCGATGCGCTGGGAGGACGGGGCTCGGCGGCGGACGAGCACGCTGGAGAGAAGGGAGCCGCGGCCGCCGGTGCGGGAGGCGATGGAGCCTGGCCGCGGCGTCGCTGGCGCAGAGGAGAGGGGCCGCGGGCGCCATGGACGAGGAGACGCACGGAGGGCACGGCGCTCGTGCTGGCCGTTGGCTCGAGGGGGTCGCTCGAAGGGGCTGTGCTGGGGCGTCGCGAGGGAGAGATCAAAGCACGGGGTCTCGGGGAGAGCGGGCAGAGAAGAGCGAAGAGTGGGGACAAGGGTCGATGCGAGAGGCAGAGGGGAGAGGCTGGCGGCGGCACGAGGGAACGAGAGGGAGTGAGAGACGGGTCGAGGGGATCGCTAGGGTTCGGTCGAGGGAGTGGGCCGGATGGGCCGAAGGGACTGGGCCAGGGAGGAGAAGTAAAGGCCAGGAGGGAAGGGAGGCTGGGCTCTCTCCTGTTTTTAATTTTTCTGCCACTTCCAAAACAGATAAAAAGCCAAGAAGAAAAGAGAAGAAGGAGGGTGTTAGGGCAAAACTAGCACAAGGGACTATTTTACTCGGGCATCATGAAAAGAGCACGGTCCGAGAAAAATATAAAAGGCATGATCGGAAAAATAATTCAAACATATTTGAATTTAATTCAAATAGGTTTGAACTAAGACGTGATTATTGAAGTGTCCAAAAATGTTCGAATTTTCGGAGGAACCTCGATAAATAGGAAAAGAATTATTGGCAAGGTTTTTGAAGGAGAAACTCGAAGTGGAAAAGGCATGGGGAAATATTGCAAGTGTGTTGCGGGTAATTCCAAACAATGGAATATTATTATATAGCTCCCTAATAATATTGAGAGGCTTTTATATGTTTTAAAGAGAAGACATTCTTCCCTCGATTTAAATGGACCGAAGGTCCACACGGTTTATTTAGGTTGAGATGCAAAAATAAATATGACATGATGGCATGATGACATGATGCAATGCAAAAAATAAATAACACAAGCACAAAAGAAACACACGGGCAACCCGGAACATCTGGAAACTTCTAGAATCTTCTGGGACGTCGGTCTCGGGCGTCACAAGGCCTTCAAAGTGTTCCTCAAGCTTCCTCACTTCATCGACATAAGATTCCATCAAAGGGATTTGGTAGCTCTTGTTTACTTGTCGGACCACCAATTGTGAATCTCCCCGCACAATCAGTTTCTTGATCCCAAGTTCGGCCGCAATTCTAAGGCCGGCAAGCAAACCTTCATACTCAGCAGTATTGTTTGTCGCTTGCTCCTTGGGAAAGTGCATCTGAACAACGTACTTGAGGTGCTCTCCGGTGGGCGCTATGAGTAACACGCCAGCACCGGCGCCTTGCAGCGAGAAGGCACCATCGAAGTACATTATCCACTCTTTGCTTGCTTCTTGGACGGGGATGCTTGTCTCTGGAACTTCTTCATCTGGTGTTGGGGTCCATTCTGCTATGAACTCTGCCAAAGCTCTGCTCTGTATAGTTGAAGTACTCTCAAACTTAAGACCAAAGCTTGACAGTTCCAGTGCCCACTCGACAATCCTTCCTGTCGCTTCTGGGTTTTGCAGTATCCTCTTCAGCGGAAAGCGAGTGACCACTGTTATCTCATGTGCTTGGAAGTAGTGGCGCAGCTTTCTCGAGGTCATGAGGAGGCCAAAAAGCAGTTTCTGCACCCCAGAGTATCTTGATCTAGCTCCCTGCAAGAGGGAACTTACAAAATAAACTGGGCGCTGCACCATCTTCTTTCGCACTTCTCCTTGTTCCTGCGCAGACTTGTCCTTGTCGGGGCCAGAGCTTGTCGGGGAAGCCCCCTGCTTGTCGCTGGATGTGCTTGCCGGGCCTGTGGGTTCCTCATCCACCTCCCTCTCCGCTACCAATGCAGCACTAACCACTTGATTGGTTGCTGCTAAGTATAGCAGCAACTTCTCTTGTGGCCTAGGTGCGACAAGTATTGGAGTAGAGGACAGGTATCCTTTCAAGTCATGCAGCGCTGCCTCCGCTTCCGGAGTCCATTTCATTGGACCTGCCTTTTTCAAGATTTTGAAGAAAGGCAGGGCGCGTTCTGCAGACTTTGAAATGAACCTGCTGAGAGCAGCCACACAACCAGCAAGTCTTCGGACATCCTTGACGCGCTTCGGAGCTTCGATCTGCTCAATGGCTTTGATCTTGTCGGGATTGGCTTCAATCCCCCTCTGGGACACAAAGAACCCGAGAAGCTTGCCGGAGGGGACTCCGAAGACGCACTTCTCGGGGTTCAGCTTGAGTTGTATCTTGCGCAGATTCTCAAAGGTTTCTTCTAAGTCTTGAATCAGGGTATCCTTGCTCTTGCTCTTGACCACTATATCATCCATGTAGGCTTCTACATTCCTGTGTACCTGTGGCTCAAAAGCAGTGTGGACCACCCTTGCAAATGTTGAGCCTGCATTCTTCAGTCCAAAGGGCATACGTATGAAACAGTAAGTGCCACATGGAGTAATGAATGCGGTCTTCTCTTAGTCTTCCTCAGCCATGAATATCTGGTGGTAACCTGAGTATGCATCGAGAAATGAAAGCAACTCACATCCAGCCGTGGAGTCAACAATCTGGTCAATGCGCGGTAAGGGAAATGGATCCTTGGGACAAGCTTTATTCACATCAGTGAAGTCTATACAAAGTCTCCACTTCCCATTAGCCTTGCGCACGACAACTGGATTGGCCAACCAAGTGGGATGGAGTACACCTCTAACCAGGCCCGCTGCTTCCAACTTTTTGATCTCTTCAGCTATGAACTCTTGGTGCTCCACCGCTTGCTTCCTGACCTTCTGCTTGACGGGTCGCGCGTGAGGACAAACATCAAGCTTGTGCTCAATTACCTTCCTGGGAACGCCGGGGATGTCAGACGGTTGCCATGCAAACACATCGACATTCGCCCGCAGGAAGGCAACGAGCGCGCTTTCCTATTTGGGGTCGAGCGTAGCACTGATGGTGAAAGTACCACCAGTGCCGTCCTCCTTGGCGGACACCTTCTTGGTTGCAGGTGGAGCTGCCATTCCTTTCTTGCACTTGCCGGTGGAGCTCGATGGTGCGTCTTCGACGGCAGCGCAGCACTACGAAGAGGTGCGTTTGCCGGAGTTGGCCCCAGAGCTCTTGCCGGACTTGGTCTTGGTCTCCCTCCCGGGAGCTTCAGCGGCAAGTGTTTTGCTGTCTGCCGCGGCTGCTGCGTCCCGGTATATCTTGTCGGCGCAGATAAGCGCATCCTTCTTGTCGCCGGGGACAGAGATGACACTTATTGGCCCTGGCATCTTGAGCATATTGTATGCATAGTGAGAGGCTGCCATGAACTTGGCGAGCGCAGGACGGCCAAGTATCCCATTGTATGGCAATGGGATATTGGCAACGTCGAAGGTGATCCTCTCAGTCCTGAAGTTAAGTTCTCCGCCAAAGGTCACTGGCAGTGTGACCTTTCCCTTCGGCTTGCTCCTTCCCGGGTTGATTCCTTGGAACATCCCGGTTTCTTCGAGCTCGCTGTCGGGGATCTGCAGCTTCCGGATTACAGCCGAGGAGATCAAGTTAAGGCCGGCCCCGCCGTCAACCAACATCTTGGTGACCTTGAGGTTGCGGATGGTTGGCGAAACCAACATCGGCAAGCACCCGACCGCAGTTGTGCGGTCAGGGTGGTCCTCAAGGTCGAAGACGATGGGCGTGCTGGACCACTTCAGCATCTTGCGCGACTCGACGGGTGGCTCAGCTGCATTCACTTCCCGCACCCATTGCTTGAGTTGGCGGTGGGATGTGTGCAGAGAGGCACCCCCATCGACGCACAAAACTTCTATGGCCTTCTGGAACTCCTGCTCGCTGTTGTCTCCTTCATCCATGTCCTCGTCATCGTCTTCATCTTCATCCTTGTCGCGGCCCCGGGGAGGTCTGTCTCCTTGCCGCTGCTTAGCTTTGCCGTGGCGTCCTCCCCGGCCATTGAATGGCCGCTTCTTGCTGGGCTCTCTTCCGCCTCCTTGGGCCTTCTCCTTGTCGCGTCGCTCGTATTCAGCCTTCTGCTGCTCTACGAGGTACTCTACTCTCTTGCAGTTCTGGAGATCGTGGCCCTTGGTGCGGTGGATCTTGCAGTACTGCTTGTCGGAGCCGTCCTGCTTGTCGGCGGCCGCTATAGGGGGGCCTCCTTGCTGGAGCCACCAGCCTGTGTCTTCTTGGCGGCAGCCCCCTTGCCGGACTGCTCGACAACCAATACTTCCTTGTTCTTCTTCTTCTTATTGTTCCGCCGCCGGTTTTTCCTTGCCGGGGCGGCATCCTCGCTGTCTGTTCCTCCTGCTCTAGTATCCTCTCCGGGAAGTCTCCTCCCCTCTTCAGCACGGGCACACTTGTCAGCCAGAGCATAAAGCTCGCTGACGTCCCGGATCTTGGTCATCGCCATCTCCTCCCTCATCCGGCGGTTACGCACGTTCTGGTGGAACGCGCTGATAACCGCGGCAGGGTGGACATCCGGGATGTTGTGCTGAACGCGGCTGAACCTTTGGATGTACTTGCGTAGAGATTCTCCCTCCTTCTGGGCAAGAATGTGGAGATCGCTCTCCTGGCCGTGGGGTTTGTGGCCGCCCGTGAAGGCGCCGACAAACTGGTGGCACAGATCTGCCCAAGAAGAGATGGAGTTCTCTGGCAAGTGCATAAGCCAAGATCTGACGTTTGGCTTAAGCACGAGCGGGAAGTAGTTCTCTAAGATCTTCTCGTCGCGTCCCCCGGCAGTCTGCACCGCAATGGTGTAGATGCTGAGGAACTCCGAGGGATGGGTCTTGCCGTCGTACTTCTCGGGTACGTCGGGCTTGAAGTTTTTCATGCTGGGCCACTGGACTTGCCGCAGCTCTCTGGTGAACGCAGGGCAACCTGCCGCGTACGGCAAGTCTCCTGGTTCACCGGGCGCGTGCATGTCGACAGCAGTCCCAGCGCGCTGATCAGACTGTCGTCGTGCTTCTCTTCGGCGCTCGATGCGAGTCCGAGCGTCTTCTTGTCGCCTGTCGTCGAGGACTTGGCGTTGATCGCGGCGAGCCCGCGGATCCGACGATGTCGTGGAGTCATCGTCGACGTTGATCCGGCGAGTCGGCGATTTCTGCTTCCGCGGCGGGGAGTGCACGGTAGTGGCACCCCCGGCGGTCTTGTCTCCATCGGCCTTCGCTTGGTCGATTTGCCGCGGCCGTGATGTTGCCGGCTGCTGCGGCGTGTCATTGTTGGCGAAGGCGATAAGGCTCTGGATCGTAGCCCTCCAGTCTTCGGCCTTGTCCGCCGCTGGAGGGAAGTCGAGGAGTAGCTGTGCTCTAGCAAGAGCTTCTGCTGGAGAGGAGGGAAGCGGTGGCGAGCGGTGCGAGGAGCGAGATATGCTCGGACTTCTAATAGGGTTAGAAGGAGCAGGGTCTCGCCCCGGCGACCGCGCCTTGCTCGTGCCAGGACGCTGGCCTTGAGCGTCCCGTGACCCGCCAGCTTGGCCTTGTCCCAGCAGACGGATGGTACCGTGGGTACCACACCGCTGCTGGCCCGGCACCTCCTGAGAGGGACGGGGTGCGTGCACGGACGCCGAGGCTTTGGAGTTCGCCCGGTCGTCCGCCTTGTCCTTGGACTTGGCGGCGCCGTGAGTGTCGTCGCCAGCGTCCACCCTTCCGCCAGCGTCTACTCCACCAACCGTTGGTTCTGGTGGTGGAGGGATCGACGCAGACGGGCCTCCGACCTACGAAGCCTTCTTCTTCGGTGGCATGCTGGTGTAGTCGATGAGGTTGATGAAGCTGGAAAAGTTGCTGGAGATTGCGCCCGCGTGAGCGCCGGATCAGGTTTGCACAACCTTGACGCCCCCTACCTGGCGCGCCAAAGATGTCGGGGAAACTGGTCGCCCACGAACACCTATAGGACTGGAGCCCCTTTTCGGTACGGTGAGGGAGCGGAGGGAGCACAAAGAGCAGATCGAGGGGCACACGCGGGCAGTTTACCCAGGTTCGGGCCGCACGGATGCGTAAAACCCTACTCCTGCCTTGGTTGTATTGAGTTCTTGAGCTCGGGAGCTTGAAGATCTACAGTACTAGCTACACCGAGCGAGGGAGTGATCAAGTTTCTGGAAACGAACCCCCTCTACGTTGTGCATGGGCCTCCTTTTATAGCTCAAAGGGGTCACCGACAGGTGTCAACGTAGATGAGGGTAAAAACATAAAATCGGTGGTAGATGGAACAGTGCATGAATAGTGGTCTATACCTAACCCTGACGGTGGGGGACAAGGGCATTGAATGCCCGTCGCCGTCACCCCAAAAGCGTCCGTCCATGCATCTCCGTTCGCCACGACGATGGCCTTGTCACCGCGGCTTGCCACCGTGTACCCCAGGCTGCACAGCCACCTGCCACGTGCCCCTGGAGGGGCCCCAGGGCGACGCGTGTCCAGATGAGCTGGAGCGCAGGCACACAGTGTAAGCCTCCCCCGACAAGCACCTTGTCGGGGTTGCTATCCTGCCGGGCCCGGAAGCTTGTCGCTCTCCGGGTCCTGCCGGGGTGCATGATGCGCCACGATATGTCTTCTGAGATGCTGATCTTTGGCCTTCCTGGCAAGCTCCTCTTGCCAGGGTCTTGTGCTGGAATGATAACCTTGAGCCTGGTGCGGCCTTCCCGGCAAGCTCCTCTTGCCGGGGTCTTGTCTCTTAGCTTGAATACTTTGTTCTTGAATGGCTCCAAAGGATCTAGAGTGGGCCTTGGCGGACGCGTGGCGAGCCTGAACACGGGACGCTGCTACTGCCCGTGCACAAGTCGGGATACTAAGGTACCCCTACTTTAGTACACCGACATATACCTTCAAACACTTAATTCCCCGGCAACGGCGCCAGAAATAGCTTGATGTCTACACACGCTTCTATTCTTGTAGACTATGTTGGGCCTCCAAGCGCAGAGGTTTGTAGGACAGCAACAATTTCCCTCAAGTGGATGACCTAAGGTTTATCGAACTCAGGGAAGTAGAGGTCGAAGATGGTCTCTCTCAAGCAACCCTGCAACTAAGATACAAGAAGTCTCTTGTGTCCCCAACACACCTAATACAACTAGGAGTTGTATAGGTGCACTAGTTCGGCGAAGAGATGGTAAAATATGGATGATAGGAGTGGCAAAACAAAGTAATATAAATCTGTAATAAAAAGTGCAGCAAGCAAACAAGTGGTAAACGTGAGCACAAATGGTATTGCAATGGTGGAAACAAGGCCTAGGCTTCCTACTTTCACTAGTGGCAACTCCCAACAACATTAACATAATCGAATCACATGATATTTCCCATAAAACATGCACTCGAAGGTCATTCCTTTGTGGTCAAGAGAGGACGAGAATTATGTAGGGCTACAAAAGCACACCTCTAAGTTCGTAGTTCTCAATCTATGGATTTCCCAATGTCACCGCGGCCATCCAAAGAGAGTACCACAATCACCACAACATATCTCAAGGATAGTCAAAGACAAGCACCAAGAGACTCTCAATCTTCAATCAACACACAAAAGAGGAAATCACTCATGAAAATATTCTTCTAATCCATGTCCAATAGACCGCTGTCACCTCGGTCTCGGTGATTATACTAGATAAAGACAAGTGAGTACATCAATCCAATACATAGAGGAAGGGGAAATATCATGGGATCACCCTAGATTAACATAGCCTATGATCACAATGAAGATCACATCATGGGAGAGGGAATTGACCACATAGCTACTGGTAGAAACCTCAGCCCCGAGGAGGAACTACTCCCGCATCATGGAGGGAGGAAGCAACGTCGATGGAGATGAATCCGGGGGCACTTCCCCGTCCCGGCAGGATGCCGGCACAGGAATTCTGGTCCCCCGAAACTTGGTGGCGATGGCGGCGGAGATCGGAATTGCTTCTGGAGAAAAGGGGTCTGGAATCAGGGTTTCCGCGACGGGAGGTAAATATATGCCAAAGGGGGTCACCAGAGGCGGAGAGGGGGGCCCAGGCGCCCCCCGGCGCGGCCAGGGGTGGGGCCGCGAGGGCAGGCTGCCTGGGCTGCCCCTGGCTCCCCTCTGGCCCCACTTCTGGCGCGTGGAAGCTTCTGGAGCGCTGATTTTTTATATATTTTCCCCGGAATTTTTCTGGCAATTTAAGTAATGGGAAAACCTGAAATACAAAAACAGCAGAGAACAAAAATTGGCACTGGGGTGCACTGAGTTAATAGGTTAGTCCAAATATGATCAAAAGTGTATGGAAGTGCATAAATATCATAGCAATATCACACAAAAGAGGCATGGAGCAAGCAGAAATTATAGATACGTTTTGGACGTATCAGGGCCATAGTTTTCTCTAGTGGCTTCTCTCATGATAGCGATATTCTACGGCGGGTAAACAAATTACTGTCGAGCAATTGATAGAAAAGCGAATAATTATGAGACTATCTAGGCATGATCATTTTATATAGGCATCACGTCCGAGACAAGTAGACCGACTCCTGCCCACATCTACTACTATTACTCCACACATCGACCGCTATCCAGCATGCATCTAGTGTATTGAGTTCATATGAACAGAGTAACGCCTTAAGCAAGATGACATGATGTAGAGGGATAAAGTCAAGCAATATGATGAAAACCCCATCTTTTTATCCTCGATGGCAACAATACAATACGTGCCTTGCTGCCCCTACTGTCACTGGGAAAGGACACCGCAAGATTGAACCCAAAGCCAAGCACTTCTCCCATTGCAAGAACTATAGATCTAGTAGGCCAAACCAAACCAATAATTCGAAGAGACTTGCAAGGATATTATGAGCACACATAAAAAGTTCAGAGAAAAACCAAATATCTTTCATAGATAACCTTGATCATAAACTCACAATTCATCGGATCTCGACAAACATACCGCAAAAAGAGATTACATCGAATAGAACTCTGTATTGTGATGCGGAGAGAGAGAAGAAGCCATCTAGATACTAGCTATGGACCCGAAGGTCTATGGTAAACTACTCACAACTCATGGTGAGGGCGATGATGATGATGATGATGAAGGCCTCCGTGATGGATCCCCCTCCCGGAACAGGCTCCAAGATGGGATCTCCACGGGAACAGCAGCTACGGCCGTGGAATTAGGGTTTTCTCTCTTCGTACGGAGTTTCTGGGGTACGTAGGTATATATAGGAGGAAGAGGGGCACCAGGGGCCACATGGGTTGCCCTCGAGGTAGGGGGGGCGTGCCCTGGGAAGGGGGGCGCCCCCCACGCTCGAGGGTGGGCCCCCTGTCCTCTGGCTTGGCCCCAAAGTTTATCTTGCGTGATTTCCTCCAAAAATATCTCCTGCGAAGGTTTCATTCCGTTTGGACTCCGTTTGATATTCCTTTTCTGCAAAACCCTGAAATAGGCAAAAAACAGCAATCTGGACTGGGCCTTTGGGTTAGTAGGTTAGTCCCAAAAATGATATAAAAGTGAATGATAAAGCCCATTAAACATCTAAGACTTCATAAATAATAGCATGGAACAATCAAAAATTATAGATACGTTGGAGACGTATCATGCCTCCCCCCTCCCAACTCCTCCCCTTCCTCCGTAGAGCTTGGCGAAGCGCTGCCGGAAAACTGCAAGCTCCACCACCACGTCGCCGTGCTGCCGGAGCCCTTCCCCAACTTCTCCTCCCCCTTGCTGGATCAAGAAGGAGGAGACATCCCCGGGCTGTACGTGTGTTGAACGCGGAGGCGCCGTTGTTCGGCGCTTAGATTAGAATCGACCGCGATCTGAATCGATGCGTGTACGACTCCACCAACCACGTTCTAGTAACGCTTCCTCTTTGCGATCTTCAAGGGTATGACGATGCACCCCCCCTTCTCGTTGCTAATTTATCCATAGATTGATCTTGGTGATGCGTAGAAATTTTTTGATTTCTGCAACGATCCCCAACACTAGCTAGCTAGGGCGTTCGCAGGCGTGCTAGCTAGCTAGCTGCACCGTGCGCGGGCGTGCTAGCTAGCTAGCTAACCCGGTGCGGATGAGTGCGCGTGGGCGAGCGGGCGCTCGCGTGGGCGTGCGGGCGGATACCCGGGTGCAACGAGGCGGCGACGTGGGCGCGGGGCCAGGCGGCATGGCGAGGAGGCGGTGCGTAGGCGACGCGGCTGGGAGCGCGGCGGCGGCGCCGGCGTGGCGGCGGCGAGCGGGCGGACGCGACGAGATGGCGGCAAGCGCGGCGCGGCCGTGGCCGAGGTGGCAAGCGGCGAGGGCTGCTGCTGCTGCGGGCGAGCGCACACACGCAGGCGAGCGTGAGCTGGTGCCGCCGCAGGACAGCGGCGGGGGCAAGCATATGCAGGCGGACATTTTGAGGTGGTTGACCGCATTGGGCGCGTCCCACAACAGCCGGACACGGATGTCCGTTTTGCCACCCATCGTCACCCCAAACGAACGAAATCCGGATAAAACGGAAGTCCGTTTGTGGTCGTGCGCTGGAGTTAGCCTAAGGTCGAGGAAAAGCATGCCCAGCATGACCTGGCTTGCATCGCGGGCTCGTGGCCGCAACCCCATGGCGTGCCCACCATCGCGGTCTGCATCGGCTACTGCCCAATGTACAACTACGCCAGCGGGCCCAGGTGGTCCAAGCCCGAGAGCGTGTGCAGGCAGCCGAGTAGGAACACCGTCCATGCGCTGCACAACAACTCTGCATTGAAGATGCTCCGGTCCACCGTGAAGGACACCGAGTGGGAGTGAGCCCAACTCCAGCGCGCGACCCTATCCGGACGTCTGGTTTGCCCGGATTCTGTTTGTGTGGGTAGGGCAATGAGGTCGTGTCTTGGCCTGTCCTGGGATGCGGTGGCCATGCGCCCAACGCGCGGACGCATTTCGGCTGCATCCTGTCTGCATGCATTTTATCTTTTAAGCACAATTTTTTATTGATTTTTGATACATCAAAGTACATCACCAAATTTTGACTAGAATAGCAAGCCCAAAGAAAACAAGAACCACAAGAAGACATTTTGGAAGATATCCAACTTCCATAACTGCTCCCTTAAGTTGGGTTAGTGCCTTCTCCATGCACTCATTGTTGATCTGCGGAGGCTCGATCTTGCATGCTTCTTTCTTCTTCCAGTCTAAAGAAGTAGAGGTTGCTTCCTCGAATCTAGTCTCATCTCGAGCCTCTATTCTATCAACATATGCACTAGTCACATCTCTATCATCTATTCTAGCTAAAAGTGCACGAACATCTATTAAATTCCGCGCTATCAATAGATCAATGTATTCTTCTTCCCAATACCAAAAATTACATCCGGTCTACACAACAAAATTTTAGTTAGTACAACTAGTCAAATCCGAGAGTACAACCGAAGCTAAGTAGCACATACCCCATCGTTTGAGCACTTGAAGAAAACTCATCCGGGATGTTTCGGCATTGTAGACACGTGGCGCAAGACCTTATTCGGGCAGACGTCGCACTTTCTGAGTGGCAACGATGAGCCGACGAGTCTTTGGGCCAACACCAAGCCCGGCCGACGGCTGTTCGCGTATCTATCGGCGAACCACCGACGGTGTAGATCCGAGCGGCTAGAGGCAGACTCCATACCTGCATGCGGCCTTGCGGCCTTGTTGTGGCCCTCTGGCCCGGTGCCCGACCAGTCCATGGCACGACGCGACCTCTCGCAGCCGGGCGAGCTCACGCCCGACCGGATCCGCTCCAAATTCGGCTGTCGGGAGTGCAAGGTGGCCGTGGTAGGTAGCTTGGGGGGCTGCGAGAACGCTTGGGGCGACCGCGCATCCGAGCGGCGCAGCAGCGGTGGCAGCGGCAGTGGCGGCGAGGGAGGAAGGAAGGCCGTGGTTTGGGGCGCTCGGTGGTGGGGGTGGGGTGGGGTAGAAAAAGGGTGGCCTCTGCCACTGACGGGCGGGCCAGGGGAGGACAGGCGCGCGCGTCCGGGCCGTCCGCGCGCTCTCCATTTCACCCCAAAGACGACCCAAACTTGGGCCGGTGATGGGTCAAAAGCGGACAGAAAATGGACGAAAGTCCGTTTGCGCCCGCGCGCTGGGCCGTCTGGAATGTCCGTTTTACCCCCAAACGGACTCACCCGGACATGATGGGGTCGTGCACTGGAGTTGGCCTGACCGTGCGGCGCCTAGACCAGCACCGACTACCCAATTGTTGCCATGACCAGCGCCGCCACCAAGGCGATAGTAATCGCCGACACGACCACTTGATTATCATAGGAATTATCCTGCGGCGTGGGATTGATGGGGCGGGGAATGGAGACCACGACGAGGAGAGATAGGGCGGCCTTGGAAAGAGCGCCGCCGCGAGACGGGGCCGCCTGAAGCCGACGATGTCGCAACGTCCAAAAGTCTCCTTCCAACCACGCAGGGCCAATGAAACCGTCCGAAATTGAATCAAAACCACTTAAGACGAAGCTTTACATGGGTTTGAGGATTTGAGGATTAAAATCGTACCAAATTTGAGTTCAGGGTGGTATTTGTCCCTCGGGCCACATTTGAGGGTGAAAAATGAACTTTCAAAAAGAAGCATTTGTAGGCTTTCTCAAATGACCAATGCATTGTTGAGTTGTTTCCTCAGCAGAATATTTTGCATTATCTGTCGTGCGTTTTGGGTGTGTGTGTTATGGAGTAGTCCGTGTATGGTTGATCTGTGGCGTTTTGCTTAAAGCGGGGCGAAAACATTTTTGATAAATGACCAATGCATCATGCTAATCATTTAGAAGCCCACTAGTCACATAGAATCACGAAAGATGGCCGAAGCACGGGCGGTGACATGCGGTGAGAGCTATGTCTCACATATAGTGAGACAATCATCTCAAAAAGAAAAACATATAATGAGACCATAGTTGCTCTGGCCGAAGGATTTCTTACCTCGCATAGAAAGTGGGCCGACCGATTTTTTCTTCCATCGCTCGCATGCGACGCTCGCGACCAAGCCATCGCCTCGCTGGTTTGAATCTTTTTTTCTCTTTTGGTTTATTGTTTTTTCACCATTTTTTTTTGTTTTTTCACCGGTTTTCTTTATTATATTCCTTGATTTATTTATTTTCAATTTATTTCTTTATTCATTTGTCTTCTTCGTTACTTTCTCAATATTAGGTAGCGTGCACGTGTAACGCACGTCTTCTTAGAATAAGAATTCAAAATTTGAAGACATGGAGTATGTCTCGATTAATAGGATAGTACTACATGAATGTGAGTTGTTGCAACGTACTCCCTCTGTAAACTAATATAAGAGCCCCTCTGTAAACTAATATAAGAGCGTTTAGATCACTAAAATAGTAATCTAAACACTCTTATATTAGTTTACGGAGGGGGTACACAGTAAAGATAATAATAGTGCACAGATCAAAGTTAAAAAACAACATATCATATGCCTTGAGATGATTTTCCAGTCATCTCTATGGATATAATTATCAAAGCCTCACATAATATTAGTTGATCAACATATAGTTTTCTGGCAATATTTCAAAGTAAATTGATGTTTTAGGAATAAAAAAATGAAAACATCAAACCACTTAAACTTGGAAATGCATGCAAAGAATATTTTTCTTCAAGTTGGTAGGAAAGCATCACGCATACATGAGTTCAAGTGGCTAAACAAGAAGTAAATAGTACAAAAATAGAAGCATACACTGGCTCAACCAGTCAAACAACAAGTCAAATGAACATTGAGTCAGAGAAGCCAAGTCAACAGTGAGATAAAGGATCCTGTGCTACATCGAGATATAAATCACCATAGGTCTCAGTGCTGAAAAATGTGATAGTGGCGTTGTGTACAAAAATAGAGGGAATATGATAACTTCAATTATTTGTAATGTTCCACTACACTGGGAACACTAAAGCCGTAATTCAATTCCTACAACCTGGAAAAGATAGCATTGCTAGGTTGTAACTTAGATCACGTAGTAACTTAGATCACGTACAAGCAGAATGCATGGCCGCAATAGTATTGCATGAGTGCAGAGTAATAGCATTTCTCTGAACCAACCTCTATTGGTGTATGGACACAAGACTTGTCTTGATCTTCAGTTTTAGCATCCTGCAAAAAATGCTATCCAAAATCCCACTATTTGAAAAAAAAACATATAAGGAGGATATACTACTACAAAATAAATTGTACACTGGTCATGGATTCAAAAAGTGAAAATCTTTATCAAATTGGATGGCTGGTCAACATTCAGAAGATAATGATTTCGAAACTCATTTCAGCCATACTCCAATTGAATATAACATTCAGAAGATACATTTTTTAGTAATCATTAGAGCCATACTACAATAGAATACAATGGACCTAAAAAACAGAATACATTGCAGATACAGGTGTGACATACTCCTTACAATGATGACGAAAAGGGTCAATGCAGGAACATATTACAGGAATAGACCGTGCGCTTAAAACATCATTTAGCATTCAGTTTACGTACACAAAAACAAGCAAAATTAGCTTTTCTTGCCACTGTTTTTCTTCTTAACATTAACTTATGATAGCATACCAGTCTCCTATAAGAATTTTTCTGTTATACGGTTCAAAAATATGTTGTTACCTATAGATAGAATGGTATTCATGTCAAAAGGAAGCTGTCGAATATTTCAGAAGTGTAGACCTGTACTTGTCTTTGTGTGCATCAACTCGGCAATGTATCATCTTATATACCATTAGAAGAATCCTTCTTCCATTCATATCCATAGTACGCTAGCACCTGCAAATCCACGTATCATTCGAGTTCAAAATGTCAATATGCAAATCTTCAAATAACATCAAAGGCAAACTACACCTTACTGGTCTTATACACACGTAAATGCTCCCAAAATTCTGCATTTTACTTTCATCAAGCATACCTTCATCTCTGCAATCCAAACATTTTTATTGTTCTACATATTTACAAATGAGATCGGAATAGCAACCATCAGTAACCTTTCTTGGCCACCGGCTATAATTGAAGGACCTCGCCGATTATGGACAGTCCCATGGCAAATGATCATTTAGGAGCAGCAAAGATGCACATGAAGCACTGAATAGCCTTGTCGCTTACCAGCCTGTAATGGACTGCTACTATACCTATTCTTTTAGTCCCCATTTACGTGCCCTCATAAATGAGTACTCAGTCCTACAACACAATAAGGCCGTCAAGGAAAAAATGTAATAAGTTACTGTTGGTCATCTATTACTCATGCTAGCTTATCTTGTGGGAAAAATCGAAAAAGTAGTACAAAATCTCCAAGTGTTCATAGACACAACCAGACTTCAGTAATCCGTTGACACAAAGTGAGTACTCCTAAAGCAGTAAAACAAAAATTACCTATTAGGGTTGATAGTTTGCAAAACTTGGAAAAGAAAAGCATAAAAAACAAGATCTCCAAAGGCACAAAAAAACACATAATAAAACTATGTTGAGGCTAACCTCAGGTGTTGGGAATGTAGTATTTCAAAATTTTACCTACGATCACGCAAGATCTATCTAGGAGAAGCATAGCAACGAGCGGGAGAGTGTGTCCACGTACCCTCGTAGACCGAAAGCGGAAGCGTTTAGTAACACGGTTGATGTAGTCGAACGTCTTCGCGATCCAACCGATCCAAGCACCGAACGTACGGCACCTCCGTGTTCAGCACACGTTCAGCTCGATGACGTCCCACGAACTCTTGATCCGGTTGAGTGTCGCCGGGAGAGTTTCGTCAGCACGACGGCGTGGTGACACTGATGATGGAGTTACCGGCGCAGGGCTTCGCCTAAGCACTACAACAATATGACCGAGGTGTGTAACTGTGGAGGGGGGGCACGACACACGGCTTGCAAATCAACTTGTGTCTTTGGGGTGCCCCCTCCCCACGTATATAAAGGAGGGAGGGAGGAGGAGGCCGGCCAAGGAGGGGGAGTCCTACTCCCATTAGGAGTAGGACTCCCCTTTTCCTAGTAGGAGTAGGAGAGGGGGAAGGGAAGGAGAGGAGGAGAAGGAAAGGAGGGGGCGCCGCCCCTCCCCCCTAGTCCAATTCGGACTAGGCTTGGGGGGGCACGGCCCAGCCCTAGCCAGCCCTCTCTCTCTTCCCTAAAGCACATTAAGGCACATATACTCCCCGGGGGGTTCCGGTAACCTCCCGGTACTCCAGTATTTATCCGGTGACCCCCGAAACCCTTACGGTGTCCGAATATAACCTTCCAATATATCAATATTTATGTCTCGGCCATTTCGAGACTCCTCGTCATGTCCGTGATCACATCCGGGACTCCGAACTACCTTCGGTGCATCAAAACACATAACCTCATAATACCGATCATCATCGAACGTTAAGCGTGCGGACCCTACGGGTTCGAGAACTATGTAGACATGACCGAGACTCATCTCATGTCAATAACCAATAGCGGAACCTGGATGCTCATATTGGTTCCTACATATTCTTCGAAGATCTTTATCAGTCAAACCGCATAACAACATACGTTGTTCCCTTTGTCATCGGTACGTTACTTGCCCGAGAATCGATCGTCGGTATCATCATACCTAGTTCAATCTCGTTACTGGCAAGTCTCTTTACTCGTTCTGTAATACATCATCTTGTGACTAACTCATTAGTCCTTTGCTTGCAAGGCTTATTACGATGTGTGTTACCGAGAGGGCCCAGAGATACCACTCCGACACTCGGAGTGACAAATCCTATTCTTGATCTATGCCAACACCACAAACACTTTCGGAGACACCTGTAGAGTATATTTATAATCACCCAGTTACATTGTGTCGTTTTATAGCACACAAGGTGTTCCTCTGGTATTCGGGAGTTGCATAATCTCATAGTCATAGGAACATGTATAAGTCATGAAGAAAGCAATAGCAGAAAAACTAAACGATCATATTGCTAAGCTAACGATGGGTCTTGTCCATCACATCATTTTCCTAATGATGTGATCCCGTTGATCAAATGACAACTCATGTCTATGGTTAGGAAACATAACCATCTTTGATTAACGAGCTAGTCTAGTAGAGGCATACTAGGGACATTCTGTTTCGTCTATGTATTCACACATGTATCAAGTTTCCGGTTAATACAATTATAGCATGAATAAAAGACATTTATCATGATGTATAAGGAAATATAAATAACAACTTTATTATTCTCTCTAGGGCATATTTCCTTCAGTCTCCCACTTGCACTAGAGTCAATAATCTAGATTACATAGTAATGATTTTAACACCCATGGAGTCTTGGTGTTGATCATGTTTTGCTCGTGGAAGAGGCTTAGTCAACGGGTCTGCGACATTCAGATCCGTATGTATCTTGAAAATTTCTATGTCTCTCTCCTTGACTTAATAGTGGATGGAATTGAAGCGTCTCTTGATGTGCTTGGTTCTCTTGTGAAACCTGGATTCCTTTGCTAAGGCTATTGCTCCAGTGTTTTCACAAAAAAAAAAATCATTGGACCCGATGCACTAGATATTACACCTAGATCGGATATGAGCTCCTTCATCCAGACTCCTTCATTTGCTGCTTCCGAAGTAGCTATGTACTCCGCTTCACACGTAGATCCCGCCACGATGCTCTGCTTGGAACTGCACCAACTGACAGCTGCACCGTTCAACAAAAAATACATATCCGGTTTGTGAATTAGAGTCACCTGGATCAGTGTCAAAGCTTGAATCGACGTAACTGTTTACGACGAGCTCTTTGTCACCTCCATAAACGAGAAACATATCCTTTGTTCTTTTCAGGTACTTCAGGATGTTCTTGACCGCTGTCTAGTTATCCACTCCAGGATTACTTTGGTACCTCTAATACGTCTCCAACGTATCTATAATTTTTTATTGTTCCATGCTATTATATATTATGTTTTGGATGTATAATGGGATTTATTATACACTTCTATTTTATTTCTGGGACTAACCTACTAACCCAAGGCCCAGTGCAAATTGCTGTTTTTTTCCTATTTCAGTGTTTCGCATAAAAGGAATGTCAAACAGAGTCCAAACGGAATGAAACCTTCGGGAGAGTCATTTTTGGAACAATATCAACACAGAAGACTTGGAGTACACACCAGAAAGCGAGAGAGGCGGCCACGAGGGCAGGGGGCGCGCCCAGGGGGGTAGGTGTGCCCCCAACCCTCGTGGGCCCCATGTTGCTCCCCTGACGTCCCTCTTCCTCCTATATATACCTACGTACCCTGAAACCATCAAGGAGCATCACGAAACCTAATTCCACTGCCGCAACCTTCTGTACCCGTGAGATCCCATCTTGGGGCCTGTTCCGGAGCTCCGTCGGAGGGGGCATCGATCATGGAGGGCTTCTGAAACAAAACCATAGCCTCTCCGAGGAGTTGTGAGTAGTTTACCACAGACCTTCGGGTCCATAGTTATTAGCTAGATGGCTTCTCCTCTCTCTTTGGATCTCAATACAAAGTTCTCCTCGATCTTCTTGGAGATCTATTCGATGTAATTCTTTCCGCGATGTGTTTGTCGAGATCCGATGAATTATTGGTTTATGATCAAGATTATCTACGAACAATATTGGATTCTTTACTGAAATCTTTTATGCATGATTTAAATATCCTTAGAAGTCTCTTCGAATTATCGGTTTGGTTTGGCCTACTAGATCTATAGTTCTTGCAATGGGAGAAGTGCTTGGCTTTGGGTTCAATCTTGCGGTGTCCTTTCCTAGTGACAGCAGGGGCAGCAAGGCACGTATTGTATTGTTGCCATCGAGGATAAAAAGATGGGGTTTATATCATATTGCTTGAGTTTATCCCTCTACATCATGTCATCTTGCCTAAGGCGTTACTCTATTCTTATGAACTTAATACTCTAGATGCATGCTGGATAGCGGTCGATGTGTGGAGTAATAGTAGTAGATGCAGAATCGTTTCGGTCTACTTGTCCCGGACGTGATGCCTATATACAATGATCATGCCTAGATATTCTCATAACTATGCGATACGTCTATAATTTTTTATTGTTCCATGCTATTATTTATGATGTTTTGGATGTTTAATGGGCTTTGTCGTACACTTTTATATTATTTTTGGGACTAACCTACTAACCCAAAGGCCCAGTCCAGATTGCTGTTTTTTTGCCTGTTTCAGGGTTTTACAGAAAAGGGATATCAAACGGAGTCCAAACGGAATGAAACCTTTGGGAGAGATATTTTTGGAGAAAATCACGCACGGGAGACTTGAGAACCACGGAGTAGGGCTTACGTGGTGCCCACGAGGGTGGGAGCGCGCCCCCCTGCCTCGTGGGTCCCACGTATGGCCCCCAGTGCCCTCCTTCCTCCTATATATGCCTGCGTACCCCGAAACCATCAGAGCAACAGGGAAAACCCTAGTTCCACCGCCGTAACCTTCTGTTCCCGTGAGATCCCATCTTGGGGCCTGTTTCGGAGCTCCGCCGGAGGGGGGATCTTCCACGGAGTGCTTCTACATCATCATCATCGCCTCACCATGAGTTGCGAGTAGTTTACTACAGACCTTCGAGTCCATAGCTAGTATCTAGATGGATTCTTCTCTCTCTTTGGATCTCAATACAAAGTTCTCCTTGGTCTTCGAGGAGATCTATTCGATGTAATCTCTTTTTGCGGTGTGTTTGTCGAGATCCGATGAATTGTGAGTTTATGATCAAGGTTATCTATGAAAGATATTTGGTTCTTCTGTGAACTTTTTATGTGTGCTCATAATATCCTTGCAAGTCTCTTCGAATTATTGGTTTGGTTTGGCCTACTAGATCTATAGTTCTTGCAATGGGAGTAGTGCTTGGCTTTGGTTTCAATCTTGCGGTGTCCTTTCTTAGTGACAGTAGGGGCAGCAAGGCACGTATTGTATTGTTGCCATCGAGGATTAAAGGATGGGGTTTATATCATATTGCTTGAGTTTATCCCTCTACATCATGTCATCTTGCTTAAGGCGTTACTCTGTTCTTATGAACTCAATACACTAGATGCATGCTGGATAGCGGTCGATGTGTGGAGTAATAGTAGTAGATGCAGGCAGGAGTCGGTCTACTTGTCTCGGACGTGATGCCTATATACAATGATCATGCCTAGATAGTCTCATAATTATTCGCTTTTCTATCAATTGCTCGACAGTAATTTGTTTACCCGCCGTAGAATATCGCTATCATGAGAGAAGCCACTAGAGAAAACTATGGCCCCCGGGTCTATTCTCAACATATCAATCTACATCTACTTTACTTTTATTGCTTTTATTTGCTCTTCTTATAAAGTAAAAATACCAAAAATATAAACTATCATCTCTATCAGATCTCACTTTCGTAAGTGACCGTAAAGGGATTGACAACCCCTTATCGCGTTGGCTGCGAAGTTCTTATTTGTTTGTGCAGGTGCGAGGGACTCGCGTGTGGTCTCCTACTGGATTGATACCTTGGTTCTCAAAAACTGAGGGAAATACTTACGCTACTGTGCTGCATCTCCCTTTCCTCTTCGAGGGAATACAACGCAAGCTCGAGAAGTAGCAAGAAGAATTTCGGGCGCCGTTGCCGGGGAGGCTTATGCAAAAGTCATATACCAAGTACCTATCACAAACCCTTATCCTTCGCATTACATTTTTGCCTCTCGTTTTCCTCTCCCCCACTTCACCCTTGCCGTTTTATTTGCCCTTCTTCTGCCGTGTGTTTATCGTTCGCTTGCTTCTTGTTTGCTTGTGTGTGTTGGATTGCTTATTTGTCACTATGGCTCAGAACAATACCAAATTGTGTGACTTTTCCAATACCAACAATAATGATTTTATCAGCACTCCAATTGCTCCTATTACCGATGCTGAATCTTGTGAGATCAATGCTACTTTGTTGAATCTTGTCATGAAAGATCAATTTTTCGACCTTCCTAGTGAAGATGCCGCTACCCATCTAAACAACTTTGTTGATTTGTGTGATATGCAAAAGAAAAGGGATACGGATAACGATATTGTTAAATTGAAGTTATTTCCGTTTTCACTTAGAGATCGTGCTAAAACTTGGTTTTCTTCTTTGCCTAGCAATAGTATTGGTTCATTGAATAAGTGCAAAGATGCTTTTATCTCTAAGTACTTCCCTCCTGCTAAGATCATCTCTCTTAGAAACGATATTATGAATTTCAAGCAACTAGATCATGAGCATGTTGCACAAGCTTGTGAGAGAATGAAATTAATGATACGTAATTGCCCTACACATGGTTTGAATCTATGGATGATTATTCCGAACTTTTATGCTGGCTTGAATTTTGCTTCTAGAAATCTTTTAGATTCGGCCGCAGGAGGCTCTTTCATGGAAACTACCTTAGGAGAAGCTACCAAACTCCTAGATAATATTATGGTTAATTATTCTCAATGGCACACCGAAAGATCTACTAGTAAAAAAGTGCATGCTATTGAAGAAATTAGTGTTTTGAGTGGAAAGATGGATGAACTTATGAAATTATTTGCTGCTAAGAGTGCTTCTTCTAATCCCAATGATATGCCTTTGTCCACTTTGATTGAAAACAACAATGAATCTTTGGATGTGAATTTTGTTGGTAGGAATAATTTTGGTAACAATGCTTATAGAGGGAACTTTAATCCTAGGCCTTTTCCTAGTAATTCCTCTAATAATTATGGTAATTCCTACAACAACTCTTATGGAAAGATGCCTTCTGAATTTGAAACTAGTGTTAAGGAGTTTATGATTTCGCAAAGAATTTTAATGCTTTGCTTGAAGAAAAATTGGTTAAGATTGATGAATTGGCTAGAAGTGTGGATAGAATAACTCATGATGTTGATTCTTTGAAACTTAGATCTATCCCACCTAAGCATGATATCAATGAGTCTCTCAAAGCCATGAGAATTTCCATTGATGAATGCAAAGAAAGAACCGCTAGGATGCGTGCTAAAAGAGAGGATTATATTAAAGCGAGTTCTTCTAGTTATCATGAAAATAAAGATGAAGATTTGAATTTTTTTGATGTGTCTCCTATTAGATCCTTGTTTTCTAGCATAAATCTTGATGAAGATAGGATTGGAGATGATTCTACTTTAAGGCGTCCATTGATTTGAAGTTTTTAGATCTTGATGCTAAAATTGTTAAAAGTGGGAGTGAAGAAATTAAAACTTTGAATAGTGATGAACCCACTACTTTGGATATCAAGGGATTCAATTATGTTAATTGTTCTTTGATTGATTGTATTTCCTTGTTGCAATCCGTACTAAACTCTCTGCATGCTTATAGTCAAAATAAAGCTTTTACTAAACACATAGTTGATGCTTTGATGCAATCTTATGAAGAAAAACTTGAGTTAGAAGTTTCTATCCCTAAAAAGCTTTATGATGACTGGGAACCTACTATCAAAATAAAAATTAAAGATCATGAATGCTATGCTTTGTGTGATTTGGGTGCAAGTGTCTCCACTATCCCATAAACTTTGTGTGATTTGTTAGGGTTCCATGAGCTTGATGATTGTTCTTTGAATTTGCATCTTGCGGATTCCACTATTAAGAAACCTATGGGAAGGATTAATGATGTTCTTATTGTTGCCAATAGGAATTATGTGCCCGTAGATTTCATTGTTCTTGATATAGATTGCAATCCTTCATGTCCTATTATTCTTGGTAGACCTTTCCTTAGAACGATTGGTGCAATTATTGATATGAAGGAAGGAAATATTAGATTCGAATTTCCGTTAAGGAAGGGCATGTAACACTTTCTAAGAAAGAAAATCAAATTACCATATGAATCTATCATGAGAGCCACTTATGGATTGCCTTCCAAAGATGGCAATACATAGATCTATCCATGTATCGTGCCTAGCTAGGGGCGTAAAACGATAGCGCTTGTTGGGAGGCAACCCAATTTTATATTTATTTTTTGTTTTTGCTTCTGTTTAGGAATAAATATTGCATCTAGATTCTGTTTAGATGTGGTTTTGTGTTTTGTTTAGTGTTTGTGCCAAGTAGAACCTTTGGGAAGACTTGTGTGAAGTTTATGTGATCTTGGTGTGAAAATCAGAATCGTTAGCGCTCGCTAGAATGGTCATCAGATTTTACCGGAGCATGCAATTTAGTTGATTCTTTTTGCAGATGATTAATAGAAAAATTCCTCACGTTTACCAATTTAGTTTGAATTTTTTAGAGTTACAGAAGTATGTGAAACCTGCAGATTACTACAGACTGTTCTGTTTTTGACAGATTCTGTTTTTTGTGTGTTGTTTGATTATTTCAATGCATCTATGAGTAATATTGGGAAGTATGAACCATAGAAAAGTTTGAATATAGTAGGCCAACATAAACAAAGAATGAATTCATTTCAGTACCTTTGAGTAGTGGTTTGCTTTCTTATACTAACGGAGCTCACGAGATTTTTGTCTAAGTTTTGTGTTGTGAAGTTTTCAATTTTTGAGTATTGCTTTGATGGACTATGGAACAAAGAGTAGAAAGGGCCTAAGCTTTGGGATTCCCATGGCACCCCAAGTAAAATTCAAGGACAACCAAAAGCCTAAGCTTGGGGATGCCCCGGGAAGGCATCCCCTCTTTCGTCTTCATCCATCGGTAACTATACTCGGAGCTATATTTTTATTCACCACATGATATGTGTTTTACTTGGAGCGTCTTGTATAATTTGAGTCTTTGCTTGTTAGTTTGCCACAATTATCCTTGCTGGACACACCTATTTGAGAGAGTTAAATATGGCCTAGGAATTGTTAGAACACTCTATGTGCTTCACTTATATCTTCTGAGTTGAATAGTTTTTGTTCTAGTGCTTCACTTATATCTTTTAGAGCACGGTGGTGATAATATTTTGAAGAAATTGTTGAACTCTCATGCTTCACTTATATCCATTTGAGAGTCTATTAAAACAGCATGGTAATGTTTTTAGGCTATAAAACTAGTCTTCACATGATAGACATCCAATATCAATGTAGTAAAAACTTTCACACTAAGTGCATTGAATATGATGAGAAGTTGGATGCTTGATAATTGTTTTGAGATATGAGGATAGTGATATTAGAGTAATTCTAGTGGAGTTATTATGAAATTGAGAAATGCTTGTGTTAAGGTTAGTGATTCCCGTAGCATGCACATATGGTGAACCGCTATGTGACGAAGTTAGAGCATGAGGTATTTGTAAAGTGTCAACCTTTGTGTGGAGGTCGGGGGCGCGTGATGGTTAAATCCTACCAACCTCCCCCCTAGGAGCATGCGTTGATTGCTTTGTTTTGATGACTTGTAGATTTTTGCAATAAGTATATGAGTTCTTTATGACTAATGTTGAGCCATGGATTGTACGCACTCTCACCCTTCCACCATTGCTAGCCTCTCTTGTATCACGCAACTTTCGCCGGTACCATAAACCCACTATATATCCTTCCTCAAAACAGCCATCATATTATTCCTCAAAATAACCACCATACCTACCTATCATGGCATTTCCATAGCCATTTCGAGATATATTGCCATGCAACTTTCCACCTTTCCGTTCATATGACACGCATCATATTGTCATATTGCCATGCATGATCACGTAGTTGACATCATATTTGTGGCAAAGCCACCATGCATAATTTTTCATACATGTCACTCTTGATTCATTGCACATCACAGTACACCGCCGGAGGCATTCATATAGAGTCATACTTGTTCTAGTATTGAGTTGTAATATCGAGTTGTAATTCAATGAAAGTGTGATGATCATCATTATTAGAGCATTGTCCCATGTGAGGAAAGGCTAAATCAATAAAGTCCCTCCACAAAAAAAAGAGAAAAAAAGAAAGGCCAAAGAAAAAAATGAAAGGCCCAAAAAGAAAAAGGAAAAAAAGAGGGACAATTGTTACTATCTTTTTCCACACTTGTGCTTCAAAGTAGCACCACGTTCTTCATGATAGAAAGTCTCATGTTTAGTCACTTTCATATACTAGTGGGAATTTTTATTATAGAACTTGGCTTGTATATTCCAACGATGGGCTTCCTCAAATGCCATAGGTCTTCGTGAGCAAGCAAGTTGGATGCACACCCACTAGTTTCTTTTGTTGAGCATTCATACATATTTAGCTCTAGTGCATCCGTTGCATGGCAATCCATACTCACTCACATTGATATCTATTGATGGGCATCTCCATAGCCCGTTGATACGCCTAGTCGATGTGAGACAATCTCCCTCCTTTTTGTCTTCTCCACAACCACCTCTCTATTCCACCCATAGTGCTATGTCCATGGCTCAGGCTCATGTATTGCGTGAAGGTTGAAAGGTTTGAAAGAATAGAGTATGAAAACAAGTGCTTGGCTGAAATCGGGATTGTGCATGCTATGAATATTTTGTGTGATGAAGAGGGAGCATAGCCAGACTATATGATTTTGTAGGGATAACTTTCTTTAGCCATAGTATTTTGAGAAGACATGATTGATTTCTTAGTATGCTTGAAGTATTATTATTTCTTATGTCAATATAGACTTTTGTCTTGAATCTTTCAGATCTGAACATTCATGCCACAATTAAGATAATTACATTGAAAAACTATGTTGGTTAGCATTCCACATCAAAAATTCTGTTTTTATCATTTACCTACTCGAGGACGAGCAGGAATTAAGCTTGGGGATGCTTGATACATCTCCAACGTATCTATAATTTTTTATTGTTCCATGCTATTATTTATGATGTTTTGGATGTTTAATGCGCTTTGTCATACACTTTTATATTATTATTGGGACTAACCTACTAACCCAAAGGCCCAGTCCAGATTGCTGTTTTTTTGCCTGTTTCTGGGTTTTACAGAAAAGGGATATCAAACGGAGTCCAAACGGAATGAAACCTTCGGGAGAGATATTTTTGGAGGAAATCACGCATGGGAGACTTGAGAGCCACGGAGTAGGGCTTACGTGGTGCCCACGAGGGTGGGGGGCGCCCCCCTAGGGCGTGCCCCCTGTCTCGTGGGTCCCACGTACGGCCCCCGGTGCCCTTCTTCCTCCTATATATGCCTACGTACCCCAAACCATCAGAGCAACAGAGAAAACCCTAGTTCCACCGCCGTAACCTTCTGTTCTCGTGAGATCCCATCTTGGGGCCTGTTCCAGAGATCCGCCAGAGGGGGGATCTTCCATGGAGTGCTTCTACATCATCATCATCGCCTCACCATGAGTTGTGAGTAGTTTACCACAGACCTTCGGGTCCATAGCTAGTATCTAGATGGCTTCTTCTCTCTCTTTGGATCTCAATACAAAGTTGTCCTCGGTCTTCGAGGAGATCAATTCGATGTAATCTCTTTCTGTGGTGTGTTTGTCGAGATCCGATGAATTGTGGATTTATGATCAAGATTATCTATGAGAAATATTTGGTTCTTCTCTGAACTCTTTATGTATGATTATAATATCCTTGCAAGTCTCTTCGAAATATTGGTTGTTTGGCCTACTAGATCTATAGTTCTTGCAATGGGAGAAGTGCTTGGCTTTGGGTTCAATCTTGCGGTGTCCTTTCCCAGTGACAGTAGGGGCAGCAAGGCACGTATTGTATTGTTGCCATCGAGGATAAAAAGATGGGGTTTATATCATATTGCTTGAGTTTATCCATCTACATCATGTCATCTTGCTTAAGGCGTTACTCTGTTCTTATGAACTCAATACACTAGATGCATGTTGGATAGCGGTCGATGTGTGGAGTAATAGTAGTAGCTGCAGAATTGTTTCGGTCTAATTGTCTTGGACGTGATGCCTATATATCATGATCATGCCTAGATAGTCTCATAATTATTCGCTTTTCTATCAATTGCTCGACAGTAATTTGTTTACCCGCCGTAGAATATCGCTATCATGAGAGAAGCCACTAGAGAACACTATGGCCCCCGGGTTTATTCTCAACATATCAATCTACACTTACTTTACTTTTTTCGCCTTTACTTTCTGTTCTTATAATAAAAAATACCAAAAATATAAACTATCATCTCTATCATATCTCACTTTCGTAAGTGACCGTAAAGGGATTGACAACCCCTTATCGCGTTGGCTGCGAACTTCTTATTTGTTTGTGCAGGTGCGAGGGACTCGCGCATTGTCTCCTACTGGATCGATACCTTGGTTCTCAAAAACTGATGGAAATACTTACGCTACTGTGCTGCATCTCCCTTTCCTCTTCGAGGGAATACAACGCAAGCTCGAGAATTAGCACTATGCGCTCGACAGTAATTTGTTCATCCACCGTAGAAATCTGCTATCTTGAGAGAAGCCACTAGTGAAACCTATGGCCCCGGGGTCTATCTTTTATCATATTAGTTTCCCCTCAACTTGCCAATTTCTGTCGCCATTGTTTTATTTTGCGTTCTTTACTTTTAATCTATATCAAAAATACCAAAAATATTATCTTATCATCTCTATCAGATCTCACTTTTGTAAGTGATCGAGAAGGGATTGACAACCCCTTTTATCGAGTTGGCTGCAAGGTTCTTGTTTGTTTGTGCAGGTACGAGGGACTCGCGCGTGGTCTCCTGATACGTCCAAAACGTATCTATAATTTCTGCTTGCTCCATGCCTTTTTTGTGTGATATTGCTATGATATTTATGCACTTCCATACACTTTTGATCATATTTGGACTAACCTACTAATGGTTGCAAAAGTGCACAATGTTCTTGTTTTACACTTTATTGTGTAGGAATTACTTGGAAATTGACAAAAACGCAAAAGGAGTCGTATTGGAGTAGGACTCTGACTTTCCTGAAATCTGTCTGAGAACGTTTTTTAAAGATGGTCATGTTCCGTCCCGAAGACGACGTCAAACGGAAAAAGTCTAGTTGCGAATTTGTAGGGAATTTCGAGGCGATGCTTCTGGATATAAAATTCGTCCAAATCGGAGTCCGGACGGCCGAGTAAAGCCCGTTTTACTGAGGCCCAAAATCTGATGACGGGAATCCGAGAGTCTATATAAAGAGAGGAAACCTAGGTCACCAAGGGCCACGAATTTTCCTCCTCCCGAGCCGCCGTCTTGGAGGGGAGGACCAGCACCATTGCAGCACCATCCACAAGGAAGAAGGGGGGCCAAGGAGCCGCTGCCCCCTAGGGCCACCGCCGCCCCGAGGGCCGTCGCCGCCCCCTAGGGCCGCCGCCGCCGCCTCCGTGGCTGCCGCCGGCCGTCTCCTCCTCGCGGGGCTGCACCTCTCCATCAACACCATCATCAACCTCCTCCTCACCATGTCCATGCGTGAGTAGTTTCCTCCGGGGCCGAGGGCTCGTACGTGTAGCTATGTGGTTATCTCTCTCTCCCGTGATGTGATCTTCGTTGTGATCATAGGCTATGTTAATCTAGGGTGATCCCATGATATTTCCCCTTCCTCTATGTATTGGATTGATGTACTCACTTGTCTTTATCTAGTATAATCCCCGAGACCAAGGTGACAGCGGTCTATTGGACATGGATTAGAAAAATATTTTCATGAGGGATTTCCCCTCTTATGTGTTGATTGAAGATTGAGAGTCTCTTGGTGCTTGTCTTTGACTATCCTTTAGATATGTTGTGGTGATTGTGGGACTCTCTTTGGATGGCCGCGGTGACATTGGGAAATCCTTAGATTGAGAACTACGAACTTTGAGGTGTGCTTTTGTAGCCCTACATAATTCTCGTCCTCTCTTGACCACGAAGGAATGACCTCCGGGTGTGTCTCCATTGCATGTTTTATGGGAAATATCATGTGATTCGATTATGTTAATGTTGTTGGGAGTTGCCACTAGTGAAAGTATGATCCCCAGGCCTTGTTTCCACCATTGCAATACCATTTGTGCTCACGTTTACCGCTTGTTTGTTTGCTGCACTTTTTATTACAGATTTATATTACTTTGCTTTACCACTCCTATCATCCATATCACTTGCCATTTAACATCTCTTCGCCGAACTAGTGCACCTATACAACTCCTAGTTGTATTAGGTGTGTTGGGGACACAAGAGACTTCTTGTATCTTAGTTGCAGGGTTGCTTGAGAGAGACCATCTTCAACCTCTACTTCCTTGAGTTCGATAAACCTTAGGTCATCCACTTGAGGGAAATTGCTGCTGTCCTACAAACCTCCGCGCTTGGAGGCCCAACATAGTCTACAAGAGTAGAAGCGTGTGTAGACATCAAACTATTTCTGGCGCCGTTGCCGGGGAAGTGAGTGCTTGAAGGTATATCTTTAGATCTTGCAATTAAATCTTTTTATTTCTTGTTTTTATTTCACTAGTTATGTTTATGGAAAACCGCATTCTTAGTTCGTTGCTTGTGGGAAGACGCCCCACACCTGTGGTGGTTGCTCCTCCTCCTACTGAAATTGTGCCCTATAAAATACCGGCTGGTATTATCGATTATATTTTGGCTAATCGTTATGCAGGAGACATACATCCCGGTGAACAGTTGCTATATCTGTCACAACTATGTTCATTATTTAAGCTTGCAGGTGTATCAAGGGAGTTTGTCATGAGGAATTGTTCACCGTATCACTTATAGATAAAGCTTCAGATTGGTATAAGCTTCTCGATAACTCGCACTTGCTTGATTGGCAAGAGCTTATGTCTCTCTTTTATACTAAGTTTTATCCTCTTCATGAAATTCATCGAGACAGGAACTATATCTATAACTTTAGGTCTCGTGACGGAGAGAGCGTAGCTCAAGCTTGGAGGAGACTGAAAACGTTAATGCTAAAATGTCCTAACCATGGGCTCCCCAAAGATGCTTATGTGGAGAGTAAGAGTACCTTTTTGCATGTGGATCATGGTAACAATGCTTTATGTGATGCTTATATTGTTGAGTTTATTCGTGATCCCACTGAAAATTATTATGATAAGGGAACATATGCTTATAGATATTTCAATAATATTAAGTTCCCTCTCTTTATGTTGAAGGTTTTGAAGCTGCACTTGTTTTGTCTTCCTATGCTTATTGCTTTGTGCTTAAATGAATTATTCCATTGCAATATTCCTATGCATAGGAAGCATGTTAGGCTTAAATGTATTTGGTATTTGCTTCTTGATGCTCTCTTTTGTTCTTCAACTCTATTCCTACGAGAGCATCATTAAAGTCTTAAGCCTATCTTTATGGCTATAAAGAAAGAGCTCTAGGGAGACAACCCTTGTTATCTTTGCTTTCAGTTTTAGTGGTCTTGATGTTTGTTACTACTGTAGCAACATCATTGTATCTTTATTTTTCAGCTTTGTGCCAAGTTTAGCCTCTGATTGCAAGAAAGTTCAAAAGTTGTGACGTGCTGTCCAGGAAACAGATTCTGTCCTTGGACAGAAAAAAATCGTATAAAATCACCAGATCATCTTTTTGATCTGAATTTTTTTCGACAGCGTGCTCTATACAATTGGCTTTCGGGCGTCTGTTCTGAGTTTTTCGATTTGAGTTGCAGAAGTGCCCCGAAAAAATCATTTACTACATGCTGGTCTGTTTTTCACAGATTCTGTCCTGTTTTGCCTTTCCTTCGTTTTGCAAACCTTGAGCTTGCTTTTTCTTTGAAAAAACCGTTTGGCAATCTTGAGAAACAGTAGACCTTCAAGAATATCCTTATTTCCAGCAAGGAACAATTATTTTATTAAGGGTACTAACCTCGCTAATCAGATTATGATGAGTTATGTATGAAGGGAGTTTTCAAGTGTGCGAGGGAAGATGATAAAAAGATTCAGGAGTGTCAAACGTTCAAGCTTGGGAATGCCCCCATGCACCCCCAAGAAATATTCAAGAAGACTCAAGCGTCTAAGCTTGGGGATGCCCCCGTGCATCCCCTTCTCCATCAACAATTATCAGTTCATCTTTCGTTCCACTATATTTTTATCACTTCATGTGTTATGTGCTATGCTTGGAGCGTCTTGCTTTTAGTTTCCTTTTTAGTTTTCTTTAGCTTTGCTTGCTGTTCATAACGAGTTGGAACTCAGCTTTTTTTGTGTGGGAGAGAAACACGCTCCACTTCAACCTAGAACACAACATAGAATTTTTCATGTCTATCTTTGATGTGTGTGTTCTTTGTCTTTCAATAGCTACTATCATGTTCAGCTCTTAGTTTTCATGCTTTACTTTTTAAAGAGCTTTTGTTTAGTTGGTCGCTGGAACTCTCTTTAGTTATCATGCTTATCTTGTTAAGAGAGTTGGCTTCTGTTGCACTGGTTGATATGTCTATGATAAAAATGCTATGTGGATAATGGTGCTTGGTAGTTCATGTTTTCTTATGGTTAGTCTCAAATAGCTGGGGGGTTCTTAATGTGTTATTGAAGTACCAACATGATTTGTATGCCTATGATGTGGTATGGTTTAGTGGTATCTTCCTCCAAGAATTTATTTTGATTGACTTGGCGTATGCTCACGCATATTTAAGACTGTAAAGAAAGTCTATCAAGCCTTGATGATCTTTAATTTCTGAGTAGCGATATAACTTCCATGCCTGATTCAATGTTGCTTTGTCGCTCTGCATGATTATGACCGTCATTGCTGTTTTAGTGGGTCGCTCCCAGTCTTTTGCTAACCTTCGCCTGTACTAAGCAGACTGACTGCTTGTGCATCCAAAATCCCTTAAACCAGTTATGCCATATGAGTCCACCATACCTTCCTATACATGGTATTTACCTGCCATTCCTAACGAAGACTTTCATGTACCATCTCGAAATTATTCAAAAAAAAAGCATTTCTCTTTTGTGCCTCTGTTTTAGCTCATGAGGAAGTAGTAGTTAATTCATGATCTTTTTAAGTTGGACAAGCTTCACCCCGGGATTGCATGTCTAATGTGCAAACCCATAATACGAGAAGGAACTGGCATAGAGTGCGCCCGACTCATTAAAAAATTATACAACAAACAAACCCTCCTTCACGCTTTGTTCATGAGAAATCAGAAAACTTTGGCAGTGATAAACAAAGGAGATTAAGAGGATGTGATCATCCTCATTCGGGAGCCGTTCCTCGAAACTTGTCCAGCTTGAGAAGTAATTGAGTTATCTGCTAGCATTCGTTGACGAAATATGCATAATCTAAAAAAATAATTATTACCTCTGTTTTTAAAACCAAGAGCTCTGGTACATGTTTTGTCTTTGTTTCCGACCACGGGTTTTCAACCTTGCCATCAAAAGCCACGGTTCGAGAGTCTCCACCTTCTTTCTTTTAAGCACCAACTATTGAGAGCATGATTGTCATTCTGAGTGTAATGTGCATCGTCCCAAAGTACCATTGTCTTTTGCATGATTATGATATCGTTTATTCTGAAATCATTGTATCTAGTCGTCACTTAAACCTTGGAGGTGCCCCTGCATTTATGTTTTGCTTCACTAAAGGGGGCAAGCGAGATACCACTTTATCATATTTGCACACCATGCTCATTGCAAATTTATTGAGTGTTTCAGTATCATATTGTAAAACTTCCAGTTCTTTGTGATTTTCTCATGAGGCAACTTAATTACTACAGATTCATTGTCTCAGTAAGCACTTGTCATGTGACTGTAAAAAGTTCTTATATGGTTAATAGCATGTCACCACAGAAATTATGCTTGTTACCATTTACCTACTCGAGGACGAGCAGGAATTAAGCTTGGGGATGTTGATACGTCCAAAACGTATCTATAATTTATGCTTGCTCCATGCCTTTTTTATGTGATATTGCTATGATATTTATGCACTTCCATACACTTTTGATCATATTTGGACTAACCTAATAATGGTTGCAAAAGTGCACAATGTTCTTGTTTTACACTTTATTGTGTAGGAATTACTTGGAAATTGACAAAAACGCAAAATGAGTCATATTGGAGTAGGACTCTGACTTTTCTGAAATCTGTCTGAGAACGTTTTTTAAAGATGTTCACGTTCCGGCCCGAAGACGACGTCAAACGGAAAAATTCTAGTTGCGAAAGTTGTGGGGAATTTCTAGGCGATGCTTCTGGATATAAAATTCGTCCAAATCGGAGTCCGGACGGCCGAGTAAAGCCCGTTTTACTGAGGCCCAAAATCTGATGACGGGAATCCGAGAGTCTATATAAAGAGAGGACACCTAGGTCACCAAGGGCCACGAATTTTCCTCCTCCCGAGCCGCCGTCTTGGAGGGGAGGACCAGCATCATTGCAGCACCATCCACAAGGAAGAAGGGGGCCAAGGAGCCGCTGCCCCCTAGGGCCGCCGCCGCCGCCTCCGTGGCTGCCGCCGGCCATCTCCTCCTCGCGGGGCTGCACCTCTCCATCAACACCATCATCAACCTCCTCCTCATCATGTCCATGCATGAGTAGTTTCCTCCGGGGCCGAGGGCTCGTACGTGTAGCTATGTGGTTATCTCTCTCTCCCATGATGTGATCTTCGTTGTGATCATAGGCTATGTTAATCTAGGGTGATCCCATGATATTTCCCCTTCCTCTATGTATTGGATTGATGTACTCACTTGTCTTTATCTAGTATAATCCCCGAGACCAAGGTGACAGCGGTCTATTGGACATGGATTAGAAAAATATTTTCATGAGTGATTTCCTCTCTTATGTGTTGATTGAAGATTGAGAGTCTCTTGGTGCTTGTCTTTGACTATCCTTTAGATATGTTGTGGTGATTGTGGGACTCTTTTTGGATGGCCGCGGTGACATTGGGAAATCCTTAGATTGAGAACTACGAACTTTGAGGTGTGCTTTTGTAGCCCTACATAATTCTCGTCCTCTCTTGACCACGAAGGAATGACCTCCGGGTGCGTCTCCATTGCATGTTTTATGGGAAATATCATGTGATTCGATTATGTTAATGTTGTTGGGAGTTGCCACTAGTGAAAGTATGATCCCTATGTTGGGGAACGTAGCATAAATCAAAAAATTTCTACGTCTTTACCAAGATCCAACTATGGAGACACCTAGCAACGAGCAACTAAGAGTGCATCTACATACCGTTATGAAGATTGCGTGCGGAAGCTTTCAACGAAGCAAGGATGAAGTAGTCGTACTCTTCATGTTCTTCGTCACCGATGATCTAGCGCCGAACGGACGGCACCTCCGCGTTCAACACACATACGGTGCAGCAACGTCACCTCCTTCTTGATCCAGCAAGGGGGGAGGAGAAGTCGTCAGAGATCCGGCAGCACGACGGCGTGATGACGGATGCAGTGGAGATCGCAGCAGGGCTTCGCCGGGCGCCCTGCGTGGGAGTTGGGAGGTGTGACGGGAGGGGGAGAGGCGCCAGGGCTGAGGTGCGGCTGCCCTCTCCCCCCCCCCCCACATATATATAGGGGGCCAGGGGGGCGCCAGCCCCTTGCAGATCCAATCTGCAAGGGGGGGCGGCGGCCAGGGAGGAGTCCCCCTCCCCCAAGGCAAGTGGTGGCCCCCCCTCCCCTTAGGGTTAATCCCTAGGCGCAGGGGAGGTGGGCCTCCCTTGGTGGTGCGCCAGCCCTGAGGGCTGGACACATCCCCTCGCGGCCTAGGGGCCCCACCGGGAGGGGTGGCCCCACCCGGTGGACCCCGGGGCCCCTCCGGTGGTCCCGGGACGCTCCCGGTGACCCCCGGAGATCACCCGTTGGCCGAAACTGGACTTCCCATATATCAATCTTTACCTCCGGACCATTCCGGAACTCCTCGTGACGTCCGGGATCTCATCCGGGACTCCGAACAACTTTCGGGTTTCCACGTGCATTAATCTCTACGACCCTAGCGTTACCGAACCTTAAGTGTGTAGACCCTACGGGTTCGGGAGACACGTAGACATGACCGAGACCACTCTCCGGTCAATAACCAACAGCGGGATCTGGATACCCATGTTGGTTCCCACTTGTTCCTCGATGATCTTCATCGGATGAACCACTGTGTCAAGGATTCACTCAATCCCGTATGTTATTCCCTTTGTCCATCGGTACAGTACTTGCCCGAGATTCGATCGTCGGTATTCCCAATACCTTGTTCAATCTCGTTATGGCAAGTCTCTTTACTCGATCCGTAATCCATCATCCCGTGACTAACTACTTAGTCACATTGAGCTCATTATGATGATGTCTTACCGAGTGGGCCCAGAGGTACCTCTCCGTCATACGGAGTGACAATATCCCAGTCTCGGTTCGTACCAACTCAACAGACACTTTCGGAGATACCCGATGCGTACCTTTATAGCCACCCAGTTACGTTGTGACGGTTGGCACACCCAAAGCACTCCTACGGTATCCGGGAGTTGTACAACCTCATGGTCTAAGGAATAAATACTTGACACCGAAAAGCTTATGCATTACGAACTATACGATCTCGTGTTATGCTCAAGTTTGGGTCTTGTCCATCACATCATTCTCCTAATGATGTGATCCCGTCATCACTGACATCCTATGTCCATGGTCAGGAAACCGTGACCATCTGTTGATCAACGAGCTGGCTACTAGAGGCCTACCAGGGACTCATTGTGGTCTGTGTATTCACACATGTATCGCTGTTTCCGTACAATACAATTCAAGCATGAATAACAGACAATTATCATGAACAAGGAGATATAATAATAATGCTTTTATTATTGCCTCTAGGGCATATCTCCAACAGTCTCCCACTTGCACTAGAGTCAATAATCTAGTTACATTGTGATGAATCGAACACCCATAGAGTTCTGGTGTTGATCATGTTTTGCCTGTGAAAGAGGTTTAGTCAACGGGTCTGCTACATTCAGATCCGTATGCACTTTACAAATATCTATGTCTCCATCCTGAACATAATTCCGGATGGAGTTGAAACGGCGCTTGATGTGCTTGGTCTTCTTGTGAAACCTGGGCTCCTTGGTAATAGCAATAGCACCAGTGTTGTCACAGAAGAGAGTCATCGGGCTTGACGCGCTTGGAATGACTCTTAGGTCGGTGATGAACTCCTTCATCCAGACTCCTTCCTGCGCTGCTTCAGAAGCAGCTATGTACTCCGCTTCACATGTAGATGCTGCCACCACGCTTTGCTTGCAACTGCACCAGCTGACTGCCCCTCCATTCAAAATATACACGTTTCCGGTTTGCGACTTAGAGTCATCCAGATCTGTGTCGAAGCTAGCATCGACGTAACCCTTTACGACGAGCTCTTCGTCACCTCCATAAACGAGAAACATATCCTTAGTCCTTTTCAGGTACTTCAGGATGTTCTTGACCGCTGTCCAGTGTTCCATACCGGGATCACTTTGGTACCTCCCTACCAAACTTATGGCAAGGTTCACATCAGGTCTGGTACACAGCATGGCATACATGATAGAACCTATTGCTGAGGCATAGGGAACGACACTCATCTTTTCTCTATCTTCTGTCGTGGTCGGCGACTGAGTCTTACTCAATCTCATACCTTGCAAAACAGGCAAGAATCCTTTCTTTGACTGATCCATATTGAACTTCTTCAATATTTTGTCAAGGTACGTACTTTGTGAAAGACCAATGAGGCGTCTCGATCTATCTCTATAGATTTTGATGCCTAATATGTAAGCAGCTTCTCCAAGGTCCTTCATTGAAAAACTTTTATTCAAATAGGCTTTTACATTTTCCAAGAATTCTATATCATTTCCCATCAATAATATGTCATCCACATATAATATGAGAAATGCTACAGAGCTCCCACTCACTTTCTTGTAAATACAGGCTTCTCCATAAGTCTGTATAAAGCCAAACGCTTTGATCACCTCATCAAAGCGAATATTCCAACTCCGAGATGGTTGCACCAGCCCGTAAATCGAGCGCTGGAGCTTGCATACCTTGTTAGCGTTCTCTGGATCGACAAAACCTTCTGGTTGCATCATATACAACTCTTCCTTGAGGAAGCCATTAAGGAATGCTGTTTTGACATCCATTTGCCATATCTCATAATCATAGAATGCGGCAATAGCTAACATGATTCTGACTGACTTCAGCATCGCTACGGGAGAGAAAGTCTCATCGTAGTCAATCCCTTGAACTTGTCGATAACCCTTAGCGACAAGCCGAGCTTTATAGATGGTCACATTACCATCCGCGTCTGTCTTCTTCTTAAATATCCATTTGTTTTCTATGGCGTGCCTATCATCAGGCAAGTCCACCAAAGTCCATACTTTGTTTTCATACATGGATTCTATCTCGGATTTCATGGCTCCAAGCCATTTATTGGAATCTGGGCCCGCCATCGCTTCTTCATAGTTCGAAGGTTCACCGTTGTCTAACAACATGATTTCCAGTACAGGGTTGCCGTACCACTCTGGTGCGGAACGTACCCTTGTGGACCTTCGAAGTTCAGTAGTAACTTGATTTGTATCTTCATGATCATTATCATTATCTTCCTCCCTTGTCGGTGCAGGCACCTCAGGAACAGTTTCCTGCGCTGCGCTACTTTCCGGTGCAGGAGGGGTGACTGTCACCTCATCAAGTTCTACTTTCCTCCCACTCACTTCTTTCGAGAGAAATTCTTTCTCCAGAAAGTATCCATTCTTGGCAACAAAGATTTTGCCTTCGGATCTGTGGTAGAAGGTGTACCCAATAGTTTCCTTTGGGTATCCTATGAAGACGCATTTTTCCGATTTGGGTTCGAGCTTTTCAGGTTGAAGTTTCTTGACATAAGCATCGCAACCCCAAACTTTCAGAAACGACAGCTTCGGTTTCTTGCCAAACCAAAGTTCATATGGAGTCGTCTCAACGGATTTTGACGGAGCCCTATTTAAAGTGAATGCGGCAGTCTCTAAAGCATAACCCCAAAAAGATAGCGGTAAATCGGTGAGGGACATCATAGATCGCACCATGTCCAACAGAGTACGATTTCGACGTTCGGACACACCGTTACGTTGAGGTGTTCCGGGCGGTGTCAATTGTGAAACAATTCCATAGCTCCTAAGGTGTGTGCCAAATTCATGACTTAAATATTCACCCCCACGATCCGATCGCAAGAACTTTATTTTTCTATCACGTTGATTCTCAACCTCATTCTGAAATTCCTTTAACTTTTCAAAGGTCTCAGACTTGTGTTTCATCAAATAGATATACCCATATCTACTCAAGTCATCCGTGAGGGTGAGAACATAACGGTAGCCTCCGCGAGCCTCAACACTCATTGGACCGCACACATCAGTATGTATGATTTCCAACAAGTTGGTTGCTCGCTCCATTGTTCCGGAGAACGGAGTCTTGGTCATCTTGCCCAAGAGGCATGGTTCGCACGTGTCAAATGATTCATAATCAAGAGACTCCAGAAGTCCATCTGAATGGAGCTTCTTCATACGTTTGACACCAATATGACCAAGGCGGCAATGCCACAAGTATGTGGGACTATCATTATCAACTTTACATCTTTTGGCATCTACACTATGAATATGTGTATCACTACGTTCGAGATTCATCAAAAATAAACCATTGACCAGCGGGGCATGACCATAAAACATATCTCTCAAATAAATAGAACAACCATTATTCTTCGATTTGAAAGAGTAGCCATCTCGCATAAGACGAGATCCAGAAACAATGTTCATGCTCAAAGCTGGTACTAAATAACAATTATTGAGGTTTAAAACTAATCCCGAGGGTAGATGTAGAGGTAGCGTGCCGACGGCGATCACATCGACCTTGGAACCATTCCCGACGCGCATCGTCACCTCATCCTTCGCCAGTCTCCGTTTATTTCGCAGCTCCTGTTTTGAGTTACAAATGTGAGCAACTGCACCGGTATCGAATACCCAGGAGCTACTACGAGTGCTGGTAAGGTACACATCAATAACATGTATATCATATATACCTTTGACGTTGCCGGCCTTCTTGTCTGCTAAATATTTGGGGCAGTTCCGCTTCCAGTGACCCGTTCCCTTGCAATAAAAGCACTCTGTCTCAGGCTTGGGTCCATACTTTGGCTTCTTCCCAGCAACAGGCTTGCCAGGCGCGGCAACTTGCTTGCCGTCCTTCTTGAAGTTCTTCTTACCCTTGCCTTTCTTGAACTTAGTGGTTTTATTGACCATCAACACTTGATGTTCTTTCTTGATGTCTACCTCCGCTGATTTCAGCATCGAATACACCTCGGGAATGGACTTCTCCATCCCCTGCATATTGAAGTTCAACACGAAGCTCTTGAAGCTTGGTGGGAGCGACTGGAGGATTCTGTCAACGACCGCTTCATCTGGGAGATTCATTCCAGCTGAGACAAGCGATTGTGCAATCCTGAAATCTTGAGGATGTGCTCACTGACAGAACTGTTCTCCTCCATCTTACAGCTGTAGAATGCGTCGGAGACATCATATCTCTCGACTCGGGCATGAGCTTGGAAAACCATTTTCAGCTCTTCGAACATCTCATATGCTCCATGGTGCTCAAAACGCTTTTGGAGCCCCGATTCTAAACTGTAAAGCATGCCGCACTGAACCAGGGAGTAATCATCACTACGCGACTGCCAGACGTTCAAAACGTCTTGGTCCGCATCGGGAGCAGGTGCATCACCTAGCGGTGCTTCTAGGACATATGATCTCTTGGCAGCTATGAGGATAATCCTCAGGTTACGGACCCAATCCGTATAGTTGCTACCATCGTCTTTCAGCTTGGTTTTCTCTAGGAACGCGTTGAAGTTGAGGGAAACCTGAGCGTGGGCCATTTGATCTACAAGAGATATTGTAAAGAATTTAGACTAAGTTCATGATAATTAAGTTCATCTTAATCAAATTATAATGAACTCCCACTCAGAATGACATCTCTCTAGTCATCTAAGTGATACACGATCCGAATCGAGTAGTCCGTGTCCAATCATCACGTGAGACGGACTAGTCAAAAACGGTGAACATCTTCATGTTGATCGTATCTTCTATACGACTCGTGTTCGACCTTTCGGTCTTCCGTGTTCCGAGGCCATGTCTGTACATGCTAGGCTCGTCAAGTGAACCCTAAGTGTATCGCGTGTGTAAATCTGTCTTACACCCGTTGTATGTGAACGTTAGAACCTATCACACCCGATCATCACGTGGTGCTTCAGAACAACGAGCTTTAGCAACGGTGCACAGTTAGGGGAAACACATTACTTGAAATTTTAGTGAGAGATCATCTTATTTACTACCGTCGTTCTAAGTAAACAAGATGCAAAAACATGATAAACATCACATGCAATCAATTATAGTGACATGATATGGCCAATATCATCTTGCTCCTTGGATCTCCATCTTCGGGGCACCATGATCATCTTGTCACCGGCTCGACACCATGATCTTCATCATCATGATCTCCATCATCGTGTCTTGAGGAAGTCGTCACGCCAACTATTACTTCTACTACTATAGCTAACGTTTAGCAACGAAGTAAAGTAATTACATGGCGTTATTCAGTGACACGCAGGTCATACAATAATAAAGACAACTCCTATGGCTCCTGCCGGTTGTCAAGTTCATCGACATGCAAGTCGTGATTCCCTATTACAAAAACATGATCAATCTCATACATCACATCTTCGTTCTTGGCCATACCACGTCACAAAACACATGCTGCAAAAACAAGTTAGACGTCCTCTAATTGTTGTTGCAAGTTTTACGTGGCTTCTATAGGATTTCTAGCAAGAACGTTTCTTACCTACGCCAAAACCACAACGTGATTTGTCAACTTCTATTTACCCTTCATAAGGACCCTTTTCATCGAATCCGATCCGACTAAAGTAGGAGAGACAGACACCCGCCAGCCACCTTATGCATCTAGTGCATGTCTGTCGGTGGAACCAGTCTCACGTAAGCGTACGTGTAAGGTCGGTCCGGGCCGCTTCATCCCACAATACCGCCGAATCAAGATTGACTAGTAACGGTAAGAAAGTTGAACAAGATCATACGCCCACAACTGCTTTGTGTTCTACTCGTGCCAAGATGCTACGCATAAAACCTAGGCTCTGATACCACTGTTGGGGAACGTACCATAAATCAAAAAAATTCTACGTCTTCACCAAGATCCAACTATGGAGACACCTAGCAACGAGCAACTAAGAGTGCATCTACATACCGTTATGAAGATTGCGTGCGGAAGCTTTCAACGAAGCAAGGATGAAGTAGTCGTACTCTTCACGTTCTTCGTCACCGATGATCTAGCGCCGAACGGACGGCACCTCCGCGTTCAACACACGTACGGTGCAGCAACGTCACCTCCTTCTTGATCCAGCAAGGGGGGAGGAGAAGTCGTCAGAGATCCGGCAGCACGACGGCGTGATGACGGATGCAGTGGAGATCGCAGCAGGGCTTCGCCGGGCGCCCTGCGTGGGAGTTGGGAGGTGTGACGGGAGGGGGAGAGGCGCCAGGGCTGAGGTGCGGCTGCCCTCTCCCCCCCACATATATATAGGGGGCCAGGGGGCGGCGGCCAGGGAGGAGTCCCCCTCCCCCAAGGCAAGTGGTGGCCCCCCCTCCCCTTAGGGTTAATCTCTAGGCGCAGGGGAGGTGGGCCTCCCTTGGTGGTGCGCCAGCCCTGAGGGATGGACACATCCCCTCGCGGCCTAGGGGCCCCACCGGGAGGGGTGGCCCCACCCGGTGGACCCCGGGGCCCCTCCGATGGTCCCGGGACGCTCCCGGTGACCCCCGGAGATCACCCGTTGGCCGAAACTGGACTTCCCATATATCAATCTTTACCTCCGGACCATTCCGGAACTCCTCGTGACGTCCGGGATCTCATCCGGGACTCCGAACAACTTTCGGGTTTCCACGTGCATTAATCTCTACGACCCTAGCGTTACCGAACCTTAAGTGTGTAGACCCTACGGGTTCGGGAGACACGTAGACATGACCGAGACCACTCTCCGGTCAATAACCAACAGCGGGATCTGGATACCCATGTTGGTTCCCACGTGTTCCTCGATGATCTTCATCGGATGAACCACTGTGTCAAGGATTCACTCAATCCCGTATGTTATTCCCTTTGTCCATCGGTACGGTACTTGCCCGAGATTCGATCGTCGGTATTCCCAATACCTTGTTCAATCTCGTTATGGCAAGTCTCTTTACTCGATCCGTAATCCATCATCCCGTGACTAACTACTTAGTCACATTGAGCTCATTATGATGATGTCTTACCGAGTGGGCCCAGAGGTACCTCTCCGTCATACGGAGTGACAATATCCCAGTCTCGGTTCGTACCAACTCAACAGACACTTTCTGAGATACCCGATGCGTACCTTTATAGCCACCCAGTTATGTTGTGACGGTTGGCACACCCAAAGCACTCCTACGGTATCCGGGAGTTGTACAACCTCATGGTCTAAGGAATAAATACTTGACACCGAAAAGCTTATGCATTACGAACTATACGATCTCGTGTTATGCTCAAGTTTGGGTCTTGTCCATCACATCATTCTCCTAATGATGTGATCCCGTCATCACTGACATCCTATGTCCATGGTCAGGAAACCGTGACCATCTGTTGATCAACGAGCTGGATACTAGAGGCCTACCAGGGACTCATTGTGGTCTGTGTATTCACACATGTATCGCTGTTTCCGTACAATACAATTCAAGCATGAATAACAGACAATTATCATGAACAAGGAGATATAATAAAAATGCTTTTATTATTGCCTCTAGGGCATATCTCCAACACCCTAGGCCTTGTTTCCACCATTGCAATACCATTTGTGCTCACGTTTACCGCTTGTTTGCTTGCTGCACTTTTTATTACAGATTTATATTACTTTGCTTTATCACTCCTATCATCCATATCACTTGCCATTTAACATCTCTTCGCCGAACTAGTGCACCTATACAACTCCTAGTTGTATTAGGTGTGTTGGGGACACAAGAGACTTCTTGTATCTTAGTTGCAGGGTTTCTTGAGAGAGACCATCTTCAACCTCTACTTCCCTGAGTTCGATAAACCTTAGGTCATCCACTTGAGGGAAATTGCTGCTGTCCTACAAACCTCTGCGCTTGGAGGCCCAACATAGTCTACAAGAGTAGAAGCGTGTGTAGACATCATCTCCTACTGGATTGATACGTTGGTTCTCAAAAACCGAGGGAAATACTTATGCTACTATGCTGCATCACCCTTTCCTCTTCGAGGGAAAACAACGCAAGCTCGAGAAGTAGCAAGAAGAATTTCTAGCGTCGTTGCGGGGGAGATCTACGGAAAAGTCATATACCAAGTACCTATCACAAACCCTTATCCCTCGCATTACATTATTTGCCTCTCGTTTTCCTCTCCCCCACTTCACCTTTGCCATTTTATTCGCCCCCTTATGTGCTCCGTGTGTTTTGTCGTTTGCCTTGCCGTCAATGCTAGTCCCTTATCTGCTCCTTTCTCTCCCGAGTTTGAACTTCTTCACTTCAAACAAAAGCAAGGAGAAAACTTAAAAGATGCTTGGTATAGGATGATGGAATCTTATCGTAATTGCACCTTAGAGGTGAATTTGAAAATTTTACTTCGCAATTTTTATGTTGGACTAAATATGTCCCATAGACAACTCTTGGATTGCGTTGCCAAAGGAAATTTTATCGAAATTGATCCCAGTATTGCGCATGAAATTATAGAGGGAATAGTGGGAATACTACCTCAACAAAAGGGGTTACATCATGCCCAAGAAGAGACACAAGTTTCTGAGAAAATTTGCGAAGTAATGAAAATATTACAAAAGTCTCTTTAACCTCTTAAGAGTGTTAGTGGAAATCTCCACCGCATGAATATGTTGATCACCCTTTGCAATAAGCGGTTGGATTCGTTAGATCGAAAGATTTCCGAATATGAAGGGAAACGTAAAGAACCTCCCGGATTCGAGCTTGACATCGCTAAAAGGATAAAAACCAAAGATGTCAATACCTAGACCTATTCTTGTATCATGCCTAGCTAGGGGCGTTAAACGATAGCGCTTGTTGGGAGCCAACCCAATTTTATTTTATTTTATTTTGCTTATGTCTAGTAATAAATAATTCATCTAGCTTCTGGTTAGATGTGCTTTTGTGTTTTAATTAGTGTTTGTGCCAAGTAGAACCTTTGGGAAGACTTGGGTGAAGTTTATGCGATCACGCTGTAAAAAATAGAAACTTTAGCGCTCACAAGATTAGCTACCATTTTTTTTACTGGAGAGTGATTTTTAGTTGATTCTTTTTGCATATGATTAATAGAAAAAAAATTCCCCGCGTCCATCGATTTATTTCATTTTTTTAGAGTTACAGAATTATTCGAAAGTTACAGATTGCTACAAATTGTTCTGTTTTTCGTGTGTTGTTTGCTTATTTTGATGAATCTATGAGTAGTATCGGGGGGTATGAATCATAGAGAAGTTGTAATACATTAGGTTTAACACCAACATAAATAAAGAATGAGTTCATTATAGTACCTTTGAATGGTGGTTTTCTTTCTTATACTAACGGAACTCACGAGATTTTAGGCTAAGTTTTGTGTTGTGAAGTTTTCAAGTTTTTGGGTAAGGATTTGATGGACTATGGAACAAAGAGTGGAAAGAGCCTAGGATTAGGTATGCCCAAGGCACCCCAAGGTAAAATTCAAGGACAACAAAAAGCATAAGCTTGGGGATGCCTTCCTCTTTCGTCTTCGTCTATCGGTAACTTTACTTGAGACTATATTTTTATTCACCACATGATATGTGTTTTGCTTGGAGCGTCATGTATGATTTGAGTCTTTGCTTTTTAGTTTACCATAATCATCCTTGATGGACACACCTTTTGAGAGAGATACACATGAATCGGAATTTATTAGAATACTCTATGTGCTTCACTTATATCTTTTGAGCTAGATAGTTTTGCTCTAGTGCTTCACTTACATCTTTTTAGAGCACGGTGGTGGTTTTATTTTATAGAAATTATTGATCTCTCATGCTTCACTTATATTATTTTGAGAGTCTCTTAGAACATCATGGTAATGTGCTTTGGTTATAAATTTAGTCCTAATATGATAGGCATCCAAGATGGGTATATAAAGTGCATTGAATATTATGAGAAGTTTGATACTTGATGATTGTTTTGAGATACGAGGATGGTAATATTAGAGTCATGCTAGTAGAGTAGTTGTGAATTTGAGAAATACTTGTGTTGAGGTTTGCAAGTCCCGTAGCATGCACGTATGGTAACCGTTGTGTGACAAATTTGAAGCATGAGGTATTTCATTGAGTGTCATCCTTTGTGAGGAGGTCGGGATCGCGCGATGGTTAACTCCTACCAACCCTTCCCCAAGGAGCATGCGTGTAGTACTTTATTTTGATGACTTGTAGATTTTTGCAATAAGTATGTGAGTTCAATATGACTAATGTTAAGTCCATGGATTATGCGCACTCTCACCCTTCCACCATTGCTAGCCTCTCTTGTACCGCGCAACTTCCGCCGGTACCATACACCCACCATATACCTTCCTCAAAACAGCCACCATACCTACCTATCATGGCATTTCCATAGCCATTCCGAGATATATTGCCATGCAACTTTCCACCGTTCCGTTTACTATGACACGCTTCATTATTGTCATATTGCCATGCATGATCATGTAGTTGACATCGTATTTGTGGCTAGGCCACCATGCATAATTTTTCATACATGTCACTCTTGATTCATTGCACATCCCGGTACACCGCCGGAGGCATTCATATAGAGTCATACTTTGTTCTAGTATCGAGTTGTAATCTTTGAGTTGTAAATAAATAGAAGTGTGATGATCATCATTATTAGAGCATTGTCCCAAATAAAAAAGGAAAAAAAGAAGAAGAAAGGCCAAATAAAAAGAAAGGCCCAAAAAAGGGAAAAAATAAAAAATAAAAAGAAAAAGAATAAAAAAAAGGGACAATGGTACTATCTTTTTCCACACTTGTGCTTCAAAAGTAGCACCATGATCTTCATGATAGAGAGTCTCTTGTTTTGTCACTTTCATATACTAGTGGGAATTTTCATTATAGAACTTGGCTTGTATATTCCAACGATGGGCTTCCTCAAATGCCCTAGGTCTTTGTGAGCAAGCAAGTTGGATGCACACCCACTTAGTTTCTTTTGTTGAGCTTTCATACATTTATAGCTCTAGTGCATCCGTTGCATGGCAATCCCTACTCACTCACATTGATATCTATTGATGGGCATATCCATAGCCCATTGATACGCCTAGTTGATGTGAGACCATATTCCTCTTTTGTATTCTCCACAACCACCACTCTATTCCACCTATAGTGCTATATCCATGGCTCACGCTCATGTATTGCGTGAAAGTTGAAAAGTTTGAAAAAATTCAAGTGTGAAACAAATGGTTGGCTGAAACCGGGGTTTAGCATGATTTGAGTGTTTTGTGTGACGAAGATGGAGCATAGCCAAACTATATGATTTTGTAGGGATGAACTTTCTTTGGCCATGTTATTTTGAGAAGATATGATTGCTTTCTTAGTATGCTTGAAGTATTATTATTCTTATGTCGATATAGACTTTTGTCTTAAATCTTTTGGATCTGAACATTCATGCCACAATAAATAAAATTACATAGAATTATGTTGGGTAGCATTCCACATCAAAAATTCTGTTTTTATCATTTACCTACTCGAGCACGAGCAGGAATTAAGCTTGGGGATGCTTGATACGTCTCCAACGTATCTATAATTTTTTATTGTTCCATGCTATTATATATTCTGTTTTGGATGTTAGTTGGGCTTTATTATACACTTTTATATTATTTTTGGAGTTAACCTACTAACCCAAGGCCCAGTGCAAATTGTTGTTTTTTTGCCCATTTCAGTGTTTTGCAGAAAAGGAATGTCAAACGGAGTCCAAACGGAATGAAACCATCGGGAGAGTCATTTTTGGAACAATATCAACACAGAAGACTTGGAGTACACGCCAGGAAGCGAGAGAGATGGCCACAAGGGCAGGGGCCCGCCCAGGGGGGTAGGCGCGCCCCCCACCCTTGTGGGCCCCCTATTGCTCCCATGACGTCCCTCTTCCTCCTATATATACCTACGTACCCTGAAACCATCGGGGAGCACCACGGAACCCTAATTCCACCGCCGCAACCTTCTATACCCGTGAGATCCCATCTTGGGGCTTGTTCCGGAGCTCCGCCGGAGGGGGCATCGATCACGGAGGGCTTCTACATCAACACCATAGCCTCTCCGATGAGTTGTGTGTAGTTTACCACAGACCTTCGGGTCCATAGTTATTAGCTAGATGGCTTCTTCTCTCTCTTTGGATCTCAATACAAAGTTCTCCTTGATCTTCTTGGAGATCTATTCAATGTAATTCTTTTTGCGATGTGTTTGTCGAGATCCGATGAATTGTGGGTTTATGATCAAGATTATCTATGAACGATATTGGATTCTTTTCTGAAATCTTTTATGCGTGATTTAAATATCCTTGCAAGTCTCTTCGAATTATCGGTTTGGTTCGGCCTACTAGATCTATAGTTCTTGCAATGGGAGAAGTGCTTGGCTTTGGGTTCAATCTTGTGGTGTCCTTTCCCTGTGACAGCAGGGGCAGCAAGGCACATATTGTATTGTTGCCATCGAGGATAAAAAGATGAATACCTTGGTTCTCAGAAACTCAGGGAAATACTTACGCTACTGTGCTACATCACCCTTTCCTCTTCGAGGGAAAACAATGCAAGCTCGAGAAGTAGCAACCTCCCTACTAAACTTATAGCAAGGCACACATCAGGTCTGGTACACAGCATTGCATACATGATAGATCCTATGGCCGAGGCATAGGGAATAACTTTCATTTTCTCTCTATCTTCTGCAGTGGTCGGGCATTGAGTCTTACTCAACTTCACACCTTGTAATACAGGCAAGAACCCATTCTTTGACTGATCCATTTTGAACTTCTTCAAAACTTTATCAAGGTATGTGCTTTGTGAAAGTCCAATTAAGCGTCTTGATCTATCTCTATAGATCTTGATGCCTAATATATAAGTAGCTTCACCGAGCTCTTTCATTGAAAAAATCTTATTCAAGTATCCCTTTATGCCATCCAGAAATTCTATATCATTTCCAATCAACAATATGTCATCCACTTATAATATCAGAAATGCTACAGAGCTCCCACTCACTTTCTTGTAAATATAGGCTTCTCCAAAAGTCTGTATAAAACCATATGCTTTTATCACCTCATCAAAGCGTATATTCCAACTCCGAGATGCTTGCACCAGTCCATAGATGGATCGCTGGAGCTTGCACACTTTGTTAGCACCTTTAGGATCGACAAAATCTTCTGGTTGCATCATATACAACTCCTCTTTGAGGTATCCATTAAGGAATGTAGTTTTGACATCCATTTGCTAGATTTCATAATCATAAAATGCGGCAATTGCTACGGGTGAGAAAGTCTCATCGTAGTCAACTCCTTGAACTTGTCGAAAACCTGTCGCAACAAGTCGAGCTTTGTAGACAGTAACATTACCATCGGCGTCAGTCTTCCTCTTAAAGATCAATTTATTTTCAATGGCTTGCCGATCATTGGGCAAGTCAACCAAAGTCCACATTCTCATACATGGATCCCATCTCAGATTTCATGGCCTCAAGCCATTTTGCGGAATCCGGGCTCATCATTGCTTCCTCATAGTTCATAGGTTCATCATGGTCTAGTAACATGACTTCCAAAACCGGGTTACCGTACCACTATGGCGCGGAACGCACTCTGGTTGACCTATGAGGTTCAGCAGTAACTTGATCTGAAGTTTCATGATCATCATCATTAGCTTCCTCACTGATTGGTGTAGGAATCACTGGAACTAGTTTCTGTGATGTACTACTTTCCAATTCGGTAGAAGGTACAATTACCTCTTCACATCCACTATCCTCCCACTCACTTCTTTCGAGAGAAACTCTTTCTCTAGAAAGGACTCATTCTTAGCAACGAATGTCTTGTCTTCGGATGTGTGATAGAAGGTGTACCCAACAGTTTCCTTTGGGTATCCTATGAAGACACATTTCTCCGACTTGGGTTCGAGCTTATCAGGTTGAAGTTTTTTCACATAAGCATCACAGCCGCAAACTTTAAGAAATGACAACTTGGGTTTCTTGCCAAACCACAGTTCATAAGGTGTCGTCTCAACGGATTTAGATGGTGCCCTATTTAACATGAATGTAGCTGTCTCTAAAGCATAACCCCAAAACGATAGTGGTAAATTGGTAAGAGACATCATAGATCGCACCATATCTAATAAAGTACGGTTACGAAGTTCGGACACGCCATTACGCTGTTGTGTTCCGGGTGGCGTGAGCTGTGAAACTATTCCACGTTGTTTAAAATGAAGACCAAACTCGTAACTCAAATATTCGCCTCCACGATCAGATTGTAGAAACTTTATTTTCTTGTTACGATGATTCTCTACTTCACTCTGAAATTCTTTGAACTTTTCAAATGTTTCAGACTTGTGCTTCATTAAGTAGATATACCCATATATGCTCCAATCATCAGTGAAGGTCAGAAAATAACCATACCCACCGCGAGCCTCAACACTTATTGGTCTGCATACATCAGTATGTATGATTTCCAACAAGTCAGTTGCTCGCTCCATTGTTCCGGAGAACGAAGTTTTATTCATCTTGCCCATGAGGCATGGTTCGCAAGCACCAAGTGATTCATAATCAAGTGATTCCAAAAGTCCATCAGCATGGAGTTTCTTCATGCGCTTTACACCAATATGACCTAAACGGCAGTGCCACAAATAAGTTGCCCTATCATTATCAACTTTGCATCTTTTGGCTTCAATATTATGAATATGTGTATCACTACGATCGAGATCCAACAAGAGTAGATCACTCTTCAAGGGTGCATGACCATAAAAGATATTACACATATAAATAAAACAACCATTATTCTATGATTTAAATGAATAACCATCTGGCAACAAATAAGATCCAGATATAATGTTCATGCTCAACGCTGGAACCAAATAATTATTATTTAGGTCTAAAACTAATCCCGAAGGTAGATGTAGAGGTAGCGTGCCGACGGCGATCACATCGATTTTGGAACCATTTCCCACGCGCGTCGTCACCTTGTCCTTAGCTAATCTTCATTTAATTCGTAGCCCATGTTTTGAGTTACAAATATTAGCAACCGAACTAGTATCAAATACCCAGGTGCTACTACGAGCATTAGTAAGGTACACATCAATAACATGTATATCAAATATAACTTTGTTCACTTTGCCATCCTTCTTATCCGCCAAATACTTGGGGTGGTTCCGCTTCCAGTGTCCAGTCCCTTTGTAGTAGAAGCACTCAGTTTCAGGCTTGGCTCCAGACTTGGGTTTCTTCGCGGGATTAGCAACTGGCTTGCTATTCTTCTTGAAGTTCCCCTTCTTTCCCTTGCCCTTTTTCTTGAAACTAGTGGTCTTGTTAACCATCAACACTTGATGCTCCTTTTTTATTTCTACCTCCGCAGCTTTGAGCATAGCGAAGAGCTCGGGAATTGTCTTCTGCATCCCTTGCATATAGCGAAGAGCAGTTCATCACGAAGCCTTTATAGCTTGGTGGCAGTGATTGAAGAACTCCATCAATAACACTATCTTCGTCAACTTTGCAACCATGTTGAGTCATGTGATTGTAGTACCCAGACATTCTGAGTATGTGTTCACTGATAAAACTGTTCTCCTCCATCTTGCAGATGTAGAACTTATTGGAGACTTCATATCTCTCAATTTGGGCATTTGCTTGAAATATTAACTTCAACTCTTGGAACATCTCATATGCTCAATGACGTTCAAAATGTCTTTGAAGTCCCGATTCTAAGCCGTAAAGCATGGCACACTGAACTATCGAGTAGTCATCAGACCGCGTCTGCCAGACGTTCAAAGCGTCTACATTAGCGGATGGGGGCTTGTCACCTAGTGGTGCTTCAAGGACATAATTCTTCCGTGCAGCAATGAGGATAATCCTCAAGTTACGGACCTAGTCCGTGTAGTTGCTACCATCATCTTTCAACTTAGCTTTCTCTAGGAACACATTAAAATTCAAGGGAACGGTAACACGGGCCATTGATCTACAACATAGATATGCAAAAACTATCAGGACTAAGTTCATGATAAATTAAAGTTCAATTAATCATATTACCAAAGAACTCCCACTTAGATAGACATCCCTCTAGTCATCTAAATGATCACGTGATCCAAATCAACTAAACCATGTCCGATCATCACGTGAGATGGAGTAGTTTTCAGTGGTGCACATCTTATGTTGATCATATCAACTATATGATTCACGCTCGATCTTTCGGTCTCCAGTGTTCCGAGGCCATGTCTGTACATGCTAGGCTCGTCAAGTTTAACCCGAGTATTCTGCGTGTGCAAAACTGTCTTACACCCGTTGTATTTGAACGTAGAGCTTATCACACCCGTGACATGATATGGCCATCATCACCTTCTGCATTTGATCTCCATCTCCAAAGCATCGTCATGATCTCCATCGTCACCGGCTTGACACCATGATCTTCATTGTAGCGTCGTGGTCGTCTCGCCAACTATTGCTACTACTACTATCACTAACTCATAGTGATAAAATAAACATGGCCTTCGCAATTCATACAATAAAGAGACAACCATAAGGCTCCTGCCGATTGCCGATAATTTATAAAACATGATCATCTCATACAATAACGTATAATGGATCTGAAGGAAATATGCCCTAGAGGCAATAATAAAGTTATTATTTATTTCCTTATATCATGATAAATGTTTATTATTCATGCTAGAATTGTATTAACCGGAAACTTAGTATATGTGTGAATACATAGACAAACAGTATGTCCCTAGTTTGCCTCTACTAGACTAGCTCATTGATCAAAGATGGTTATGTTTCCTAGCCATGGACATGAGTTGTCATTTGATCAACAGGATCACATCATTAGGAGAATGATGTGATGGACTAGACCCATATGTTAGCTTAGCACTATGATCATTTAGTTTTTACTGCTATTGCTTTCTTCATGACTTATACATATTCCTATGAATATGAGATTATGCAACTCCCGAATACCGTAGGAACACCTTGTGTGCTATCAAACGTCACAACGTAACTGGGTGATCATAAAGATGCTCTACATGTGTCTCCGAAAGTGTTCGTGGTGTTGGCATAGATCAAGACTAGGATTTGTCACTCCGAGTGTCGAAGAGGTATCTCTAGGCCCTCTCGGTAATACACATCATAATAAGCCTTGCAAGCAAATGACTAATGAGTTAGTCACGAGATGATGTATTACGGAACGAGTAAAGAGACTTGCCGGTAATGAGATTGAACTAGATATAGAGATACCGACGATCGAATCTCGGGCAAGTAACATACCGATGACAAAAGGAACAACGTATGTTGTTATGCAGTTTGACCGATAAAGATCTTCGTAGAATATGTAGGAGCCAATATGAGCATCCAGGTTCCGCTATTGGTTATTGACCGGAGATGAGTCTCGGTCATGTCTACATAGTTCTCGAACCCGTAGGGTCCGCACGCTTAACGTTTGATGACGATTGGTATTATGAGTTTATGAGTTTTAATGTACCGAAGGTAGTTCGGAGTCCCGGATGAGATCACGGACATGACGAGGAGTCTCGGAATGTCTGAGACGTAAACATTGATATATTGGACGACTATATTCGGACACCGGAAGTGTTCCATAAAGTTTCGGAATTAACCGGAGTATTGGGGGGTTTACCGGAACCCCTGGGGAAGCTATGGGCCTCAATGGGCCGTAGGAGAAAGAGGGTAGGAGGGCCAGGGCTAGGCCGCGCGCCCCCCACCCCTTGTTCCGAATTGGACAAGGAGGGAGGGGGGCCGGCGCCCCTTTCCTTCTCCTTCTCCCTCTCCTTCCTTTCCCCCTTTCCTAGTAGGATTGCTCCTCCTAGGCGCGCCAATAGGGGCCGGCCGGCCTCCCCCCTTGCTCCTTTATATACGGGGGCAGGGGGCACCCAAAGACACACAAGTTGAATTGTTTTAGCCGTGTGCGGTGCCCCCCTCCACAGAAACACACCTCGGTCATACCGTTGCAGTGCTTAGGCGAAGCCCTGCGCCGGTAGGTACATCATATCTGTCACCACGCCGTCGTGCTGACGAAACTCTCCCGTGAAGCTCAACTGGATCAAGAGCTCGTGGGACGTCATCAAGCTGAACGTGTGCTGAACGCGGAGGTGCCGTACGTTCGGTGCTTGATCGGTTGGATCGCAAACAAGTTCGACTACATCAACCGTGTCACTTGACGCTTCCGCTTCCGGTCTACGAGGGTACGTAGACACACTCCCCCCTCTCGTGGCTATGCATCTGGTAGATAGATCTTGCATGATCGTAGGAAAATTTTGAAAATACTACGTTCCCCAACAGTGGCATCATGAGTCAGGTCTATGCATAGATGATATGCACGAGTAGAACACAAGTGAGTTGTGGACGATACTAGTCATACTGCTTACCAGCATGTCATACTTTGCTTCGGCGGTATTGTGAGATGAAGCGGCCTGGACCGACATTACGCGTACGCTTACGCGAGACTAGTTTCGCCGTTATGAGCACTCGTTGCTTAAAGGTGACTGGCGGGTGTCTGTCTCTCTCACTTTAGCTGAATCAAGTGTGACTACGCCCGGTCCTTGTGAAGATTAAAACAGCACATACTTGACGAAACATCGTTGTGGTTTTATTATGCGTAGGTAAGAACGGTTCTTGCTAAGCCCGTAGCAGCCACGTAAAACTTTCAGCAACAAAGTAGAGGACGTCTAACTTGTTTTTGTAGGGCATGTTGTGATGTGACATGGTCAAGACATGATGACTTATACGGTTTTGTATGAGATGATCATGTTTTGTAAAGTTATCGGCAACTGGCAGGAGCCATATGGTTGTCGCTTTATTGTATGAAATGCAATCGCCATGTAATTGCTTTACTTTATCACTAAGTGGTAGCGATAGTCGTAGAAGCAATAGTTGGCGAGACGACAATGATGCTACGATGAAGATGAAGGTGTCACGCCAGTGACGAAGGTGATCATGACGGTGCTTTGGAGATGGAGATCAAAAGCACAAGATGATGATGGCCATATCATGTCACATATTTTGATTGCATGTGATGTTTATCTTATTATGCTTCTTATTTTGCTTAGTACGACGGTAGCATTATAAGATGATCCCTTACAAAATTTCAAGGTATAAGTGTTCTCCCTGAGTATGCACCGTTGCGAAAGTTCGTCGTGCCGAGACACCACGTGATGATCGGGTGTGATAAGCTCTACGTTCAAATACAACTAGTGTAAGCCAGTTTTGCACACGCAGAATACTCGGGTTAAACTTGACGAGCCTAGCATATGCAGATATGGCCTCGGAACACTGGAGACCGAAAGGTCGAGCGTGAATCATATAGTAGATATGATCAACATAAGATGTTCACCATTGAAAATTACTCCATCTCACGTGATGATCGGACATGGTTTAGTTGATTTGGATCACGTGATCATTTAGATGACCAGAGGGATGTCTATCTAAGTGGGAGTTCTTCAAGTAATATGATTAATTGAACTTTAAATTATCATGAACTTAGTCCTGGTAGTATTAGTATATCTGTGTTGTAGATCAATAGCTCGCGATATAGCTCCCCGTTTATTTTATATGTTCCTAGGGAAATATAAGTTGAAAGATGTTAGTAGCAATGATGTGGACTAGGTCCGTGATCTGAGGATTATCCTCATTGCTGCACAGAAGTATTATGTCCTTGATGCACCACTAGGTGACGAACCTATTGCGGGAGCGGATACAAACGTTATGAACGTTTGACAAGCTCGATATGATGACTACTTGATAGTTTAGCGCGCCATGCTTTACGGCTTATAACCAGGACTGCAAAAACGTTTTGAACGCCATGGAGCATATGAGATGTTCCAAGAGTTGAAATTAGTATTTCATACTCATGCCCGTGTCGAGAGGTATAAGACCTCTGACAGTACATTGCCTACAAGATGGAGAAGAATAGCTCAACCAGTGAGCATGTGCTCAGATTGTCTGGGTACTACAATTGCTTGAATCAAGTGGGAGTTAATCTTCCAGATAAGATAGTAATTGACAAGTTCTCTAGAAACTATCACCAAGTTAGTAGAACTTCGTGATGAACTATAATATGCAAGGGATGACAAAAGTAATTCCCGAGCTCTTCGCGATACTAAAATCAGCGAAGGTAGAAATCAAGAAAGAGCATCAAGTGTTGATGGTTAACAAGACCACTTGTTTCAAGTAAAGGGCAAAGGGATAGAAGGGGAACTTCAAGAAGAATGACAAGCAAGTTGTCACTCCCGTGAAGAAACCCAAAGCTAAACTCAAGCCTGAAAGTAAGTGCTTCTACTGCAAAGGAAATGGTCACTGGAAGTGGAACTGCCCTAGATACTTGGTGGATAAGAAGGATGGCAAAGTGAACAAAGGTATATTTGATATACAGATTATTGATGTGTACTTTACTAGTGTTCATAGCAACCCCTGGGTATTTGATACCAGTTCAGTTGCTAAAATTAGTAACTCGAAACAAGAGTTGCAGAATGAACAGAGACTAGTTAAAGGTGAAGTGACGATGTGTGTTGGAAGTGGTTCCAAGAATGATATGATCATCATCGCACACTCCCTATACTTTCGGGATTAGTGTAGAACCTAAATAAATGTTATTTGGCATTTGCGTTAAGCATGAATATGATTTGATCATGTTTGTTGCAATACGGTTATTATTTAAAGCCGTAGAATAATTGTTATTCTATTTGCATGAATAAAGCCTTCGATGGTCATACACCCAATGAAAATAGTTTGTTGGATCTCGATCGTAGTGATACACATATTCATAATATTGAAGCCAAAAGATGCAAGGTTAATAATGATAGTGCAACGTATTTGTGGCACTGCCGTTTAGGTCATATTGGTGTAAAGCGCATGAAGAAACTCCATAGTGATGGACTTTTGGAATCACTTGATTATGAATCACTTGGTGCTTGCGAACCATGCCTCATGGGCAAGATGACTAAAACTCCGTTCTCCGGAACTATGGAGCGAGCAACAGAGTTGTTGGAAATCATTCATACTGATGTATGCGGACCAATGAGTGTCGAAGCTCGCAGCAGGTATCGTTATTTTCTGACTTTCACTGATGATTTGAGCAGATATGGGCATATCTACTTAATGAAGCACAAGTCTGAAACATTTGAAAAGTTCAAAGAATTTCAGAGTGAAGTAGAGAATCATCCTAACAAGAAAATAAAGTTTCTGCGATCTGATCGTGGAGGAGAATATTTGAGTTACGAGTTTGGTCTTCATTTGAAACAATGTGGAATAGTTTCACAACTCACGCCACCCGGAAGACCACAGCGTAATGGTGTGTCCGAACGTCGTAACCGTACTTTATTGGATATGGTGCGATCTATGATGTCTGTTACCGATTTACCACTATCGTTTTGGGGATATGCATTAAAGACAGCTGCATTCATGTTAAATAGGGCACCATCTAAATCCGTTGAGATGACGCCTTGTGAATTGTGGTTTGGCAAGAAACCAAAGTTGTCGTTTCTTAAAGTTTGGGGCTGCGATGCTTATGTGAAAAAGCTTCAACCTGATAAGCTCGAACCCAAGTTGGAGAAATGTGTCTTCATAGGATACCTAAAGGAAACTGTTGGGTACACCTTCTATCACAGATCCGAAGGCAAGATATTCGTTGCTAAGAATGGATCCTTTCTAAAGAAGGAGTTTCTCTCGAAAGAAGTGAGTGGGAGGAAAGTGGAACTTGATGAGGTAATTGTACCTTCTCCCGAATTGGATAGTAGTACATCACAGAAACTAGTTCTAGTGATTCCTACACCAATTAGTGAGGAAGCTAATGATGATGATCATGAAACTTCAGATCAAGTTACTGTTGAATCTCGTAGGTCAACCAGAGTACGCTCCGCACCAGAGTGGTATGGTAACCCTATTCTGGAAGTCATGTTACTAGACCATGATGAACCTATGAACTATGAGGAAGCGATGATGAGCCCAAATTCAACAAAATGGCTTGAGGCCATGAAGTCTGAGATGGGATCCATGTATGAGAACAAAGTGTGGACTTTGGTTGACTTGCCCGATGATCGGCAAGCCATTGAAAATAAATGGATCTTTAAGAGGAAGACTGACGCCGATGGTAATGTTACTGTCTACAAAGCTCGACTTGTTGCGAAAGGTTTTCGACAAGTTCAAGGTGTTGACTACGATGAGATTTTCTCACCCGTAGCGATGCTTAAGTCTGTCCGAATCATGTTAGCAATTGCCACATTTTATGAAATTTGGCAAATGGATAACGAAACTGCGTTCTTTAATGGATTTATTAAAGAAGAGTTGTATATGATGCAACCAGAAGTTTTTGTCAATCCTAAAGGTGCTAGAAAATTGTGCAAGCTCCAGCGATCCATCTATGGACTGGTGCAAGCATCTCGGAGTTGGAATATACGCTTTGATAAGTTTATCAAAGCATATAGTTTTGTACAGACTTGCTGTGAAGCCTGTATTACAAGAAAGTGAGTGGGAGCACTACAGCCTTTCTGATAAGTATATGTGAATGCATATTGTTGATCAGAAATGATGTAGAATTTTTCTGGAAAGCATGAAGGAGTGTTTGAAAGGAGTTTTTCAAAGAAAGACCTCGGTGAAGCTACTTACATATTGAGCATCATGATCTATAGATAGATCAAGACGCTTGATAAGTTTTTTCAATGAGTACATACCTTGACAAGTTTTTGAAATAGTTCAAAATGGATCAGTCAAAGAAGGAGTTCTTGTCTGAGTTGTAAGGTATGAAGTTGAGTAAGACTCAAAGCCCGACCTCGGCGGAAGATAGAGAAAGAATGAAAGTCATTCCCTATGCCTCAGCCATAGGTTCTATAAAGTATGCCATGCTGTGTACCAAACCTGTTGTGTACCTTACCATGAGTTTGGCAAGGAGGTACAAAAGTGATCCAGTAGTAGATCACTGGACAGCGGTCAAAATTATCCTTAGTTACTGGATAACTAAGGAAATGTTTTCTCGATTATGGAGGTGATAAAGAGTTCGTCGTAAAGAGTTACACCGATGCAAGCTTTACACTAATCCAGATGACTCTAAGTATCAATCTGGATGCATATTGGAAGTGGGAGCAATTAACTAGAGTAGCTCCATGCAGAGCATTGTAGACATAGAAATTTGCGAAATACATACGGATCTGAATGTGTCAGACCCGTCGACTAAACTTCTCTCACTAGCAAACCATGATCACACCTTACTACTCTTGGGTGTTAATCACATAGTGATGTGAACTAGATTATTGACTCTAGTAAACCCTTTGGGTATTGGTCACATGGCGATGTGAACTATGGGTTTTATTCACATAACGATTTGAACCATCGATATTAAATCACATGGAGATGTGAACTAGAGTATTGACTCTAGTGCAAGTGGGAGACTGAAGGAAATATGCCCTAGAGGCAGTAATAAAGTTATTATTTATTTCCTTATATCATGATAAATGTTTATTATTCATGCTAGAATTGTATTAACCGGAAACTTAGTACATGTGTGAATACATAGACAAAACAGTATGTCCCTAGTATGCCTCTACTAGACTAGCTCATTGATCAAAGATGGTTATGTTTCCTAGCCATAGACATGAGTTGTCATTTGATCAACGGGATCACATCATTAGGAGAATGATGTGATGGACTAGACCCATCTGTTAGCTTAGCACTATGATCGCTTAGTTTTTACTGCTATTGCTTTCTTCATGACTTATACATGTTCCTATGACTATGAGATTATGCAACTCCCGAATACCGTAGGAATACCTTGTGTGCTATCAAACGTCACAACGTAACTGGGTGATCATAAAGAAGCTCTACAGGTGTCTCCGAAAGTGTTCGTGGTGTTGGCATAGATCAAGACTAGGATTTGTCACTCCGAGTGTCGGAGAGGTATCTCTGGGCCCTCTCGGTAATACACAGCATAATAAGCCTTGCAAGCAAATGACTAATGAGTTAGTCACGGGATGATGTATTACGGAACGAGTAAAGAGACTTGCCGGTAACGAGATTTAACTAGGTATAGAGATACCGACGATCGAATCTCGGGCAAGTAACATACCGATGACAAAAGGAACAACGTATGTTGTTATGCGGTTTGACCGATAAAGATCTTCGTAGAATATGTAGGAGCCAATATGAGCATCTAGGTTCCGCTATTGGTTATTGACCGGAGATGAGTCTCGGTCATGTCTACATAGTTCTCGAACTCGTAGGGCCCGCACGCTTAACGTTTGATGATGATCGGTATTATGAGTTTATGAGTTTTGATGTACCGAAGGTAGTTCGGAGTCCCGGATGAGATCACGGACACGATGAGGAGTCTCAGAATGTCCGAGACGTAAAGATTGATATATTGAACGACTATATTTGGACACCGGAAGTGTTCCATAAAGTTTCGGAATTAACCGGAGTACCGGGGGGTTTACCGGAAGCCGTGGGGAAGCTATGGGCCTTAATGGGCCATAGGAGAAAGAGGGAAGGAGGGCCGGGGCTGGGCCGCGCTCCCCCCACCCCTTGGTCCGAGTTGGACAAGGAGGGAGGGGGAGCCGGCGCCCCTTTCCTTCTCCTTCTCCCTCTCCTTCCTTTCCCCTTCTCCCATTTGGTAGTTCCTTCTAGGAATAGGATTGCAATCCTATTCCTAGTAGGATTGGTCCTCCTAGGTGTGCCAATAGGGGCCGGCCGGCCTCCTCCCTTGCTCCTTTATATACGGGGGCAAGGGGGCACCCAAAGACACACAAGTTGAATTGTTTTAGCCGTGTGCGGTGCCCCCCTCCACAGAAACACACCTCGGTCATACCGTTGCAGTGCTTAGGCGAAGCCCTACGCCGGTAGATACATCATATCCGTCACCACGCCGTTGTGCTGACGAAACTCTCCCGTGAAGCTCAACTGGATCAAGAGCTCGTGGGACATCATCAAGCTGAACGTGTGCTGAACGCGAGGGTGCCTTACGTTTGGTGCTTGATCGGTTGGATCGCGAAGAAGTTCGACTACATCAACCGTGTCACTTGACGCTTCCGCTTCCGGTCTACGAGGGTACGTAGACACACTCTCCCCTCTTGTTGATATGCATCTGGTAGATAGATCTTGCGTGATCGTAGGAAAATTTTGAAAATACTACGTTCCCCAACAGGATCATGTCTTGACCATATCACATCACAACATGCCCTGCAAAAACAAGTTAGACGTCCTCTACTTTGTTGTTGCAAGTTTTACGTGGCTGCTACGAGCTTAGCAAGAACCGTTCTTACCTACACATACAAAACCACAACGATTTTTCATCAAGTGTGTTGTTTTAACCTTCACAAGGATTGGGCGTAGCCACACTCGATTCAACTAAATTGAGAGAGGCAGACAGCCGCCGGTCACCTTTAAGCAGCGAGTGCTTGTAACGGTGAAACCAGTCTCGCGTAAGCGTACGCGGAATGTCGGTCCGGGCCGCTTCATATCACAATACCGCCGAATCAAAGTATGACATGCCGGTAAGCAGTATGACTATTATCGCCCACAACTCATTGTGTTCTTCTCATGCATATCATCTACGCATAGACCTGGCTCTGATACCACTGTTGGGAACGTAGTATTTCAAAATTTTACCTACGATCATGCAAGATCTATCTAGGAGAATCATAACAATGAGCGGGAGAGTGTGTCCACGTACCCTCGTAGACCGAAAGCGAAAGCGGTTAGTAACGCGGTTGATGTAGTCGAACGTCTTCGCGATCCAACCGATCCAAGCACCGAACGTACGGCACCTCCGTGTTCAGCACACGTTCAGCTCCATGACGTCCCACGAACTCTTGATCCAGTTGAGTGTCGCGGGAGTATTTCGTCAGACGGCGTGGTGACGGTGATGATGAAGTTACCGGCGCAGGCCTTCACCTAAGCATTGCAACGATATGACCGAGGTGTGCAACTGTGGAGGGGGGCACTGCACATGGCTTGCAAATCAACTTGTGTCTTTGGGGTGCCCCTCCCCACGTATATAAAGGAGGGACAGAGGAGGACACCGGCCAAGGAGGAGGGCGCGCCAAGGGGGGGAGTCCTACTCCCACTAGGAGTAGGACTCCCCTTTTCCTAGTAGGAATAGGAGAGGGGGAAGGGAAGGAGAGGAGGAGAAAGAAAGGAGGGGGCGCCACCCTTCCCCCCTAGTCCAATTCGGACTAGGCTTGGGGGGCGCAGCCCAACCCTAGCCAGCCCTCTCTCTCTTCCCTAAAGACCATTAAGGCCCATATACTCCCCGGGGGGTTTCAGTAACCTCATGGTACTCCGGTATTTATCCGATGACCCCCGGAACCCTTTCCGAATATAACCTTCCAATATATCAATCTTTATGTCTCAACCATTTCGAGACTCCTCGTCATGTTCGTGATCACATCCGGGACTCCGAACTACCTTCGGTGCATCAAAACACATAAACTCATAATACCGATCGTCATCGAACGTTAAGCGTGTGGACCCTACGGGTTCGAGAATTATGTAGACATGACCGACACTCATCGCATGTCAATAACCAATAGAGGAACTTGGATGCTCATATTGGTTCCTACATATTCTGTTGGGTAACATAGTAATTCAAAAAAATTCCTACAATCACGCAAGACCTATCTAGGAGAAGCATAGCAACGAGAGGAAAGAGTGTGTCTATGTACCCTCGTAGACCGAAAGCGGAAGCGTCTAGTGATGTGGTTGATGTAGTCGAATGTCTTCGCGATCCAACCGATCCAAGCACCAAACGTACGGCACCTCCGCGTTCAGCACACGTACAGCTCGATGGTGTCCCACGAGCTCTTGATCCAGTTGAGCGTCACGGGAGAGTTGCGTCAGCACGACGGCGTGGTGACGGTGATGATGAAGCTACCGGCGCATGGGCTTCGCCTAAGCACTGCAACGATATGACCGAGGTGTGTAAATGTCGAGAGGGGCACCGCACACGGCTAAAATCAACTTGTGTGTCCATGGGGTGCCCCCTGGCCACATATAAAAAGGATGGAGGGAGGAGGAGGCCGTCCCTCATAGGGCGCGCCAAAGTGTGGAGTCCTACTAGGACTCCCTAGTCCTAGTAGGATTCCTCTTCCCACATGGAATAGGAAAAGGGGAAGGGAGAAGGAGAAGGAAGGAAGGGGGCGCCCCCTTTCCCTAGTCCAATTGGGACCAGTCCATGGGGAAGGGGCGCAGCCACCCTTGAGGCCTTTCTCTCCTTTCCCGTATGGCCCATTAAGGCCCAATACGAATTCCCGTAACTCTCCGGTACTCCGAAAAATACCCGAATCACTCGGAACCTTTTCGATGTCCGAATATAGCCTTCCAATATATCGATCTTTACATCTCGACCATTTCGAGACCATTCGTCATCTGCGTGATCTCATCCGGGACTCCGAACAAACATCGGTCATCAAATCACATAACTCATAATACAAATCATCATCGAACATTAAGCGTGCGGACCCTACGGGTTCGAGAACTATGTAGACATGACCGAGACACATCTCTGGTCAATAACCAATAGCGGAACCTAGATGCTCATATTGGCTCCTACATATTCTATGAAGATCTTTATGAGTCAAACCGCACAACAACATACGTTGTTCCCTTTGTCATCGGTATGTTACTTGCCGGAGATTCGATTGTTGGTATCATCATACCTAGTTCAATCTCATTACCGGCAAGTCTCTTTACTCGTTCTGTAATACATCATCTCATGACTAACTCATTAGTCATTTGCTCGGAAGGCTTATTATGATGGGTATTACCGAGAGGGCCCAGAAATACCTCTCTGACACTCGGAGTGACAAATCATATTCTCGATCTACACCAACACCACAAACACCTATAGAGCATCTTTATAATCACCCAGTTACGTTGAGACATTTGATAGCACACAAGGTGTTCCTCCGATATTCGGGAGTTGTATAATCTCACAGTCAGAGGAACATGTATAAGTCATGAAGAAAGCATAGCAATAAAACTAAACGATCATAGTGCTAAGCTAACAGATGGGTCTTGTCCATCACATCATTCTCCTAGTGATGTGATCTCGTTCATCAAATGACAACACATGTCTATGGTTAGGAAACATAACCATCTTTGATTAACGAGCTAGTCTAGTAGAGGCATACTAGGGACACTCTGTTTTGTCTATGTATTCACACATGTACTAAGTTTCCGGTTAATACAATTCTAGCATGAATAATAAACATTTATCATGATATAAGGAAATATAAATAACAAATTTATTATTGCCTCTAGGGCACATTTCCTTCAGTCTCCCACTTGCACTAGAGTCAATAATCTAGTTCACATCGCCATGTGATTTAATACTGATAATTCACATCGTTATGTGAAAAACACCCATAGTTCACATCGCCATGTGACCGACACCCAAAGGGTTTACTAGAGTCAATAATCTAGTTCACATCGCCATGTGATTAACACCCAAAGAGTACTAAGGTGTGATCGTGTTTTGCTTCGTGAGAGAAGTTTAGTTAGCGGGTATGTTACATTCAGATCCGTATGTATTTTGCAAATATCTATGTCTACAATGCTCTGCATGGAGCTACTCTAGCTAATTGCTCCCACTTACAATACGCATCCAGATTGATACTTACAGTCATCTAGATTAGTGTCAAAGCTTGCATCGGCGTAACTCTTTACGACGAACTCTTTATCACCTCCATAATCGAGAAACATTTCCTTAGTCATCTAGTAACTAAGGATAATTTTGACCGTTGTCCAGTGATCTACTCCTCGATCACTATTGTACCTCCTTGCCAAACTCATGGCAAGGTACAAAACAGGTTTGGCACACAGTATGGCATACTTTATTGAACCTATGGCTGAGGCATAGGAAATGACTTTCATTCTTTCTCTATCTTCTGTCGTGGTCGGGTTTTGGGTCTTACTCAACTTCATACCTTATAACTCAGGCAAGAACTTCTTCTCTGACTGGTCCATTTTGAACTACTTCAAAATCTTTATCAAGGTATGTACTAATCGAAAGTCTTATCAAGCGTCATGATCTATCCCTATATATCTAGGTGCCTACTATGTAAGCAGCTTCATCGAGGTCTTTTATTGAAAAACTCCTTTTAAACAATCATTTATGCTTTCCAGAAAATTCTACATCATTTCCGATCAACAATATGTCATTCACATATACTTATCAAAAATGTTGTAGTGCTCCCACTCACTTTCTTGTAAATACAGGCTTCACCGCAAGTCCGTATAAAACCATATGCTTTGATCACTTCATCAAAGCGATATTCCAACTCCGAGATGCTTGCACCAGTCCATAGATGGATCGCTGGAGCTTGCACACTTTGTTAGCATCTTTAGGATCGACAAAACCTTCTGGTTGCATCATATACAAATCCTCTTTGAGGTATCCATTAAGGAAGGCAGTTTTGGCACCCATTTGCCAGATTTCATAATCATAAAATGCGGCAATTGCTAACATGATTCGGACAGACTTAAGCATCGCTACGGGTGAGAAAGTCTCATCGTAGTCAACTCCTTGAACTTGTTGAAAACCTTTTGCAACAAGTCGAGCTTTGTAGACGGTAACATTACCATCAGCGTGAGTCTTCCTCTTAAAAATCCATTTATTTCCAATGGCTTGCCGATCATCGGGCAAGTCAACCAAAGTCCACACTTTGTTCGCATACATGGATCCCATCTCAGATTTCATGGCCTCAAGCCATTTTGCGGAATCTGGGCTCATCATCGCTTCCTCATAGTTCGTAGGTTCATCATGGTCTAGTAACATGACTTCCAGAACCGGGTTACCGTACCACTCTGGCGTGAAACGTACTCTGGTTGACCTATGAAGTTTAGTAGTAACTTGAGCTGAAGTTTCATGATCTTCATCATTAGCTTCCTCGTTGATTGGCGTAGGAATCACTGGAACTAGTTTCTGTGATGTACTACATTCCAATTCGGGAGAAGGTACAATTACCTCATCAAGTTATACTTTCCTCCCACTCACTATTTCAAGAGAAACTCCTTCTCTAGAAAGGATCCATTCTTATCAACGAATATCTTGCCTTCGGATCTGTGATAGAAGGTGTACCCAACAGTTTCCTTTGGGTATCCTATGAAGACACATTTCTCCGACTTGGGTTCGAGCTTATCAGGTTGAAGCTTTTTCACATAAGCATCGCAGCCCCAAACTTTAAGAAACGATAACTTTGGTTTCTTGCCAAACCACAGTTCATAAGGCGTCGACTCAACAGATTTAGATGGTGCCCTATTTAACGTGAATGCAGTTGTCTCTAAAGCATAACCCCAAAACGATAGTGGTAAATCGGTAAGAGACATCATAGGTCGCACCATATCTAATAAAGTGTGGTTACGACGTTCGAACACACCATTACGCTGTGGCGTTCCAGGTGGCGTGAGTTGTGAAACTATTTCACATTGTTTTAAATGAAGACCAAACTCGTAACTCAAATATTCACCTCCGCGATCAGATCGTACAAACTTTATTTTCTTGTCATGATGATTCTCTACTTCACTCTGAAATTCTTTGAACTTTTCAAATGTTTCAGACTTGTGATTCATCAAGTAGATATACCCATATCTGCTCAAATCATCATTGAAGGTCAGAAAATAACGATACCCGCCGCGAGCATCAACACTCATCGGTCCACATACATCAGTATGTATGATTTCCAAAAGTCAGTTGCTCGCTCCATTGTTCCGGAGAACGGGGTTTTAGTCATCTTGCCCATGAGACATGGTTCGCAAGCACCAAGTGATTCATAATCAAGTGATTCCAAAAGTCCATCACCATGGAGTTTCTTCATGCGCTTTACACCGATATGACCTAAACGACAGTGCCACAAATAAGTTGCACTATCATTATAAACTATGCATCTTTTGGCTTCAATATTATGAATATGTGTATCACTACGATCGAGATCCAACAAAAATATTTTCATTGGGTGTATGACCATCAAAGGTTTTTTTCATGTAAACAGAACAACAATTATTCTATGACTTTAAATGAATAACTGTATTGCAATAAACATGATCAAATCATATTCGTGCTCAACGCAAATACCAAATAACATTTCTTTAGATCCTACACTAATCCCGAAAGTATAGGGAGTCTGCGATGATTATCATATCAATCTTGGAACCACTTCCAACACACATCATCACTTCACCCTTAACTAGTCTCTATTCATTCTGCGACTCCCGTTTCGAGTTTAATTTTAGTAACTAAACCGGTATCAAATAACCCAGGGGGTGTTATGAACACTAGTAAAGTACACATTAATAATCTGTATATCAAATATACCTTTGTTCACTTTGCCATCCTTCTTATCTGCCAAGTATCTAGGGCAGTTCCACTTCCAGTGACCATTTCCTTTGCAGTAGAAGCACTTAGTTTCAGGCTTTAGTTTAGCTTTGGGTTTCTTTACGGGAGTGACAACTTGCTTGTCATTCTTATTGAAGTTCCCCTTCTATCCCTCTGCCCTTTTTCTTGAAACTAGTGGTCTTGTTAACCAACAACACTTGATGCTCTTTCTTGATTTCTACCTTCGCCGATTTCAGTATCGCGAAGAGCTCGGGAATTACTTTCGTCATCCCTTGCATATTATAGTTCATCACGAAGTTCTAGTAACTCGGTGATAGTGACTAGAGAACTTTGTCAATTACTATCTTGTCTGGAAGATTAACTCCCACTTGATTCAAGTAATTGTAGTACCCAGATAATGTGAGCACATGCTCACTAGTTGAGCTATTCTCCTCCATCTAGTAGGCAAAGTACTTGTCAGAGGCCTCATACCTCTCGACACGGGCATGAGTCTGAAATACTATTTTCAACTCTTGGAACATCTCATATGCTATGTGGCATTCAAAATGTCTTTGAAGTCCCGGTTATAAGCCGTAAAGCATGGTGCACTAAACTATCAAGTCGTCATCATACCGAGCTTGTCAAACGTTCATAACGTCTGCATCTGCTCCTGCAATAGGTTTGTCACCTATCGGTGCATCAAGGACATAATACTTCTGTGCGGCAATGAGGATAATCCTCAGATCACGGAGCTATTCCGCATCATTGCTACTAACATCTTTCAACTTAATTTTCTCTAGGAACATATCAAAAACATAGAGGAGCTCTAACGCGAGCTATTGATCTACAACATAATTTGGAAATACTATCAGGACTAAGTTCATGATAAATTAAAGTTCAATTAATCATATTACTAAAGAACTCCCACTTAGATAGACATCCCTCTAGTCATCTAAATGATCACGTGATCCAAATCAACTAAACCATGTCCGATCATCACATGAGATGGAGTAGTTTTCAATGGTGAACATCTTATGTTGATCATATCTACTATATGATTCACGCTCGACCTTTCGGTCTCCAGTGTTCCGAGGCCATGTCTGTACATGCTAGGCTCGTCAAGTTTAACCCGAGTAATCTGCATGTGCAAAACCGTCTTACACCCATTGTATTTGAACGTAGAGCTTATCACACCCGATCATACCGTGGTGTCTCGGTACGACGAATTTTCGCAACAGTGCATACTCAGGGAGAACACTTGTACCTTGAAATTTTGTAAGGGCTCATCTTATAATGATACCGCCGTACTAAGAAAAATAAGAAGCATAATAAGATAAACATCACATGCAATCAAAATATGTGACATGATATGGCCATCATCATCTTGTGCTTTTGATCTCCATCTCCAAAGCATCGTCATGACCTCCATCGTCACCGGCTAGACACCATGGTCTTCATCGTAGCGTCATGGTTGTCTTGCCAACTATTGCTACTACTACTGTCGCTAACTCATAGTGATGAAATAAAGCAATTACATGACCTTCACAATTCATACAATAAAGAGACAACCATAAGGCTCCTGCCGGTTGCCGATAATTTACAAAACATGATCATCTCATACAATAACGTATAACTCATCACGTCTTGACCATATCACATCACAACATGCCCTGTAAAAACAAGTTAGACGTCATCTACTTTGTTGTTGCAAGTTTTACATGGCTGCTACGGCTTAGCAAGAACCGTTCTTACCTACGCATACAAAAACCACAATGATTTTTTGTCAAGTGTGATGTTTTAACCTTCACAAGGACCGTGCATAGCCACACTCGATTCAACTAAAGTGAGAGAGTCAGACACCCGCCGGTCACCTTTAAGCAACGAGTGCTCGTAACGGTGAAACCAGTCTCGCGTAAGCGTACACATAATATCGGTCCGGGCCGCTTCATCTCACAATATCGCCGAATCAAAGTATGACATGCTAGTAAGCAGTATGACTATTATCGCCCACAACTCATTGTGTTCTACTCGTGCATATCATCAACGCATAGACCTGGCTCATGATGCCACTGTTGGGTAACGTAGTAATTCAAAAAAATTCCTACGATCACGCAAGATCTATCTAGGAGAAGCATAGCAACGAGAGGGGAGATTGTGTCTACGTACCCTCGTAGACTGAAAGCGAAAGCGTCTAGTGATGCGGTTGATGTAGTCGAACGTCTTCGCGATCCAACCGATCCAAGCACCGAACGTACGACACCTCCACGTTCAGCACACGTTCAGCTCGATGACGTCCCACGAGCTCTTGATCCAATTGAGCATCACGGGAGAGTTTCGTTAGCACGACGGCGTGGTGACGGTGATGATGAAGCTACCGGCGCAGGGCTTCGCCTAAGCACTGCAACGATATGACCGAGGTGTGTAACTATGGAGAGGGGCACCGCACACGGCTAAAATCAACTTGTGTGTCCATGGGGTGCCCCCTGGCCACGTATATAAAGGATGGAGGGAAGAGGAGAGCGGCCCTCATAGGGCGCGCCAAAGTGTGGAGTCCTACCAGGACTCCCTAGTCCTAGTAGGATTCCTCCTCCCACATGGAATAGGAAAAGGGGAAGGGACAAGGAGAAGGAAGGAAGGGGGCGTCCCCCTTTCCCTAGTCCAATTCGGACCAGTCCATGGGGAAGGGGCGCAGCCACCCTTGAGGCCTTTCTCTCCTTTCCCGTATGGCCCATTAAGGCCCAATACGAATTCCCGTAACTCTCCGGTACTCCGAAAAATACCTGAATCACTCGGAACCTCTCCTATGTCCGAATATAGCCTCCAATATATCGATCTTTACATCTCGACCATTTCGAGACTGTTCGTCATGTCCGTGATCTCATCTGGGACTCCAAACAAACATCGGTCATCAAATCACATAACTCATAATACAAATCGTCATCGAACGTTAAGCGTGCGGACCCTACGGGTTCGAGAACTATGTAGACATGACTGAGACACATCTCCAGTCAATAACCAATAGCGGAACCTGGATGCTCATATTGGCTCCTACATATTCTACAAAGATTTTTATCGGTCAAACCGCATAACAACATACGTTGTTCCCTTTGTCATCGGTATGTTACTTGCCCGAGATTCGATTGTTGGTATCATCACACCTAGTTCAATCTCGTTACCGACAAGTCTCTTTACTCATTCCGTAATACATCATCCCATGACTAACTCATTAGTCATTTGCTTGCAGTGCTTATTATGATGGGTATTACCGAGAGGGCCCAGAGATACCTTTCCGACACTCGGAGTGACAAATCCTATTCTCGATCTATGCCAACACCACAAACACCTTCGGAAACACCTATAGAGCATCTTTATAATCACCCAGTTACGTTGTGACGTTTGATAGCACACAAGGTGTTCCTCCGGTATTCGGGAGTTGCATAATCTCATAGTCAGAGGAACATGTATAAGTCCTGAAGAAAGCAATAGCAATAAAACTAAACGATCATAATGCTAATCTAACGGATGGGTATTGTCCATCACATCATTCTCCTAATGATGTGACCCCGTTCATCAAATGACAACACATGTATATGGCTAGGAAACATAACCATCTTTGATTAACGAGCTAGTCTAGTAGAGGCATACTAGAGACACTATGTTTTGTCTATGTATTCACACATGTACTAAGTTTTCGGTTAATACAATTCTAGCATGAATAATAAACATTTATCATAATATAAGGAAATATAAATAACAACTTTATTATTGTCTCTAGGGCATATTTCCTTCATATTCTTCGAAGATCTTAATCGGTCAAACCACATAACAACATACGTTGTTCCCTTCGTCATCGGTATGTTACTTGCCCGAGATTCGAACGTTAGTATCATCATACCTAGTTCAATCTCGTTACCGGCAAGTCTCTTTACTCATTCCGTAATACATCATCTTGTGACTAACTCATTAGTTGTTTGCTTGCAAGGCTTATTACGATGTGTATTACCGAGAGGGCCCAGAGATACCTCTCCGACACTCGAAGTGACAAATCCTATTCTTGATCTATGCCAACACCAGAAACACTTTCGGAGACACTTGTAAAGCATCTTTATAATCACCCAGTTACGTTGTGACGTTTGATACCACACAAGGTGTTCCGCTGGCATTCGGGAGTTGCATAATCTCATAGTCATAGGAACATGTATAAGTCACGAAGAAAGCAATAGCAGAAAAGCTAAACGATCATATTGCTAAGCTAACGGATGGGTCTTGTCCATCACATCATTCTCCTAATGATGTGATCCCGTTGATCAAATGACAACTCATGTCTATGGTTAGGAAACATAACCATCTTTGATTAACGAGCTAGTCTAGTAGAGGCATACTAGGGACACTGTTTTGTCTATGTATTCACAAATGTATCAAGTTTCCGGTTAATACAATTTTAGCATGAATAAAATACATTTATCATGATGTATAAGGAAATATAAATAACAAATTTATTATTGCCTATAGGGCATATTTCCTTCATCAGGATCATGCAGTGTGGCACACAAGAAATTCCATGAGGCAGCAGCAAGGTAATTACGTTCATGATCATGCAATGTAGTAGTCCAAGAAATAAGAAGAGTGTTTCATTGCAATTCAGTAGAACAATTACTATTCAATGGCTAAACTGTCCACTTTTGCACTATCTCAGGAATTTATATTGTAATCACCAAACGATATATGGCGTACAAGATCACACCAATATAAAAAAACAAATATGTCCAAAGTAAAGATTTCAATGAAAAGAAAATATCACAAGAACACAAATAAAAGTGGAGTGTGCGCTACGTACCATTGCTTCTATCAACAAAATAGAGAGAAAGCAAGAGTTTTAGCGGTTCATCATAAGCAACACATGCACTCAAATTGTAGCTCGAGACCAATGTGCACAATTCATATATGTGTGTGTCTCAGCGCAATCTCCGTTCATGTGTTTTGCAGCAACCATGTTTAAAGCACACCATTTTTATTACTATCAGGTAACAAACTAGCACAAATGCCCGTGCGTTGCAACGGGAGAAACAAAAAGCCCCTCACTGCACCGACTTCTAATTCCTCATGCGTTGCAACAACCGTCACATTCACTTCACGTGGTTCAACATAAATCATGTCTTTTACATATCATGTGGTGCATTTCCTTATTTACCGCACAAATAATAATTCTTAATGCAAATTATGTTAAGGTATGAGGCTCATGACTGAACATAAGCTACACACACTTCACTTTCGCCAATGAGCTTGGGCATTTTTCAGGCAGTAAACTATGTCGTCATGTTCTTGGACCATGGCCATTGAATCATAGTAATAAAATAATGAGAGTAAAATTATTGTTGTAATCATCAAGTATAAAAGAGAGCAAAAATTAATATTCATGAAGTTCATTCCCATTGCTTGGAAATCAATCAATTGTTAACTTTACATTCACACTTCAGGAAAAAAACCTGACTTCCACACTGCTCTAAATAATTCATAATCCATATAAAATTATAAACATGGAGATTGAAAACTGATTTATATATACCATGGGAAGTTGAAAACAACATTGTCAAGAAGTGGAGTACAACATTAGCGTGTGCCCATTTATTAATGGGCATCTCTCCCATTAGATAGAACACGAAATTTATTTCTTCCTCTAATTCCTTTCTTTCTGCCGAATTTATTTCCTCTTTTAATTTCAAATCTGAGTTCCCAGCTGCTCATAATAGCGGATTATTTCTTCTTTTAATTATTTTAAATCCATGCTGAGTCTTCGCATGCAACGAGGAGTTCTTGTTCCAGCCTTCCCAGTTCAATGAGAATGAACCCACCATCTCACCAGCCAACGTGAGAAAAAAATTTAACATTCTTCGG
>LR738715.1:187717316-187728810 GCA_902687465.1 Secale cereale | reverse complement strand
TCATAATCCATATAAAATTATAAACATGGAGATTGAAAACTGATTTATATATACCATGGGAAGTTGAAAACAACATTGTCAAGAAGTGGAGTACAACATTAGCGTGTGCCCATTTATTAATGGGCATCTCTCCCATTAGATAGAACACGAAATTTATTTCTTCCTCTAATTCCTTTCTTTCTGCCGAATTTTTTTCCTCTTTTAATTTCAAATCTGAGTTCCCAGCTGCTCATAATAGCGGATTATTTCTTCTTTTAATTATTTTAAATCCATGCTGAGTCTTCGCATGCAACGAGGAGTTCTTGTTCCAGCCTTCCCAGTTCAATGAGAATGAACCCACCATCTCACCAGCCAACGTGAGAAAAAAATTTAACATTCTTCGGTGCAAAGCCAAACGCCAATTATCATTAATCAAGCTGGACACGTAGAGAATAAGTTTGACGATGAAAAAAATGATGGATCAGTTAACAATATGATTCTTTCGGGCGCTAGTTCGAAACTTGGGACGTGAATCCTAGTCAACTAATCAGATGGACAACCTTATTCTTAGATTACCATAGTGATAATCAAAATATCATACACGCAATTCTTCTTTTCAGTTACTGACATCACATAATAAAAGTATGGTATACTTGTCTGTTGTTCACGCATGCATGCTTCTCTCGTGTGTGCTAATCATGACGCATACCACATTAAAATTATTCATAAAAATGTTTGTTGCTAGTGTCTTGTTTTTCATGGATACAATTTAGGAATCAGAAAAATGTTATGGTGTTGTAGATTAGATCGTCAATGCCCAGTGAAAAATATACCACATCGCCCTAGCAGCCAGTATGAATTTGCGAGCGGCACAAACAAAGTAAAATTCTACCTTAAAACAAAAATATATAGCATCAAATCCAACAACGTGTGTAAAGTTCGGAGCATTGCGACGAATAAACACATGTGAAACACTAAGAGCATCTACAGCCGGGCATACCATATCCTCCTCAAACATTTGCGGACACGCCCGGTCAATGATCGAAAAGGAGAGAAGGGGAAAAATGACCAATCGAACCCCTCGTATCATCCCTATACGTCTGGGGATATCCGCAATCTCTCATATTGAGGACAAATATAGGAAGGATATGAGGGCTTGTGGACGCACCCGGTCAGTCCGCCATGTAGCTTGCCGCCCATTTTGGACCACGTTTTCTTTTTCTTATTTATTCTTTTTTTCTCTCTTCATCACCACAATTCACAGATCGGGCGTGTCCGCGAACGTTTAGAGGGCTCGATTTGCTAACTCCGGTTGTAGATTTTCTAACACGCCGATGTTACAGACTGGAAGATATTTACCGGTCGGTGAAGGATCTAAACTACACCTTTAACTAAAAACAGGAACATTCAACATTAATGCACGCTAGCTAGCTAACAGGTCGTTTTTGTTAGTAGTCAGCCGCCCACCTATATAAAAAAGGAAATCAGCGGCCTCGCTCGTTCTCGTCGGGCTGGTAGCGGCCATCACCGTCCTGCTCATGCTCTGCTTCTTTTGATTTCATGTGCCTCTTTCTTTTTGATTGGCCATGACCTTCCTCTCGAGTTGATGCGCCTCTTTCCTTTTGATTGGCTGGGGCTATCGATTTGTGATGCATGGCATCTTTCTTCATATCTCTATCGGAGTCTAGGCTGAGTAATATATTATCCTCTTTTCTTGGCTTGTTGATTCTGATAACTTCAAACGTATATATGTTGCTAGGATCTCATGTAAAGAGGCAGTGTGGGACTAATTAGAATCTAAAATTGTAACATAAGTCTAATCAATTTTTTCTCTCTGCCTCCGGGAGGTGAGGGCTGGTGGGGAGATTGATTTTTTATTGGCCCATTGGACTTACGAAGCTCTGAACGTACGAAACCGAATGAAAAACTAACCAGGTCGGACGGAAGGACGATTAGTACCACCTCGTTTATATTAGGATTTTGTCTATACGAAACGTAAAAGCGTATTACGACTAGGCGAAAGCGTATTGTGACGGTGAACCCACGGAGTCAATCTGTGCTTTATTATTAGGGAAAGATATATGTTTTCCATAGCAATGATGTGGGTTGTAATTAAAGGGCAGTCAACAACTTTAAGATTAGTAGTTCTCTAACATCAGAAATATATCCTACTATCATCCCTATTCTTCTTCCAAAAGGGCTAAACTTTAATCTAATTTAGGCTATGATAGAATAATAATTTTGTAAGTGTAACTGCCATCAAATATCCATGAAAGTTACCCTTAATATGACCAGCAATCAACACGCACATACAATTATAAATCAATAACACTTGTAGATTTTGTTTATCTATTTACCTCATCATGTTTCCCTGTAACTTGATGCAAAGGCCAATTTGATTCAGAGTTTTGAGTGACGCTGCAGATACTACAGATGGGTTAATCATATTCATCATTCCTACGGAAGACAATCCACCGGATATTAGATATTGGCATTGTTTCATTAGTGTCCCGAGGCCCTCACTTATCCGGATCAAATCTCTAAAAAAATGCATGATATTATGTTTCTGAAACTAAAGCTGATTATCCCCTCCTTGTACTCGAAGTACACAAGGTGTGAACACAGAAGAAATTGGCAGAAAACTGCAAAACAGTAACCAAGATTGAAATTTCAACACTAAAAGGTCATCGATACTCAGAGACAAAGCAAACCAATTTTGCATTCTCTAACAAAAAATTTACCAGCAAGACATTTAGGCACACATACAAAGCAACTGCCATCAGGATTCCTTGATTTTATGAGGACAAATTGAATTCCTGATTAGTGAGGATTTCAGAAATTTGTAGTCCAAGCAACTCATACATTTGAAGTTTCATTACTTACCTTCCCGTTGTGTTGCTATGCTCCTGAAGTCGCCTAACTACAGGAAAAGGAAGCCAAAGTTATCCACGATAGCATACAACATGTCCATATTAATCTGAAAAACAAACAACAGAAGAAGGAGCTGAGAGGTATAGGGATTGGGTTATCCACAATAGCATACAACTTGTCCATATTAATCTGAAAAACAAACAACAAAAGAAGGGATTGAGAGGGAGAGAGATGCCATGGTGGCTAGGTACCCATGGATGAAGTAGCCTGTTCCATAGGAGATAGGGCCGGAGGAGGGCGGAGGCGACAGCAGAGAGGTCGGTGGGCGCCCCGCGCGCCCCGGTCTGAGGTGCGGCCACGTTAGCCAGCGGCCGCCACCCCGCGTGCGTCCAAGTCCCCAGCGACGCCGGCAGGTCCCACGCGCCTCGCCACCTCGCCGGCGACGAGCGCCCTGCCCTATAGTAAGGTCGACGGTGGAGCGGTCGATGGGAACTCCGGCTCGACATGCTGTGGTCCGGCGATGTGAGGCGGTGCGTGCGGCGGCGGCGGCGGCGATGTTCGGGAGGACATGCGTGGCGGTTGGGGGTGGTGAGGGCAAATTCCGGGAGCAACGTGAGGCGGGGAAGAGGCAGGGCGGTTACGGCGTCAGGAGCGGCGTGGGTGGGAGCATCAGGACGGGATTTTTTAGGGGTGACGGGATTTATTTTTCGGCACCCAAATCCTGTTTAGCGGTAAGACATGGTTAGTGGCTTGCTGTTAACCATGAAAGCATTCTGGGACGTCGGATATGAAGAGGTGTACGGTGCAGATTGTTTGGATCTGCCCCTTTTCTTCCTTTTATAGGGGTAGTAGATACATCTTTACCTAACTAGTAAATGTGCCCGTGCGTTGCTACGGGTGACAGTGCAGTTAAAATAATTAATCAAATAATTAAATTACAGGGATGACTTCTTGAAGATGGAATGCATGGATAGTATCATCAGGTGACACTAAGACTTACAAAATTTTATTCAACCATTGATAGAGTAGTCGCATCAATACGTCTTTTTCAGTTTGATATGTTAACATCCAAGAGCAGAATTTTAGTTTAGGGATTGATCGGATCTCCTTCAACTCCGTGCTTCACCAACGACATGGATCAGATGCCTCTCATAGTACAATTTGATGAAGTTGTCGAAGCTTAGCTTCGTGTGAAGTCGATATCACAAAACTTAATATATTTACGACGACAATGCCATCGCCAAGTGGCATTACACTTAGTTGTGAATTTCCCTTTTCATGAACCCAGTCAAAGCACTATCCATGATGTAGCCCTTGTTTCCTTCTCACAAGTCTGCCATGAAGCGCTATCCATGCATCGCCATTGTTACGTTCTCTCAAGCCCGCCACCGCCAAGCCGCCAGCCGCCCACCTCACTTTTATTCGTCTCATCGCCCCGTCATTGCCTTCCTCTCCCGTCCTCCTCCCTCCGTCACCCTGGCCTCCTCCCCAGCGTCACCCTCTTGACCGACGTAGACCCCCTCCCCGTCATCGGCTTATATATGCTATGTTCATGGCCAACCCCTCATCCAACAAAAGCTGACCATCATGTCCCAAATGGTACAGCTCCTCCACAGAAGCTGGACCGCGGTGCTGAAGCTTCAACATTTCCATACATTTAATATTAGGCTTATATGTATTTTTCTTGCCTCGGAGTTACTGCCCAGTGAAATAGTTTAGCATAACAATGTTAAATTCAGCTAGAAATACAATACACCTGCTCCGGTAATAGCTTATCTAAATAAATGGTGTTTTTCACTTGTATACTTCGCATGTAATATTTCATCATCCTCCCACACATAGATATAAAATCACTGCCATTTGGCATTCAATCGCCAATTGTAATATTTCTCTAATGAACTTTTTTATTCTATTTTTTTGCTGATAAATTTCTGCACCCACCTTGAGGTCCATAACAATCTCCTAATTAATGTTAGTCACCTGGGAAAGAAGATGTGTTCATCAGAGCCTAGACCCGTCTTTTCCCCAACTTTGTAGCCAATTCAGGTTGGAAAATTCATGAAAATTTCTTCAATCATCATCTGCATGAGTTTATCCATTGCTTGCATCTGTATGTACATACTGACATGGAGTAACTCCTCTCTTAGTGCATAAGAGAATGAATTTCAGAAAAGGGTCATTTGGCGGTGACTCATGTGAGCTGTGTTCAAGCCAGTTGACCAGTGTTGCAGCTAAAGCATGTTTGAAGAAAGTAATCATGCAGAGATATAGGTTAGAAACAAAATAGAAGCCAATTTTTTAAGATAAAACATGGTAAGCAGGATGGGACTTTTTTCACGCTTCTTCTCTTAGGGGGCTTACCAGTTTTTTGCCGCAGCAACCTACTACCATGACTCATGGTAGCAAGAAAATTTCATTCCAACTGACGTGCAAGCAAAGTATTAGCACAACTGGAGCAAAGATCACAAGATGGAAAAATGATCATCATTATAGGTAAAAATTAGGATGGGTGAATAAAATACTTCTTTCTCCTCAATCTGACATAGCAGAGCATGAGTGCACCCAAATAGTTACATAATTTTCCTGCTTTCCATACTACCTAGATAATTAGATTTGCTTGAAGGCAGAGTCTGTAAGATAGGAATATGTAGAAATTAGAAAACCAACATAAAGCAAATTGACATTGTTCTACACTTACAAATTGAGGTGCATTAGTAAGAAAACAGAAACTTCTTTCCCTGATGCTTGCACAAGTAGCAGGCTTTCCTAGGTTTGAATCACTCCAAGAAATCAATGGGTAAATTGCGGCAGCTGCTCTGTTCTGCTAATTGTGCGGAAGTACGAAGTGGTTAAGACATCGACATAGGGACGGATTGCATCGCAAATTCGACAGCCAACAATGACGGGAGCACACTGAAGAAAACACAAATCCACAATGCGATCTCTACTCTCTGACAGCCGGTGGAGAAAGTAGATGGGAGCACCATCACCAGCACTGGCGGTGCTCTGTCCAGGCTACAGAGGCAATAACGCGGGGTTCATCTCTGCCGCGCACATCCAGGGTCCACCGGCAGGCGAATGCCTTGTCGAGTCGGCCCCGGTGCTCTGTCAAGGCTATTAAGTGCAGTAGCAGGTCACTATGCACACCTGCTCGCTCGCTCGCTGCATGCCCCCTGCATCGCTTCTCGGTGTAGTATACTCACCGCCTACTTGCTGTCCCCATTCGCACCCTGCTCACACACACACACACCAGCCACCTATTAACATATAAGAACACACACACACACACACAAACACAAGAAGCCACGTACCACATACTCAGCACACCCAGGACAACATCTTCTACACACTCTGAATTGACTACGTAGCAGCACAGAAAACAATTTTGTTGTCAAATTTCAATATATTATGGAAAGCATGATGAAAGAAACGTTGATGATTGAAAATGCCTAATTATGTTTCCTATGGGCATCGGTTAAAAAGTCAAGAGTAGGGTTAAGATTACCATCAATATATAGCCTTCTTGCCATAACATATCCTCAATATACAGTTGTCCTTTTTTGTATGGGCGCATGAGCCATAGCTTTGAGGTGCATATTACTGAAAATGATATTGAGACATTTGGAAGGTTTGTTTAGTGTAAAATATATATTAAACTATTTAAAGAAGACTACTGTACAACATACCTTTGGTTATTCTTAAAGACTGAATGAAGTTAATGTGAGATCTGAAGTGTCTTCAGAACTGGCGAGTGGGGAAGATCAAGATCAATAAACATCAGATAGTGGCTGAAGATTGATAGAGAATATGAATTGCCTTAGCCGTCATCTTGGGCAGTTGGCATGGATGCTGCTGACTGATGACATTGTGCTTGTTCATTTGTTCCCGCAGATACTCTAAACGACTAGCAGGGTGCCGGCGATGAATAGCTCATCCGTGAGGCCCTCGAGAGACGATAAATAAGCCGTGTTCACATGAGTTTTTAGTTACTATGCCGATGGTACAAACGCCGTGAAATACCGTCAGAAGCACATCATACCACGAATTAGATGGCTGCAATGGTTTACCAATTTCGTTAACAAACTATGAATTAATTCTAAAAACTTATTCTGATTAGGTGTTAATGCAAGCATACCTATACATAAACATGTTTAGATAGAGCTTAAATATTACAACCGTAGGGTCCAACAACAATCGGAAAAACCAAAATTCTGCTGTCACAAGGCCCACAACCACGGGAAGAAATTCTAGATCAGAATACTCTACTCCTACCCGCAGACTGGGGCGAAGGTGAGGGATGTGATCTCGAGCAACCGGAACTGGGCGGTATATGCAGGCATGAAGTTTGAAACCTAAGGTTTACCTGAGATGTCCCTGATGCATCCATGAGTCAAACTGAAACCTGATATAATGCACAAAAGATTAGTAACTGAATATTAATTTATTTACTGTAGTATTAACTGTGCAATTATGACCCATGCCCCCATCTATATACTGTAGGGCTGCCCCAATGACAGTGCGACCGTGTGCTTACAGTAGACATTCACAGGAGCTCAGGAAGGTGCTTATTAGCAGCTGGCTGGTAGGCATTGCATGCTATGGTTTCTCTTTTCTTAACATAATTATATAAAAAAATCGGTTGGCTATAGAGCATAGAGTCTGATCTCTGATGTGTTCATGAGGCTGCTTCAATAAGGTCGAATTTGTTAGGTATGAAAAAATGGGGTCATGTTCACTGCGTAGCTAGAAGGGCCAAACCCCAAAAGTGTCCATAATATTCTGAGAAAACAATAATGGATCCTGTCATGATGCAACACTTTTTCAGTGCCATCTCTCGCATTTTTACACCCTCTGGTTGCTACTAAGTTAATTTCCCCTAAGAAAAATTCATTTATCTTGGAGAGTTATTGATTGAAGGATTCTGTAACTGCAAGCATGACTTGATTTTTGTTTCGGAGTTTGCATTTAGCACCAATTATTTTGGGTATACACTCAAGTCTGTTGCAAGTTTCAATACCAAACTTTTGTATTTGGCAATTCTTCACTAATCTTTATTCCAAAGTTACCCAGGTAGCTGTCACTTCCTCACCAAATCTGAACCTAAACATTTTATTAGTTTTTACTTCAAACATCTTCTGTCTAGTAATTCTATTCATGCACGATTAAGATGGTAGAAACACACACATGTGATTAATCAATTTTGAAAAAAAATACATGTGATTAAGGATGGAAAAAGACAAACCTGGGGTTGGAGTAAGATGAAGTTGCATGAATTCTGATCTTCACGGTTGCTAGCTTGACTCTTGCCAGAATATAAGAAAGCCATATCCGCAAAATCAAAAACATATGAAAGCCCTGCAGTATCCATCATTCCCCTACTATAAAATCTGGCTGCAATCGGAAACATTTAATCACCGACAACTGCGGAGAGCCAGAGATGGGGTAGGGGTCGAGTCAACAGATCTTAGCGGTGCTTGTCAATCATCTATACAGCAGGGGAGACATACCGTGCGGTAGGAGGCGCGCTATCGAGAAGGCTGGGCACCGTCCTGCGGGATGGACGTCGACGAGCAGCTCGTCCGTGCTCCCCGCATGGCCGACCAGCAGCTTCCGCCGGTGAGGAGCACCGAGGCATGAACCGACGTCGGCGGCGCCCTCCATTAATCTGCTGGGCCAGGGGCGCAAAGGCCCACCCGCAGGAGAGTTAGGGAGGCGGCCATGGCATGCCGTTTGGGAGGAGGGAGGCGGCCATGGCAGGGGACGGCGGCGGCTGAGCGCGGCGCCGGCGTTCAGGAAGATGACGGACCATGGAAGAGCACGGAGCGAGGCAGAGACGCACGGATCTGGTCGCTCCCTGGTCAGATCGGGTCGCAGTGGAGCTCCATATCGGGATCCATGGCGATGTTGTTCCTGAAAGAGATCAGATTTGAGAGGGGGGAGAGAGAAGGGAGCAGAAGAGAGATAGGGCGCGCGGGAGAGGGTACTGGACCACGGCTGGAGCTCGACGGCGCTGGTGCGGGACCCGGCATGAGGAGCAGGCTGAGGTGCTCCGGATCGAGCGAGGGGCTCGGGGAGGAGGAGAACATGGGACGACGGCGTACGGGCCGGATCGGGAGCAATTTTTTTCTTTTATCTCGCCCATACCGGTTCGATTGACTTTATTATTATATGGACTGCGAGTTGATTTCCTGTAAATCAAGGGGCTTTTTTGCAAAACATCACGACGGACGGGCTGAAACCCTATTTTCTTTATTATTAGGTAATCTTTACCTAATAATAAAGAAAGTTGGGTTTCAGCCCGTACGTCGTCGGCATTTTTGCGAAAAGGCCCCTCTGTTTCTTTGAAATCAACCCGCAGCCCATATTTAAGTGGCACTCTGGATAAACGTTTCGTTTTTCATAAACCCCCTGCATTTGTTAGAAATTATGCCCGCCACCCTTATCTCTTATTGGACTGGCTCAACGCCACTTATCTTGCCGTTCTCCACTACAGGGCACGCGCCGCCGCTTGCGGCCGGCGTCGCGGCGGGCGTCCGCGCCGAGGCTGGCAAGAAGACTCGAGGCGGTCTCGGGCGCGACGGGGAGCTGGCCGGAGCGCACGGACGGCGGGGGCTCGTGCAGGAGGCGAAGGCCGACGGGGAAGTTCAGAGGGGTGGGGGCTCGAAACACCGACTTCACCTCCTAACCTGATTGAGCACGGTATGCATGTGCTAGAAATAAGATTTGCTACCAAATTAAAATAGTCCCGCCTCGCCCTTTTATATATAATGGCGAGTTGCCTGAAAATCACCAAGCTGACTAGAGAATCAACAAACAGATGAATTTGTAGACTATTTGAACGAGTAAAAGTGGAAAATAAGACACCAAATTGGTGTGCTGGTGGCTGCAAATCAACAAACAGAGGGAGCAAAGGATGAAAGAGGAACACCGAAGTAAGATCCATGGCGAACGAGTACAGGACAAGGCGAGGATGCCGTTACGAGAGTGGCCATCGGTGCTGGAGAGACGGCGGCCTTGAGCGGGCCGGAGCCAACTCCTCTACAGAGGAGCCAGTCATCTCCATCATGGGAGACTCCCGGTGGCGCGCAGGTGTGTAGCTCGCGCCATGGCCGGTGGAGTCAGGGGTTCCATCTGCCCGCCCCATGGCCGGGGTGGAGAGAGGATCCCGACGGTGGTGGAGCTTGGGAAGGGGGGGATCCTGGCGGCGGTGGGCGTAGGCTGCAGGAGCGGCGTGTTCCAGAGCAGCGGGAGGTCGGGGATGTGGATCTCGCGGAAGGGAAGTTGCGTGCTCGGTCTGGACAGATGGGGATGAGAAAGAGAGATGGAGTGGTGGAGACACGCAAGCAAGCTCTAAAGCGGTGGAAGTACACGTACGTGATAGCCTATGGGGCATACGTGTCGGCATTGTTTTGCTTTTAACATCTATACACGGAGTATGGACGCAAAATGAGAAAATATAATACTTCTATATTTTTTGTGAAAAAAGACATTGGAAATGAAATCTTCCCAATGAAACAACCTCAACAATAAAAATACATATAAACCCCAAACTAGACATATCCTACAGCAAATAAGTCCAAAGGTGCACCCCCAAAGGAGTCACGGATCAATAGCAACAAGCTTGGACATATTGAACTTGACAATAAAATTCTGGCAGCAGAATTTTATTCAAACTTTGGAGCAAAAGATAAACATGCTACAGCCACTTAAATAAGCATGTGAGAACATGAATGGAAAGCCAACAATATATACTACAAGGAACAATCAAGATCCACTCGAAAACTATCATGGATTGTCCTAGAGCAGCAAGCAAACATGGCATCGGAACGTTACAGATTTCAGACTTGGTGAAAATCCACTAAGTGTTGAAACAGCAGTTTCATCATGCCATCTAAAAGAGCAAGTTTAAGTCACCTCGAAACTAAACATGGCAAGTGGTAAGTACCTCATTAAAGTACACATGATGGCGATTCCGAAACATACAAGCATGCATCATGGAGATAAACACAACAATAGCAACGAGCTCAACAAGATGGCATTTCATAACAAGTGAAATAACATCACAGCCACATGGCACTTTGCAACGATGATAAACATGGCAAGAATAAATCTATCATGCAACCTATCACCAACAACATGTAGAGCATGGCAAGACGAACACGTGGACATGTCATTTGCATCAATCGGATAAACGAGCTAAAAGATATCACATAGCAAAGATGGCATAAAAACTTCACATAGCAGCAGTTTTATCACGATGCACTATTGCAACAGAAAAACAAGCACCTAGATGATCTCTAACATGCATGACACAAAAAGATGAAACGTAGTGCTAATCACCACGAACGTCTGGACATGCTATTTGCGCGAAACGGACATCCACATAAAAAGTTAGAGCAGTTCTAATAATGCATCAGACAAGCAAATAACCAGGGACTTAGGGATATTTGGAACAACCTTCAGATCTGGTCAAAGGGGCTGGAGAAGTCAAACGGGCCCGGCGAGTGGATCTGGCCCGGCGGGAGGAGACGAGGTGGCTGCGGCCCAGGCGAAGGGAGCCCGGCGGCCCGGCTCGCGCTGGAGGAGGCGCCTGGTGACGCGGCCTGCGGTGGCGTGGAAGTGGGCCTCGGTCGGCGGCTCGGCC